>JAJLRJ010000004.1:46051336-46733836 GCA_024195265.1 Dendrophyllia cribrosa
AAAATGGTTATTTCAAATAACCGAGTTCTCGCCTATTGCCAAAAGTGGTTATTTCAAATAACCGATTTCTGCCAAAAAATGGTTATTTCAAATAACCATTTCTGTGCCAGGCGTGGCACAGGTGGCCCAAGCTCACTATCAGGTAACCGGGACGTGACCCTTCCTTTATGAGCGGTATTGTGCACTGGAATGCAACGATTTTGTTTCAAAACTTAAACATTCGAATCAGTTGTGAATAAAATTAACTTACCCTGTTGCTGTGTTGTATTCTTTGTCATTTGCCTGCTCCTCGGGTCGATTTAACGCAATTTAGGCAAGTTATCTTTACTTAGGTGTTCCACTGCTAAGAAAAAGGCAGCGAACAAGGGTAACGCGGGCTCTGGGAACGAGATTGGGGTTGTCCCATAACGGATATGCGCGGTAAGCAACATTAGGTATTTTTTTACGCTACGTACGTGCCCGGTGGGGGTGGGGGGGACTCCCATATAAAAATGACTGGGGTGCTCGTCGTACCTTTTAGGGGTCAAAATTTGTACATTGGTACCTCTTAGGGTGCTAAAATTCAAAATGACCCCCGTTGGAATTATCGCGGTACCTTTTAGGGTATTAAAGCCGAAAAAATGTGACAGAATATGACATGTGTTGTTTAAGAATAGTACCTCTTAGGGCTAAAAATTCATTCTAGCCACGCCCATCAAACAACATTCTGGTACCTTTTAGGGTGCTTTTCGAAAATTTCCGACGAGCAGCAAGCAATTCAAAACGTATATTTACGTTAAGGACATACTGGTTCATAACGTTGATGCGAAAATATAATTTAGGTCGGTTTTATAAGACCCATATTCTTATCTTGATAGCAATAATTATGGCTTAATACGAATATTTGAGTTCTTCTTAACATTTATATATTTTTGTCATAAATGGCATTCCATAGGCCCCTAGACCCGGACCGAGTCTGAGTTGATCCGATCCAATCCGGTCCGATCCGGTCCAAGTAATCCGGTCCGACTTTTGTACCTGCCTCTAAATAAGCGCGTGTTATCAAGGCTAACTTTGTTACTGCCTCAGCTCAACTGAAATCATAGATGCATATTAAATGAAAATGACAAGGAATTCGCTACTTTTACGCTTGACTTTTACGATCACACGACCGAGCAAACATCAAGGACCGGGCCGCGAAAACCCGGGACCTAGAGAAAGGCTGCGAGAGGACTGGGAGGTAGTGATCAACAAAATGGCGGCCTCAATGCTGGTGTTTGTGTTTGCATACGTTTTTATGATGAGGATTCTGTACAAGTTGTCCAAATTACTGGCTGATTGGGTAAAGTAATAGATCCTATGTTTAATGAATAATTTATCTTGTATAAAGCTTTGTGTTATACGTTTTATTTCTTTGGTTTGCCTGCTCTAAACTAATAGACCCTTCCACGGTTTATTCAACTTTTGACATTGGCCGTGTAGCGAGAATGTAACGACACTGCTGGAAAGAGCACCTCACAATTAGTAAAATAGCCAAGTTTGTGAGTCGTATCTTGTAAAATCGCAAAGTTATAGCTTCGCGAAGTCGGGAAATTTTACAGACGTTTGTACACTGTACGCTGGGGGGCACAAACTTGCCCCCCAGCATACAAACGTCTGTAAAATTTCCTGACTTCGCGAAGCTATAACTTTGCGATTTTACAGGATACGACTCACAAACTTGGCTATTTTACTAATTTTGAGGTGCTCTTTCCAGCAGTGTCGTTAGATTCTCGCTACATGGCCAATATCAAAAATTGGAAAAAACCGTGGAAGGGTCTATTGCGAGTGACTTCAAAATGTTCGCTGGAACAGGACTGTCATCATTTTACTCCAAGGTGCGGGATTGCAGAAAATTGGAATATACTAATTTGCATGTCATTGAATAAGAATAGAGCTCATTGTCTCAATGCCTCGTTCTAAAAATAATTGAAAAGAATAGAACAAATTTTCCGCAATCCCGCACCTCACTCTCATTTTAGTCGCCAGGTGGCGGCTATCATCGCAGTGGTGAATATGACTGAAGGACAGCATGGCTATCTTGACTAAAATCCCGCTTACTTTCCATGTGTAGCCGGCAGCCGCAAAGCTTAAAGGACCCTAGTCAGCCACACCTTTGTTTTTGTTTACATGCGGGAGTTTCGGTATTATATTACACGTGGCGCGTGACCAAAAGTAAGGAAATTGTCGCGAAAGGTCAGAGGCGAGATATTTATAAAAATATCGTTATAAAAGGTGACAGGCCTAGCACAAATCCTGCTTGTCGCAAAAAAAACGCCTTTCACCCCGGCTTTAGAATAGGGTTACCCCAAGTACGTGTCTGAGAGATTGTTTTCTTTTTATAGATCAAAATTAAGATATAACAGGACTGTTGTTCTCAATGTTGCCGAGTCTCTGATACTGACAGGAGATATTTACGCTTTCCAGAGCCGTTTACTATGAGAATATTTAGTTATGCCATCGCTGTTTGCTAGTTCTCGGCATAACAATATTGTTTCTTTAGCGCATTGTTTGCAAGATCAGTAGTAGTCGCAGAATTCTAGGATCACTGAGTTAATCTCTCAGTCGGCGTGATTTTGTGTGAGTGCAAGTCTGCGGTTAGCATGGCTTCCGAGATAGAGTTTCTTCATCAATGATTCCATAGAATAATGGCATATTACAGGGTTTTTTTCGACTCCTCAGAGTTTATTCTGCGTTTAATTTGCGTGTCTTGGAGCTAGGCTGTACTTTCGTTGTTAAACGTATGGCGTTATTGCATCCATCATGAAATCAGTTTGTGAAATAATTGAATCTCCAGCATGTTTACTGTTTCATAATTCTCACGGCCAGATGCAACTGTTGTACATTCTTTAACAACAACAATTCGGCGAACTGGCTATGGTTTAGCCGTACGATTCCAACCTCACTTTTGCTCGTAATCCAAAGGTGGAAAGTCGATTCGCAAACAACAGTTTTCTTTGCATTTCCTGGCGCCTTCGGCCGTCCGCGATTGGGAAACCGTGAGGCCAAAAGACCATTCACTTTGGATGTCTAAACCTTGTCCATCGGTAGCGCAAAACTACGAAAAAATCATTCAAACCGATAGACTAATAATTCAAAAAAGCTACGATAACAGTTACAGACTTTCATTTACACAACTTGGGATGATGCAGTAAGATTCCGATTCACTATGCAATGTTCGGTAATTTCGATGGCATCGTAAATGGCGGATTTCACCGTTTGAGCGCGCAGTGCATTTTGGATGACTAGGGTCCTTTAATGACTGCCCTGTGCTAACTGTATTATTCAATTTTATTACTTGTAAGATAAAATATGTGACATCTCACGCGAAAACGATACTAACGGCTATCCATTCAAGCGGCTATCCATTCACTTGCCGTTCATCAGTCATTTACGAATGGCAGGAGGCCGTTCGAATAGCTGTGATTAGCCGTTCAAAAAATTTATTCAGCCGGTCGAACGGATGCTGCTAGCTTTTAAAACAATTTATTCAGCCTTTTGAACAGCCGCTGCTTGCCGTTCAAAAAAATCTTCAGCCGTTCGAACGGCTGCTGCTAGCCGTTCAAAAAAAATCTTCAGCCATTCGAACGGCTAGGGCTATCCTTCGGAAAAAAATATTCAGCCATTCGAACGGCTAATGTTAGTATCCATTTAGACAAAAATGAACGGCTACGCTTTTCCATTCACATACGATTAAAAAGATTTCAAGCCATTCCAACGGCTATCGAAAGAGCTCTACAGTCTTTGGCCAGTGACTTAACAGTTAATTTATTTTTGTTTTCGTTCCCTCATCACGCAATTTGCATATGTCAAAAGTAATTTGAAACATTAGAATATAAGCATCTCGCTATTCACAGAATTATAAACACTCATTCAAAAGAGAAGCACCTCCAGAGTATGTAGTCAATTCTATTGCCGAAACGATACTGGGAAATGAAAGCAGGGAGTCTTAATTTTGTCCAGCAAAACTACAAAGAAAACAGAGAAGTGATTGCACGATTGACTGTCAAAAAGTATGTTGCATTACCAACACTGTTTGGTATGCAAATTTTAGCAAAACGCAGAGTTACGCTTTGGTTGGTACAAAACAGTGCTCGAACAGTATAAATCTGATGGTTTCATTGTCCTTAATAAAGTGCTCAGTAAATGTAAACATTAAGCGTGCAATTTACATGTACTTGAAGAGTTTTGATTTTAAGACCGAATAAGACTAGGGTTTTGATTTTAATTGTTGCTGTTGGCAATTAAGCATAAATGACCAAAAATCATTTTGGTTTTGCATGCTTGTTGTCAAAAAACTCTGGTCTTCAACCTATTTTGACCGCTTTCGTTTGGCTGTTTGGCACACTAGCTATTGTTTTGTGTAACCATTTGTCTTCTTTAAAAATTTGAATAATTTTTTTTTCGTGGGCATATTACAACTTTCCGATATTGACATCTTATCATTTTATAAAGATCGCCTTTGCCTGTAGGTCAAATTTCTTCGGAACTGTACATCCCTTTGCGTCTTTGATTGTTCGCTTAAAACTTTTTCGATAGCCGTTTACAGCCAGCCCTTCAAAATTTTTCTTCTGCCGTTTAGCCGTTCAGTGCAAGACATTCGAAATAATTCTCAAGCCGTTCAGCTGTTCACAGCCAGCCATACAGAATAATTATTTTGCCATTCAGCCGTTCACCTCGAGCCGTTCGCAATTTTTCTTCTGCCATTCAGCAATTCAACTTCATCCGTTCAACTTCATCTGTTCGAAATTTTTCTTCTGCCATTCAGCCGTTCAACTTCATCCGTTCAAAATTTTTCCTCAGGCGTTGATCCGTTCATGGTAAACAGCTCGGCCATCCATTTTTCATCTGTTCACCATACCGTGCATCACAAAGGTCACATTAAAAATTATAATCAGATTTGTTTTGCTAAGAGATGTTAAAACTCCTGAGAATCACTCAACACTCTCCCAACCCCACGCTAACCCCCCCCCCCCCCCCCCCCCCCACCCCCTCCATCCCATTATCTCCCCTGGTCATGTCTCAGGCACAGCAACTATTCATCTACGTTTTCATCTCAGGCGTTCATCCGTTCATGGTAAACAGCTCGGCCATCCATTTTTCATCTGTTCAGTAGCCGTGCGTTTTGCCGTTTGAACGGATAGCCGTTAGTATCGTTTTCGCATGAGAGGTCACATATACACTTAGTACTTGTGAGATTGGGTATTTTGTTCCAGCCTTAACTCAGTAATGAAAAATATTTCATAGATGGAAAAGTCTCTAATTTGTTTCCAAGAGCACCACTTCTTAATATTAAGGATTCAATGTCAGACTCCATGCTTTGGAATCATTTTTGTGCTCTTCACCATACCGTGCATCACAAAGGTCACATTAAAAATTATAATCAGATTTGTTTTGCTAAGAGATGTTAAAACTCCTGATAATCACTCAACACTCTCCCAACCCCACACTACCCCCCTCCCCCCCCCCCCCCCCCCCCTGCCCCCTCCATCCCATTATCTCCCCTCGTCATGTCTCAGGCACAGCAACTATTCATCTACGTTTGATGAGTTTGTTGTTGTTTACTCTGAGCATTTCCCATCCTTGTAAAAGATCAGCATTTCCAAATCTGCTTAATTCCATAACTTGTTTGGGCAAGTATCATGCATAAAATATGTTGAACTGTTAAGTATTAATCATAGTTTTTTGTTGTCTTTATGAAAAGCTGGCAGTCATTTTTACAGGAGTTGGAAAGAAAGAAAAAGAGCTTGAAGAAACAATCATTCAATTGAAAAGTGAACAGTGCAAAATAAGTCCACAGGTGATCATCGTGATATTTAACTTTGTTATTATTTTGCTACCTTTGTACACTGTAAACTGTATGTGTACTGTAGGGCCTTGTGTCCTTAGGCAGATACTGTTTACCAAAATCAATCTACATGACTGTTCAGTATAACATTAATATATACAGTGTATTCTGTGATTGTCATCACCCAGATGGAGCAATTGTTCAATAATGTAGTAGAAAGGGTTGTCAAAAGTAGCTGGCTGTTGGCAAAAAAATCACCACCTAATTTTCATATCAACCAGCTACTTTGCTTACCAGTTATTCAGCAGAGATGACATTTTAAAAAAATTCTGGTTACTTTCCCAAATCAGACGTCTACTTCAAACTTTTCTGACAATCCTAAGTAGAGCAGAATTATGTTATCATAACATACCATCGTGTTATAATAGAGTGATTTTCAATTGAGTGTCAAATTAAAGTAATTTCACAATTGCTTTGGTTTTGCATTGCTACGGCTTGTGATTTGGCTAAAAATTCTCACGCCACTTTCTCAACCAATCAGAAGAAAAACTTAAACCAACTGTGACTTGCTTGCACGCGTTTTCCCACGCGTGGGGCCGGTTACAAATGTACATGTATTAATTTTGCTTTGAGTTATGATTGGTTGATTGGATTGTCTGCGCCTGTTTTGATTGGTCAGAGTAATAGGCCATTTGCACGATGGCGTCATTTGACTACAACTACCAGAATTCATTTCGTTTTTCCTTTCTTATTTAAATAAATAAAAATAGCCCTAATTTGCACTACAAAACAAAAAACTGAAGGATTCTGGTGGTTGTAGTCATATGACGTCATCGTGCAAATGTCCTATTGCTTTGGTTTTGGTTTTAGGACACTCATTTGAAAACCACTCTAACATATACTTAACAGTATAAATAGATACATATGAAACATTAGGGAAATCTGATCTAATAATACCAGAAGTATAGTGTAGCCTGCAGCAGATGAACATCAACATTCGTCACTCAAGTCCAAACTTTGTTCATGTGGCCCTGCCACTCATTTCCCTTAACAATGCTGGAATTTGATTATTTTGTTGTAAATAAATGCTGTATATTTAAGGATCAAACCCAAGTTTATTTATTTTTCTGGTAATCTACAACTACTAAAAGTAAGTAAAGTCGCGCACACGAGCCAGAAGGCTCACAACGGCCGGAGCTTAAACCCGGTTTCTGTAGCATGAAGCGACTAGGAATATTGCTACTCCCCCCTGGATGGGATGCTAGTCCATCGCAGGGTTACCCCCAGCATTTTTTTGTCGCCGGTACCCATTTATACACCTGGGTGGAGAGAGACAGTGTGGAGTAAAGTTTCTTGTCTAAGGAAACAACACGACGGCAGAGACCAGGCTTCGAACCATCGACCTTCAGGTTGAAAGCCCGACGCACTAACCACTAGACCACCGTGGCTCCACAATCTACAACTACTGTAAGGACCTAATTAAGAACCTACTAAGCCTACAGTGTAAATTGCCAAGAACTACCCCAAAATACAAGAACCTCTTTTGCTAGACTTCAAAAAATGTAGGTTCTTACATGCAGGTTTTTACTGTACCACCATCAACTGACAGTTTACAATTTCACATGACTCTGAAGACGACTTCTCGGAGTTCCCCACATTTTTTTCAAAAGTCAGTTTATACACTCAACAGACTATATGTTATTAGTATATACTAAAACAGTGGATAGCATTGTTGGCGTGCTCTGATTGGCTACTGAAACTCGGAATAGCAAGTGCTATCTACCTCCCAGCAATTTGCGCGCGAAAACTGTAATCGTTGACAGGAATAAATGAATTAAAAAGCATCATTTTCGTTATATTATCTCACAGTGTTTCAGTACTAAAACTTCGCGCTCGGTAAATATCCACCACTACCCACCTCCACTTCGGTGAATAGTTGTTAACTAAACAGCAGAGAACAATGATATACACTGTAAAGTACTCACTGGCTTTAATGCTTGGAGAATCCGATCATCAAAATTACAATATTTTGACTTTAATATTGTTCTTTCTTTCCAGGATGAGTTTGCAAAATTTATGCGAATTGACAGAAAAATAAACCAGTTGAATGGAGAGCACTCACAGTTAGGTACATATAATGATCTCTGTGTTCATTACCACTTTGATATTGAAGTAGCATTCAAGCTAAAGAGAAAACAGTTCATATTAAACTGATTAAAATCTTAAAAAACGTTCTCTGGTTAAAAATTATTTTAAAAACTGAGGTTTCGGCTACCAGTCTGCAGGCTTTAACAAATGATGAAAACAGACTGGTACCCGAAAGCTCAGTTTTTTAAATAATTATTTTTAACCAGATGTTTTTTTAAGATTTTAAACTGATAATAAACTGGCGCATAAGCCACACTCGCAGATAAGCTCAAATTTTGGAAAAAAAAAAGTCATTTTGAAAAATTAAAGTTAAGTCATGAAAAGAACTGGTTCAAAGTTTTGCTAATGTTTCATAAAGCTACGTAACGTTTTGCAGATGTTCTCACAGATAAGTTACACCCCTACGTTTGAGCTAACATTTTGAGCAAAAAGGTGCAGCTTATACGCTTGTAAATTACAGTATTCTTATAACCACAGTGAGAGATATCCTGAAGAATCAAATTGTGTCATACAGGTCCACATTTTTAACACACACTACATGTAAAACTTGTTTACATGAGAGCAGCTGTGTGGGCATTGGGGCAAAGAGCACAGTTGTGAAGCCAACAGGACTTCTTTTTGCTAAACAAACAAATCAGATCTTGATTACGGGAATGGTTCAATTTAGCGTCCGGGGCGCTTATTTACTTTTGGTAGCTCAAGGGGTGGCACTTAATGGAGAGGGGTGCATGCTTTAAAGGAAGGGGGTGCTTATCTCTTATTTAACAAAAACATGCGAGTGTAGTACTTTAACAAACAATAACAGAAAATGTACATTTCGTGTAGTCAGAACAACATTTGGCATAGTCAGAACAATGGTAGCAATGGTTAATTGCATCGTCAGAATATAATTCGCTACATCAATGTCTTCAATGTCACTTTTTTTTATAAGATATCTTTTTGGCATAGCATCTTCAAGGGGGGGGGGGGGGGGGGGGGGGACAGCACTTATTTACAAAACTGCAAATCAAATCAAATCATTACAGTAAGTCCTACATTTATTTTTACAGTGAAACAAAGAAATGGCAAGTTATCTAGAAGACGGAGAATATTAGCAGCAATTTGCATAGGAATACTGGTAACTATTAATTTTTT
Organism: Dendrophyllia cribrosa; assembly: GCA_024195265.1. Taxonomy (NCBI): domain Eukaryota; kingdom Metazoa; phylum Cnidaria; class Anthozoa; order Scleractinia; family Dendrophylliidae; genus Dendrophyllia; species Dendrophyllia cribrosa. Next base: position 46,060,425 of record JAJLRJ010000004.1, read on the forward strand.
CCGGGCTTTCAATTTTTATCAAAAATTACAATAGCAAGCTTCAACATGTATTTTTAGGAAAAACTAGTCACAGCCCGTTTCAATATACAGTTTTTCTTTGACCGGCATGCTTTATGCGACAACTACTAATTCTTGGCATTATTTTCAACCTAAGAATTGCTACTAATGACAATGCCACCTATGCAGGACTCAGTTTTTGACAGTGCTTATAAAAATATAATTATGCATTCATTTAGAAGAGTGTAAAAAAGAGAGTAAATATTTACCAAAAGATGTTTCTTCAGTGCTTCTAAAGGACATAATTTGGTCACACAGTGGTCCACATTTGTATACAAAGTATATGGAGAAATATTCAAATGGACTGTTTGTTTTTTTGCTTGTTTAATGTAGGGTAGTAATAATTTATTTAATATTCTGAAGATCAAAATCTAAAAAGTATTGAAAGTTGAGTCCAATTAATTCATAATCACACAAAATTGCAGGCAATTGTTCCCAATCTGCAGTAAGTTAAGACTTTAGTGATGTAAATCAATGTAATATCCTTATCCATCTCAATCTGTTATTTTTAGGTGATCTGTCACATTGCATTTCTGGTTACATACAGAAAGAAGCCAGTCACAGTATTACCTGTGGAGTGGTTCTACCCACTGAATTCTATTTTAGCATTTCCTACTGGAATAGCTGGTAAGAGAATAAATAAATATTAAGTAAATAATTTATTATTTATTTAAATAATTCCTCTTCCTGTGAGGGGCTTTTCAAGTCGGATGATGAAACAAACACAGAGTTGAAGCCCTAATTGGCAAAGCAGTGTATGAATTTCAGCTCTGATTTGTTCTTTTACATGTATTTGTTAAAGGGGCCACAACAAGTGACAAAATTAGTTGAGACACTTACATGTAACAAAAAGGAAATTAATTAGGAACAAAAATGGAGAACTCTATAATTCCTCACTATTGTTGCACCACTGCAAAATTATTCATAATTTGTAAATACATTTGTAGCATGCCATATTGTTTGTTAGAACTGGGTGGCTAGACTGGCCAATTCGTAAATCGTATGTACTACATTTGTATTCTGATGGACTTCTGGGAATACAATGTAGATCTTAAAATAGGTGAATTACATTTTACTTTTTGACTGACCTGGCCGGTTAGTTCTGACAAATGGTAAGCTCAATTGTTTTTGCACTAATAATAATAATAATAATAATAATAATAATAATAATAACATAATATTTATACAGGATAACCCCGTCAGTGTAAAAACACTGGTATCAAAGGAGGTCCTGTTAATTACTCATCTAATGTGTTATGCCTATTTTACCAGTTCAGCTCCCACGCAAAAATCACTGCGGTGTTACATTGTACATTTTTACTTTGTAGAAAACTTCATTTCTATTTGGCAGTGATGGCAAAGTAATGCATTTGACCTTTATAGGCCATTACTGATAAAATCTAATTTAGTAAAATTATCATGTTAATGTATTGGTGGTGTTGTGTTAATGGAAAATAAAAAGAAATGCATTAGACATTCATGGACCATTAGCATTTTTTGCAGCAAATAAAATGTTGCATCTTTAAACACTAGACTCGGTCAGTTGAAAAAGCATTTTGGACTTTTTTATTGTTTAAATAAAGAATGTTTTGTTATTCTTGTTCTTGTTGATAATGTTTGAATTCAATGATTTTGACAAAACTTGAAGTCATTACAAACACCATTTTGTTGCCACAGGTGCTGTTGGCCTTCCATGCTGGATCGTTACATCAAATAATATCATCTCCACGATTCTGTTTTGATGCAGAACACTGACAACTTTTTACAATGTGACTCTAAAGATAACAGCAGATGACAGTACCGCTTGGACATGGGGCTTAAATTATGAGACAATTCTCGCCATTGGCTTTTGGCTTGACTATTTGCCAGAATAATGTGATCACTTCCCTTGTATATTATACGTGTAAAGTTTAATGTAGGATTTTTTTAATATACAAGTTGTCTATACCTGTACCCAACTATAGTATGGATAACAAGGTTATGTGAAGCAGGAAGTTGGAAAAAAATAATATCGTTATGTAAATATTTGAAAAAGGGAACAGATTCCATTGACATGTGAACAGTTTTTAATGTCCCAAGTAAAATACAAAAGAAAAGGCAGGAATATAAACCCATTTTTAAGGAAAAGAAAAAGAGCGGGAAAACAATATAGGAATGTTTCTAAGGATTAACTAAAAAAAAATAAAAGATAAATTTTTAAATAAAAATATTGTTTATAAAAAAATTTTGTCTATAACTAACTGCTTGACTATTTTTAATCGTAATAATGGTCAAAGCTAGTTTTAATGCATAGCTAATTTGGTTTTATCAACTGAATTATCAACGCAGCACCGCAGTTTCTTTAGAAACTGACCCCTTTTTTCATGTACAGTATTAAAATTTGGTAGCTCCGGCCTTGTGCAGTACATATGTTATGCATAATACATAATAATTATGCAGTCCATAATTATATGATTTCTTTCATAAATTTATCGTCATCACATTCATTCCTACATTTGTATATGGACTCGCAATTGATCGCTCCTAGCGTAGAGCGCTTTGGTAGCTCATTTAAAGGGGTTCGTGCTAATTGTTTATAGGCACCCTTAATGCGAACGCAACTCATGTCGCAATGCCATCATGCCACTTCATGCACGAGCGCGCGCGCCAAGGAAGAAACGCAATAATAGTTGCCGTAATTGTAGTACTGACGTAATTAATTCTACTTACAATTATTACGAAATAAACATAAACGTATTTTACTGCGTAACTGTTATTCTGTAAACCGACATGCCAGGGTAGTTTGCAGACTAACAATTCCCTTAAATGGGAAGGAGCAGCAAGCGTATTTGTGTTTTATTGATGATCTGTTTCTTCGTTGCTGTTGATCCCGTCTCACCAAAGGAATACCGTAAGTGAAAATGCTGCTCTTTTAAATTTAGTGAAATTTCCACCGCGGTCAAATGCCTGTGTATGTGTCAAACCACAATGTTAAACCGGTTTTTAGTAAATCGTAAAACTAACTCCTTAGTAAACTCACAGACACAGAAAAAGGTTATGAGCTTTGAGCTCGCAAAGCCTTATCTTTGAAGGACTTTTCTTACTTTTTTTCGTATTTCTGTCGTTCTCAATTTTTTTATCGTGACACCGTGTTGCTGCAATAGTTTGCTTTGAATTTTTAAGCTGGAAATTCTTGCGGCCGGCCGACCGAGAATAAAGACATCGCGCATGCTCACAGTTTGGGGAAGGGAATGAGAAAAGTTTCAAAGTTTAAATGAGAAAATTAAGTATTAACTTGGAATCATAAACAGGAATGACAAGAGAACGAACTACACAGTCATCAAAAACGGCCTGCGTCACCCGAAGTCTAATCCTTAACATTTGCGCAACGTTTTTACATAAGAGCAGGAAAGCTCTATTTCGGGATGGGAGGTAAATATCTGGAATTTGAAATTTCTTAGTTGAAAAGGAATTTTTTCCTGAATTTTGCGGTAATTCATGAAACATTTGCCATGATCTTCCTCGCAAACGTTGCTAGGTACAAACACCCTTATGAAGCGTCAGATTCCTTAATTTCGTCCATTTTCAAGTCTTTCTTTTTTTTTAGGTAACAGTGAGTGCGGCTAGAATAGAAAGAGTATGATTGGATGCGTAATTTTAGGGACATCGCGAATTTCTAAGCATTTTTAATAATACAAAAATATATACAATTTAGTCAAAAACATTGTTTAAAATTTATCCACCGTCAAAAATATAGCTGGAATGTTAATTTATTTACTTATGTATTTAGATTTAATTTAAGTCATGGTAATCCCTTCAGTAGTTGTCAATGGGATCCATTTTTTTTTTTTCATAAAAAAGTTAAAAACTATCTATTTACAATATTTAAAACCATTGAAGCTTTCATTGTAATAAAAAAGACTTCTTGGCCGATTCATACTTATGTTACAGACGGACACGTAATCGTGTATTGTTTTTGTGCACAGTTCCTAAGTACATCAAGACTTTCAACGCAAGAGAAATCATAACCGGCAATTATAGTTTGCTGTCAATTGATGAAAAGCACAATCACTTGCTAGTTGGAGCAAGGTATGTTATAGCTGAGGCTATGTCTACACTATACCGGATAGCTTATCATGTCGACATGAAAAATACTCCGGCCTGGTGTGAACAGAAACGACCCAGAACTGGATATTTACTTCTTTTTCAGTGGGTTTCAATCCTCGCTCCTAGTTGTTGACTTCCGCCACGGTTCGGTTCGATTGCCTGTTCACACTGCCCAGAAAGTGGCACGAGAATCTATCCGATATGTGACGATTCACTTTCACGAGCGCCGCGTCGCAGCGGCGCTCCGGAACAAAAATCGTTCCGAAATTAGCGTTTCATGTGTGAACGAAAGGCCTATCCGGTATGGTTTTCGTGCCGGCCTCAGAGCTATCCGGTATAGTGTAGACATAGCCTGAGTTGCATATCTCCCAATTGATCTCGCTTGTCAAACCAAACGAAGACATTTCATGATGGTCTATGTGACAAAATGCTCCAGGAAATTTGGAGCATTTTGACAGCCTTGTCCAGCTAGGAGTTCCTACGCTTGGCCTGCTTTATCTAACGATTAAGACGAACCACTAAGCCATTACACCAGGACTGCGAGTTAAAACACAATATAGTCGATCCACAATTATTGGTTGAAGTATGTCCCAGGGGTTGGGCGAGTGACCACTCTGTCTGATCCTGTGATTATGTGGCCTTTTTAGCAATCGTTTACACTAGCGAAAGAGGCAGCAGAAGCAGAATTCGGGATCGGAATCGCAAGAAAGTTATGTTTTAGTGAAAATCAATACCACGGAAGCGGATAGTAAGCGACGGAAGTAGAAGCGGAATCGAAAGAAAAAGGAAACCTTATGATTCTTTCGATTCCGATTAAGTCGAGCTTACGATAATCATCCCGATAACGACTCCACTAGAATGAAATCTCCTCACGCTTGCATCTGCGATTTCGCGTACGGTTCACTCGCTGTGTAAGAAAAACCCACATTTACAAGCTGTAATGTTATAGGAATAGGATGGGAATCACATTTCAAGCTTATTCGTCTTGTTTTTGCTTCAGAAACCATGCTTTTCTGGTGGATTTGGATGACACTGATAAATTTATGGTGAGAGTTATTAGAGACATTTTATTGTATTTTATTTCAGTTTTTTAATAACTTTATTGGATTAGCTACAAAATAACCTACTTACTAATACACACAGAGAATACAGATACACAGTGATAATTACCAAAACGGGCAAGGCGCAAAAGGGATGTTTGTATCCATGCGGAGCACGTCCCCGTGGAGATTGAGGCCCCGTTTACACGGGTCCGGACAAATTTTTGCACGGACGAATTTTGTTCCTAGACCACGTGTTTACATGGATCCGTGCAAATTCTGTTACAGATTGCAGTGGTGTTTACACGGATCAGGTCCCAAACTTGCACACTTAGCCGTTCAAAAATTCGTCCAGTTCCGCCGGTCCCGTGTAAACGCAAGGTGGAACCGTGCAAGTTTTTGTCCGTGCAAAAATTTGTCCGGACCCGTGTAAACGGGGCCTGAGAAAACAAAATAACGTTATACAAAATAAAAACATGCTAATGTGGAAGTCTACAAATTAAAAATCATTAAAGCAAGCTAGAACAGGTTCTTACAGTTGACCACGTACACAGGTCTTATTAACATCGAAAACAGATAACAAAAATGTAGACTACGTAATGACGAAAAACAATGTAATATAACAAACACGAGGAAGAGTACTTCATCAAGATTTCACAAAGCTTGATTCTTAATGTTTTGTAATGCATTCGTACCCTTCGCTATACTGGTTCACGCCTTTGGAATTCCTTATCAATTAATACTAAACGAATTCCTTTTCTCTCCTCGTTTCGTAAAACTATTAAGAACTTATTGATCAATAATTACGATGACTTTATTGATACATTAAATACTTAAATTAATATTATTAGTTTTTTTACTACAAGCACTTAAAGCCAAAATAAAGGGTGCCTTAAACAAGTCATACTATTACTATCGTAACCTGTATTGTTCAACAATTACTGAGCATTTGTTTGATACCATTATTGACGCATCAACTGATAAAGACTCTGGTAGTATTGATCCATCAAAGTGTAAGTAACATTGTTGTCAGCCATATTAAGTGTGTTTGTTTCTTTTAGTCGTGGAATTTAACAAAGCCCTTCAGCAGCCAGGTTTCCTGCAACAAAAATTCGGTATGTCTCATTTATCTAGTGTTGCTCGTGAATGTCATGAAATATGCTTAAAGATGAATTACTGTCCGTACTGCGCAATATCAGCTCGGCAATGTTTGTGAGCCTCACACGAAGAAATGTTTGTTTACTAGCGAAATAAAAATTACGCGACAAACTTACCTTTTCTTTCATTATTAACGTCAGATATCCTTGCCAAACAATAATAACAAGTAAAAGAACCCCAACGTTTTGCCAAACCGACGTTTCAGCTCATCGAGCATTCGTAAACACAACGGCCGTAAAGGCGGACTCGGTTTACTCCCATTTACTCCATGTATACTATTACCGAAGTGTAACATTTCAACAAATTCAAAACAAAAATGAAAACAAACCCCGAGGCTGCACAATACAGACTGTAATTCATCTTTAACCGATTATGTTACGCTTTCATGATTTTTTCCGAAATTAATGGTTTATTTTGTTTCAATTTTAGAAGAACGCATGCAGTTATTTCGTCAAGATAATGTTACCATTCAGAGAAAGAATTTTACTTTGCTGGACTAAAGGAAAAGGGAAAGGAGCCTGTGCTTGGAGAAATGTGAGTAACTCATCCACATAACAAATTAGTCTCATTTATCCAAAAAACAAATATATAACTTCCTCTTACAAAAAGAATTGTATTAACCAAGGCTGCAAATATTTCACCAGCATCTGAATTATTCATTTGATGTATTATCTCAAACCAGTCGACATTTCCTCGAATATTATGCTAATTTCAGAAAAAGGCCATGTGATGTCACGTGATTCATAAGAAACACCATTACAAATCGAAAATATTGAGAATGCTGAAATCTTTCCAAGTCATCCAGCTGTATTCTTTTTTTTCTGGTATGTGAAGCGTGTATATGAAAAATAAATATCTGGGTGTCAACCTCTCCCATATCGAAAATATGATGGTTATTTTTAGGCACCTCGTGGATGTTTAATAGTTATAGTGCGAAAGCGAGTTGCAATGTCGCCCGATACTTAGCCGACGAGTTGGCTAAAATAAGGAGATATTGCGCAAGCCTGAGCACTGTAACTGCTGCGACACAACGCGAAAATTTCACGCCGTTTTTGTCCAATCATGTGATCAATAATTTTTCTCTTTTCTTTGCTTCTCTTTTTTTCTATTCTCTTTTTTTTATCTAATAGTTCACGCATTTTTTCTTCCAAAAATATACTGAATTGCAGGCAGCGGTCATTTACACTTTCCTTCGTTCAAAATGCGAAATTTACCACCATCGCTGGATGTACGTCATGTAAACCTGCGGATTTCGAGAGCTTTATAACCATATTTGGGCAGTGTATCAATGTGTTGAAATATATGTCATTATATATCCCATCGTTACCTAAAAACAACACTGGAAGGGTGATATTTGTGCGAATTTTGACATTTTGTGGAAAATGTCATCTATTTATTTCTAAAAAAATAACGATGTCGATTTGATGTCGCGAAAATTTACTGCAATAACTAAAGGTAGTTTAGTTAAGTTTATTTTTTACTGAAAATTTCCCATCACATCTAATTTGTATTTTTTAGAGGACAGATTTAAGTGATGCTTCTAGCAAAGATGATCAAGGAAACGTAGAAAACTTCTCACCGAGCGTTACACCTGAACAGAATGATACAGCTGTAATAACAGGTTTGCAATCAAAGGCTCTTCTTAGCCATCTCGTGAATACGAAACGCTCTAATTATTATTTAAATAAAAGATTCTGCACCTCTTTGGACCCTCCCCTCCTAGTCGATTTGCTACACCGACCCAACCCCTCCCCGCACCCCCTTCCACCACCTGCGACAAACTCCCCACCCACCCCTCCTTAAAACGCCGTCCCCATGGGTGAGGCAAGTGACCATTGCATATCGCGGACTCAATGTCTACAACCGATCGAGCGATCAAGTGTTAATGTCTACCAAATGCTATAACTATTTCAACAAGCGACATCAGGGAAATCTGAAAGCTTAGTGACCACTGATGTTTAAGACTACAATGTTAGATTCTGTGCGAAACGAAATGACATTTTCTGGATCTACTCAAGTACCAATTCTCTGCATTCCTCTAGCAAAGTCAAAGCGAAATGGTTATAAAACCTAATAAATTTCTTAGTTAGATGTTTTTGTTATCATATTGTTTCTCGACCTTGCTCATGTACAAGCACAATAGATTTTAAATTTTTGTTTGAGCAACTGACCAATACTAGAAATGTTGTCATCAAGTTATTCAGTCATAGCGTGTTATCGAAAAACAAAAGATGAACACGATTGTAGAACTTTCCTTTGTTATCCTCTCTGAAGACTGTAAGGTTTCATAATCAGTCCCTCGACTAACTATGCCTCCAGTAACATGAAGTCTGTTGTATGATTAAGCCTATTGGGATAATGTGAATACTTTCTTTTTACAGGGAACGGGACGCTCTTCACTGGCTCAGTACCAGCTTCTGAGTATTCGGTTATCTACAGTAAAAGCTTCAAACAGCCAAAACAAAGGGATATTTATACAACTTTAATGCATTCGGGCAAGTTTGTTAGTGCGATGTTTATGATAGTGTAGTCTCTTATTGAGAAGTATTTCCTTACTGAAAGGGACGATGTCCTTGATGATATATCGTATTTTCATGATAATGGACAGGAGCTTGCCTTAATCGGTTTTATAATATGACCGTACGGCCCCGCTGACGCAATCCTACAGAAAATAGAATCTCAAGGTGACGTGAGCGGGGCCGGACGGGTTGACGTGAGCCTGTCCGGAAAAAGCCGTCCGGCCCCGCTCGAATTCAAGCGACCTCGCACTGCACGGCTATTCTTGTACTTTCTAGTCATATTATAAAATACTTATTTACTGAGTTAGGTCGGGCCGGACGAGAAAATATTTGGCTCTCGGTCATGGCGCACGGACCTCACTGCGCTCGGTCCGTACGCCATGACCTCTAGCCAAATATTTTCCCGTCCGGCCCTCCCACTCAGTCAATAAGTGCATAATCTTGAAATAGGAAGAAAAAATCGCCAAAAGTAATGCCGGGAAGCAAAGGAATATTAACTAAGGAGACAATATAACGGCTAAACAAGTAAAAATTCCACCAGATGACAATTTTGATTTCTTGACCGCCTGTCACGAAATCAAATTTGATGAACTGTAATCCACTTCCATCCTTGCAATCCTGCACTTTATCTCCAAACTACTGCTTCTGTTTTGCTCTATAGAATCTTTTTATTCCATTACGTTGTATATTTGGTGGCATTTGGCGATGTAACATAGAAAAAAAAGTAAGAGAAATTTTGTTATTTCGGAGGGTGCCAGAGGTTTTTATTTTTTAGTGGAAACGGCGAGTTTGAGCGGCGAAGCCGCGACAACGAGGCGCAACGCGCCGAGAAAAAATAAAATCCTCTGGGCACTCGAGTACACAACCTCATTTCCATGCGACTTGTGGATCGGATATCTCACCAATTTAACCGTCTCGCGAGCTTCTTCTAACCGTTTGTAGGTTAATTTCACTCATGATATTCAGAGAACAGACCTCTGGATACAGGGTGGACAGTCTCCTTTTAACAGCTGTTTAGAACTTTGAAGTGCAATGCAGCCACATCAGTCAAACACCAAGAAAAAAAACAAATTCCATTATGTAAAATGCATCGAAACAATTAACACCATAGGAAGTAAAGTACTGCTAAAAAGCTTTCATTTAAAGGCACACTGTCCCGCCAAAATAACGAAATTGTACTTAATTTCCATACTAGAGCAGTTTTTGCATTGCTACGCTTTGTGATTGGCTAAAACATCTCGCGCCACTTTCTCGACCAATCAGAAGTAAAACCAAAACCAACCGTGACTTGCTCGCACGCGTTTTCCCGCGCTTGGCGCCGCCGACATGTATTAAATTGCTTCGAGCTCTGATTGGTTCATTGGATTGTTTACGACTGCTGTGATTGGTCAGAGTAATTACTTTGGTTTTGGTTTTACGACGCTCAATTGAAAACTGCTCTAAATCACCAAATGCCTCCAAATATATAACTAAATTGAACAAAATGTTTCTATAGAGCAAAAGAGAAGCAGTTGTTTGGTGAAGAAGTGCAGGATTACAAGGATGGAAGTGGATTACAGTTCATCAATTTTGATTTCGTGACAGGCGGTCAAGAAATCACAGATTCCATTGTGGTGAAATTTTGAGGTTTTTAGTCGCTATCTTGTCTTTTTAGTTCATATTTTTTTGCGTTCGTCACTTTGGGCGATTTTTTTCTTTCTTCTTGCAATAATCATGAAAACACGATATTTCAGTCGTACGTATACATTTAGCCTGTGAACAGGCTTCTTTTTGGGGAATTGGCGCGGACTGGGGAAGAGGAAGGGGCGGCGCCGCTCCTTCCCTCTTCCCCAGTCCTAACCTAATTCTCCAAAAAGGAGCCTGTTCACAGGCTAGTATACATTAGGATTTCATCCACAGATTCAAAAGTTGAAAGCACGGTATCAGCTACTGTAGTATAATGATTCGGGTAGTGAAATGGTTAAAAGTTCTCAAATTCAGTTTAGATGTTCAACTTTGGTTTGTCTGTGTGATAATCGTCAGTTATCAATATCTGTTCTTGTTCTCCTCGCGGAGAATTCAATGTCCACACCTCCAATGCTCTTCCCTTTCTTCAGCTGTGGTTTCCGCCTCCTGTTATAATTTGAAACCCAACCGTGCTCTTTCCACTTTAACAATTCTTTGGTACGTCTCTCTTGGCCGACCCCTTGAATCCCTTTGGGTGGTTATGTTACATTGTATAATAGCCTATGTGATAGGACATGGGTATTTATTCTGTTAAGAAAACATAGCCGAGTAGTAAAATATTTTTGTCTTGCCTCATGTAGATGTACAATTTGTAAAGAGTTTTATCATTGGACATTACGTTTACTTATTTTTCCGTGAACGGGCGCCGAAGAATAAATGCCATAACTGCAGAAAGCAAAAAATTTCATTGGTGGCAAGAATTTGTAAGGTAAAAAGTTACATAATTTAAACGGCAGTTAAAGGGAGGGTTTCACGGTTCGACGCATGTGCACAGATTAAAATGCTTTATTCGCTTACTTGCCAATTTTATCGGTTAAAAAAGCACTCACATTTACTTCAATAATCACATACTATAATTAGTCCAAACAAAGCGAAGGATGACCAAAATTCACAGAAAATTTCAACGGATTACAACGACAAAGTCAACACTGAATAAAACCTTTGACCCGAAGGATTTATTCTACGCTCTGGTGGCTTTCATGGCGCACATTGGTATGTATAATCATCCATTCAATCAGCGACATTTTCACGGGCAAATTTCCCGCCAGAGTTATCTACTCGCTTCCGATTGGTCTAAACAATGAATTTAAATGGCTTACGCCATATCTTGCACATGCGCCGAACCGTGAAACCCTCCCTTTAAGCTATTGCCATAAGCTTTTAGCATCTGTATGCTAAGCTTGTTAAGGTTTTGAATCATGGTTGAACCAAAAGTCAATTAAATGGATGCAATCTTTAATAATAAAAGGAACCATTGGATTTCAGCGCTCACAAAATAAAATATTCCGTTAATGGTACGACAACAAAGTATATTAAATAGTGAATGAAATTAATAATCCTCGCAATGATCGGACAACTCCTGTAAGGCGAATACCTCTCTAAGGCGAGCATATTCAGGACATCAGCTGATTCCGGCCAAATTTCCCTTAGTTGTAAAAAAAATAACTAATATCAGTCTATAAGGCGAACAGCTAGAACTGATCCCCGAATATGTCCGGCTTACGGAGAGTTCTGTATGCACTTTAAAGGAACACTGTGCCGCCGAAACAACGAAATTGTGTTTACTTAATTTCCATGTTTTAGAACAGTTTTCAATTGAGTGTCGAAAGTAATTACACAGTTGCTTTAGTTTTGCATTGCTACGCTTTGTGACCGGCTCAAAAATCTCGCGCCACTTTCTCGACCAATCATAAGTAAAACCAAAACCAATCGTGACTTGCTCGCACGCGTTTTCCCGCGCTTGGCGCCGTCGACATGTAATTGCTTCGAGCTATAATTGGTTCATTGGATTGTTTACGACTGCTGTGATTGGTCAAAGTAATTACTTTGGTTTTGGTTTTACGACACTCAATCCCCCATTTCCATTATGCCTCGTTGTCAAAGCGAGGCTAGGTGCACAACCTTTCATATGAAGATGAGTTTTATTTGCATTTGCATTTGAATAAAACACCATTTTCATATGAAAGGTTGTGCACCTAGCCTCGCTTTGACAACGAGGCATAACGTAACTTGAAAACTGTTCTATCGCCCAATGTCACCAAATATACAACTAAATTGGATAAAATGATTCTATAGAGTAAAACAGAAGCGGTGATTTGGAGATACAGTGTAGGATTGCATGGATGGAAGTGGATTATGGTTTATCAGTGAATTTTGATTTCGTGACAGGGGTCAAGAAATCACAGATTCCATTCTGGTGGAATTTTGAGCTTTTTAGTTGTTGTTTTGTCTTTTAAGTTCTTATTTGTTTACGTTCATCACTTTTAGCAATTTTTCATTCTATTTTATAGATAATAAAGTAAGCTTAAAGCAACTCCATGAAAACACGATATTTCAACCGGGACACGTTCCTTTAAAATCAAATATAAAATCAATTGTTATATAGCTGGAGTTTTTCTCAATGCAACGCACGCGTTCATTGGTTGGTTCATGGTCACATGACGTCTAACAAACAAACTGTTTCCCGCCAAACTTCCATGAGCGGGCAACATTTGCAAAAGCGGGCAATTTTTCACTGTTTCCTCCTAGCGCACGTGATCATACCGTGACAAAAGGTGGCATGATTATGATGCGATTGATGTTTACCTCGAGTGTTTGGCGCGTTTTTTAAATTGTGTTGTGTTGTGTTTTTGTGTTGCTATAGACTTAATGACTGATCCCTCGGGAAACACTTCGTCTCGGGAAACATCGTGAGTCTCGGGAAACAAAATTTACTGTTTCCGTCGGGACCAGTCATTAAGTGTTAAATATATTCTTCTTTTTTCCAGGGAGACTATGGTGGAAGGTATTCACTCAAAGATCGCTTCGTCACATTTCAGAAGGCCCAACTAAGCTGCACTGATGGCAAAGATTATCCGCTCCATTTTAATGAAATTCGTAAGTGATCTCGTTCTTTTAAATGTAGGATTATTGTTAGGACAGAGCTTATACAGACTCTGAAAATATTAGAGATAGAGATCGTTACAGTAAAGGGCTCTTGTTTGACTGCTCTTTTTAAAAGAGGTCTATATCTTATAGTCAACACCGCATTTCCAAGCATTTTATTTACTGATTGACTGAGTGGGAGGAACGGATAGAATAATATTTGAATCGAGGTCATGGCGTACGGAGCGAGCGCAGCGAGGTCCGTGCGCCATGACCGTGAGCCAAATATTTTCACATCCGGCCCGACCTAATTTAAGTTTATCAAATGACCAATTTGGAGACAAAATTGTTTAAATTTTAACACGCAAGCCCGTACGCTTTTATAGTACAAACGTACCGCCGTAGCTTTGAAAAGAACACGCGCGCGGGGGTCCATGCGGATCAAATGATAAATCGGCTTCTTTCATTTTCCAAACAGAGGATGTCTGGTGGGACGAAACGACAAGCCTGCTTCACGCCATATTTACCTCTCAGTCGTGAGTATGTATGTATGTGAGTAGTATTTTGACAGTTCTAAATGTAAATGTTAATTAACGGATGCAATGTGATGCATCAAGCCCTGGGTTTCTTAGCTGAAAGAGTTTACACTATTTGTGACTGTAAATTCAATCTCTGAAAGACAAAATTTAACATTTTAATTTCCTTTTTATTGATCGTCCAGCACTGCAGCTCCCTCGTCAGCTATTTGTGTTTACAGTTTATCCGCCGTCAATAAAGTTTTTGATGAAAGCTCTGTCATTGATGAAAAAGATGCAAAATGGGCCAAAAAGAAAAATAAACGCACAGAATTTTTCCATGAAGTGAGTATGACGTAGACTTGCATAACAGTCAAATCTGTATTAAGCGGACACCCTTACCTTACCCTTATCCCCCGGACACCAAAACGCAGGGTGTCAACCCACTGGGGTGTCCGCTTAAAACAGGATCCCATAGGAAACGTTTTTCAGTCATTTTACTGTAACTTAACTCTCTATAAGACGGACACCTCTCTAAGACGGACAACGGACACTTTGAAACCGTCAACGGACACTTTGAAACCGTCAACGGACACTTGAGAAGTGCCTTATGTAGTGAAAAATACCTCAAAACGGAAATGTAGGTGCTCTACATGACAGTAAATTGCAATTTAGGGGAAGCAAATTATATAACTAAATACAGTACGTGTCTCCTTGTATACAAACCAGACGTTTATTTGACAGCTCGTATCTTGTCAGTCGGCTTAATACAAGTTGAAAATGAAGCCATTATCGTCATTTCTAAACACCACAACATTGTTCCAGTTTTAACTGTTTTGCACAAGTAATAGACTTAAAACAGACGTGTATTCATTGCGAATAGGTTCAGCTTTATTTTCTTGGTGTCACGTTACCTCAACGCTCTATAAGCCGGACACCTCTCTCAGACGGACAGTCGGGGCCGGTCCCGACGGTGTCCGTCTTAGCCTGTTCCAGGCTCTCAGATATTATAGTGGGGGCGAGCGAAAAGTTGGTGGCGAAGAAAAAACGAGTGGGGACTTCCACCGCCCCCCCCCCCCCCCCCCCCACCTCCCTCGTTTCTCCTTCGCTCGCTCCGACATTTTTCGCTCGCCCCCGCTATCTGAGAGCCTGGAACAGGCTATGTCCGTCTTAGAGAGAGTTGACTGTAATTGATTCCATTTTGACGCCAAATATCATTCTAATTAACGTTGCAATTTATAGTTAACTCAGAAACAGTGCTCATTCCTTTTATTGAAAGTGAAAAACTGATCAAAGTATTATGTAGAAAGATTATATTTCGCACAACCAACTAAAAATAAGAAAAATAGGTCAGTTTTGACAATCAAAACACATCAAGACAGTTTCCTATTTGACTGCAGTTCAAGAACGTGAAGGGGTAGATACTGAGTCTAGATATTTATTGTCATATTCATAAAGTCATAGTTTTACATGAGGCATTATGAAGGAGGATCTTGAGATTATTCCTATTATAATAAAGAAACTGACACACTTTCATGTTGCCAATCTCAGCTTTAAAATGAAATAGGATTGGATTATGATATAATGGTGGTTGTGTGAGGTAGCGTGTTAGATTCTTAGACAAACGTCAACTTTTCCTTTGCAGTGTAAAGTAAAACCAGAGTACATCGACCCAAAAAATCACGAACATGTCCCTCATGGCATGATGGCCACGAGGAAAATGACGTATAAGGAGTAGAGAACTGGTATATCCTATGATGGCCGACGCGGTACAACCCATCAACTCTGAAGCATGGATTTTTAAACATGGAATCAGGTTAATTTATCCACACTTTGAATCTCAGTTTAACTTTCTGTTTTACACTGTAGGATTTCATCAACAGAGATAAAGTCGTTATAATTATTGACGATAATATTTTATTGAAAGGATGACATCCATTGCTCTGGACAAAGTTGTTGGACACACTGTAGTCTACGCATCAACAGGTAAAGCAGTATAGCGGGATTTTTGACTGCTCTGAAATTAGTTCTCACCTTATATTGCATCAAGTGAGAAAATCTGTTTAGGAAATCCTCCCTTAATTTTTTTTTAAAAGGTAGCAGAAAATACCTCGATTATATTGACTAATACATAATGTTTTAATCTTTTAATTTTTATCATTATTTGACGTAAGTTTCTTGTCTTAGCTAGCGTCTTTGAAACCGGTTACAACGAGGTTAGCCCCCTCTCCCCAGCCTCCCCTCGGTTTTTTTCTCCTGCGCCCGATTTTTCTTTCGCGCCCCACTAACTGAACGCCTGGAAGAGGCTAGAACGAGGTTGAAGGCAAGCTCGCCATATCAGAACATAAAAGTTATGAAACTTTGTGGGACAAACTAAGGACTACACATCGTAAACAAACAGGAGTAAAACGTTTATTAAAAAATGTTATAAGCGTCGTCTTTAGGTATCGATATTCTGACTTTCTTTTTATGCTATCATTGCTTTCTTGCAGACCGAGGCTCGGTTCTTAAAATAACGAAAAAGCCTTGTCTTTTGACTGAAATGGACATCTTTCCTGTAAGTAACGGAGGTGGCCCGATTCCGTGACCCAATCACTTTGCCAGAACATGTCTCGGAACTCGGTTATCTGCGAGGATCTTATTATGCGATGTTAGTGCTATTTATGATGCTTTTGAATCACTTTATGGTAGTTTAATCAAACTTAGCCTGGGATTGTTTGAATTCCTGATCCTGTGGTGGGCATATTGTGTCCCCGACGTAACTTCCAGGGCATTTTTTATGAGGTCCGCAAAATGGGAAGATTGCATCATATGACGTGGTAATTACGTCATTAGTTCTGCACAGCCGCCATCTTGGATTTCTCCATTTCTCTAAAACCTAAGAAAACCGTCCAAATTGACCCAAAATAATCAAAATGCTTAAATGGTAAAAAGTGGGAAAGTTACAACGATGAACTAAATTTTTTTTTATTAAAAGGTAAAAATCATGAGTCCAAATTTCGAAAAACATGGCTGTCAAAATCGTGTTGTCGTGGAAACATCAAGTCACGTGAACAATGAATGTCATGTTTAAACAACTATCAGTAGATAAATTTTAAATGTCGCAAAGTTTGGCGGAGTTTGCTTTAACATTAAAAAAGTTGTAAAATTAATGTTCAAGTCAGCAGGCAGGCTGAACAGAGTTAAATGCGGAAATTATTGATTTTAAAACTGAATACGCAGGTATAACAATACCGAATCCGTTTGTTTTTCCCCAGTCTGACAAAAGAGAAGTTATCAAAGCAATGGTGATTGATACAAATCAGGTACGTCTTATCAATACACATGCATCTATCCTCTACCGACTTCCTTAAGTCGCATGACATGATGACTTTAGAGATGTTGTTTTAGCAGCAACAACAACATCATCATCATCATCATCATCATGGCCAACAACAACAACAACAACTGCTGCTTCTATTTGAAAGTGGCAAAAATTTCAGAAACTTCCAGCTGAGTGCATGTGCAAAATAACTTTTCAATCCACTGTAATGTATAAACATTGCTAACACCATCGACGGAAGATCATATATAGGTTCGATTGTTGTCGGGGACTCAATATTTTTTCATTGTCCCACGCTCGTGACACGATGAACTTTACATCTATCCCTTTCTGAACTTCGCTCCTAAAAACCACCAAAAGGAACAGCGCATTTATGATAAATTATCTTCATTCACTCTCTTTGTGGTTTAGTTACACAGCATACGACAACTGGAACGTTTTACTTTTCAGTGTTGTAAATGACTTGTTTCAATTTAATTTTCAGCATGTTCTTTACATGGGTTCAAGCACAACACTAACAAAGCTGAGTTTACTGCACTGCAGCCGCCATCTTTATTACAGGTAAGTTCTCTGAGTATCAGAGAGTAATCGAGTGAATGTGCTGTTTGTTACGGTTTATGTTAGGGTCGCCGATTTACGAAGACATTATGAAGGATGAACGAGTGATATTTTGTTATTAACAATCCATTTTAGCCAGTAAAGTAAATACGTTGCCGACACATTTTACACTGGCTTTACTAGTAGGTTAACTAAAATGTTTAACACAAAATCAAGCTTTCTAACACCCTCCAATTGTTTCTTTTTTTAGTTCATGTATTTTTGCTGCAGATCCTTACTGTGGATGGGACAACAAAACAGCAAGCTGTGTTTCAGTTCTCTCCCATAGGTAAGTTCTGCTTCCTGGCTTTAACAATGATGACATTGGATAAGTCAGGCGTTTATAACTTAGCAAATATTTACGACGTTGAAACAATTTGATGTTATTGTGTACGGAGTCTTAAGTTTCCCTAGAAACCCCGCTTTGGCAAGCATGTACAGCCTAATATAGCAGTTTTGGTTTAATTCTCGAATGGTTTAAGGTTGTTACGACTGCATGCTTTGACATTTTAGGCCACTTTTACCTTTTTACTGATTACTTATGGAAAACTTCTAACATCCAATATGATGGATTTTGGGAAAATCCAATATGGCGGATTTTGGATATCGTGAGGTCATTTATACATCATGTGACGCCATAGTTGACCCAGTGTTAGCGCCAATATAACGTAAGTACTCTTGAAGTTACAAGCCGCAAACGGCATTTTCAGGAGACTTCTCTTCCCCCGTCCACAAAAACCGAGAAAGTCCTGCGGTCGTAATGATGTTTAGCAGTGACTTTTAGCTCCACGTAATTCCATAATTTAATTGTTAAATTAACTCGTTCGCGTACAATAACCTATTATTTTAATTTTAATTTTAATTTTTTGAGGCACGTTACTTGCAAGTTTGGATGCATTATATCGTTTTATGTTACATTTTAGCGAGCCAAAAAAACTGAAACAAGATTTAAACACTTGTCTAACCGTCAAAGGTGAGTTATTGTCTTAAGTAATTATTTAGTTAGTAATGGTAATTGGACTTCCAGTCGTACAATTCAGGCAGTGATACGCGCTCAGCCGAATTCAAATTACGAGCACGATTTTCTCTGAATTGTACGAGACGAAGTCCAATTACTAATAAATCACATCAATAACAAAATGTGAGATTAAAAAATCTGTGTGAACTTTATTCTGCTAAAAACATCAGGTATATTTTCTATCAGTTTGAATCCAGTGAAGAAACAACAAAATAGAACCACCCTGTTTAACTGAGTGTACCTGTTTGACGCGCGTGCAACATGGAAGTCAAATTACAGCCATCCTTTTACAGAAAGTTGTAATTAATGTTCATACTCGCTGTTATAATGCAGAGGACGCGTGGTCACAGTGGAGGAACTGCACTCAGAACGATGGCAATCTCTGTCGCTGTCAAGTTCGACCATGCCAAAAAAGACAAAACAGCCCTTGTGAAAGCGGCCTCGAGTTCCGACTTGAAAACTGTACAGGTAAATAATGCTCGATCTACCCTACACTGACCTAACGTGTTGTAGGACTCCCTGAGAGAAGGGGATTTCCATACAAAATTAACGGGGGTGATCGTCGGAAATTTTGAAAGGGACATCTAATAGGTACCAGAAACCCATTTTGAGGGTGTGGCTCTCACTAATTTTACCCCTAAGAGGTACCAAAATTGTTTCTGTCAGCATATTGTTCTGGATTAATACCCTAAAAGGTATCAAAATAAGTCTGCCAGTTATCACTTTCGATTCAAACACCCTTAGCGGTTCCAAGCCACGAATTTTAGCCCCTAAAAGGTACGACGATCACCCAGTCAACTTTATATGAGAGTTCACCCCCCCCCCCCCCCCCCCCGGGAGTCTTCTTTTATCGTCGGATACCCAGGGACAGTCAGATCAGCGCACGTGGAGACAAGCGAAAGTAGCATTTTTGCACACTGTTCTTGAAGCTTGGTATTCATCAGCTAACCAAACATAGCACAACACTAAATTCCTTCCTTGCACGTCAAACCTACCAACAAACATTCCCACGTTTTTGCTGCATTCCATTCCCTTTTAGTTGATTCAGCTTCATCCCAATATTTTCGGACACGTTTCCAATAGACCAATTCCGATATATTAAAATTCATACTTGGCTTCGAGGCTTAGGGGAATAAAACAAAAGAAATAAATTATTCATACCTGAACCTCGATGTGATTTATTTTATTTTATTCCCCTAAGCCTCGGAGCCAAGTATGAATTTTAATATATCGGAATTGGTCTATTGAAAAGCTTTAGTTTTAGTGTAGAGTTGATAGAGTGTTTGATCGACAAACCGTTCGCCTGTGGTGATTAACAAAACAAAATAGCCAGTTGGTAAAGTATAAATTTAACAGTTATTAATTGTAACATATGCATTACGCAAGCACCACAAAACGTTCTGATCATGATTTTATTGCCGTGGCTGAAAGTCCCTAGTCTGGAATACATTCAACTGTTTTTTGTTTCTTTTCTTTTTTTTTTTTCATTTCAATTCTGTTTCAATCTCTTCTCCTTGCCGTTTAAGGATCAGTTTGCCGTTTTTACCTGTACTATTTCAAGATTTTTACTGATCCAGGTCTACGATAGATGCGGCACTCTTCATTGGTTTGTCGCTGTGGTTTTGCCGTCATTATAGTTTTTGAATCCGGAATATATAGGATGATATTACAACTTCCAGTGAAATACAGAAACAACCTCGTCCCCGGGGTCTTCTCGGTTTTCAATATGGCGGCGGTGCGGGAGAAGACCCTTCTCCTCTCCTCTCAAACCGCCATTTTGAAAACCGAGAAGTCCCTGGGAACGAGGTTGGCACAGAAAAGATACTCATTCCACTAGTTATAGAAACTTGGAGCCGGGGAGCTGCTAAGAACCGGCGCGCACGGGGAAAACGAGGAAAGACTGGGGAGATGGAGTGCCTAACCCTTCCCGTCAGCACTCGCAATATTTTTCCCTTCACGCGCCGCCTATCCTTCGCTGTCTGTGTCTGCTTTCTAGTTTTGAGCGCTGATCATGTCAGGTTTGGCCGACCGTAGTGCCATTTCGAGAGAATGCCTTTCCACATTGTTTAATCGGTCCTTGCAGTGGTCTGTTGCTTATCACTGTTTGTATTTGATCCAATGTGACGCAATAGATTGTTCACGGTATCTGCAGTTTAGTTGATTTTTTATCCTTCGCTCCCCGCTATCTGAACACCTGGAACAGGCTACCCACTATCTGAACACCTGGAACAGGCTACCCACTATCTGAACACCTGGAACAGGTTACCCACTATCTGAACCGCCTGGAACAGGCTACTGGAAACTGCATCGCTTTTACAGTTAAGTTGTACACAAATACTTTAAATAGTTTCTTTTCATCAGGAATGAGACAAAATGCGGAATGCGATCTTGATAAGTGCAGTTGCCAGAAGGGATACGTGGAGAATAAAAAAGGAAAATGTGTAATCAAACCAGGTACTTTTAATTTAGTGCTTAATGTCAAATGGCCTTTGTTGCTGTTTTTGTTGCTTTTTAACTCTTTTTTAACTTCCAAGAGTGCCAAAATTCAAGAAAAATCCCAAATTTCAATTTGTTTTGTAAAATATTGAAAAACATGCAAATGTTACAATGCAACAGTACTGCCGAAGAGGTTTTATTTG
The DNA here is from genome assembly GCA_024195265.1 of Dendrophyllia cribrosa. Lineage (NCBI taxonomy): Eukaryota > Metazoa > Cnidaria > Anthozoa > Scleractinia > Dendrophylliidae > Dendrophyllia > Dendrophyllia cribrosa. The sequence continues at coordinate 46,081,966 of JAJLRJ010000004.1, forward strand.
AATGGTCACACCATAGGATTTCACCCACAGACTCAAAAGTTAGAGCTACACTACATGCCTTTCATAATTGACTCTAAGAGTGAAAGGGTTAACTCGTGAATACGGGAAGCGTTGAACGAGTTGTAGCGTTTGGCTGGAAATTTCACTCAATCACTCGCTCGATCAGCTATAAACATTGCGCTCGCGATAAATAATTGCCACCTGCCTTTAAGGGACTGTGCAATAATTATCGGGGAGGGGGGGTTGGAAAACCAGAGGGGGGGCATAAAGTAAAATCAAAGCAAGGATAGGGGGGCTCAAAGTAAAATAAGTCACTCCAGAGGAGGATGGGCTTATCATTTTATTTCAAGTGTTTATAGTTCTCACTGAAAGGTTTGATGATCTGTTCTGTATCTGTTCTGTGGCTGAACTGCAATTTCGATCTGTTGCAATACGATTAACTATTCTTCTCTATCTCTATAATAGAGAGACGAATATTGTGATAAAGCGTTTCTGGCTTTTTAAATTTAAATAGCCCAATTTCGATATAGTAAAATTCAACTTGAAACAAAAGACATCACTGCGAGGCTTAGGGGAATGATAATAAGGATTTATATATTTTTTTCCCTTAAGCCTCGTAGTGTTGTCTTTTGCTTCAAGTTGAATTTTAATATATCGAAATTGGGCTATTGTCAACAAAATTTGAATAGTAGAATATAGTTATACACCAGTGCAAATATTTTGCCGTGGTGAAAATACTTTGCTCCAGTTCAAATATTTTGCACTGGTTCAAAATAAATTTGAACCAGTGCAGACAAAATTGCACCAAAATCATAATTTCACTACAATGTAGATAATCGTATTGCAACAGATTGAAGATGTACCTCAACCAGCATGGTCTTAAGATCAATGGAGGTAAAGTGGCATTGGTTGCACGAGTTCTCCAGTACGCTCGTGGTGATCATTCTTGCATCCCACGAGAAACCCAAGAGAACGTTAACGAGGAAATTAGTTCCAGTGCAAGCAACTCGAATTCGCAATGAAGTGATTCAGAAGTGGAATCGGATGGCTTTTTTGAACACTGCTTCGAGGTCATGTTTGTTCCAGATACGGATGTCCAACAAGTAAACATGTAGTATTGCTGTATTTCCACGTCTGGAACAAACATTACGTCGTAGCAATATCAAGTGGGTGTATAGTAAGAAAATGCTGGTTATTTGTATATAAAAGGAGTGTGAAGGGGCGGGGGGGGGGGGGGGGGGGGGGGAGGGGGGTTATACAAAATTTCTGACTGATCAGAGAGGGGGGGCAATAACTAAATTTAGTCCTTTAGAAGAGGGGTATTACCTAATATTTTCGTACTTGAAGCCCATTTTCCAACCCCCCCTCCTGATAATTATTACACAGTCCCTAATACACATGGGGACGGTGTTGGAAGGAGGCGAGGGTGAAAAACTGGACGCAATGGGTGGGAGGGGGGGTTGATGGAGGAAAACGCCTAGAAGAGGGAAGGGTCTGAAGGTTTGCAAAACGTTTTATTAAGAGCGTTGGTTTACAGTCGTCTTTAATTTTTTTTCTCGAACTACGTACATCATGGTTTTCATAGCAATGAGCCATAATTTCTCATTATTATCCAAGATATAGAGTTGTGTTTTAATTATTTGTAACATTTTACCACAATGGCGTCGTTACTGTCGACTCACATTCTGTGAAACCAGTGAAACTTGTTATCCATAAAAAATACCTCACCGCACCGCCATCACTTAATCATTCACAGGAAAACACGAAGAATGTCATAATGGAAAATGCAGATGCAAACAAGGTTACAAAAAGAATGCAAAGGGGGAGTGTGTAAAAGGTGCAAGAAGTACGTAATGTCAATTTAACAAACTTAGATAAACAAACTTAGCCCTATTTTATATATAAGGAGTGTCTGAAGGTGTGTAGAATGTTTTACTAAGAGCGTTGGCTCACAGTAGTCTTTGATTTTTTTTCTCGAACTACGTACATCATGGGTTTCATAGCTATGTGCCATAATTTCTCATTAGTATCCAAGATACAGAATTGTGTTTTAATTTTTGTAACATTTTACCACAATGGCGTTCTTACTGTCGACTCGCATTCTGTGAAACCAGTGAAACTTGTTATCCATAAAAAATACCTCGCCGCACCGCCATCACTTAATCATTCACAGGAAAACACGAAGAATGTCATAATGGAAATGCAGATGTAAACAAGGTTACAAAAAGAATGCAAAGAGGGAGTGTGTAAAAGGTGCAAGCAGTACGTAATGTCAATTTAACAAACTTAGGTCGTGTTCTATTGGAATCAACCGTTTTAGCCTTAACTGGTTTTGGTTGATTTCGTTGAGGCGTTCCAACAGAACACTTTTCAACCATTTTCGGTTTTTTCGGTTTCAACCATTTCAACCAGGTTCAGAGCTGGTTGAAATGGTTGATCAACCAAACCAACCGAAAACGTTTTTTCCCAATAGAACACAAAAAAAATCCAACCAACCGAAAATGGTTGATCCCAATAGAACACGACCTTAAATAAACAAAGTTAGCCCCATTTTTTTATATAGGGGGGAGAGGGGCGGGGCCCTCTGCTAATCTGCTACTGAAATAAGTTAGGGAAACGAAACTCAGTGGATCAAAATTCAAACTAAAGTTCGTGTCATGAACCTTTGAGTTACCGTATTTATAGTCCGAACTTCCCGCAATGTATAACTTTGTCTGAAAGAGCTTATTATTATTTACAAGAAGCGTCAGCAGCTACTGGTTTTCTATTCTATTTCCAGTGTCATTTTTTGTTTTAATTGGCAATTTTTGTAACCTAGGGCCCAGTCTCAAAGTTCAAGCTCTATCCACGGCCATGAAGTTCTCCTGTCACGTGACCATGCTTATGTTGGGCTTGCTTGGGCGCCTGGCCTTATCAGTATGACCATGGAACCCGGACTTCTTTTGATATTGTATTTCTTTATTCTCTTTATTTTATTTATTTCAACAAGAACTCTTGCAAAGATTATTCCATTTTTGGTTAGCCCTAGTACAAACAAACAAAGAAATCCTTTGGTCATTTGTTTGGTTGGAAAATAAGCTCTAGTTGAACGGGTTTTTTTTTTTCTTACTCAAGCTACAGTCTCTGAACAACCGGTTACAAGTCCAAGGATATGATATCTAACTTGTCCAGTTACATTTATTTGCTATCTAAATATAAACGTGTATTTACTTTTGGAAAACCTTCCTTTATCAATGGTGACCCCGATTCATCAACGGTAGCAAACGCGTATCAATTACAGTGTGTATGAAAAAACCTTCATCAAAGATATTTATATGACAATAAAATGCTTGTATCCCTTAACGTTGTCTTGTGATTACTATTAAGCCAGGAACCAGTTTCGTCTGATTAACTAAAACTGCAAGAAAGAACACTATATCATCCCCTCGGTATGGCAATTATCTTACGCATGCGCACAACCATATCACCCTGGTAGTGGCAGTCATGGACAGCTGTTTCGTCCTGGTTAGGACTCATCAGCATGGCAAAGCCAGGCGTAAGGGTATCATATAAAATTATTGGCCCCGCCATTAACTACCCGTCATCTTATTAAGTCCATCCGTTGTAGGCGCGTAGATGTGGAGACCAAAGAGTTCGCTCTCCGAAAACTGAGCCCCTGGGAACTATTCCCAATGACGTCCAGATCACCACCAAAGTTTGTGGTCCATAGCTTTTATTACAGAATGACGTAATTCTTGCTTTCGCAGTGCCTGCTTTTACACCAAGCGAGAGAAACACCTGGAGCAATGCATGATAATCATTGCTGTTATGCTATTGATTCAAAAAACTGTTTAAAAGAGGTAAAGACAGCAAGAGGTACACACAACACCATCAGTACCTTACGCATGCGCGCAGCCATATTACTCGTGAAGTGGCAACCATGCCAGTTGTTTCGTCCTTTGTAGGGCTCATCCCGAAAGCCCTTTAATTTACTGCCGAGGGGTATGCAAAGCATCCCTTTAAGTCATACCGTGAGGATAGTGTTGTGTGTGCCTCTTGCTGTTTTTGGTTCTTTCAAAGGGCCACGAAAACTGAGGATTAAACTGCGAAGGATATTCAGGTAGTCATTTGCAATTGCGTCTCAGTTAGTACATACTTTTTTAGTGCCACGAGAGCCCTGGAGCCAGAGTGTTACTTTGGCTTTTGCAAAAAAAACGTATGGACAGAGCCACTACTTTGATAACACTGAGCAAATAGCACTAGCAATGGCAATAGCTAAAAGCACCAAATCTGGCTTTTGAATTAATGTTTGCTTATTCACTCCTCGCGTCCTGTAATTAATCTGTAAAGAAGCAAACCAGGGCGCGAAGACTGCCCTAGGCTCGATTTCATCAGCCACTTTTCGGGAAAATGAATCCGCACTCCTCCACCGAACGCGCTTCTCTTCTCTTCTTTTCCTATCGGGACGAATTTCTGGACCCGAGAAGCGGCAGAAATCGATCCCAAGACTGCCGTATCCTTAGAAATACGTAAAAATATTAAAAGATAAGTTTTTTGTTTCACATTTAGAGCTCAAAGCCCACTCATAACTTTTTTCCGACGGAGCCTGAGTTTACTAAATCACTTTACAATTTGCTAAAAAAGCTTCAAGCTTTATTCAAGCGAAGTATGTTAAGACTGGTCGGCGCCGTTACGTTTGACGCATGCACGGCGCATACAATACCTTGCAGAACAGGCGTTATTTTTATTCGTTTCAGGCGAGCGCGCCTCAAAAACGCAAAAATTACGCCTGTTCTGCAGCGGTACGCATGCACAGACTTTTGACTGCGGTGGAACCCTATGCACAAGGAAACTTGCCATCCAAACGATACACTGAGACTTAAAGGAAACATCACATTCGTTTAGTATTAAGGACGACTGGGAATTTGGCTGTAAACAGATGAAAGACAACCTAACTTGCACCAACTTCTCTTGCTTGCATTTCACTTTACGTCTACAGGTCAGGCCATATTCTTATTTGTCGGTAAAACGCGGGAAAACAGGGAGCACCGGGCTTTATGGGAAGAGCCAAAGCGTGGTGGATGACGAAACAGCATGATTACACCCACGCTACTTTAGAACTAATTGGTCTTAGAACAAATTGGTCATCAAAACTTCAGAAGTGAAAGCGTGTGGAGCTAACTTTCCTGCATGCTCAAAGTGAGTTGTTTGTTACTGCAGATAATTTGATGCAATGAAATAAGTTTCTTTAAACGCGAAAATAAGTTTTAAGGGCCCACCTTCACCCAAAATTCTGTGCGCGCCATGATCATTTTCTGTGCTGAATTTCGTGTAACACGAAATTCACGCTTGAATGCATGCAACCAATCAGATCACGCGTATGAACAATGGAGCATTTCAAAGCAAAAACAAACGACCGCAACGTCTTTTGGGTGAAGGTGGGCCTTTAAATAAGTTAATTTGTTTGAACGCGTAGATTTGTTCAAGCCACGGTTAAGCACGGTTTCATTCAAACTTCAGTAGCAAAGAATTAACCCTGCGGGCGATCCCGTAGCTGTCCAAACGATGTCTGTGATTGGCGAACGATATATCAATGCCCCTATCCCAAACCCCTATCCCAGCGGGACAAATCTATTGTTTTCTTAGCGAATCACAGATATCGTTTGGACAAAACCCTGAGCGCGAGCGTTCGCATAACGGGCTGTCAAGTTCGATGCTTAATCATGCCAAGTTTGACATCCATTAAGAAAATGTTTTTCGTTACGTTTCCCGGTTTATATAGATGCACCGAGAATTGACCGACTGTCAGTTGCTTGCGCAAACCGTTCAAGACCAAATCACACCCCTCCCTCCTCCCGTCAAACCCCTTCCCCCACCCCCCCCCCCCCCCCCGCCCCCTCCCCCACCTTCTCCCAAAACATTGAGTAGTACTGTAGCTCTTCCAGACCTATTTTTATTGGCTTTTCATTCAACTAATCTACATTTGTTTTTCACGTCACCAAATTTCCACCAATAGCGTAGCTCCACCGCTTACTATATAAACCACACACTACCCACAATTCCTTGATTCGCTCCGACGAAGGGCTAGCGCTCGAAACGTCAGCTATTTGAATCTTTTTACGGTGGTCAATTTACCTTATCGACTCAGTCGATAAAACTAAATTCTCGTATTTTTATTGGCCTCGTAGTACTGTAGCTTCTATTGTGTTTAGGTCTAGGGGTATTGTTGTGTTGTTCAACCTATTGTTTCGTTAACCAATCACTGAGCTTGTTTGGAAAGGTACAGCCTCTCCCAAAACATTTCCTGTTGCATGGACTGAAAGGCTTCTTTCTCACGCGCTTATTTTTATCAGAAAGTAACCACGCATGGTACAAAATAAAATTATATTTTATTGTCGAGTGGCATTATTGAAAACACAAGTTTCTTCGAGTACTTTATATGGAGCACGAGTTACAAACTAACATTTTCAGTTATAAAACTTCAATTTAAGACTATGCTGGGAGACAGGCCATCTAACGAATGGATAAAAATCAACGCTTTTTTCAAAAGCACACTTCTTAGATAAACTAGCGATCTAGTGCATGAAATGCATAAAATTTAACTCTTTTATTTATATACATGTATTTATATAAAAATTTTCTCCGAAGGTATTGTGTTAAAGAATAACTTCTTCAATGTCATCATCAATGTCATCCAGCGCATTGTCCACAGCGCGAACATTTTTCTCCGTGCTCTTTCCAAAACTTTGTAAGTGTTTTCTACGGGGCAATAACGAATCTTCTTCACTGGCTTTACGTGTAACATTCACTTTGTTTTCCCACGGGTAGGAAGATTTGTCTTTATTAAAAGTACCGCCCCCAAACAGGGGTTCTCCGGTCGGTTTAGTATCGTCGTTCGTCAACAGATCATCGCCAAACACCGATGCGCCTTTGCCAGCAAAGCCTCTGGGTCTACGACCGTTTCTTGCACCCAAAACATCCCCGTTTTGCTGGGTTGAAGTAGGTTTGCTGGACGCGACACCAAACGTAGGTTTATAGTCACCGAATATAACGCCATTTTGTTCCTTTTCGGGAGTGATTTTCTTTCCGGCGCCGAAATCAAGACCGCTGTTTTTGCGTGTTGTTTCTTTTTTCGCACCGAACGAAGGATTATAACCTCCAGACGACAGTTCTTCCTTGTCTCTCTTCGCGGCAGCTCTCCTTCCAAGCGTTGGTTTGTAAGAACCAAAGCTAAAATCGTCTGACAACGAATCCTTAGCATCTGCTTTGACGCTCTCGTTTTTGACGCTTTCCTGTGATGCATGCGCAGGCAGTCCATGATGAAGATTTTCCACAGTTTGTTTGAATTCGTATGAGTAGCCGCTCTGTTTTGAGCGAGCACTACTATGTTTCTTTCTATCACCAGACGCGTCGGAGAAAATATCGTCGTCGGAAGCCAGGCTTTTCGCAGGCTCTGCTTGTTGCGGCCCGGGTTTATTGCTCTGAAGGAAGATCGGAAGCTTTTTAGGTTTGCCGTCAACAGCAGAACCCGCTAAAGATCGTTCTGTTATGATATTGCTCGGCTGATCGTTACCAGCATCAATGGTTCGCATACGAGCTAACAACAAGTCTTTCTTGCGTCGGATCTCCTCGTCTTCTTCAAAACGCTTTCTCTCTTCTTCCTGTTTCTGTTTTCTCGCGCGTTCTTCCTCTTCCCGTTGTTTGTTTAATCGATCTTCTTCTTCCTCCCTGTGTCTTTCCTCCTCAGCTCTTCGCTTCTCCTCCTCTTTCCGCTTCCTGTCTTCAACCTCGATGCGTTTTCGCTGTTCCTCTTCCTCAAGTCTCCTCCGCTTTTCCGCCTCCCTTTGTAGTCTATCTTCTTCTTTGCTATCGCGCCTGCCAGCTTCCAACACAACAGGTTTAACAGGTTTAGCCGCCTCAGAAACAATGAAATTCTCCTGCCGAGCATCGGTTTTGAAAGACCTCTCCCCTTCGTCTGTTACCACTGAACCAGAATCACTCGCCGCGTTTGTTAAGAAGACGTTTTCCCGCTTCTCTTTGGCATCCACGGTTTTTTCAGCGTGAGTTACTACCGGAGCTGCAAGAGCGGGAGCTTGAGAAGCCGCAGGGAGCGCTGGCAAAGTTGCGCCCTTCTTTTTCTGCTTAGTAATGTGGTAATGGTAGATGTTTTTCTCGTCCAATTCTCTTTCCTTTTCCTGCCGAAAGAAGGAGAGGATAATTAACCTTAAATTTTTCAAGGATTTGGATCCATAAAGCACCTAGATATTGCTCTGGCTCCCCATGGCTGGGATGTCATTTGTTAAAAATAACTGTCTACGAACAGACAAGATAGTCTTTTATTTTTGATTTTTTGATTCTTGGAACGCTACATTAACTTTATGGCACGCATTTTTTTTCTGTATGAAATTTACTACAAAAATTTACTAAAATATAAAGAGAGGAAATGACCGAAGAAAATAAACTTTCTTTCTTTCTTTCTTAAAAACAACGTTTCAATCAATGTCAGTTTTATTCTGCGTGTTATTTAATAAAAAAATAAAAAAACAGGTGAAAAATTGAATTGTAACTTAATGAGAAAGGTTGGTTTTGTGAGGGGAAAATTGCTTTTACATGTAACTGAAACGATTCACCTTCAATAAAAAGAACTTCCATCAAAACACCACCAAATCGAATCAAATATCAGAATATTCTCTTGCTTTAATGTTTTTTGAAAGCAAATTATTTCACAAGGAAATTCTACATACAGAACTTTAAAAAAAATGGCGAAGTCCGTGGTTAGCATAAAATTATCGTTTAAATACCGTGTATACCAGCGTCTGCGAAAATGTTGACGCTTTCTTTGCTAGATTTTTGCCCCTACAGGTACACATGAGCTATGCAAATATGTAGATATAAGAAGCAAATTAATGAATTTTAAATTGATCTTTCCAGCACTGCCGACTGTTTAGTTCAAGTTAAGTTGCCAGGTTCATCCATGTAATCTGAGTATTAAAAACAGAAGATGAAACCAATTTACCTGTAGTCTTTCACGCAGTGATCTGAAATCCTCTTGCACTCTTTTCAGTTCTTCCTTCGCCTGTCTGTAGCGTTCCTTTTGCTCTTTCATCTCTCGCTGTCTGGCCTTGTCTTTAAGTGTGATCCCTTTTTCGAGATCCTAGAAAGCGTGAGAACATAGCAGCTGAGTAAAACAGTTGAACATATATTATTATGATTAAACCTTCCATTCGTCCTGGTCGCCAAGTCAACAATAGAAACGTTGAAAAAAAAACTCATTGTAAAATAATTAAAAATAAACAACACCGCAGGGAAGTACATGTATTTCTCCACACTCAGATAAACAAATGGTCACACTGGGAATTGATCTTGAGAGACCCAAAAAATTAGAACCATACATGTATTTCTATAACCTTTTTACGCTCAAACCCAGTGCCTGAGGCAATTGTAACATGTACGGGCCGGTGAAACTCCGCACTGGCCATTCAACAATTCAAATAAAATATTTTAAAGAATTTGTACCTGTGAAGTAGTTTTTTATACATGGTTTAATATTTTTCAAAAGGAAATTTAAGAATTGCTCCAGGGTTAATCCTCAATGAGTGTGAGATAGTGTTTCCACTGAAAAAAAAACATCCACAAGGGACAGGGAAGTTGCCATGGCAACTTATCTTGATTATAACCATAAAACACTAAATTTGGTCTCCTTAGGACATATGCTTCTAATTTCATGTGAAACAAAGTCGGCACTGCATACAATAAGCAATTCTTTGGTTTCCTGCAGTTTGTAACATTTTTTTTCTGGTGGTGGGTGGTCAGGGGAGGTGGAAAAAAAATATCAATAGATTGCTTGTCAAAAATATTGTCCTCTGCAGGCATCTATGCACGTATATATAATATATAGAAAACCATTAATTTAAATATGGATAAGGTGAAACTGATCGAGTGACACCCATATATGATGTACTGTGAATTACAGGTAGAGCACTTATATGCCCCTCTCTTGAGGTTAACTCCGAAAAGCCCTTCTTTTCAACTTGGAGTGTGAGCAAGCCGGTGAAAAGTACAATGTATGAAAGAGAAAATCCAACATGTCTGTCACTTAATTAAGAGGCCAAGATGTTTTGACCAATAAGTTAAACAAATTGCAAGTTCGATTTTGTGGCTTTTTAAGTTGACTGGTAATCAGATATTCATCTGTGAAAACACACTTGTGGTTTCTTGGGAATAATCGTGTCCTGGTATAAGAAAATGTCTGAAATTGGCATGCATTCATTAAGCAAAACAGGACTCATAACTAACTGTTTTACTTTCTAGTCCAGTGGCTATTTCAACTTTCAAATTTACCTAGCCAAAATATTAATTTCCACTTGTCTCTCATACTGTTTTTAGGCATGACAATATGACACAAACATCACCCAATTAAATTAACATGTAAAAGCCATGTCAAAGGCATATTTCAATGGAGGGACGACTTTCAGCTTTCCGAATGTTCTCTTTACATTTGTAAACCCATTTACAATTTGATTTCCAACCAGTACTGTCTGTATTGTTTGAACTTGTTTTTTAGTGACTAAAATGGCCCATGAAAAAAATACAATACGTACTGGCCAAAACTGAATTACAGCTGTATTAAGTAGCTGATTTTTAGCAAAAACACTACTGTATAAGTCTCAAACCCCGGTAAAAACAGCTGGTTGTTTTAAATGATAAAAAAGGATGATCCAATTGATTGCAATTTTTTATCAAGTTGAACATAAAATTGATATTGTGAATTATTCATTAAAGACAAGAGGACAGGAGGTTCCTCATGCATTGGGGAACTTTACAATGTACATCAGACTAACTTTTCAAACTACATTCGCATGCTCTACATAACCATTTATCACACCAATTCTATACCAAGAGTCTCTTTATCTTCTGCTCAGCAACATGAAGTCAACCAACAGCTCTGGGGATGAGACTTCTGCTTTAAATTTAAAAATCATACACATACTCAATCTTGTACTCATACTCGTACTCAAATTTAAATCTCCCTATAATTACATATTTGTTTTTACTCACCGCTATTTTCTTATCTTTCAGTGCCATTTCATTCTCAATGTTCTCCAACTTTTTAGCTAATGCTGCCCGTTCTTCTAGTTTCCTGTCCTGTGAAAGTTCACGGTAGCTTTTAACTTTATCCCTGAGTTTCTGAATCTCATGATCTCTCTCCTGAGATTCCCGTTCCTTCTTATGCAGCATTTCCTGTTTTTTTCGAAGTCTTTCTTTTAATGTCCGCATTTCAGCACTGTGTCTTTGAAGCAGTATTGGTAAACTGGCTTCCTCATCATCAATCTTCCTTATTTCTTTATCTTGCCGATGGCTAACTCTCTTTAAAGACTTGTTTTCTGACTTTAATTCTTCAACTTCTAGATGTAATTCTTCCATAATATTGTGCAATCTTGAGACTTTATGTCTATTCGCTGACAGAACATGACGCATCATAGAACCCTCACCAGTTGTTTTGGTCGTCATCTTCGAGGTGGCAGACTTGCTTTTAGGTTTTGTAGGAGCTAAAATGTTCAGCAAACAAAACCAAAAGCATTAACTATTGAAAGCCAATCAGCATTACTTGGATGACTCTGTGACTACAGCAAATTATGAATTAACCCTTTCCCTCCCAGAGTCTATTATTATGGAGCTATACACCGAATGCAAATATGGCCGCCAGGCAGTTTTTTGTTTGGCCAAGTTTTCAGAGAAATTAATGACATCACGTAAATAAGTGCTGCTAAGTGTATCATCTTGCAAAGTTTGGGTGTTTTTGGTTTAACGGTTGCAAAGTTATGGCTCACTGAAATTTTAAGCATTTGTATGAGAAAAGACATTCTATCCTAACTAGCCTCGCTTTCATGTTTTTCCCAAAATTTGATTGCCTAACTTCTCCTAAATTAAGAATATGGCCTTGAAAATGCACACAATGACTTGTTTTGACCTGATCTTTACCATTAACCAATTGCTTTTCTTTTCTTGAGAACCTGTCAAAACAAAATATTGTTGGGCGGCCATATTTGCATTCGGTGTATGTAGTGGGGCGTCTGGAAAACGCAGAATCCGGAATCTGGAATCCGGAACCGGAACCGGAACCGGAATCCGGAAAAATTGTTGTTAAGATAAATTATATTAATACGGAACATTTTCAGCCGAAGCAGACTAGGATGCGTTAAAATATGTAGTAAGCCCCACTTGATGCTTTGTATTCTTAGGAAGGAAAAGTCATGCAGCGACACAGCGAAAGGAAAGAACATTCGAGCAAAGAGAAGATCAACAGCCCCTCCCCCCTCCCCCTCCAGCTCAAAATGTTTTGTGACGACTATAAATTTCTATTTCAAAACACAGAATGACAATGTATGATTTTATAAAAACGTATCAGGCTCGTTTTGGCAATTTCTAACCATACTTGGTCTTGCATAAAATGTATTTAACCTACCCGACGTTTGAAATGGATTCAAGAGTAGTGACACGGTGGAAATAAATGTTAAATATTTCTCTCCATCTGTATGAATATTAAACGCACTAGCGCTTCCTTTGAAGGTTTCTTAAGACATTTAGATATTTGCTAGAATCAGTTAAAACTTTTTGAAAATTGCACAGTACAGTAAAAATTTCACATGTGCTGGAAACTTGTCGAGTTCTTGTCGTCTTGTCTTCGTGACGAGATCTAACAAATGAAGCAAAAACATTTAGGAAAACAAATAGATCGGCGTTTATTAAACGCTTAAACCATACAAGAACAATAAAACTCGAACATGTATTTTTTGTGAATCACGTTTTCTTGTCAGGACTGTCGTGACTCCTTGGCTCTTGCATGTTTTCAAGTTTCTCACCAAAGGGCAAAAATGTTCTCACGCCGGTGAACGAAGGCGGAGTACATATGTCAATCATAGGTAACTTGATCCAGCACATCACCTCATAAATTCGCGCCATACTTGCATCGAGAGGCAGGTAATCGCTCCTATTTTTTGCTTGGACGATGTCTGAGCAAACACCTGTTTTGTTTTTTGTCAGCACCATGGAGTTCGATTACCAAAAAATATAGGTTGAATTCTGGAGATCAAATCAATTGTCAGTCGTATAATCATTATGTGGAAATTATGGCGCAGAAGCTCTCTTATAGCAGCAAAAAAGCCTCCTCATCCTATTTTAAGGCAAGGAAACACCCATGTTACCTACGTGCACAAGTCCTACGAATGTTTCCTTCCCAAGTTTTGTTTCCTCAGTGATTTTACTACATATTTCAACACATCCTAGTTTGCTTTGGCTGAAAATGTTCCATATTAATATAATTTATCTTAACAACAATTTTCCGGATTCTGGATTCCGGTTCCGGTTTCGGTTCCGATTCCGATTCCGGGTTCCGGATTCTGTGTTTTCCAGTCGCCCTATGTAGTGTACATGTAGTTCTAACTTTTGAGTCTGTGCACCAAATCCTATGGTGTGACCGTTCATAATTTTCAAATAAAACCTCTTTGGCAGTACTTTGGCATGGTACCATTTGTTTTCAATATTTTACAAAATAAAATTTATGGGATTTTCCTTGAATTTTGATGTTTGTTTTTAGTTTACAATATATTATTATTAAGCACTTAATAGCTTAGATATAAACATTTGTGTTAGTTTGCATGTAGATTTTAGGAATGCTGTCAGATTGATAGCTGTAAACCTACAGGGCTTCTGATATTACGCGCGATGGTGCGATTTCGCATAATCGGCCTCAAATCGCATCCGATCACAAAATTCTCGAAAAAACGCACAATTCGTAAAAAATCACACAAAATCACATAATGTGAACAAACCGCACGATACACTATCGCTTTAGCTTTCAAAGAAACTTAAGCTGAAATTTGTTTTTTTCTTTTGAATTATCCTGTATCAAATAAACAAACCGCCACTTTCGATCGAAACTGCGAAACTGCATTTGTTCTTGGCCACAAAAAGCTTGGTAACCTGTAAACTTGGTAACGTGTAAATTTCTTGAGCACATGTTTTATTTAGCCTGGTTACTAAGGTTAACAAAGATGGCCGCTTGTTTACAGACTCTTTTCTTGGATTCTGTCATTCGTTTTGGATGTCCCTTCATAGCTATTAAGCTTCAAAATGTCCCACAAAGATGGCGAGCACTGTTTTAAAACAGGTATTTTCATTTTCTTCCTCTGAAACCTAGTAAAACGTGCATAAAAAAGTTCCAGAAAAAATCGCATAATTTTCCGCATAATAGTCCTTGCTTATCGCATAATTTGCCATGAAAAAATCGCATAATTTCCATTTTTTTATCGCGTAATATTAGAAGCCCTGAACCTACATGTATCTACTGTATTTTTACTATTGTAATTAAATGAGGCATGCCTAATTTAAGTAAATATATTTCTAAAGCATAACATACTCTACACATGGTAAAGTCACATTGGTTCTTGCATGGACCATTACAACTGTTAGTGAGATAGCTACATATGCTTTTTAAAAGCAATTACTTTTAATAGCAACAGGCCTTTAAAAAACACAAAATATTATGCTTTTTGGTCAGCCAAGGATAAAAATAATGTACATAATAGATCTTTAAATAATAGGTGCACTCGAAAATGCATTTACATCCTCAAAAACCCAAAACAGGCAAATTATGTTTGGGCAAAAGTTAAGTTAACTGGCATGAACCTACATAATTCATCCGTTTTATCTCCCTCCTTCCCCATAATATATACATTTATCTGTCTGTGGGTCTAGGAGGATGGCTTGAAACATGCTTGTCTAGTTTTAAATGCCAAGATACATGTATGGAAACTGCCAAAGATACGATTTGCTACAATGTAATTTTTTTATGTGAACATTGTTGCAAGCAAAATCATTTTCAGTAAATAGAATACAATATTTTCAATTAAAGCTTGAGAAAACAATAAAAATAATTCTGACTCAGAGTCCTAAAAAATCGTTTGAGCGGTTTGGGCATAACTAAGAAATCAATCAAAACAAAGATCAAGAAAAGATATATTTTCGTTTGAGCTGATATTATAATTTTTGCTTATAATTAATTAATTATTTATACTGTCAAGTAACGAGAGCAAATGTGTTTTAGAAACTACTTCACGCAAAACAAACAAAAAAAACTTCGTTTGTTAAAATCACTGTAAGCTGAAATAAGCGGTAGTTTTTTTAAATCATTAAGATTTATTTCGTAAAATCGATGAGATCGAGGCTATAAAATAATATCGACAGCGAAAATGAAAATTTTCCTTCGCATGAAATCTTCTGAAAAATCGATTCACTCTTCTCAGCTCTGCATGATTTCTGAAAGTTTGTTGATTTGCACAGCAAATATCACATTTTCGTCGAGGGAGAACGAACATTTTACATCTAAAGTATTTTACAAAAATCAAACACTGATCGTATGAAAGGATTAATAATGATACTGATAAACCACGGGAGAAGTCCATGCATTTTCGCGCACTTAGTTTTCAAAACAACATACGTCTCTATGAAAACCACATCAATCTCAAGCGACATCTAATGCGACATAAAAGTCAAACTCAAATTTACCTCTATTTGTGCCATAAGCACTTCTGTATGACGCAAAGGAATCTCTCCTTGTAGAGGCCTTTTTGGACCGCGATCGATACTTTGGCGGGGAGCTTGATGGAGAACGATCTCTTTCCGACACAGGAGACCGCCTCGAAGATCTAGAATATCTTCGGCTAGGTTCTTTCGTGGGGCTCGGGCTGTCGAAATCATCCTCATAGCTATCATCATTGTCAGAATATCTGTCAGACATTTCACCACTATCTTTTATTTTTTCCTCGGCGAAGAGGCTTTCCTTCTTGGTAACAGAAATGAGTGAAGTTTTCTTCGCCTTCGTCACTCGGTCCAAAGCCGTAAAATCTGTCTCATTGTAGGACGAATTCAAACCGATATTTGACAAAAACGGAGGATTTTCGAATTCTAGTGTCATAACAGGACTCTAGATCGGCCCATAAAAAAATTGTGTTGATATTTTGATCGCAGAATCTTCAACTAGTCGCAAAATCACTGTGTTGTAAGTGTTTTAATTGCTTGTACTGAAACATGGCGGCAGTAGAATGTTATGTTGTGCGTGACGTCCGTTGCCAAAACACCATGTAGTCACGGAAACCAAACCTCGCCCCAGTTCTCTTCCGACAGTCCTGCCGCGCAGGAAATGTTCGGGATTTCCATATTTTTCCGTCTCTTGAGCACGGTTCAACATTTCACGTTTAGGCAAGCTGTTCATTCGTTTGTAATTACGCGACAGTGGTTTTTGGACGATTTAATTCAATACAGAAAATAAATGAAGAACTTAAAAAGCGCGAGATACAGTAAACCCCCCATATAAGAACCTGGTTTTAAAGAATGGTAACTCTCAAATAAAGCAAGGCACTTGGACAAACAGCACGACGAAGTGAAGCCGGATCTTGGTGTAGATCAGGATCAGCAGTATTGAATAAAACTTAAAACTAAATGCAAGGCTGATCGGACAGCTATAAAGGATATTTTATTGCCCAATATTTCGGTTAGGCAAAACTAACCTTCATCAGGGGCTGCAAAGAGCTAAGTAAAAATGGAATAAAACGGTTACAAGATATAAAATGATTCAAATAAAAGGATTAAATACAATTGGTTAACAAAAATAGGCAGCAGAAACGTTTACAAAGGCTACTATAATAATAGAAATAGATTAAGTTTCATCGCGCCTGTTCGTCCTATAGGGTTCAAGTGTCTTCTCCTTGGAAATTAAAAATGCTTCTCTGGCCTTACGAATGGCGTCTCTGTTTGAGTTAATGAGTTTTTTTTCCGATTGCGCGTCTGTGTTCACCAAATCTGTCGCTGAGATGTCGTTTAGTCTCTCCTATGTATTGTACTTTGCATCTGCAGCACTGTATCATATACCGACAACTATTTCAATAGCCCAATTTCGATATATTAAAATTCACCATGAAACAAAAGACATCACTACGAGGCTTAGGGGAATGATAGCAGGGATTTGTATGGTTTATTCCCCTAAGCCTCGTAGTGATGTCTTTTGTTTCAAGTTGAATTTTAATACTACTTTGCAGTCTTGGCTTTGAGCTTTCATCCGACAACGTTAATTGAAATAGCTGTATATGAGATTCGCAGATGACACAAACAATCAATCCCGTTCAGCATGGCCTTACGAGTTGAGAAGAATTTGTTCTACGGATGAGTTCTTTAACACACGTTCAAACGCACTCACAACCCATTTAATCAAGAGAGGATATAAACACCGTTTTATTAAAAGATTTACGCCGCCCAGCCTCGCAGTGAAAAAGTTGAAAACGGGGTTGGGCGGGCAAAAACAAAGCATTTTATTCTCCGGGGAGTCAACATGGCCGCCGCGTGATAAAGGCCTATATTATTTCAGATGTTTAGATACAATCTAGCGTTAACAGTAACCGGTACAAACAATTCCCTCTTTTCAGAATAGGTTTGTATTTTTTAAGATTGAAGTCATTTAGATAATTGTGTTCATCTTTTGTATAAATAATAGGCTGAACCAATATTCTTCTAGGAACAACCACATTTTTTTTAAGAAAATAAGAAACTGTTTAAGAACCTAAATAGCTTAATTTCCCAGTAAGCACCAATTATATAAAGAACCTTTTTAGGCTAACTTTAAAAATACAGGTTCTTGTACATGTATGCGGGGTTTTACTGTATAAGCTACATCGTAGCAGCAAGAGAAAACAATCGAGCACACAGATAATATTGCCATAGAAACGTCTGCAAACTGTTCTTAAATTTGCTGAGGCGTTTCTTTGGGCTTAGAAGTAAAAATACTAGTAAACGGAGACCAGACAATATTTTTTACATCATTGTATGTGTATCCTCGCCCTTGGGCTGATAACTTAACTGAGAAAATCAACGAACGAGAAGCCAATTAATTATCGTTTTGGTTTCACGCCCTGTTTTGCGCCGCGATTCTTTTGATCTACATTATAACGTTTGAATGGTTTTTCTAAGAGTGTGTATTCAAACGTTCCTAAGCCATCAGACCTGAGGGTTTTTTTTTTTTTAATTTATTAAAAACATGTGTTTTCGACAATATGCAATATGCTCGTCCGTGACGAAACCGATAACCTCCTTCTCCCCATCAGAGACGGAAAATAATACTAAATTCGAATCAAAATCAACAACGAAGCTATACGAATATCGTTTTTGACTTCTTTGGCAGCGATCGCATTAGAGAATTAACACTGATGTTTACATCAGTTTCTACTATTTTGAATTATGGCAATGATTAATACTTCAGCACTAGCAACAAAACAATAGAATTCATTAAAGGTCATTAATGTTCTGTACACTTAGTCGATTGGTGCTAAGCATTTGGGTTTAAAATATATAGTGTGTAGAAGCTTCGCAGGGATAAAGTCGAATTAGACCCTATTTACATGGAAAGAGGATGATCCTAACACTAGGATCATCCGAACGCGACATGTTTTCTGCTTTCAGTTTACATGCGAATGGTTGCACGCTAGGGTGATCCTAGCGCTAGGATCATTCTATCTGGAGGTAGGATGATGATGCTAGCGCTCGGATCATCCCAGTGCCGCATTTTTGCATGTAAACCAAATTAACCTTCTAGGATCATCCTAGCACTAGGATCATCCTCTTTCCATGTAAATAAAAGACTAAAATAAAGTAGCTTAGCTAATGACGCTATACTTACCATGCTTGCGCTTATTAACTCGCAATGAAGGGAGTTGTTTTTTCTTGCCATGTATCATTGATGCATGATTGGCAGCTGTCACTTGCTCAACTAGGGTCGTCTGCCTTGATGAGAAAAAGCTGCGTGGAGACTGGACCGTACTGACAGGCCTGGTTCCTGAGCTTGAGCCGCGTTCAGTTTCCACAGCACTCCAGCGGCTACTTGTTCTTCCGCTATGCTCGCTTTCCGGTGGTCTGGGACTAGCTTGTTCTTCTTCGCCTCTGCTCTCCGTACGACTTCCGAAGAAGGCAGAGTCACTTGTGACTGTCTTAGTGACATTTTGAGTTTGTGAATTATCGAATGAAACCTGTTTTCCAGGTCTTCTTTTCCTACGTATTCCTTTTTTTCGCTCGGGATTGCTACCCGTGTCAGAATTGTTACTACTAAGCGAAATCTGTTTAATAAACTTTGCCTTTTTTGATTTAACATTAACAGTTTTAATTTTTATCCTGTTTGACGAAGGCTGGTTTTTTGACTCTCTAGTTGTTGAGGAAATTTTCTTTATCATATCAGGTTTTTTAGCATTGCGTTCTTTCCTTGTTTTTAATTGTCTCTTATCTTTAGCGTTCATCTGCCTATCAGCTTTACCCGGCGCACTCTCGACTTTGCTAGAAACACATTCCTGCCCGAATCTCGCCCAGTTTTTGATTGTCACATCAGAATGTCCACTGTTCTCAGACGGTGTTAACTTATCTCGTGCACTGCTGCATGCTGGGCTTTGTTCTCTGCGATCAAATATAGTGCTCTCCACGTCATCAAACTCGCTCACTACAACAGTGTGCGGAGTGGCGGATCGCCCGCTCACCTGTCTACTACCCGGTGGAGTGAAAGTTTCTTCCTCTTGATCACTTATTGTTTGTGCGTTTTCTACAGGTACCTCTTCCTCCAATTTTACTTCCTCTTCTTCATTTATGTTTATTTTTTCCTCTGCAGCTTCATTTCCTTCTCCATTTTTCTCTTCTTCTTCCTGAATTTGTTCCACATTTTCCTCTTGATTTTCTTCAGCCAATTCATCTGAACTGTTCTGTACCGGGCTATCATCAGCAATGGTAGGAATACTACTCATACTAGCATTTAAGCTGCTACTGTAGTGTGTTAGTTCACCGTCACTTTTCTCGCCTTCTTCCATTTTCTCTTCCTCCTCGGTATCATCGTCATCGTCGTCATCATCATCGTCATCATCATCGTCATCATTATCCTCAATTAGTGGAGATGACGAACGAGATGAGTTGGCGGTCTCCTCATTAGAATTTTCATTCTCTTCATCGCTCTTGGTGTCTTTAGCTACAGTAACGTCACTGTCACTATCAACAGAGCTTGATGAATCAGAATCGTCCTCAGAATCTTCATTATCCTCTATGTTTTCTCTTGCAGAGTCCTCCGCGTTATCGCTATTAGCTTCGTAGTCTGCGTCGCCCTTTTCCTTGTTAGGCGGTTCGATATTTTCCTCGTCTTCAAGCGATTGACCAGCGTCGTTTTCTTTCCTGACAGGTTGATTAGTGTACGAACTCGTTTTTCTTTGAGCTGAAGAGTCAAGTGTATCTGAGTTATTGTGTTCACTCATATCTCCCACAACAAGAATGGCAGTCGAGTCGTTCGGTTGTTTCTCTGGCTGATTACAGAATGTTTTCTGTTCATTACCCTTCTGTCCATCGAGTGACGCTTTAAAAATCGCTTCGTCGCACACAAAGTCTGTGCTTTCTCCGTCGCCCGCCGACCGAAGACTAGTTTGCTTTGCTATCGTTTTCTTCAGAGCAGTTGGACAGTTTTTTGCTGTTTCTCTCTGATGCTTCTTTAAATTCTCTTCAGTAAGAGGGATTGGTTGCGCTTGACTCAGCATTATTCGCTGTACTTAACAATTTGTCTTTTAATGGGGATTCCCGGCGTTAATATTCCGTTCATTTTCACAGCTTTCCTTTGCATTTATACGTCATTGCCATTTTGACAGTTAAACACACAACTGAATGTTTTGGTTTTACCGTCCGCGTTCTGTAAATATAACAAGGAGAAATAAAATTACGGTTAATCAATATAATCATATCGATGTCATCGACGGATAAATTCGTTTTAAACTAGAAGTTAAATTTACAACCTTACATTGAGAAAGATGCGCCGACAAACTAAATACAGTTTTCAACAGTTTGGCGGTTGCATTTTAGATTCAGAGCAGCGCGCGCGATTATTGTTCGGCTTCAAGGTTTCGAAAAAGCTGACGAAAACAATGCAACTGAGAAACGTAGACGATGACGCTTTAAATGTATGACAAAGGAGAAATTTCATTTCGCAATCGTTTTTCAAAACAACTAGAAGCTAATTTTATTAGAAATGTCTAATTTTATTAGAAACTGTTTTTTTTTGGCTGTATTGAAAAGTATCAGTCAATCTGATGGGCACTCGATAGTTATTCAAATTGCTTGAAAAATACGATGATTACGCCACTGCTAAAGAGGCTAGCTTCAGAACGTATGACTGCTTTTAAGACATC
The DNA here is from genome assembly GCA_024195265.1 of Dendrophyllia cribrosa. Taxonomy (NCBI): domain Eukaryota; kingdom Metazoa; phylum Cnidaria; class Anthozoa; order Scleractinia; family Dendrophylliidae; genus Dendrophyllia; species Dendrophyllia cribrosa. The sequence goes on from JAJLRJ010000004.1 coordinate 46,103,196, forward strand.
CTTTTTACTCCATCGTGTTTCTTCCCCTTTTTAGTTAAATATAACCCTTTCACTCCAAGAGTCGTCAATTATGGAGACATGTCGGTGTAGTTCTAACGTTTTAGTCCAACAAAATCCTATGGTGTGACCATTCAAATGACTGAACCTCTTTGTCAGTACTTTTGCATGGTACCATTCGTTTTGCAATATTTTACAAAATGAAATTTGGAATTTTTCTTGAATTTTGAGATTTAGCACTCTTCGGATTTAAAAGGTTAAGTAAACGTATACACAGCATTAGTATAAATCTACTAGCTTTCTATCACGAATGCTGTTCTCTTATTGGCTACGCTACTCCGGCAATATCTATTCTGTTGTACAAAGCCGGAGAAAAGTGAGTAGCCGAATGGCGGCCGCTCCTTCGCGTCTTCTAAGTGTCTGTGAAGAGTATTTGTTGTTATGTTTTGAACGTCTAGCAGATTTATACCGCTAAAACAATAACATTATTCGCTCTTCATTTCTATCGCGTGATAGTTGATTCGGGCTTCGCCTCCATCAACAATCACGAAAAAAAGAAATCTCGAAATCTAATAATTTAACAATCCGAATTTTTAGGATACGACTTTATACTAACCCCGTGGACTGACTTTTCGTGGTAAATTTCTTTCCGGATCTCCTCAAAGAAGGGATGTTTTCACTAGACGTCAAACAAAATGAGATCAAACAATTAAAAATACAAAGCTAGGGTAACTATAAAGGCAGATTTCTGAATGGCCCGGCCAATATGTCGACTAAAGTAGAACTAGTCCTCTACCGGTGGAAATAGAAAATGCTATGACCTTAAATAGAATATAGCTATTTCGAGTTCTTCCAAACCTCATAAGTGTTTCAGTGGGAAGAAATTAATTATATGTTTCATAGAACCAAGCCAAGGTGAGTAGCATTCAACCAATTAAGGATAAATATTGTATGAACCGTGTGATATCATACCGGTATCTTGCATAAATATCTCGCATTGTTCACCGCTGGTACCTGGCAGCAAGTTCCAGAATAAGACACCACTCCGGCGTGATATGCGTGCAAATAGAGTATCTGAGAGTACTGAAAATAATTTAATTTTGTTTTTCTAAACCGAGCTTCACGCGTGCTTTATACATATCCCTTTATACATATCCCTATGGAAACACGAAAATCGTATTCCATTTTTAATATTTCTACTTAGACAAAACTGAAATTGAAAACTGAAATAACCATCAACTCCGTAAACGGTTCAGCAATCGTGTGCACGTGACGAGGATGTAGGCGCTCATAGCACGAGAATCTGTACTGTGATGGAAAATGAAACGCATATTCTCGCATCGTTAAGGCACGTTTACACAGGCGATTTTTTTGTGCAATTTTTGTCGCACTTTTCGATGCAATTTTTGTCGCGCGCAAGTTGCATCTTCAAATTGCATGTGTAAACAGGCGCGATTTCAGTGCGATTTGGGCGCGATTTGTCGCGCGATGTCGCAGAGGTTTCGAACATGTTCGAAACCTGATGCAACTTGGCGGCGATTTCAGTTGGGAAATCGTAGCAACTATCGCACCCGAATCGCACAGGAAATCGCCGCTGGTTTACACTTTCGACAAAAGTTGCATTGAAGAGCGCGACAAAAATCGCATAAAAAATCGTATGTGTAAACGGGCCTTTAACTGCCTTGATCTGGATTGCTCTGCGCATATTTCAGGGGCACACACCAAGCAATAGTTAGGAATGGCGTTGTACCGTTTTTCCATATCAATTCAGTGCCCTTTAAAGAAAACTATGTGCTAATACAGTTAGAGTTTTTCAGTTCTTTTAGCTGAATATTTTAGGGAAAGGAATCTTATCTCCCGAATTTATTAGCAGCTTTCACTTTTTCAAAAATCCTAGCTCTCCTTGTTCCGTATACCCAAAATGACATTTTTATACCTCCGAACAAAAGGCGTTAATCTAATTTATTACGAATTTTTAAGCTAACTATGTAAGGGCTTCCGAACAGCTTTCCGCACCGAAACGATTCGTTTCTGATGCTTGAACGGAAAATTCAATCGTGAATAGCTTGATAAATTAAATGTATTCGGTCGTATTTCCTTAGATCCTTGAAAACAATTTCCTTTTAATATTAGCTGCTTTGTACTAATCTATCGGTTATCCATCTTCAAGTATTTATACATGGGATGACACATTGCCGAAAACATGACTTTGTGTTATCGATCGATCGATTTTAAATTGGCACAGTTTTGATGTAAGTTTATTCATTTTACCGGGCCCGTTATTGGCTCCTTTGGTTAATTTTATAGAATTACGAATCACATGAGCGAAATTAAAGACACTCGCTCGTCTAGATTCCCGCGAATTTGAACAAAATATTTAGCCAAGTGGGAAAAAAAATGAAACATCAAACTGTAATCACTATCAGGAAATAATTAAGAAGCCAAATTTTTTTAATCGTCATTCTTTGCTTTAGGCTCGATTACCAGCCGCTGTTCGGGAAACGAGCCCGCCGGACGCGAGAAAGCGGCGGAAATCGAGCCTATCGTTGCTTTCGAACTTCGTTAAACATGCAGCATTTTTATTACCATTTTTAACCATATTATCAATTACGATTCTGTTCTATTTAAACGTTGGCTTAATTTTTCTGCAATTATGTCCGAAATGTAAACATTGAAATCCTACCGGAAAATTTTCGCCACTGCGAAAACAAACTATTGCACGGCTACTTAAAGTTTTCTTTTCAATAATCAAATAAACTCGGTCGGATTACCAAAAGTTTTTCGTTTCTGAAAATGCATCAGAGATAGTTATAAGAAATGTCTAAGATTTAACTACAAACATTAGTGTTGGTAATGAATATTGCCACCCGAAATAAGAAAGTGTTGGAGATTAAGAAAGTTTCTGCATAACGTAATTTTTATTCAACGTTTATATGAAATGAAGACCCCTAAGGGAAAATAGGAGGCGTGTGATCGCTTTGAAGAAGTCCCGCTGTTTAGAGTTTATTTTGAAGTCGGTTTTGAATGACAAAAATATGCACATTTCCGTCGAGTTTTGCGCACCACTTAGGGAATAAAAACAATTCGCTTAATACAAAAAAATGAAATTTGTATTTTTAGAGCTAAGTTTGCTTTATTTGTACTTACAGTTGTTTTACGGACTTCGCACGATACTTTCGGGTCTAATCCCTACTTTTGATATCTTTACAAACAGTGTTTTGAATTTGGAAACTGGCAGTTATTCAAACTACCTCAAAAAATGAGCGAAGATAAAGATAACTGCCAGTTTAAGAATAAACACGTGTATATCTTGCTGCCGGGCAAGATATGCAAAGTGTTTTGCTTCAAGGTTTTGTTTAATTATCACCCATGAAAAACAGTGACAAAACGTATTGAGCAACTAAATAAATAGCTGTGTAACCGAAGCAGCGATTAAAGTGTTTTCTGGTATCTGCTAGCGACAGCTCTAAATAAATACGGTTATCCTGCGGGAATATATGCATGTCTACTCCCTCCACGGCGAGAAAAATAATTCTGAAAATTCATATATCTCATTCATGAAAATTCATATATCTCAAAACTTTTCATGCACGCATTCTGTAGCACTTTTCACATTTGTGATCTTTACTTAACCGCAGTTTTAAGATATTATGGTCATGTACTGTCTTTAACTAAACTTTTTAGGCACATTTTGTAGTATTTTTCACAGTTGCGAAATTTTCCAGCCATACTGGTTACGCGTACTTATATCTTCGTTATCAATAATACCCATGTTATAGACTCCTCGCTCACAAGATAACCGATGGTGGTTACCCGTAACGGACCTAATGATATGCCTTTCAGTGAATCAGTTTTAGGCGACATGAAGCCATCTTTACGGAAACATTTCTTCAAGGCTACATATTGCCTAAAACTAGTCAATCAATATAGAACTTTTAGTTTCTTTTACAGCTGAAATAAAAAGATATTTGAGTTTAAGAATTAGCGCGTATATTTTCTAAACATAATAATAAATACCTTTCTCAGTCTGTGCACCTGCAAAAATCCGATCGAAGAGCTTGCTTTATAAATCTTATTTTTGCTTGTCGTTAAGATTGATAAAAATCTATACGTCGGGTAAAGTTAAAACAAATGGTAGTCGTGCGAGCTTGTTGTATGTCAAACCGACTAATACTGATATACATGCGGTGAGTTTTTCTGCCAGTTTCCACGGTTTCAAACAAAATACGAGACCGCGGAGAAATGCGCAAACCTCTGTGTTATTCGCTGTTCCTATTGGCTAATCATCACATGTCAATCAGCTGACAATCCAGAGAGCCAATCTCAGCCGCAGAAACCGAGTCATTGTCATTGTAATGCATTTTTTTAAAAATACTGCTTCATACCCCGCAGTGATATGTTATCCAACCGAAATGTGACAAAATAATTCATAGGTTCAAACACAAGTATTGTAACGAAAAAACACGATGTTTAATTTTCTTTTAGCCAAACACAGAAGTCAATAAAATAATTAGCGTAAACGTACCTTGATGTGCACACAACCCACTAAAAAGAGTTTTCTCGAAAATTCCTTTCTTAAACAATGGAATTTTAAATTGAAGTCGATTCCGTTAAGTTTGCCTTGAGCAATAATGAATGATTGTAACTGATGAGCGGAATAAGATACTGTTAAACATAATTAATAATTTACAACAAACGCTGTCTAAGACACTTAATTTAACACACTTGGCGAATCTCATTAAGAAAGCATGAAGATTTTCCTAATAAAAAATAGATTGAAGAGCAAAATGGTTAGTCTTAGTATTATATCTGAGTGGAAATTTTTACAAGAAAGCGAGGTCATGCACGAATTACTTTTATTAGCGAGATTTTATATCATCGCATTTTTTACCGCGAATGACATGGATGGTCACGTGATCTCTGACGCTCTTGTTAAGCCATCGTTTTCTATACCTCAAATACCACAGAAAACGGCATACGGCAGGCTGACGTTTCCCTTTCGCCTTATACGCGATTTTTAATCTCTGTATTCACGGCAAATGGCAAAGACAAGCTCACGCTTGCCGTAGATCTCTTTATATAAACATATCGGACCTCTTGTTGTAACAGGTCATTTATAATTTATTTATTACAATTTATGACAAACATTTATAAAAAAAGAAAATATATACATATGAGCCAAAGGATGAAATTCAAAGGAGTCTAAGACCCCATATAAGAGCTGATCATCATATAAAAAGTATCAACATTAAAAATACAGGCAATTATATTAAAACTGAAGAGCCGTGAATTAGCGTTTTCTGATTTCAAATTGGTGCCATACGTTGTGAGTATTAGAGCAGATAGCAAAAGACAAGCACGTGTGCCGTATTAAAACTCGATGCTCAAATCTCTCTAATATAAACACAGACCTCTTAGTGAAACAGGTCGTTTATAATTCTTAAAAAAAGAAATTTGCGCGTTTCATTTGTTAAAATATAAGAGCAGATGGCAAAAGACAAGCTCACGTTTGCGGTATTAGAACTCGATGCTTCATTTCTGTAATATAAACACAGACCTCTTGTTTTAACAGGTCGTTCAACTCATATAAAGATAAATTAATAGCGTTTCATTTCAAATTGGTATCATACATGTACATTGTTGGGCGTTCAGATAGTGGTGAGCGACGCACAGGAAAAAATATGAGCGGAGAGATGAGTAATATCTTGCCTTCGCCAGTACTCCGGCAAAAACAACTGTCAGAATTCACATATTTATAGGTGCGGTTACACGGGGCACTTTTACCGTGGTAAATGGCCCTTTCACCACGGGCAACTGCATTTAGTGAGTGTGACCGACGTTTCCCGAAGTAAATTTCCAAGGATATACATAAAAAAGATCACACGAAGCGCCCATGGCAATTAACGTGGTAAATTGCGATGGTATTTTGATGTCCAAGGTACAAGGGCTAATCACGATTCTCCGTTTGACATCAACACGTAACCGCAAAGAAAAAGTGATTCACTGAATTGCGTGACATTTTTTTACCTTGGCAAATCACAAATCGCGTGTAACCGCTGGTTAACACGGTATACTAAACCCAAGTATGGCACCGCGGGATGATCTACCATGGGAAATGCCATTTACCGTGGTGTGTGCAACCGCACCTATTGTCTGTATTGTCGGCTCAGGTGTTAAAGCTTTGCTGCGCATGTCTTTTGAATTTCCACTACTTCAGCAGTACTTTTGCATGGTACCATTTGTTCTAACTTTTGAGTCTGTGGACGAAATCCTATGGTGTGACCATTCAAATGAAATCTCTTTGGCAGTACTTTTGCATGGTACCATTTGTTCTAACTTTTGACTCTGTTGATGAAATCCTATGGTGTGACCATTCAAATGAAATCTCTTTGGCAGTACTTTTGCATGGTACCATTTGTTCTAACTTTTGAGTCTGTGAGTGAAATCCTATGGTGTGACCATTCAAATTAAACCTCTTCAGCAGTACTTTTGCATGGTACCGTTTGTTTTTCAGTATTTCACAAAATCAAATTTGGGAGTTTTCTTGAATTTTGAATTTTGACACTCGTGAGAGTTGAAGAGTGAAAAGGTGCAGTAACCATCCAATACAAGATGAGCCCATACCCGGCAGACCGCCGGACAATGTTCAGGCAGATTGACTGTACAACCTCTTTAGACTCAGTATTTCATTGTCCAACATAGAGATAAAGATAAAGGGAATTAAACCTCCTGACTTGTAAAAACCTTGCCTTTTTGTATTAGGTACAGGTACATGTCGCGATAACAAAGCTTCTTTTAATTCTTTGGGGCAGGGGTTGGAGACAGGGCATGAATCCTGGCCGACTAATGCTAAATGCCTCCGCCGGCCATGGGCAAAAGCGATGAGAAGGGCGGCAGTCATTTTCGGAATCGAAATCCTGATTCCCTTCTCTTCTTCCTCGTGTTATTTTTACTATTACTTGTGAGAAATGAACAGTCATTTTTCAAAGCGTATGTTTATTCACGTTTCTACACTTGACGATTTATGGATGCTTCTACAATACAATACAATACAATAAATAGTAGGGGTCTGTCAGGCTTGTAGCACCACCCCTCCCGTGACAGTTGTCAAAATGCGACCATCCAAGCACAAACAAGTCAAGCAGGCAACTTTAGTGTTTGTCCACTGCTTAACTTGATCCATCCAAGGTGTGTTGAATCAAGGTCTTGGTAGCACGACATCCGGGAATGTGTTTTCTGCTTCTCTCACTGCGCCTTCTGGGAAAACAGCTGCCACGCACAATTCTGTTGTTTTCACCCACCCCCGGTAAGGCATGTTGTCATTCTTCCCTGTAGATGATGGAAAGGATAACGTTTGTCCAAATGTGCCCTGGGTTCGAAACCTTGACCCAGCATATAATAAGTGGGTTGATTTGAAGTTGGTTCTCGTCCTTGCTCTGTGTTTTTTTTTCCTCCGAGGCCTACGATTTCTACATAATTTCTAAATTCATTTTCTTGGTGAGGCAAGCCTTAAAAGATAGTTTTTGGCATATAACTGGCCGATAACCTGATCGGAAGTGATCTTTTGAGAGAGTGGGTAGTGTATTTTTTTAAAACAAAAAAATGATGTTTAATTTTTAGCTAAGGATCTGAATGATACGGTTTCACGCTGTTATGGAACTTTTTTTCTTTTTCACGATGCTTTTGCTTCCTTTTAAGCAGGGGTGGGGATACCATATCATATCAACACACAGACTATTAAATGATCAGTCAAAGCTACCGGTACTTACAGAAAACTTGTTTAAGCTCCACAGTGTGGGATGTAGGCATGTCATCTTCCATCACCTCAGCACGTCCCTGCAGCACCACAAAAAGAGTGCTGCCTACAAATATAAAGAATAATAATAAAAGAAACGTGTAATGTTCAGCGTGTCACGAGTATGGGACAAATAAAATATCTCCCCAACAGGAATCAAACCCATGAACTTACCATCTTGGTATTGCCTCTTGGACAACACAGCCTCATTAGCTTGCACTTCCTTGATAATCATGGACAGTGCAATTATGTACAGGAAACCGGGAGGACACCCACTGAACTGCTCCGTCTGTAGGGGAACAGAATTGTTACCTTGAATATAATATAACGAGGAGGATCCCCGGGGGTACTCCCATATAAAAATGATGGGGGTGCTCATCAAAAGTTTTGAAAAACACCCTTAAATTTACCAGCACCCCCGTCATTTTTATATGGGAGTTCCCCCCTTGGGATCAAAAGTCTGAAACGATTTCAATTATGGTTCCTTCAATTATGTTTAACTTTAGAATTACCTGCTTCAAGGTCATCCTCAGAATCTAACAAAAAAGAAAGAATAAAACAACATTTTGTAAGAAAGCATGCGCCGTCAATAATGTGGGTTTTGTTTTGCTAATTTTACAGCTGTTTCCTTGAAATATTCAAATTTCAAAGAGAATGATCACAATGGAAGAATTTGGCCGACATTATTTTCTAGTTGATAAATTATCTTATTCTCCTCACCTGTTTACTTGTTATTGTATTACACTATGGAGAGAATCTACATGCTGATATCTATATTGTATATACAGTGTAGCTAGAAAAACAAGTTCAAACCTCTAGATCCAAGGCACCTCCATATTTTGTGTACAATTCAGCATCTCTCTGCTTTACTTGTTGCTTCCATTTCACACTCAGCTCCTGGAGTAAAGTTGCTTCAGCTGTGAACTGCACATAATAAAACAGCAACATAGCAAGCCTGAGATGTATTTTTATTTAATATATAGTGCATGGTTATTAAAAACACTGAAAATGAGCTGCATGTCTTCATCTTTAATAGTGCACTATTGCAGCTTGTTTGTTGTGCAAACCAAATGATAATATCTTGATCAAATTGGTACAGTTAAACCTTATAAATAACGAATAAATTTTTATGAAAATAATTCAGCTTCCTTTTATTGTAATTTAGCACACTTTATAAAGTAAAAGCATGATGTTGATGCAATTTAGCACACACAACCTACAAATTAATGAAAGCTATAAAAAAAATAATAAAATTGCCTTTAACTACCATGCTTTGTTCTGCAGTTATAATTAGTACTCAACCAAGTTTATATGACAACACTGAAGGAGTAGGCACAAACAAACCACGGTAACGGCTTTAATTTGTTAAAATAATATTATAAAAGTACCGGGTAACCATAAAGATGCAACAAACCTGACTAAAAGCATTATGGAAGTTGTCTTCTTTAAGTGTTATGATCTGGCATGGACCAGCTGATCTAGGAAACAAAACATAATTTGCAGAGTGACATATATTAGTTTATACACATGTATGTAGTCGAGTCTTGCTTTTCAGGCTGTGGAGCACATGACGTTATACAACATTGGATAATATAACTAATAAATTTAGTATTCCCAACAGTCAATATACATGTTAGCTGTGATTGTGATTGACGGGTATTACATATAACAATATTGTCTACAGTGTATGTTCATGAAAATACCAGTATTTATATTTCATATTTTAAAACTGGGGCTGCAAATACTCATTAATACCAATATACGGAGGAGGTAAAAAAAGGTAAAGTCACACACGAGCCACGAATGGTCCACACGGCCAGAGCTTAACCCGGTTTCTGTAGCATGAAGCAACTAGGAGTATTGCTACTCCCCCCCTGAACGGAATGGTAGACCATCGCAGGAGTAGCGGCAACAATTGTCGCAAAAATATTATAACGTATTTTTATATAGTATTCTTTTTTTAATAATTGTATGGAATTTTTAATATCTTATCTATTTAAACAACTCTATGTAATCTTAGCCCATTTTAAATTTTACATTTGTTATGTAAATTATTTAAAGCAATTGTATGAATTATTTTAGTATATCTGTTAATGTATATTTTTTATTATTATTAAAATATTTTGTTATAGTGTCCTCTATTAGCCTTACAGCTAAATATTTTGACACTTTAATTAAGTTTATGTATGTATGTACCCCTAGCATTTTGTCGCCGTTACCCATTTATACACCTGGGTGGAGAGAGACAATGTGGAGTAAAGTTTCTTGTCTAAGGAAACAACACGACAGCAGAGACCAGGCCTCGAACCACCAACCTTCAGGTTGAAAGTCCGACGTGCTAACCACTAGACCACCGCTCGAGTTAGGAAGTTAAATCCCCCCAACCCCAGGTTTTAGCCTGAGCCTTTGATCATTCTAGATATATTAAAATATAATATTATAGCATTATACTCTATACTTCATTTTGCATACCTCACCGTAGATCTTCTCTCAGTTCCCGTGAAAAAACCTGCACATGGAAATATGACGTAAAGTAAGAAATTTACACAGTCAAGTTCTGTTCTACAATGCATAAAATGGCCCCTGAATGTCTTGTGCCAGCATGAAGGTAAAATTTCGAAAATAGGATTTTTAATCAGATTTATTATGCCTATTGCCAAATGCTACCAAATATACAACTAAATTGGATAATAAGATTCTTTAGAGCAAATCACAAGCAGTAGTTTGGACAAAAAGTGCAGGATTGCAAGGATGGAAGAGGATTACAGTTCATCAAATTTGACAAGCGGTCAAGAAATCAAACTTGCCATTCTTGTGAAATTCTGACTTTTGTAGCCATTATTTTGACTCTTTAGCTAAAATTTATTTGCTTCCATCACTTTTGACGATTCTTTCTACCTATTTTAAAATAAAAAAGCAAGCTTAAAGCTGAATTACAGTCCGTATTGCACAATCTCGGGGTTTGTTTTCATTTTTTGTTTTGAATTTGTTGATATGTTACACTTCGGTAATAGCATACATGGAGTAAATGGGAATAAACCGTCAGTCCGCCATTACAACTGTTGTGTTTACGAATGCTCGATAAGCTGAAACGTCAGTTTGGGAAAACTTTGGGGTTCTTTTACTTGTTATTATTGTTTGGCAAGGACATCTGATGTTAATAATGAAGGAAAAGGTAAGTTTGTCCCGTAATTTTCATTTTTCTAGTAAACGTTCTTTGTTTGTGAGTCTCACAAACATTGCCGAGCTGAGATTGCGCAGTACGGACTGTAATTCATCTTTAAAGCAAGCTTCAGGTCATAATCATAAAAACATGATATATCACCCGGGACACTCCCCCTTTTTAAATGAATAAAACCACTGACAATAAAAAAGTAAACTAATCCAATCTATCCAATCACAACAATCGGACAACAATTTGTTTGCACACTGCACATCACATGACATTCCATACCTTCTTCACCAAACGAGAAGCCTTTTTCCCCAGCAGCAAATGTAGCAAGCTCCTGGTCACCTGTAAAGAATGTCACCCTGTACAAAGTACAGTTGTGTTAGGACTTCAAATTTAATCTCACAAATGATATTTACTTTTTTTCCATAAAGCCACTGACAGCAGGTATTAATATTTGTACTTACTTTCCATGAACAAGAATAAACATTTCTTGTCCTTTCCAGCCTTCCTTGACAATAATACTATTAGAAGGATACAGTACAATAATTCCTGAAAAATAGGAATTCAAAGTCATTCTGTGTAATCACATCAAGGAAGTTAGTTTAGTGGCCTATTATTTCTTACAGTCATGTAGTTCAGTAGCAGTCACAGATTGATTAACAACAATTTAAGAACAATAACTATTTCACTGCTACAGTGTAAAGTAAAACCTTAAGTCTTGTGGTGTTGTTCTAAAAACTTTTAAGTACATACTATAAAATCCTTTATAGAAGTATGACATTCAAATGAAAGCTACAAAGACAAACTTCCTATTATATGGTGCTGTCAGTTATTAACAATATTTGTTGAACTTTAGATCCATAGGTTGATGGTTTGAGAACTGGATCTCGGCCATCATGATGTTTCCTTAGGGGGTGTTTACAGACACCGGGGCGACTTTCGCGCCGGGGCGAGTTCACTCTGGTTCCCTCTTATGGCTCTACATTTGTTTACATGATACCACCACAAAAAGTGGTCACCCCGGTGTCATGTGTAAACACCCCCTTAGACAAGAAACTTAACTCCACAATTGCCACCCAGGTGAATGGGTAATAACAAAATAATGCTGAGGGTAACCCTGTGATGAACTAGCATCCAGATCCCATCCAGGGGAGCACCAATACTCCACACTGCTTCATTCTACAGTAACCAGGTTATTAGCTTCAGCCATGTGAATCACCTATGGCTTGTGTGTGACTTTGCCCAGAATTTATAACTTACATGTACAAGTACAATTTACTCTGTAGACACAGTTTGAGTTTATGAAATAATTTAAATTTAGTTCATCTTACCAGGTTTAATGGTGTTGACCACAGCATCTAAAGCTTCTTTCCTCCAACTGTGTAACACTGGTGACTAAACAAAAAAAAACAAGTATTATCGAATTTTACAAAAGGAATGGTTGACTACATGTACATGATTGTAAACAGAGTCCAAAGAATGCTTAAAGGGGCTATGTCGCGAGGTTTCACCTAATTTTAGTAACTTTAATTTACACTTTTATCTGTCAAAATTCTATTGTTCACTGATACAAAACAGGACTCGAAACGGAACCAGTGGTCACGTACACAAGAGTTATTGCTTATTTTGATTTAAGTCCAACAATTTCATCGCTCTTTTCTCAAGCAAAACAAAATCAGAAAATGTTAGGTTTGTCTGTGGCGGTAAAGAAGTACAAAGCAACGACTCTGGTACCATGTTAATATGCTGAAATGTACTATATTTCGCCAACAGAGAAGAAGAATCTTCGTCCATGACATTCCATGGTTAACTGATTTCTATCGCTGCTCATACATATTGAGATATTTAGCCGTACGATTTCAGAATCGGAAAAATATCCGGGCCAAATTGAAGACAAATAGATTATTTACATATGTGAAAAATCTGAGACCATTTGGTGAACACAGCACTGCAGGATTGAATGGATTAGACGATGATGGCGTAAACTTGAAAAACAGCCACCGGACGTTTTTCAAGAGTGTAGCTTGCGTGACACCTTGCGACATAGCCCCTTTAATAGCACAGGTTTCCAAACCCGACTTTCTCACTTATAATTTTCTTGTTTGAACTGGAAAACATTTTTTGGAATAGTAAATGTCGTTAATAACTAACTCATCCCGAGTTGTTTCTCACATGAGGGCAGGAGGGAAAACAATCCAGATGACTGGGAATGAATGAATGACATTAACATTAACATTCCTTCATTTGGATCCAACAATAAAAGAGGAAAATTCCTCTATTATAGACACTTTTAATAAATACCATGATGCATCATTTTCCCGTAATGACGTCAAACATATTCTTTTGAATTCTCTTGCAATTCAAAAGAATATGTTTGACGTCATTAGCGGAAAATGATGCATCGTGGTATTTATTAAAAGGGTCTATATTTAAACCTAAAAATTAAATGACAGAAACTTCAAAAAATTAGCATAAAAAAATAAACTGGTTTAAAAATAATTAACTGGTTAAAAAATTTTTGAACCAAAACTAAAATTAAACCACAACATAGCCACCCATGAACATGTGACGTGATAGCTGAAAAAATCACAGAAAAAAAGTGCCAGTTGAATTGAGTGGAGACAAAGCTAAGACAAGGAAGGACATTGTTGCTTGTGCAGCCACCCTGCCACTTTTTTCTGGAAGTTGCGACTCAACTTAAGGGTGCTTGGACTTAATTACCAACTGAGTCTTGCGCAGACTTTGTCGCAACATTTTGTCACGTGTAGCCAACACTATGCGCTGGCAACACGACAGTTTTTCAAAAAAAAAATGCATCACCTGTGCAAGCAAAAAATCGCATGTGTAGCCACGGCTTTAATTACGATGAAACAGCCAATAATTGATGTCTATCTTAGAGAGGTGTCCACCTTACAAGGGTGTCTGTATTTAAACTACATGTAAGTTAAGAAAGTTTACTGTACAACTGTCTTGTTCACTAGTCAATTGAGGGACAAACCTACCTTTTGTAGTACATCAAGGGCAATCTCATGAGGAAGCTGTTGGTTGTCAAACAGTTTACTGGTGTCAAAGTATCTCCTAAAGTAGGATAGAAATACACACAGGGTTAATGTTACATGTACATTAGAAGAAATACAATTTTTTTTCAAAAATGTTTCCCAGTTTTCCAGGCTCTTAAAGACAAATTAGGCTTGCACACCTTTGTTGAAACCATTGCAGTAGCGTCACTTCACTGGGAAATGTGAACAGCTGACGAGCATCAGAGGTTCTCAGAAGCAATATCACACACCTTGTGAAAAAAAAAAACAGTATTTAAAACCATATTAATTATCACCCAACATTAGGTAAAGGGATCATAGTGAACTCAACTAAAATCCTGACATACCGGTAATATAAAACAAATTGGTAAATCCTACTTTTACTCAAACATTGGTTCACTTTTTACAATTTTTGAAAAAATATGTGCAGATTACTAAATTATTGAATGTGCTCTCTCTTCTTATTTTAACAAATATAGTGTGTGTAGCGATTTCTGCCAAGATTAGCTTTTGCTACCTGCGAGCCTGTCTTGTGAATTGTATGATAATTAACTAATAAAGATTTTTGTTGTTGTTGTTGATGATTGTTGTTGCGCCATCGCATAATATCAGAAGCCCATAGTGTTTGTTATAAATTATAGCACTTATTGCAGAGCAGCAACACCCATAACAGGTTAATACAGGTTAAACTGAGACACCACTGAAGTGAATACTATTGTTTTGTACTTAATCCGTACCTGTCAACTGTTTTCACATCAGCGGTACATTTCATGTTAAACAGTACTGAGACTTCACCAAAACAGTCCCCTGCTTGGATTTCTCTCAGGATAAACTTCTCGTTTTCACTCACAGTATTAACATTTCCAGATACAAGCACATGAATTCCAGAAGGCTCGTGACCTTTTCTTAGTAGAATTTCAGGTGTCTCCGCTGTCTGTATCAGTTCTACACGACGTATCACTTCATCCCGTACCCTCTTGTCAAGGGTAATAGGTAGTTTGTTTAAACAGTCAGCGAGCGTGTTAACGGCTTCAGGTGGAAGCGACGGATTGACAGCTGCTGCCAAATTAGGGCGTACAATCTGGCTTTCCCTTCTTCTGGAACTTTGTTTGTTGCCCATTCCCAAGCAAATGCCTGCAGGCAAGCAGGTCAGGCCATGGAACTAGAGAATTTAGCTGTCAACAAAAAAAATGGTGAAAGGGAATGAGTTAAAAAACAAATGATTGGTGATCAACATAATTTAATTACAAACAAGGGCAAATTTGATACAAACCTTGTAGCAATTTTAGAATAACCGGCCACTTATTTACAAAATCCCTGAACGCTTTATATAACGAGGCATAATGAAAAAAAAATGGTCTTATTAAACGAGATGCAAATAAGTGGCCGGGTATTCTTCAGTTTAGCCCAAACCTTCATTTACAGCACACAAAACTGCACCGTTGCTGGCTTAAGGAAGTTAAGCTTAATAAGCTTAAGCTTAATAATATTTTTTTTTGGTATAATGCATCTAAATTATAAGATGCACATTTAAGCAGCATTAACCATGTACAAACGTTTCACTCGCAATTAACTTTATTCTGAAAGATTTTAGCTTTTGATCTGAGCTGAGTTATTAAGACTTAAGCTTACTTTGTTTATGGTTGCCACGAAACGTCAAACATGCTTAGAATGTACGCTTTAATACATATGTATAAAGGCCAAACAGAAAAATCAATGCACCTACTTTACTCAGTCACGTAGACCATCCTGTCATTATTCCATTTAATTTTCTTTTAACAGCACAAAACCATCTCAAACACAACTCATGCATCACTCAACTGACCAAGGCTCTCTCTCCTCCGCAGAGGCCTCCTAGTCACGCTCCACGCTTGGCAAAAAACGCGCGGAGGCTGGGTAGAGGTAAAAAGTAAAGCGCGCGGGGAACTCTGGGAAGGGGAAAGAAGGAAGGGAGACCTCGAGGCTCCCGCTCTTTCGCTCTTCCCATCGTTCCCCGCGCTCCCATTTTATATTTTACTGTTCTTTACTGATAGGAGCCTCTGCGGAGGAGAGAGACCAAGGCTGGGGAGCTCATCGGCAGCCATCTTGCATTTTCAAGTTCGTGCTGCATTGTGGTACTGTAAAAATTACCCAGACCTCCCATTTCAGTGGTTCCAAGATCGGCTCTGAAGCGCGGGAAGGGAAAACAGGAAGGAAATAAAGGAGCGTTCATCCAAGCCTCCTCCGCAGGCATTTCCGGGTTCTGGGGTAAAAGGATGAGCGAAAACTCACTTTTTTTTCTCCTCCCGCCCCCTTCTCTAGTCAGTCACATTCTTGTCCTCTTCACCAGTCTCTCTTCTAGTCCTTTCTCGCCTCAAGCATTTGAGATAATTTTAACCCTTAGAACTAGTGGTAATCATAGATTATAGTGCGTCTCCTTATCCCGTGGCACCTCGTCTTGACCTAGTACCTCAGTTTCATGAATTAATTCAGCCACTGTTTAAAAGGGCTATGTCGCGGGATATGTCACGCAGGCAAAATGCCGGGCCGACATCAAACAAATTCACGCTATCGCCGTGGGATCGGGCAAAATCCTGCCGTACTGTGTACTCCGAAAGGTCTCAGATTTTTCCGACATATAAATAGTATATTTCTCTTGATTTCATTTCGATTTAATATTTCTCCGATTCTGAAATCATACTCCTCAGTACATGAACTAATACCGGAACCGGAAATGAGAAATTTCTGAGAAAGCCTGAAAAAGTGCTCCCTTGATAAACTTCTTGGACATCGCGTTAATGGAGCATGATATCGACGATTAAGTCACGCAACATTCAACGTGAATTTCGCGGGGTTTTTCGGATAAAATTACAACTACCAGTTGCAAGTAGGACACAAGACTGTTGAACATAATTCCTTTATTAGCTAGACAAATTTTAGTCACAAGCTGCGAAATCTTTAGTCGCAAATGCGCCCGATACAGGCGCAATTTCGAGCCACTGTAAAGTTAATCTGCGTTCGCCTGGCGCGGCCGGTCAGTGAATTATTGCTACAAGATATACAGCGAATTGCACCGTACCGTAGAACATCGCGAAGAACGACGTCGGTACTTAGGTGAAAGCTTCCCAAATCAGGCAGAGAACCACAGCAAAATCAAGATAGAACATTCAAAACATACCAGAACGGTAGCGAGGAAAATCCGATAACTTCTTGCTTGATTCCAAAGAGACCCAACAACTTACTTGGTCAGGGAATGAACCTTCGTCCAATTTTTCCACTGCGTACTTTCAGTAGGCATTGAAATATTGAGCTGTACGATTCCAAAATCGGGAAAATATCCGAAACTAAATCAAGACAAATAGATTATTCACACGTGACATTTCAGAACCCCAGCTCCCCAGGATGATGCCTGATTTCCACGCGCTGGGAATGCTGGATACTATTGTGACGTTTCAACATGGCGCAGATTTGGTACCGACACTTTTCTCGATTCGTTCCGCCTAGCCGACAAGATTAGGAAGCGTCTCCTTCGTCGACGCAATTAGCCAGGAGGAAGGGAGCGTCTCTAAGCAAAACATTGGTCGTGGAATAAGCCAAATTGTCGGTATTAACGAGGTTGACTTTGTATGAGATTCGTTTAATCTGAACGGGAAAAACTGTCCCTTGTCCGTATTATTGAGCGGGCAAATTTTAGAGAAAATGTATGGGCTTTCGGCCGGATACCAAGAAAACTGTCAGTAATAAGCAGGGTGCAGGAGCTTTTTTGGGGTAATAAGCTCCTGACGGGTGACCGTAAAGCGGGGTTCGACTGTAGTTAGTGAAACGCAAAGCTGCAATTAATATGAAGGCAGCAAATATTTCCAAAATGCTCTTACCGATATTAACGGCAAAACCACAGCGACAAACCAATTTAGAGTGCCGGATCTATCGTCAGGCCTGGATTAGTAGAAATCTTGAAATAGTATGGGTAAAAACGGCAAACTGATCCTTACGGCAAGGATAAGCGATTGAGACAGAAGTGAAATAAAAAAAACAGTTGAATGATATTTACCCAAATATATTCAACTGTTTTTTTTTTATTTCACTTCCGTCTCAATCTCTTTAATTATAACTTTATTACTGTTTTGCAAAAAAATGATTTTCTATCTTGACTCGAAAACCATCTTATAATTTTCTTGAAACTTCGTCTGCTGCTAGTGATACGTGAATACTACAAAATTTGAAAGTTTCCTTGTGAAGTATTAGACTAGATTTTGAGAAAAACGACATTGTTTAAAACAAAGGACAATAACTTGGCGTTGCTTAGTAACCACTGTCGCTTGGAAACCAGTGAAACATAAAACTTTGATCAGATTTCATAAACTTGGTGAAGTATGAAGGCAATCGAAGCGAAGCATGTCTTCGCTCCCTCTTTTGAAACAATAGCTATAACTTTCTTTTGGTATACAAGCTATAAGGGTTTTTAAACCCTTATAGCATGTTAAAAAATATTGTTAAGTGTAAGTATCGTTATGTAAGTATTGTAAGTATTGTTTTTGTAATAAGCGAAAGTATCGTATGGTAAGTAGTGTAAGTACCGTACTGTAAGAAGTATATGTATTATTTTGTAAGTAGCGTAAGTATCGTATTGTAAGTAGCGTAAGCACCGTACTGTAAGAAGTATATGTATTGATTTGTAAGTAGTGTAAGTTTTGTATTGTGAAATAAAAAAAAAATTATTTCAAAATATACACCCCACGACAAAAAACTGTGGCGGGCCTCCTTAAGAGATTTTAGGACGAGCGCGAAACGCGAGCGGAGGGCAGATGTTGTCAAACTTGTAACCGAACGTTTATAAAGATACGATACACGTGAAAATTGATGTAAGATAACCAAACTCGTCCTCCGTCAAGGATACAGTGTCCCGATGATCCTCGATGCATTTATAAAGCAGAAATTGACGTGGCTAATATCTTCCTTTGCTATCTTGACCTCCGGCTTAGCCTCTATAATTGATCATCTTAACAGTTTTTTCCGTAACTTCTTGTTAAGCTAGGTTCTATGACAACGGCGGAAACGGAATATTTTCAAATGTAAAAATTGTTAGACCTTTAATTGGTTTTTGTGCACGTCAGAAAATTGTTTTGTTAACCTAATTTTGAACACGGGTAAATCGAATCGAAGAGAAAAGTGGTTACAGCAGTTACTGGAAAATTTCTACGAAAACAGTTAAATATCTGCATGAAATTTTCATATAGGACAATATCGCGAATAGATATATTTTCCTGCTATTTTCCAATCGGCAGGTGTTTTATGAAAGCAAATCCATTAATGAGCTCTCCTAGCTGGAAGTTGCGAAAAAACTTAACATTTCTATAGCTGTTAATCCATAAATTTTACAATAGCAAATCAGCGATCAGTTTTTCTCATTATGAAAAACTACATGTGTCTCTGACTGACAGCCACACGTCAGCAAATAAGAAAACATGATTTCAGGGCCTTCAAAGTGTAAAAGACATTTAATCTCAAACTCTTAAGTCAGATTTGTACTCGTCGAGTAAAATCAACAAGACAAGATGAAATAATTATGCCAATAATAACGCCGTTGGATTTTGAAGAGGAAATTCGCAAGTTTCGTGGACAATTGCAAGCTCTAAAGTTACCGCCAATGAATCAGGCGAACTGTTATAAAAACTTATATACAAAAGACGATGATTTTCGCGAAACCCTCAAACTTCCCGACATATCAACGGCCGCTAAAAGACGCAAGCTTTCAAGACGAAAAATCAAGAAAAAGGCTAAGAAAGATGAGAAATCTGCATCAGAGGTGAAAAAGGTCCAGAAAAGGAAAGTGCCTCCAGTTAGAAAAATTCCAGGAGAAATAACAAAATCGTTTTCAATTGTGTCAAGTGCTAGCGGATCAAAGTACACTCTTATTCAAAGACAACCATCTTCTGAAAGAGTGACTGGAAGTTGTGATGGACGAGAAGATACTAGCTTATAGAAAGTGAGTACATGAAGTATTGCACAACACGAGATCACGTCAAAACAGCAAGAAATGAAAACAAGTCAATCCTATTCTATTTTGTCACTAAACTATGGAAGGGAATAGCGGTGGATTAGGTCACAGCTTGCATCAATGAACGAATGTTAAATATTTTCCATCGGGACTTTTATTGGCTAATCTGTGCTAGAATCTTAAGATATGGTACCAGGATTTGTTGAAATACAATATATATGACTGTTACTGTAAATTAAAAGCAACAAACTTTTTTTATTCTTTTGCGGTTTGTTTAAAGTGTTTATTTTTATGTTAAAACTTCTTTACTGAAAATGAATCTCGTTCTTGTTGGGTAGAATCGCTGACAAATCTTTTTCAATACCGAGGTAACTTTTCGACTTCCGCAGTAAAATACGCCAACCTTGGTCCTGGAACAAAAATAAACAAACATATTAATTTGACGGAACTAGAAAAAGGCGAAAAGTTGACTCAGGTCATTCTATGATACCCTTCATTAACTAACATCACGAGCTTCTGCTAACATCCGTAGCTGCTTACCAATAAATAAGTTAAATTAAAACAGCGTTTAATAATCCATCACGAGGGTACACTGCTGCACAAAAATTTTTCAGCATTAAATTGATGCAGTACATCCAGTCAAAACTTTGCTAACGGAGATTTCTCGCGCGCGGGTCGAATCCTCTTGTAAACGGACGATGACGAGTGTTGAAGACAGTAGAAACCTTGGGTCTTATTTGGCCTGAACCTCTTGCACGCCTTCGAAGAGTTGAATACACTTGTATGGCCTCGATCAACACTCATGCTCTCTCATTGAACTCTCGCGCAAAGAGTTTGAATTCTCGTCAGATCTCGCTTATGTTTGGCCCGAACTTTAAACTGTCGTGGGCCCCCGCTTATAGGTAGTTTTGCTGTTATCTATTTGTCTTTGTTACCCAATGTTTAAGTGCAATCTTAAACATTTACCTGGGATTTTCGCAGCTTACGCGATCAAACACTTCTTTCCATACAGGTTTATTTTTATGCATTCTGCTCGTAAGCCAGTCGATGGAAGTCTTTGCATTGACCTATAAAAGAAATTATATCAAGGGATTTGAGAAAAAAATTCCGCAAGGAGAAGAGCTAGGGTTGTAGGCGAATCAGAACAATTAGATTCGTCATTAAGTAAGAGCATATAAACTTCAGTGAAAAATGGAATCTAAATTAACAAGAAATTACGATAGCAATAAAGCCCCTTATTCGATGATATGACCGCGAACTTACTGGAAATATGCATGAAATCACTATGACATGCGCAATACCTGTTCTTCAAACTGTGATCCGGTGCACGTAACGTAAAAGTTACATATAAGGAAATCTGGTCGATTATTCTCCCACAGCTGCAAAACAAGTCCAGAGGAGAAAGTTAAGTTTTGGAATATATATCCACACACTAACCTGACTTGTTTTTTTATATATTTACGTGTATCTGCGAAAGCTTCAACGACTCCGTTACTACATTACAGTATTGTTATTTATAAAATGCTCAAGGAAATGCGCATGATTGGTTAAACCGAGTTCATTATAACTCGATAAAGCACGCGCGTGACGTAAGGTTCATTATAACCGTTTTTATTTTATAAAAGAAAAAAAAATTGTTTCTAGTGCATCGTTGAGTTATATAAGCACTTAGGAATTTTTAAGAACACTCGAGAAGTGCGAGAAGCACTCGCCTTCGGCTCGTGCTTTTCTGCACTTCTCTCGTGTTCTTAAAAATTCCCGCGTGCTTATATTACTCAATAATGTCAATAATGCACTCGGCGCGTTTTTTCTTTCCTTAATAATAGTTATCCAGGGTGCCCACATCACCAAGTGTTTTTCAGTGGGGCCCTGCAAATTAGTAATTGAAAAAAAAGAAAAAAGTTAAAATACTTTAAAAATTTAGCTAAAAAGGTCCCTTACATTTTGTTTTTAAACAAAATTAAAAGTGAGTTTGTATTTCTCACAGACTCTTCTAAAATGTTCCATGCGGCAAGTCTCCGCGTTGTTTACCGATAGTTTCTTTGAACTCTAGGAAGATGAAAATTGTTCTTATTCGTGTATTTTATGAATGGATGTTAAAATTTCTTGAAATATCAAAATTAACTCGTAAGATTAGCCCTGTTCTATTCTCTACCCCGGAGCTTTCGGTTTTCTTGATCGCGCAACAGAAGAGCTCTGGTGTCGAGAATGAGCCCTGTTCCATGGCCAAGTTCAGTGGCCTCCTCGATCTGGTCGCCTACACTCTCGGAAATAAGTGACCAGATCCGGATGAGGCCGCTGAACTTGGCTACGCTCCAAGGCCTTCGTCACAAATTAAGAGGATGGATGTTTATAAACAACTCCACATAGTCTGTGAACAGGCTCCTTTGAACTCCTGTCAGGAGCCTGCTCACAGGCTAACAACTCTATAGCACTTGAAATCTTACCTCAGTATGAGTAGAATGTAGGAGGTCCACAAACCATTGAAAGGACTCGACGTGTTTACATACCCACACAAAATACAATCTTTTAAGCTTCATTTGTCTCCCAAATTTGACTTTTTGTCTGAGGAAGACAACCAGTTAAATTAGAAACCAGAATAATTTTCAGACACCAAAGTTATGTTTCTAAACGAAGCCGTACTTTCGAAAAACGAAACACAATTCTGGTTTAGTTTTTCCACTCTGGAGGGATTTGCCAAAACCGGCAGTTGCTTTCTTGAACTTCAATTCGGAGTACCCGATTCCATGCATGTGAAGTACTAGTGCGCACGGTTTTGAGTATCACGTGTGAGTCACAGCAACAACAAACAACAACAACAGAAAGTCTTTATTTTCAAAAAACAGTTACATTTTAGCTGCCCGCGTTTAGCAAAGGCTATTCTAGGCGGGCAGATTAAAGAAAAGTACACGGAGAAAGTTATAACTTTTTACAATTAGAAAGTTTAGAATTGAGAGAAAATGAATAAATAGTTAAATAAATAAAATAATTGTTGTTGAATTTAACTAGAAATCAATTTTTTTATTTTCAAAGGCGTTTCAATATAGTCATTTTCGTTTTGTAAAATATCAAGTAGCAAATTGTGTAGTGTTTTCTCGTTTTTTGACTATCCTCTATCACCACGGAGGAAAAAATGATTTGTAAAACTGTATGCCGGAAATTCTGAGTCCTACTCTTTTTTCGAGTCCTATCAACTGTCCGACGGCTATGCCATGCCGATGAGTCCTAACAAGGACGAAACAGCTGTCCATGACTGCTACTGCCCAGGTGATATGGCTGTGCGCATGCGTAAGGTACTGACCAGACCGCGGGGTTGATGTTTGAGTGTGTCTCTTGCATTTTCGTTTTTTTTTTGTATTTAAATAGCATTTTACCTGAGTTCATTGATGATAGCAGCAAACGGAGTAACACCAATTCCTGTCGCTATACACACACTGACGTCATAACTCCAAATATCCTGTAAAAATTGGAATTTAAGAGAAACCAGAGAAGTATAGATTTACTTTTTAGAAAGGCATCCCGACATACAACAAAAACGTTACTCAGGCACTATCGGGACCCGAAAAAATATCCTTACTGGCGAGTGTCTTTATGTGTACGCCCCGTGTTCGTTAGTTATTTAAGGTAAAGAAATGGCAACAGGGATCAAAAAGGAAATCATAAAGATGTTGGTAGTAAGTTGTGTGATGACTTCTTACCATGCACGGGCTTCCATAAGGACCATCAACAGCAATTCTGTGGATGAAAAAAAAAAAAAAGATATATACACCTAATTGAAGAAACGTTGACCATTGCCCGGCGAAAAGCATTAACCATGAACGATGAGATCGAATGGGATTCTGGGTAATCAGCATTGGCAAGCATAGTAATATATCAAGATGTTTTCTTTGTTTAAGACATTTTAGAGCATGATTTATGAATCCTGTGTTAATATAATGCGTTTTCTGTCACGGACGAAGATTAATTTTTCCAACTTCCCAGTAAACCTTTGGGTCGCATCGTTCATGGTTTATGCTTTTTACCTGATAACGTTTCTTCAACTTGGTGTATTTAACAGTTATTCATCGAGGACGAGCCGAATATGAGCTGATATATATAACCAACGAGGCGCCGCGCCGAGTTGGTTATATATAAGCTCATATTCGGCGAGGCCGTGATGAATAACTGTTTTAGTAAATTTTCAAACACTCAAATAACCGGAAATTGGAAAAAATATATATTTCCGCTCCAAAAAAATACATGACTGTCACGTCAGTGAACAAGTGTCACATGACCGCTTCACAAATCGAAAGCGAGTAAATGCTATAAGCAGGCGGCGAGATCGAGAAGAATGTTTCTTTTAAAAGTAGTTTTCTTCAAAATAAGATCGAAAAGAATGTCAAAGTTTCCTTCAAAAAGAAGTCTTAATCGGACTGGCAGAAATGGTTATGGATTTGAACATAACAATTGTAGAAATTATACTGTGGACGAGGAAAGATTTGCCCGCCACGTGCACGTGCCACGTTCACGTGCCACGTGCACGTGCCATTTTTTTTCCGCGACGAGGAAAACAATTTTTTTTCGCGTAAGGGCCTGGTCGCACTACAGTCAAAAACAAAAATTAGCCCGTGCAAAATGACATAAAAACAAAAACATTCCACAAAAAGCGTGTCCCACCGGAGCGTTTCCTTTTGTTTTCCTCGATTTTTGCACGGGCGGATTTTTGTTTTTGACTGTAGTGCGACCAGGGCCTAATTCGTCATCATTTTTCCATATTTGGGCAAATTAACCAATAACGACTCAGATCGTTAGCGGTGGCACCAATCAGAAATCTAGAAAATCATTATCGAGAGGTAAAATTTACTAAATATATATATATATATCCGACCATAAGAAAAATAGACGTACAAAAAAATTCTTGGATGATAAAACAGCATACAAACATATAAATACCCATTTACGATGAAGAAGCACAATCAAATTTACTGGATTTAAACATTTAATTTCAGGAAAAACTCTTATAATATTTCATCATTTAATATATATAATACTTGTAGTTACTGAAACGTATGGCTTCGTCATGAATGTGAATTCTACTGAGGCTCGTTTTTGTAAGCTTATTTAATTGCTTTCCTCTCCATTTTTTCATCTGCAATTCCGAACATTTGTTAACTGTCAGAAAAAAAAACTTATATCTTACTCTTCGTGGATCTTTTTGGTCATCGACATGCTGGTATGTACTGAGAAAATCTGATTTACACACTTACTTTATATTGGATTTAACATAACTAGAATATTTCCCATTTTGTATCCTACAAGCCAGGGTTTTCTTTTCTTCTT
Organism: Dendrophyllia cribrosa; assembly: GCA_024195265.1. Taxonomy (NCBI): domain Eukaryota; kingdom Metazoa; phylum Cnidaria; class Anthozoa; order Scleractinia; family Dendrophylliidae; genus Dendrophyllia; species Dendrophyllia cribrosa. The sequence continues at coordinate 46,128,494 of JAJLRJ010000004.1, forward strand.
TGGATGACGTTTGAAACAGTCTGTCTGTGAACCTCTCTAAAGAAAACATCAAGAATTCTCCTGTTAGCCGAGAGAACTGTTCCCGTTTGTATCTTACATGTAATAACAGAGCAGGAGGGTTGTCAGGGTTATCATGTAAAATATGTCTAACAAGATTTGTTTCGTTGTTACTCACCTGTCCAATCTCCCAGAATCTTACAGTGTATGGAAAATGTAGGATCCTCTGACGAAGGACACTGTAGGGGCAATAAGACAGAGATTTGACCTGTAGATTTTGCTCATATTATTTAGCAAGTTATGTGTATTATCCTTCTAACAGTTTGTTCACCGCGTTATTTACCAACATGGACTGCAAAACAGCGGAGGGAGACGCGAATCTGAAACTGAAACTGGAAATTATGCGTCTTAAAGAGAACCACAAATCTGTACAAAATGATTGTCCACTTTTAATATCAATGGCTAATGATTTTAAATTGAAAAAGAAGGGAAACGAAGTAGCTGAAATCAAGTTTAATAGTGTGTGCAAACTCGATATGGAAAAATAGTGGCCTGGAGCACTTGCCACAAAGCAACGAGAAGAACCTGACGCTATTTTAATTTTAGAGCCCGCGCGCGTCTTCCCCACCAGCTGATTTACCCACCCTTTATTGTATGTACTTCATGTATCCCGTATTATAGTGTATGACTGTCATGGGACATGACCCGTGATATTGAGACATGCAGCAGTAGACTGTATCTTATCTCACCTGTGTCAGGGTGAACGGGTGCCACTCAAATCTAGAGACATCTGCGCATTTAACGAACACGTACTAAAAACGAAAGATGCAAAAATTATTCAGAGTTTTAATGTATTTACTTCTTTACCAAATTTACTCGCTGATAACTGAAAAGAAAGGTGCATGATGACGGCATTACCTGACCTGGCGCAGCTGTAAAGTTAAGTTTTCTCATTTTAACTTCCACGACTCTATCGCCATGCTGAACAACCTGAGGATTTTCATATTTAAGCGACAAAAGTCATTTCGTTAGTAATTCACTAAAGAGAGGGATGACGCGCTACTTTATATCAAAAAATCATAGTAAATCATTTTCTTACCTGAATAAGCTCCACTTTCTGAAAACTTCTAAAAACTCTTATGAGTCGCTCCATTATGTAGATAAAAAGAGGACCAATGCACCACTTCCAAGCCTGAATATAACAGAACAAGAATTCATTGTGTCGCATATTCAATACCTTATCTGATTTTTAAAATTTACAGTCACTGCAATCGCGGTAGCAAAAAGCGTTTACGATAACGCGATTTTTCTAGTCTAAACAAAAATGGATCTCTGGCGTTCATTTTTCCGAGAACCTTCCGTTTTTGTAGTCCCAGTCTCTTCAGAGAAGCTACAGTAATTCTCTCCCAGTTTCATTTCAGTTGTTTTACGCTTTCTTTAAATTCAGTTGCCTGCTCGTCACGGGAGAAGGCTATCATTGGCACGTCAAATCTCCTAGAACTGATCACCTTGGTCACAAAACCTGCATCACTTTCAATCGAAGATTAGTATTTACAGAAACTGTATTTAATTTACAACACAATCTGGTCCAAACAAATACCTCTGGTTCATCTGCCTGAAACACGGGATCTTCAGAGCACCATGTCACTTGACTGGTATTGGCGCTAGTGGTTTTATTCTTTGCCATTTCACATCCGGGTGAATGTGTATCCAGGTTTATCTGGTGCTTTATAATTCCGCTTAAAGAAAGAATTCGCCAAAATTATTTATTAGTGAAAACAAAACAAGACTCAACAGAAGGCTCCTTACTGGCTAACTTCAGTGTAAAATTTGAAATAAGCAAGTCAAGAAAGAAATGCGATAACTGATTTATTTCAGAATAGAGCGGTTTTCAACTGAGTGTCGAAAGTAATTTCGCGATTGCTTTGGTTTCGCATTGCCACACTTTGTGATGGGATCTCGCGCCATTTTATTAACCAATCAGAAGTAAAACCAAAACCAATCGTGACTTGCTCGCAGGCATTTTCCCGCGCTTGGCGCCGGCTACATGTATTTGTTCCGAATTCTGATTGGTTCACTGGATTGCCTGCGCCTGTTGTGATTGGCCAGAGTGATAAATTGGGTTTTGGTTTTAAGACACTCGAGTCTCACTTGAGTGAAAACTGCCCAAAAACAAATTTATGGTTAACTTTGCTTTTTGACTTACCCAAAACCATGGACAAAAAGAAGCAAAAAGAACACGATAAACAAATGATGTGTGTACCAAAACGTTTCATACGAGGCTCGCCTACAAACAACATAAAAACGTTTTTTTAGAAACGAGACGGTTAAAAAGACTTATAATGAACAAATTACAAGAAGGGAAAGTCTCTCTTACCTCACAGCAGTCGTTGATGTCACAATCTATAACACAGTTCAGAAACAACAAGAATTTTATAATATCAATTGAGTTACAATTATGACTATTAATTTGTATCAGATTATAGACTAAGTCTGATTATTTTAGAATTAGAGCGCATGTGCCGTTTTATAGTAAGTAAGTTAGTAAACACTTACTAACTATTTGACTGCCTAAATGACTATCTGACGGGTTGACTGACTAACCGACTGACATACTGGCTGACTGTCTGATTGACTGATTGACAAAGTAACTGACTAACTAACTGACACTGACTGACTGACTGACTGACTTGCAGACAGACATACAAACTGACTAACAAATCGACTTAATGAATGAATGAATGAATGAATGAATGACTATCGTAACCAGCTGACTCACTGACTGATTGACTGACTGAATGAAGGAAGGACGAGGAAGGAAGGAAGGAATGAATGTCTCACTGACTGACTGGACGTTTTGACTACATGAACATACCAGATCGAAAGCTTAATTTAAAATTGGCACAGTGCAACTGTAAGTTTAGGGGCTATTCAAAAGATACCGGAATGACTTTCATTCTGGAACGAGTTCATTCCATCTCAATATATTTCTCTGTATCTGTTTGTATGATACCGAGACGAAATTTTGTTCTCGTACGGGTCATTCCGGAATGAGTTCACTCCGGTTTTCAATCCGAATGAAATTCTCGTTCAGGTATGACATTTCATTCTGGTATCGTGTAAACTGAAAACGAACTTCGTTCCAAGATGAAAACCGCAAACCGTGTAGTCTGGGGTGAGTGGCGCATGCGTATCGTTGCGCGAAACTTGCGCCATCTTTATTTTCTGATCTGGCGCGAAAACCACGCAAGCGAGAACGCTTTAGGCTGAGCCGGTCGATTTTGTCATGTGAATACAGTACGTACTTCATTTTGGAACGAAACTCATTCCGGAATGAAACTCATTCCGGTATCATGTGTATAGCCCCTTAAATATATTTTACGTACCATAGCAAGCAAAAGTAGCGCCATTAATATGCCTGTTAAACCAGCAACTGAAAAAGAAGTAGATAACGGGGTTAGTATCTTAAGAAACTGTGGTGCTGCTTCGGTGGCTGAGTGAAATGTTAACTAATTTGGTTTTGTTATATAGCTGGAGTTTTACTCAATACAACGCGTGTGTGATTGATTGATTGATTGATTCATGGTCACATGACATCTAACAAACAAACTGTTTCCCGCCAATTGTCCTTAGTAGGCAACATTTGCGAAAGCGGGCAACAATTTTGACGTCAGAGGGTAACATTGCCCTGTTGCCCGCTAGCACACGTGATCAGACCGTGTCAACAGATGGCATGATTATGATGCGATTGATGTTTACCTCGAGTGCATGCTCAGCGCGTTTTTCAAACTGTGTTTTTTCCACGAATTAGAAAAAAGCTATATAACAAATCACTTAATGACCGATCCCTCGGAAAACAATGTATTTTGTTTCCCTCGAATCTCGATGCGGGAAACAAAATACACTGTTACCCTAGGGACCAGTAATTAAGTGTTGATTATAAACTACGCTATCCCTTCATCAGAGCGAATCAGAGCGATTCGCTTTGACAAAGGGCTAGCGCACGAGAGGTCAATTTTTGAATATCTTTGCGGTGGCTCAGTAGGCAACATTGAAATGAACGAAAAATTAATTTCTTGCACAGAAAAAATATACATGTTTCAGTTTCAGTGAGGCAAGAAATTCCACCTTACTTGAGGAAAAGAAGAGTTCAAACGGTTCCTGAAAAAAAAAGACAGCATCGTAATCAACATTTAAAACCTCATATAAACAAAACGTTCGGAATCCACATCAGTGAATAGGGAGCTTAAGCAACGACGACGCCGACGGCAGCGAGAACGGCACAAAACAATAGGCTTAATGAGCGAAAACAATACCTCTGCACGTGCGTTTTACATTTTGGTACATTTCTTTGCCGTTCCCTGCAAAACAACAAAGTCAAATGATCAAATTATAGGTTTTTTGGAGAACGTGAACACACGACGGTTAATTTTCCTTTCTCCATTTGAACCGGAAAGCCATCCCTTCAAATTCAGCTCCTGGACAATCCAGTCACATTAGACAAACTAAACAAATTGGAGCAACTGCAAAGTAGTTTAAAATAGCGCGAATCCTTTTTTCGAGTGACGTTTTCCTTGGCGTTGCCGTCGTCGTTGCTTAAGCTCCCTAATGGCTTGTCCCGATAAACTCTTCGAGAAAGGTACGGTTCTGGTGAAAAGTTGATTTTCTTGATTTGCAAATTTTAATCATATCACACTCAGTTTCAAAGCTGTTCAACGCTATTTCATGAAATCTCACTTATCTTGCTGCTGCAAAGCTTAGAAAATAACAAGGGAACCTTGTCGTTGGCTACTGTTGGATAAATAAGAACGAAGTAGTTTCACAACTGCTCTTCTGGGACCCAAGTCATGGTAAAAGATCCAGGGGGCGACCGGCAAATACTTATATTGATCAGTTGGAGACCGACACTGGAATGACAAGATGCAATCTCATTATTAAAATGCATGCTATGGATCAACGGTAAGACGGGAAGAAGTTAGTTAAAAGCATCCCAGCGCGCTCAAACAAATGATAATGATGATGATGATGATGATGATGATGATGATGACGACTAGAGACGCTCATTGAGAGTTAAATGTATTACGTCAATATGACGCTAAATCTGCACATTTAAGAGTATAATCGTCTTTTTAGGAAAGGCCTATGGTCGTTGTTTTGCAGCTTTATGGTATTTTTATAGCCTATACCTGATTGTGGTAAGAAGCAAAGTTCAAATCCGTGAAGTTAAAGCTGTAATTGACTGAAAATCTCCTGGCGTTTACAAAATGGGCTCCGATATGAATCCCTGAAGAAAAAGAAATAAATGTTTAGCACGAAAGGCAAGAGCCTAATGAAGGTGGTCTATAACCACGTGACCTATTCTCGTCCGCAGAGCTCCACGTATTTTTTAATTGCTTCACGTGTATCGTTTCAACCGCTGACTAAACGAAACGAGGGCTTTGGGGAAAAGAATGCTCGTGACCTACCTGTTGATATGATAATGACAATTGCGCATGCCTTGTGAAACCAGATATTTTTGTCCAATAACCGTCTAAATATACGGCCAATAACCTGCAGTAGAAAAGTAGAACATACGTCAAATGATGTAATAAAACGCCTAAAATTGACTTGCAATGAGTAGCGGATTTTTTTTTTTTTGCTTTACCTTGCTTTAAATCTTTTAGTTTTTTAACCCTTTAAATCATTCTTACTTTTTATTTAAGGCAACAACTAGCAACTATCTTTTATTTCATTCTATACCGATTTTTATTTTTGTGAACGATTTTCCAGGTGTTCTTTTTCCTTTCTTGAATTCAGTCATCGGCGTGAATCAAGTATCAATTCTAACTGGAAGCTTTCGTAACAACATTATTTTGAAACGTTTAGATGGAATTTCTTTACAATTTTGTAAAACTTTCTCTTTTCTTTGTACAAGCTTACGGAATTTACCCCGTACGCCGACCATGCAAGCTTTTTTGACCGTTTACATTTTAGCAATATCTGGGCACGCGGCTTAGCCAAAAAGTTCATTGAGGACCGGTTCGGAGGATGCCGTCAGTAAATTATATTTTAATTAAGGTGCCCGGACCAGTCACATAAAACAGCAGATACGGAGCGAAAAAGCGTTTACACAGTGCTCTTCAACCGAAAAAAATAACTGGATCCCACGGGATCCTGTAGTTTATTTCTTAGGTGCCTCTGGTCCTAAAAGGAAAAACGGACCGATTGGATAAAACATGGCACGGATCGTTTACTCGCGCAAAAACATGCGGTCCATACCAAGTTTTTAACAGGCCTGAACCGATTTTTTTCTTAGTGTGAATGCGCCTTTGGATACATAAATGTATACAGAAGAACCCACTTACCTTGTTTGAGTTCCTGATTTGCGCCAACACATTGCGACACATTGGAAGCAGTACCAGGCAACAACTGACACATAGAACCGAGGCTGACCCACGTGACCAGCACAAACTATCCTGCCAGTCAAGATGCAGAAATCCTGTCAGAGTTTTTACCCCAGTTTTTAGTGGTATTTTGAACGACTGGGCGCTTACTGGTACTTATTCGTATTAATATACGTACCCCTAACATGCCGTATAGATAGCAATACTGAGGGCAGTATCTATACTTGTAGTAAGAACGCAGGAAAACCGCTACAGTGATGGCAGATACTATTGCCTAGAAAACACAAAAAACTGTTAATTAATGTACGTTATAGTTTACGGCTACCTTGAATCCTGTAAACAAAAAAAAATCATTTTCGGTTAACTTTCAGCTTTTTAGTTTGCATCTATCTTTCGACCTAGATGACCGGCCGTTATGTCCACTCCCCTCCTCCGGCCCTCGGTGATACTCCCTATATAAGCTGTATACACCTAATTGCAAAACCATTGTCATAGAAAAATGAAAAATGTAAAAACGAAAAATGAAAAAAGGCCAATAAAATAACAATAGCCGCTGCACGCTTAATTTAAATTAACAATAGCCGCTGCACGCTTAATCGTGCCGCGTGCCGGCGCTGTGATGATAAAGCTATAAATTAATTCCTAGGTGTGTATACGGGAGCCTATGGGTAAAGGCAAGAGATTATTTTCTCTTGGTAAAGGTCAGTATGTGTGGTCCCAATAGATGTGATTTTGGGGTCTTTTAGGTATGAAAATAAATATAGAATTTGACACTATAAATTGTCTGAAAATGACTATGGTTTTTTGCTATTTTTGCTAGCCTGAGAATATAGAGGAAGTTTTATCGTTAGGTCTGGAAATAGGTAAGTAAAGAATCGGCTACAGTCGACCCTCTCTACTAACGGCGCCCTCTCCATGACATCTACCTCTTTACAACGGCCATATTTTCTTGTTCCGACTTCTTATTCATTTACCCAAATCCTGCATTCGAAATTCTCCCCATAATGACCACCTTTCTACCTATCCACATTCTGCTCGATCCGAAGGAAGCCGTTGTAGAAAGGTTCGACCTTTTCTGAAATTTTACCATAAGTGGAACCAGTCGCAAATTTTGCACGAATTTGGCCTATTTCAAGATTTTTTTGTATAGGAAAATAACGAAAAATATTTCGAGGCTAAATTTTTATCCGCCAAAGTGCTCTTCACAGAAGTTAGCATATGGCTTTTCTTGTTTGATTCGCCCATCAAGCTCGCTGCCTTCACTCGCGCGCCGTTTCTATCTTGGTGGGGAAAAATTTTATGTTGTCAGCGAGAGTTATGATTTCGCGCGTTCCTCTGGCGCGTAAATGACCTTTCGCGCTCATCTCAACTCGTGCCTCGCACTGCTTTCAAAACCATTTGGTCTCCATGGAACTATTTCAGATAATGTTTTTAAGTAATGGTCCTAGTAAGAAGTAGGCAGCCTAACGGCAAGGAATACAGAAAGGTGTTAATTGTGATATTGTTGAAACCGTCCACCTCATTGGCTAAAACGTGAAAATCTACCATAACTTAACCAGGTGGTGCCTTTATTTCTCTCTAGTTTACTTATTGATTCCCTTTTAGTGACAACTATTCTGAGTTTTATTGCAACCAAAATTCTATGTGGGAAACATGTAAAATTAGAAGCCTTTCTTGGCCATTGTTTTGGAGTTTCACGATTGGATGAAATTTTGTAGCACAAAAGAAACATCACTTTAAAATAAAGTTCCAGTACATTTTATTTAAAAAAAAACATGTCCATAGGTTGATGTATTCTCAGTAAGAAACACCTAAACAATCTTATGTGGGGGAAGCGAAATGCCGCGGAACAATAGAGCATTGCCTAGTTCTTACACGCATTGTTACTTAATAAATGAATGGGGTTAGTTTCTAGAGAAACTGTGGTGCTGCGTCGGTGGGGGGATGAAACACGAGAATTTAGTTTTATCGACTGAGTCGATAAGGTAAATTGACCACCGTAAAAAGATTCAAATAGCTGACGTTTCGAGTGCTAGCTCTTCGTCGGAGCAAAGTTAACAATAGCGCTCTAATTAAAGGTGGGCCGCGCTCTCAGTTTACAAAGCGTGTTGTCAACAAATTCGTGTGCAGCAAGATTTTTCTTTTGACTCGTTAGATTCGCAATGGTTAGAGCGCGATGGCAAAATCATTTTCCGCAGAACAGGGCTCCGACGAAGGGCTAGCGCTCGAAACGTCAGCTATTTGAATCTTTTTACGGTAGTCAATTTTCTTTATTGACTCAGTCGATAAAACTAAATTCTGTTGTTACTTAATACACTGCACAGTCCTTAATAAAAGTGAAGACGGCTTCGGCCATTGAGGCGAGATCGTAAGTAAAAAAGCGCAACGTACAAGCGAGTGACCCCAATCCACGTTCACTATTTGGCAACGCTTTTAACTAAAGACCCTGGGCCCAGTTGTTCAAAACGTGGATAGTGCTATCCACCGGAAAAATCGCTATTCGTTGGATAGTGCAATGGGTTTTGTTAATACTAATCCACTGTATAGTGATTTATCCGGTGGATAGCGTTTTTCACTCTTTAAACAACTGGGCCCTGTTCTGCGGAAAATGATTTTGCCATTGCGCTCTAACCATTGCGATTCAAACGAGTCAAAAGAAAAATCTTGCTGCACACGAATTTGTTGACAAAACGCTTTGTAAAGAGCGCGGCCCACCTTTAATTAGAGCGCTATTGTTAACTTTATCACACCTTGGGATTTACTTCACACATCAAACCGTTTGATTGACAGCAGTTGAATCTGCCCAGAGACTAGTATTCCCTAGTATACTAGCGCTCGAAACGTCAGCTATTTGAATCTTTTTACGGTTCCCAAACAATAGGCCATTTCCGAGTTGCCTTTAGCCTCTCTATCAAAGAGAGGCTAGGAGCGAAACCTTTCACATGCAAATAAAACTTATTTGCATGTGAATGAAAACTCATTTTCATATGAGAGGTTTCGCACCTAGCCTCGCTTTGATAGAGAGGCTAAAGGAAACTCGGAAATGGCCTATTACAGCCGACTAGTCGTGTATATGCAAATTATTATGCCGCGCATCAAGAAACTGGGCAATGTAAGTACATGTCGCGGAAGACAATGGCATTCTGGGCGATGTTAACTCAAAAATTGAGTAGGGATTTCAAAGAACGGACCGCACAACTCGTAAATAATTTTTGAGGATTTATTGGATTATCCTATTCTGGTCTTTTTATAACACAAAAACGGCATTTTATAGTCCATTTACATCGTTTAGTTCTGTTATTTTGTTTCAAATAAAAATTAAAACAGTCCGTCGTTTCCTTTTCACTTATTTCTCTTACAACTGCATTTAAGGCTTAAAGGGTGTGACGTAATCGCTGCATTTTGTAAACACCTGGCATAGCTTTCCGGCCAAACCCTGATGAACGACAAAAACTTCCTTTTCGTTTGATATTAAGATGATACTGAGCTCCTCAAGGCAAAGTTGACGCGTGATATCTAAGCTAACCGCAACCTAACCACACAATAACATGCACAAAGAAATTGGAATGGAACACTAGAATAATCACGCTAGTTTCCTTTTATTGAATATGGAAAATGTTAAATGTAAGGAACAGAATAATGAAATAAAAGAAATTTCACAGAAAGAGAAATAGAACAGTCAATATATTTTTATCTTTACCCCCGAATTGCGAACAAATCAACTGTTTCCGTCAAAAAATTGTTTAAAAGTCGACGTTTTTTGGCGTGATAAATGCTTACAATGACTATCAATTGTTAGATAAAACTCTGAGTTGGTCGCGTGGGTTAAGAAATATCTTTCTTCCGCTGAAAACTTTGTATATCTCGTTAAGTGAAAAACATTTGCCCACGCAACTGTTAGCAATTAAGGATTATCACAATCTCTCTATGAAATAACATGCTTCGTTTAATTTATATTTGATTTTAAGACCGGGTAATGAATGATCTAGGATATAATATAAAAGAGAGATAAAAGCCGGGGATAAAAGTTCACCGCGGCGACGATTAAGCAAATTTTAATGAAACGAAGGAGGCATTCCGATAGAAGCAAAACAATATCTGAGCAAAGTTTATATCATTTTTAAAAAACGTGAGAACTAAAATAAGGCAATTTGACTTGTGTCATTACAACAACCTACCGAGAAGAATTTTAAAAAGATGCTTTGATCAAGGTTTACCCGGTACTGCATTACACTGAACTGTTTAAGTAGTATTAAATGAAAATAAAATTAACGTAATCCCGATAGTTTCTCGTAAAATTTAGAAATAATCGATTATTTCAATGGCAAACTGATATTGATTGAACCTAAAGCTCGATTTTAGGTTAGTTACTTATAGAATCAAAACATCACAGCGGAAAAGCTACTTACCGGCCCGATAAAATTACGCAGAAATCCAATGAATCGATGCAGGCATTTTCGACATTTTCCCACTTGACTCGCTTGAGCCATGTGCTTCGGTCTCAGTCTACTTGACAACCTTTTAGGGAACTTGCTTCGTGGTCCCGAATGACACCGAAAGCCTGGTTGGACATAAAGTTGCACGGAGTGCTTCAGACACAAATTAAATACATACACACGAGGGTCACGGAGAGTGTTTTGAATCAAGACAAAAGCGAATTGACAAAAGACCTTTGTCTCTTTAAAAGAACAAAAACAGCCAAGTTTCCGGTTGGTTAAGCATTCGTTGTTCCTTCAGTTTGTCATGACTGCTGGTAACACCATATCGACCCCCCAGCCCCCCGGGAGGAAGTTGAATAATTAGTACACCCCATGTAAAAGTGCGCGTGTGTCATACTACCAGGCTAAGAAAGTTCAGTGTTAAAATTAGAGGGTAAAAATAAACCACGATTTATGACAGTACTTTTTAAAACAATCTAAACCAATATAGCGTTTATTCCCATTAAGGAAATCGATCAATGGTTTCTACACTCGGATGTCTTATTGCCGCGTGTGGACATCACTTATTTCCCGTTACGATTTTGAGTGATTTCAAACTGAGTTTAACTAAAGTCTCTTTGGGGGATATCTGTTTTGTGAACGGGCACAACTCGAAACAAACTGCCCCGTGTACTGTGTAACTTACACTAAGACAGAAATTCTTTAAAATATTTCCCAAAATTAAACACGCCCACGCCCAGCCTGGTTGAAAATGAGCCGAACCAGCGTTTGTTTTAGCGATTGTCTGCAAAGCAGTGAGACCTGTTTTGTTAATTTTATGGCCGCCATTGACTTTCATCACCTAACTGCAGAACAATAACTACAACACAGAAACTAATTAACTCGAAGGAACAACAATAAAAAAAAAACAACGCTGGTTTTAGGCCACTGAGTCCACACAAAGGCTAATCCGTTTTTATTCAGTCAAAACGGCGTTTCCGCATCCAAAATGCATCAATGCAAAGTTTTTCGTCTATACCAGGAGAATACTAATAAAGGGTGTACCGGGCATGTCCACACTAATGAATATGTTTAAATAATGTCATTAAAACGCTTTTGAAACTGAAAGTTCAGACGTTTCGGGACTTCTGTCCCTTCCTCAGTGAATAGCCGTTAACTAATGTCTTTTCGCCTTTTATGGCGCCCACCTCATGCTCAGACGACGTTTTCAACGACCGAAAACGACGGATCTTTTTTAACTCTGCGAGTCGTGACGTTGGGACCGTTAGCGTTATCGAAAAGATCCGTTTTCCATGCGATATCCACATAAAACTTATAGCCGGGGTTTTCAAATTTATCCACTGTGTGGAGCGTTTACAAAAACCTAAGGTCTGTCGGGGTCGTAAACGCCATATTAGCTGTCAAAGATAGGCGAAAACGCACAAAACTGCCTTATACGGCACTTCCACACTAACTGAGTTAAAAGTCTTTACTCTCATTTCCCCAAAAGCGCGGCACAATAGTTTCGTCCACACAATTGTTTACACCTGTCCACATTAACCCTTGGCAAATATGAGAATGCAAGAAAAATCCCAAATTTCATTTTGTAAAATATTGAAAAACAAATGGTAACACACAAAAGTGCTGCTGAAGAGGTTTCATTTGAATGCTCACACCATAGGATTTCGTCAACAGACTCAAAAGTTAGAACAAATGGTACCATGCAAAGTACTGCTGAAGAGGTTTCATTTGAATGGTCAAACCATGGGATTTCGTCCACAGACTCAAAAGTTAGAACTACACTACATGTGTCCATAATCCACCGTAGGAAAAAAGATGGCGGCTGTCCATTTTACCACAATACCTTGCGGACCTAACACAGCACATAAGGCACAAAGAAAGCCAAAGTTTTACAATATTTTTCCCAGTACTAAGGACAATGTGTAGACTAGGTTTGGAGATTTTATAACTTTTCTTTGCATTTTTATGAACGTTGTTAAGGTTTTTGTGCGCTAAGAACTATGGGTAAATGTATTAGTCGCCATCTTTTTTCCTACCGAGGATTGACTCTGAGATTGAAAGGGTTAATACGCTTTGGTTAAAGAAAGGATCCTTCTGTTATGCGTTTTCCCATCGACCACACTTTAACGATCAAACACGAGGTCTCCGTTATCACCTCTCCATACACCAACGCGTTTTCAAAAAGATCCCTTTTCACCCGTCTGCACTATTAAGGTGGCTCCATATAGTTATTGGCCAGTCTTCCAAATAAAATATACATGATCTTATTGCTGACGTCTTTCGCGAGTTTTTGTGTCGCGATACTAGGCATAAAATACACATACAAGTAGCTTAGGCTTTCTCCGGCCTTTACGTACACTTGCCACAAGTCGACCTTCGCTTTTTTAATCGAGTTTTATTGGATAAATTTGCGCGCGGAACTTAGCTTAAGTTAAGTCGCGAAGGACGACCCTTCCGAGAACCTAACTTAGCGGAAATGAGTATTGGAAGGGACTTGTGGCAAGTCTAGCCTTTACGGAGAAATCTAATAGGCCATTTCCGAGTTGCCTTTAGCCTCTCTATCAAAGCGAGGCTAGGTGTGAAACCTTTCATATGAAAACGAGTTTTCATTCACATTCAAATAAGTTTTATTTGCATGTGAATGAAAACTCATTTTCATATGAAAGGTTTCGCACCTAGCCTCGCTTTGACAGAGAGGCTAATAAAGGCAACTCGGAAATGGCCTATTTGGCAGTCTTGTCTCGTTACAATGGCAACCACTGACTGAGTTGTTGGGCTTGTTGTTCAAGGCTTTTCTCGTTTTTTTGCACGATAAATATTCACGATGTTTGGTGAAATAGAATAAGCCTTAGTAAGTCTCATCTGACAAAGCCATAAAAAAATCGGTACATAATTTTCGGCAATTTACTCACTTTTCGTTTTTCACGTTTATTGGGTTTTTGTATGTACAAAAATTCTTTTTTTTGTGACCACGAACCAAGAAAACCCTACAAATTTGCCGATTTAATTTCTAAATTAAAATTAAAATTTCTTTAATTTCTTTAATTTAAAATTTCTTTAAATTTAATTTAATTTAAATTTAATTTCTTTAAAATTTCTTTAATTTAAAATTAAAATTTCTAAATTAAAATTCCAATTTTAATTTCTAAAAATTTAACTCGTGGAACGAGTGCAATAAAGGTTTTAGCTTCCGTAAAATCCTTTATATTTTCGTGGCGTCATCAAAATAAACAAGCGCACGTTCGCATCATTTTCGAGCCCATGCCTCGTGCGCCAAAAAACTTTCTGGAGCCACCTCACAACGATGCCCTTTCAAAAAAATCTCCACCGTTTTCAAACCGTATTCGAAATTCTGTTTTCATCAGCGTTTTCGGACAGTCTAAGGCGAAAACCAAGAAAAAATGATTTCTTGCGAAAACGCATAAACATGTCGTCTGCATCTTCAAACGAAAGCGTGAAAGTGGGAACGGGGCCTTACACCCAAACTTTCCAGGATAGCGTTTCCTTTTTTCCAATGCTTATTCCCGGAATAATTTTTAAATTTCTTAAACATGTTGAAAGAGCCACGAGACATTGATTTTTAGGCACTTGAGCTTTACTGGGTAGCATGAAAGCAGTCAATTGTTTAAATTTCTTGGCAAACCGAGCCCCTCGATGAAAGCCATGGTCTAGAAAACCAATTCCTTGCGGCCTTGCAGAATCTAAGCTAAATCTATCTCAGGGGTGCATATTAAGCAAGAAACAACGTTTGAACAAGCTGGTAAAAAATATTAATTTGGGTGTAAAATAAACGCTAGATTTTCTCATCTTAGAGCTCTTGGACACTCGCTTTATTAAGAGCTCGCTGGCTAATAAAAAATCAGGGTCGCTCGTGCAAGAGTCTGTTATCTCCCCCAACGCATTTAACGTCTGATGCTCCGCTAACAGGAGAGCGCAATCATTATTAAAAAATCCTCGGTCGATTGCGTCGTTATGAGACAGTAACACATACCATGTTGTTAAAACAAAGTGGTATTTATTGATAATGTTAGACATCAAAACGTCCCATAAGAAAGTCCTGCTTTTCCTGTGCATACGGGCACACGAACAGATAACGGTGCCCAACATGTCCAACGGGTAAGGGGAAGGGAGGGGAGGGTGAATCACGGTCTGGGGAAGGGTGGGGAAATGGGGAAATGGCGAAATTAACCCGTTACCTCCCCATTGAAAGTGTTCGAGTCACGCCCAATTCTTTCCACTAAACCCATGGCTGCGACAAGAGGGGATTCAGTTATTTCAGTACAGGGTTCTAATGGCGGGATTTTATGTTCGCTGCCGCCGTTCTCATAAGTGTTAAGCTCTTTTTTCTCCTTCCCAAGGTTCGAATCAGTTGAGAGCAACTGGCTGATGGAAAAGGCTGAGGGCGCGCTGGCTACAGGCTTAGCGGGGACCGTGCTAGTTACAACGGCGCTTAGCAGTATCCTTTGTTCGCTATCGTTGCTCTCTTCGCTTTGCGCAGCGGGGGATGTCCTATCGCCTGCCTCGCCGCCTGTCTGGCATTCAACACTGCTGGTCCAAACTTCCCCTTGCGATAGCTGCATTTGCCCTTGCGCTTGCGCATGCTCCTCCTGCTCCTCTGACTTGAGACTGACCGGTGAGTTTTGCTGGCGCATTTCAGCTAGCAAGCTTTCAGTGGTCTTTATTTTTTCGTCATAAACATGCACTTTCTCCTGTGAGAGAGTCAATTGCTGTTTGCAGTCTCTGAGTTGATGCTGAAGAGTTAAGATTGTCGACTGCATGCCTTCAACCTCTTCATCCAGCTGGATAACGAAGTCGTTCAACTCTAAAACAAGAGAATGATATAAGGTAAGTTCAGACCACTTTTCTAGGGGGCTAATTAAATAGAGACGTAAAAACTTGGAATGGCCAAATTCCATAACAGTTAACTGTCATTCTGAGCTAATTCAAATTATGCTGCCATGAGAACTTTTCATCCAATAATGTCCTAATGGGACCTTTCAGTAAGTCTAATGCCGTGTTCACACTAGGACCGAAACATGTTTCAATGAAACACGTTTCCTGTAAACATGTTTGTAATTTAATTGTTCACATTAGTTGTTAATTTCAAAACACGTTTCACACCTGGGTCTAAACTTTATGCTGTTTTTAATATGACACAGCCATAAGCTCGCATAAAATCTTTATAATTGTACATGAACAACAAAAAATAGAGCTCGAACTTTCAGTTGCATGGTTTTGTGGTTTAATCTCAATTGTCAAGCTCTTTGGGAACGAAGGGCGATGCGGTGTTTAAGTAATAATCCGCATAAGAAGGAAAGTGCTAACGGCAATGCAGGATGGAATGTCAACATTTTTCATTGTTACAACTAGCGATCTCATTGGCCTAGACTCAAAGACAGCTAAAAAGTTAGGTTTCAAGGTGCATTTTGTTTGATTTTTTTTAAAGGTTTCATGTAATTTAAGACCCAATCGCAAAACATGCAAATTTTTAAAGAAATTGTATTTGAGGAACTTCATCAAAGAAGCAAAATTATTAGCTATTGTCTTCTGCTATTTTGATTAGTTAAGCACAAACATTTCCTAAAATTTATCTGACGCAAATGGATTTTCTTTATTTTTATACTAAAATATTATAATAAACCATTAGCTCCTCCCCTGTTCTTGAAATCAAAGACATTCTATGTGAGAAAGAGCCAATGCCGCAGAACAATGAAGTTTACCGTAGTTCTTATGTGGAGCATTACTTTTAAGTCTCCTTATTAAAATAAGCAGACGCCCTTTTGCGCTAATGTGTTTCGTCTGGCTTAGATTGAAACTACCTCGTGAGGCAGTTTCAGTCATGCTCACAATAAACAAGTTTCGATCATGATTCACGCAATACTCTAATTGATGTGAACACTTCTCATTGTGAAACATGCTTCATTAGTGATCAGACTTAACCCATTGACACCTGAGGATTTTTACGTTTTTGAGTGATTTTCTGCATACACACGCCCCATAGGATTTTGGAGTTACCATTGAAAGTGCTGCTGTTCTAAAACACTGAAGGCTCGAGTTTACTGGAAACGTCATTGTGACGATCTCATTTTGCTTGGTTGATTTGCAATAAAGGGTCCAATATGAATTATCTACGATTTTTGGTAAGTTCACAGCCATTTTTCATCTTTAGTAGCTGCCTGGTGAGCATCATTAAGCTTGGAGGTAGTTCTGAGTCCACTTCTCAATGAAGCGAGTTAGGTGTTGTACTTCGTTTACGAATTTGGCTCGTTGCTCGTTGAACTGGAAAAATGGCCGCCTGGAAACTAAGTGGCTTTGGGACTCGACTCTGGATGAATTTCTCGACCTACCGCGGCATATTTTGGAAGTTGCGACCACAGGAGAACACAACAAGCGCGAAATTTCGGCGGTGGGTCAGAGTGGCTGTGGACTTAGTATATATATGAAAATTGTGGAGGACGGAATGGACGCTGTCAAAAAATCTGTTTATTTCCCAGCATGCAGTGTGGTGGTGATGTTGAAAATCGAGGCAAGGTGAGTATGCACTAGTATAAGAAGCTGTAGCTAGGCCCGAGCAACGAATAAGAGCAAAAAAATTCACTGCTAAGCTAGGACTAGGACTGAATTTTGCTGTAAATGTTGACTTTTGGGTTTGCCACGATGATTTGAATAAAAAAAACTACAGGCAAAAACGTGATTTTTGTTGTTTTTCTATGACGTTAAAAACGGTAATTTTTGTTATTGTCCAAATTCAAACGCTGATATTCTGCAAAAATCGCTGACTTTTTTGTGTTTATTGGGTATCTCTTTTTGAAAGATCTTCTAGTCAATGCTCACAACTGCTAGTTAAGGCAATGTTCGCACGATTGAGAAAGTTACAATTTTTTAAAGCAGTGGGGTCTTGTACGGGCGGTTACGGGCGGTTCAGGTGTCAATGGGTTAACATGTCTCACCCTAGTGTGAACACAGCATATGTTTTAAGACATTCTTACCATCTTGACTCCCTTTCAGCTCATCGCTGTATTTTTTCTGAAGCGCAAGTTCAGCTTCCAACTGTGCTACTCGCCCTTGAGATAACTGACGACCAAGCTCTTGATTTTCCTGGATCAACATGCGGCATTTAGCCATCAGTTTTTTACCAGTAACACTGTAGAAACACAATTCACACAAATATATTAATTAGTATTACTGTCTTCTGGAATGTACAGGCAAGGAAACTAGTGTTGTTTGTTGAAGAACCCAGAACTTTTGAGTGATCATTAAAAAAGTATGGGGTTTAACTCTCAGGAATCTGTTTGTAATTAAACTGTTCAGAAACTGTGCGAAGTAAAGAAATCTTTGTATATTAAGCAGGTGTCAGCAAAACACAGTTCCAATGCATTTCTAGAAAATCTACATCACCTGTCGGGAGTAAACTTCCAGGCACTGAGGTCATTCTGCGCTTGTTCCAGTTTCTCCTTTTCAGAGTCCAAGTCTGTTTTCATTCGTTGAAACAACAAATTAACCGCAGGATCCAGCAATGTTGACCGCAGCTGTATCGAAGATGGATTTTGAGCTTGTTTTAAATCGTGGATTTGAGTCTGTCGACAACAAAGAACAAAATGTTTGCCTTTCCACTGCAACTGCCACATTCTACCATGCTGCTGGTGTGCAAGCATGCATGCAGTATCCACTTAAATAAATGATATAAATTTGTTACAACAGCTGTATCACTTTTCTTCCTGAGTAAGCTTAAAATCCCATTAATTCGATACATACATGTACACTATACACTACTCTGGCATACACAAGAAATTCAGGCAATACTACATGTATGTACTTATTGACTGAGTGGGAGGGTGGTATGGCTTTTTCCAGCCCTGCTCACACTAATGGGTACGGCCCTCATAAGGGTATTTTGTAAAAAGTTTTGAAAAAAAGGGGGGCCGTACGGGTCATCTGATAATAGAATTTTGTAACCACAGCATCTTTGAGTGTTGCACAAATAGACCACACATGGGACTAGAAAGAAGCCCCTGTCTTTTCTAGTTTAAATATTAATGCCAAATTAAAATGCTCTCAGATACCTTTGCTATCTCTCTTTTTCTCTTTTCGTGCCATGGTAATAAGACACAAAAGATGGAAGATAAACAATGGTTCAATGTAGATTATCTTTAGCTGCACTTCAAATTACACAAACAAGCATTTATAGTGACATATTGATGCCTTTGCAAACTGATGCATGTACATAGCTGTACATCATTAAAATTATAGCTTAGTACTATTTGTACCTTTAAATGCAAGAAATGATTTAAGAGACAATAATTCAGTTCCAAAGATACATATATCTGCCTATCATCACAAGAATAAGCAAGTCTTCATGAATGTCCAAGGACAGTTCTATACTGCTCTCTAGTGGCTACAGATAGGGACATGACAATTGTCTGTCACCACGGAAGACTGTGTCCCTTCCGGACACCACTTGTTCTGAGAAAGACACTAGACTGTGCACAAAAGCAGTGTCTCTGTTCATTGCACCTCTATTAACAAAGCACTGATGTGGTTGTGCACTCTACTATGAATGAAGCCTGGTTTTCTGTTCTCCTCACCAGAAGGTCTTGCATTTCCTGTTCTTTGGTCGCAAGCCTCATCACCAACACATTCTCACGTCTTGTGGATTCTTGCTGTTGCTGTTTCAACTTCTCTCCAGTCTCCATGAGCCCTGCAAGCTCTTCTTTAAGAGAAACAGAAACATATATTAGTGCAAGTGTCATCTGCTTGATAGAAGTTCAAGTTGTTAGTTGCACAATCGTATCTACTTTTAAATTCTCTAATTCATTTGTACCATAGAATTCAAAATGTAACATTTTGCCAAAGGCAGCACAGTCAAACCGTGTGGCTCCCTCTGATTGTTGTCGTGTCAATCCTTTAGGACAGTACTGTATCACCTCCCAAGATTAATTATAATTCAGTGGAATGTCTCCAAGTATAGCATACCGTAACTCAACAAGTAATAAAAGTTGAAAATATTCAGTTTCCTTCCTTGTTAATGTTCTGCTGCTTAAACAGGAAATCGAAAAGAGTAGTTCCCAGCAGAAATTTCAGTCATCTCGAACCGCAAAAAAAATTGTTCCCGCAAAACACAAAAAATGCCAATCCACAAAATAAAACTCCCCCAAAACTATCTGTTAGAGAATTTACTGTAACAGTAAATATAGGAATTGCATCATATTGGAAAAACTGTCTGAAAACATAGAAGATAGAGTTTAAAGGGAGGGTTTCACGGTACGGCGCATGTGCAAGCTATAACGTAACCAATTTAAATTCATTGTTTAGACCAATCAGAAGCGAGTACATAACTCTGGCGGGAAATTTGCCTGTGAAAATGTCACTGATTGAATGGATGATTATACATACCAATATACGCCATGAAAGTCACCAGAGCGTAGAATAAATCCTTCGGGTCAAAGGTTTTATTCAGTGTTGACTTTGTCGGTGTAATCCGTCGACATTTCCTGTGAATTTTGGTCATCCTTCATTTTGTTTGGACTAATTATAGTATGTGATTATTGAAGTAAATGTGAGTGGTTTTTTAACCGATAAAATTGGTAAGCAAGCGAACAAAGCATTTAGATCTGTGCACATGCGCCGAACCGTGAAACCATCCCTTTAATCCCCAAAAGCTGAAAACTTGATTGTTCTGACCACTAACATCATTGGCCAACTGTTGTTCTGACCACTAACATCATTGGCCAACTGCAAAGCACCAAATATGTACATAGCTCAGCAGTCGTGGGACATGGCGGCCATAATCTGTGACTGTTTTCCTTTCTCTGTTACATTACTGTTGTGAATGTTTTTTTCAGTACTTGTCTATCAAAAATAATATTATTTTATTGTCATTGTAACATTATTATTTGTTGATTTTTGTACATTACTGACACCACCCAGTGACCGCTGGCAGACCCATTGCCAGGTGAGTGTTTACCGTAGCTCATATTATGCTATATTCAAAACAACAACTTACTATTTGTTTGCTCTCCATTTTGCTTTTTCTCCAGGTGATCAACATAGTCATTCAACTGTTTTATCCTAATGAGAAAAACAACAAACAACAAAGCAGTTGGATTTCAAGTTCTCTACTTGTAATGTGCACACAGTTTTCTTGCCACACAGACATGTAACAACCAAAAGTCTCTTCTAGTCTCTAACAGCTGGTGATTTTCACCAATCATTGCTGTGACAAGCATATAAAAGCTAGGAATGAAGAAAAGTGGGATTTGACAACATTTCCAAAGCTTGAGGAATTTGTTTTTATCATAATCCAAATACACAAGGGTTTCTGGGCTCACCTGCTTCGCTAGCTATGGCTAACAGTATATCCTTAATAGTGTTCCATTGATTAATGAATAGAATTACATGTAATTTTTACTGATAAAAACGTTTTTAACCCTTGACTAAGCACATGCGTAATGAACAGGTTATCGGTAATGGTGGCTAATTCACTCACTCATTCGCTCCTTCCATCAGCTGTAAACTTAGTGATGTAATGTTTTGTTATGAATTCGTTTCGTAACAAGAATAACATGAATCTAGAGATAACAATAACTAATTTGTTGTACATGAATATAAACGACGATAAGCTTAAAGATGTTTTGCATTTGGAGTCTTAAACGCAACATTAAAATCAATCTAAAAGAATTTTTTAACTGAGACACGCCTTTTGATGCGTATCTACCTTGAAATAATAAAATTTAGCCTTTACTAAGCATGTGTTCCTCGGTGGTTGAGTGGTTTAGTGTCTGGATTCACAATCGAAAGGCCCTGGGTTCAATTCACGCTCAAAACATTTTTTTTTCTTGGGACTGGACATTAGGAAAGTGATTTACCTTTTTTTTGCATTTGCCAAAAATCCTTACGTTTTATTTTAAAAAAATATCGAACAGCGTCAGTGTGAAAACATATCTTACTGCAATATTGTGTTACGTGTTAGCATTTCTTATTCACAGGTTGGCTCTTAGCAGCCTTTGATTAAAATTAGCATTTGTCCATTTTCGGGTTGTTCTGTGAAGATCAAGATACCTGTATACTGACATTTAACAGCGGGATTTTCCCTCAACGTTTAAACAAATCAACGGTCTAGACATTTTTCTCTGCAAAAATTTGTGACAGTCAGGTGTTTCGACAAAGACTAATCCTACCCAATTATAACTTTTCAAACATATTCGAACATCTCGCAGATGTTCTTTTTTTGTTAAATAGTGAATGGTGTGTATTTGATGAATAGTGTTAAGCTTACATATAACTAAGTTTTACAGCTGATAAAAACGTTTTTAAAATTAGCATTTGTCCATTTTGGGGGTGTTCTGTGAAGGTTAAGATACCCGTATACTGACATTTAACAGCAGGATTTTACCTCAAAGTTTAACAAATTCGACGGCTTAGAGGTTTTTCTCTGCAATATGTGACAAAGTCAAGTGTCTTGACAACGACCAATCCGAGCCAATTATAACTTTTCAAACACATACGAACATTTCAGATGTTCTTTTTTGTTAAATTGCTAAATCAAAGATGATCATTAGCTCCTAATATCCGTTAATTACAGGATTTTTCAAACACTAGCATGGATAAGTTTCTTGTAGCTGCAAATTCAGCTGTCACGCATAAAACATTCACCTTTCTAATATGTCTTCCTTCGACAAGTCTTTGAGATCCTGTGATTCTAGTCGCACCTGAAAAGAATTTATTTACTTGAGAACGTTTATAAATGGTTCACTTTCAAGTCAGTTTACCAACATCTTTACTGATTCTTGGAAGAAAGAAACACAAGGCATATAATATAGGCGTGCTTACTCGTTTCAGTGCAGGTTCGCTTGTGTCGACTTCTTCTTCGCTTTTTCTCTTGTTTGCTGCAACAAATGCACATTTAACTTAGTTCAAAGTATAGAGGAAGGTTTAAGCGTAAATTTGATAGTTACCGTCTTCATTTTCCGCCATACTAAACATAAAATTTCAGCTCCTTTATCGTTGAAATTCGCCTGTCATGACAAAATCGCCATATGCAACTGAATTCCTTCCAGCAAGGCAAGACGGGACAAGGCCAACAAATAACTCAGGGAGTGGGAGAGGAAGGAGGGTTCGCTTGCGTCGTTTTTCACCTGGAAAGAAGTGAAATAAAAGCCACTAAAGCTTAAAGAGTCATTTTTGATAAATTTTTGTTCTATATTAAAGTGTGAATTGTTGGAAACTTTATCAAAACCATGGATATCAAAATAATTCTACCAAGCTACTACCCCAAGAAATATATCGTGGTAACATTAAAACGAGGCTACCACATGTCTCAGAAAATCAATATGGCGGACAATTTTCAATAGAATAGAATGTTTTACTACAATCCAAAAATTTGATATGGTTTGAAAACTGTTCACTATATTTCAAGAATATAAATTCAATATTTTATTTCAATGTCATGGCAGACCACAAGGAAGAACAGGAGCTTGAATTAGAAGCCCTGACTTCTATTTATCCAGATGAATTTTGCCGTAAGTATGCTATAAGCTTAAGCTTATATTTTATCACCACCCCTCTCGTTATTCTTATAGCTTCTTTTAGAAACAGTTATACTTATATCAAGAATAATGGTGGGGACAGAAAAGCTATTTAAATACCCCGGGGTATAGCAAAAAAAAAAGAAGTAAAATTCTTCGAATCTAGACTCATCCAGAATACCCGGCCCACTACAGTAAATCCTTAAAGTGCCACTAACCCCCAATGTTTTTCGCCAAACGAAATCTCCTAATTGTCCTGATTACCTGTGCGAAAATATTTTTACCATAGCATTTTTCTTTGATTTTTATAGTTTTTTAAAATTTCAAATTTTGGCGTTTGTTTCGGCCAGTACCGAGAAATGTGATTGGGTCCGAGTTTTGCTTGGACGTCTTGTGACGTCATCGAAGGAGATTGATTTTCGTGATGCGAAGAGCAAAGGAACTGTGGGCAAACACAAAAAAGACATCTAAGTGCACAAAATCCTTTTTTTGGCTTTTGAGTACCATTCGCGTTAAAATGCCTTCTCCTTTGTCACTTCGCCATGATATGCTTATGAGAACACGGCAAATGGTCTCCTTCGATGACGTCACAGCAAAGTTCGTACCCAGCTCCCACAAATGCTCGGTAATGGGGCAGAAGCACCTAACTTCAAACAGCTGTAGAAACGTAGGGATTTTATCAATTATCGCACAAGTAATTAGGACAAACAGGAGATTTTATTTAGCGAAAGAAAAAAATTGGGGTTAGTTGCACTTTAAGAGAACTGCTCCCGCAGTCCCACAGTCGTGTTCTAATGCTGCTCCTGCAGTCCCGTAGTTGTCAAAATGATAACAACCCCGTACATGTAAGCTTATATTCCTCGTTCTAAATGCTTGTTGCGCAAAAGGTGGCACATTCATTGGCTATGGGACTGCAGGACTGCGGGAGCACTTATTTTACTAACACTTCAGGTGATTCCATTGAAAAAGAAGGAATTTTTACGATTTTCTAAAACTTGGTCCAGATGGTAATTATGTTATGAGCATCACAAAAATGAAATAAAAAATAAGGGGTCACCGTGCTCGTTTTTGCACAACATGGATGGCCATTATAGTAACTATACGACCCGCGAGGTTTCATTACTGAACCCTAGTAATCTGAAAGGGGACTATAATTTCTAAAAAAAAATCATTGCTTGGATTAAAATAATAGAGCAGTTCAACAAAATTGACTTTGATCTTACATTATAAACTATTTTAGTTGACCAGGAATTAAGATTATGAAAGAAATTAAAGAATTCGCGGCGTGCGCGCATACCCAACACTACCTGAAGACGTGTTCTTTACAGCATTCAAATACAAATATTTCAAAGCAGAATTTTTAACTTTTCTTTAAATCGCGATATATTGTAGTCAACCGTGTGTCATTTAAATTTCTGCATTAAAAATTGGGGGTCACCGTGCTCGTTGTCAAGCTACTGTATTGTTCCCGACCAGCGTGAAATCCTCTTTGTAATTGAATCCTTTAAGGAAACCCTCTTGCTTCGGAGTGCGCGCACGTTCGTGCACGCGTAAATGACGCAATTTATTATGCGCAGTAGTGATGCGCAATGCAAAACTAGGGAATCACCTTAACTATTCATCGACTACAGGACTGCAGGAGCACTTGTTTAACTAGACTTAACTATCCAACATAGTTTGGTGACTGCGGGACCGCGGGAGCAGTACAATTTAGTGCAGTTCGAAATTGGCTGGGTATTAAGTTTATAGTTGAAGGCAAACTAAGTCAACAGAGAAGTATTTTCCCTCGGTTTTCCTCTAGTGACCAGTTAGAGCAAGTTCACAACCAATTTATCAAGCCTCGTTAGAAATAGAGCAAGGATTCTTTGAGGTCAAATGCCCTGGGGTACACTAGTACTGAGGGTAGGGTAATGCTGGTCTCTTTTTCTCTTCTACTCTCTTTCTTTCCCCTTTGTTTCTTTAATTTGTACAATTTTCAGGCTAATTGGAGTTAAAAACCCTTGTCTGAGCGTAGTTGTAGTGAAATTTTTTTAATGTTCATCAACCATATTGTCAAAAAATCAGGTAGATATGTATCTAGCTTAAGGAAGATCAGAGTACAGTGTAAGCCTTTTCTGGCATGATGGTGCAGTGGTAAGTGTGGAAAGCGAGTGATTCAAACCCTGCTCTTAGACAACAATCTTTAATGCTCCACATTGTCTCTCTCCATACATACATGTAACGCTGGGAGTGACCCTGCAATGGGCTAGCATCCCATTCAGGGGGTGTGGAGGGGGGGAGTAACAGTACTCCTAGTTGCTTCATGCTATAGAAACTGAGTCTACAGAAACTGAGTTTCCAGCCAATTATGGGCACTTTGTCTTGTATGCAGCTTTACCTTTGCCTTGAGCCAGGTCACTCCAAAAGAATTGTTATTACGGTAACCACTGATTATGTTCTTATTTTGTTCTTTAGTGATTGAAAATGATCCATGTTGTTTTCAAGTGTCGATTGCTTGTGAACCAGAGAAACCTGAAGATGAAGACTGCAGAGGTAATTTATACATGTTTTTTTTTTTCATTTATTCTTAAAACTATGAGACATTTATTTTGGTTTTGGAAGTTTGTTACTTCCAGGGGGATCATTATACCTCTGCATGGGTACGTCTTCCAATTACCCTAATGCTTTAAAGTTTATTTTTGCAGGGTTTAAAACTCTTCAAAGTGGCCCAAAATTGGCCAAAATTTGCGGGTAAACTTTCCGTGACATGATATTCCATGAATTAAGTACAACGAAAAATAAGTCATCAAAACTGAACTCAAAGAAGAGGGAGTTTTTAAAGCCATCAATAATGAAATTTCTCCTGGCATCCTTTATTTGGCACTCAACTGTTTGTTTAAGTAATGATCCGCATAAGAAGGAAAGCGCTGAAACGCAATGCACTGTTACAACTAGTGATCTCATTGGCCTAGACTCAAAAACTGCTAAAAAGTTAAGGTTCAAGGTGCATTTTGTCTAATGTTTTTAAGGTTTCAAGTAATTTGAGACCCAATCGCACAACATGGAATTTTTAAAAGATTTTGTATTTGGGGAACTTCATCAAATAAGCAAAATTATTAGCTTTAGCTATTGTTTTCTGCTATTCTGATTGGTTAAGCACGAACATTTCCTAAAATTTATTTGACGCAAATGGATGTTCTTTATTTTTATACTGAAATATAACTAAGGTATGAGGGTACCCAATTCTTATCAGACAGAAATAGCATAAGACATCTTTTTTTTTAGGGGGGAGGGGGGGGGGGGGGGGGGGGTGGGGGGGGGGGGGGAGTGCAGGCCTCATAGACCAGAATATTATGTAGTTAATGTACATGTACACGTTATCATATGTTTAGCAACACCATAGCTTACTTTGTTTTCTGTACCAACACAACAATTCCTTTCTCTGTTTTTCTTTCAAAAATAAAATATATTGATTCATTAAATCTGTTACAAATATGTGACTGTTGCACAGAGATTGACATTCATGGCACATGAGCTCAACGATGGCATGTTATTGATTTATTGTTATTTTCACTGTTGCAGTTTGTGCTACATTACAGTTCACCTATGTTGTTACATACCCTGATGACACACCTGTCATTGAAGTTCCGTCATATGAAGGGTTGGATGATTCAGATGCAGAGGATCTCCAGGCATTTTTAGATCAAGAGGTGGTTTTATGCATAAAATTTACACAATCATTTATAAAAGTGCTGTATTTACCTACTGACAAGTCACCTAAACCACCCCAAACCACCTGTGAAGGGGTGCCAGTGTCAGTTCTTGTACCATTTGTAATGTCATCACTTTTTTATATCAAGTTTTTGATGAGCAACTTATGCAATTCCAAGACAATCTGATGAAATCTTCCAAAGCATGCTAAAAAGAGCGATTCCCTGAATTGGGTCAGAGATGCATGCAAGACACCGAGAAAATTTGCCTGGCAAAATTGAGAAGAAAAATTTGCCACTTCTTGTTAAATATTATTTTGCACTGTCTCCAGCATTTTTACATGAAAACATTTCCTGTCAAAATGAAGTCTTGTAAAAGACCAACAACAAAGGGAAAAAGGGAAAAAAAAAAAAAAAGAGAAGTCAAGCTGGTTTATGTCAAAATTTTGCTTTGTGCAAATGCCCGAAAAGAAAAACCAATATACTAGCCCTTGCAATTGAAAAGAAAGGATATTTAATAGTTTTCATGTTGTAAGCAAGGGTTTGGCCAGTTTGGTTGCAGTTTGTTGAGACAGTGGTCAAAAAATGACAGTGGCTTCAAATTGCCCTTTTTTGCTAATTAAAATCTCTAGGAGTTGATGGGTTAACCAGAAGTTGTACATTTACAATCATTCAGCTAAATTGTTAAAGCCGTACATTGAAGAGGTCAGAGCACAATCACTTTTTTTATTTTTTCTCGCTCAGATTTGCGTCATTTTATCATACAACGTATATCACAATCCCTTGTCGAATTTCCCCCTCACCCTAAGGAATTTGACGGATTTCACCTGAAAAGTAGAGTTGTGGCCCTCTAGTGCTTTGACTGTACATTCCGTGGTTCCTTCCAAAACTGCAGCTAGAAGTATGCAAAACGATGCCATTACAAAGCAGATTGGCTATGAGAATATGCGACTGCATTACTCCTGACCCATGCCAATGACCTAAACGAACACACCATCATATAGGCAGTTTATATTGATAGAGTGTGCAACTTGAGACAACAATCAGCCTTAGCGGCTAGTTTAAGGGATATTAAGGCCCGCCCGGTGATGGAAGGACATCATGATTCGAAAGCCTGGAAATCCTTAAATGTCTGGCACCTCTCAAAGAACTGAGACGTGTCCTTGTTGCACCTCGGCCCAAAGTGCTACTCATGGCTCGAGGTGAAAATGGGCCATGGTGGACAAAACGGGCAAGCGAAGGCAAAGTCTGGAATCACTTGGGATCAGAAAATGTGCAGGGTTGTGGGTTGTGGGCCATTTGCCATCCTGTGGCATGGTCAAAATGCCTGATATAGACTTGTAGTATTTTACTATAAATTCTGGGCAGAAAGCTCCATTTCCCATTTTTGTTTTTGTGACGTCATCACTTTAGGACTCTATATGTAAAGCAGCATTATTGATTACTTCATGAATCAAATGATTTTCTTCAGGGCTCCCTACATGAGTGAGTGGCCCACCTCTTGAATAATTTATAGAAATGTTGTAAATAAAGTGAAGTTTCCCCATCATTTTTAACCTGTATTCTTTGCATTTAAATTACTATTAGGCACAGGAAAATCTTGGAATGGCTATGGTATTCACATTAGTATCAGCTGCACAAGATAAACTAAATGAGTTCATGGATAAGTTAAAAAATAGAAAAGAAGAAGAAAAATTAAGAAAAGAAAGAGAAGCAGAGGAGGCAGAAAGAAAAAGATTTACGGGAACACCAGTTACCCTAGAGACATTTGTAGCATGGAGAACAGCTTTTGAACAAGAAATGACGCAAAGTAAAAAGACAAAAGAAGTCAATTTTAAAGGAAAACTAACAGGTAAACAAAAACACTCTTAAGGCCCGGCCAAACGAACACAACATCTTGCAACATTGTTGGATTGTGTTGTGAAAGAGCTGGCCAAACGCGTGGAACATGTTGGATGGTGTTGGATCAAGTTTGAAAATGGTCAAATTTGAGCCAACACCATCCAACATGTTGCAACAGGGTGGCCAAACACATGTTAACAAGTTGCGCACAACAATGTTGCACGATGTTGCATTGAAATGTTGTGTTCGTTTGGCTGGGTCTTTACAACTGTTTCTGGGTATTGAGAACTGTTTTGTTATCAGGGGCACAGCTATCTGTACGCACGTATGCAATGTGCATACCTGAAAAAGTGGGAAAAAAAGAAAGATTTGGGACTTGAGGGTGGGGAGGAGGTAGGGGGAGTGTTTGAAAACAGTGATTGTACATACCTCTGAAAAATTCCTGGCTACGCCTCTGGTTATGCTGAAGTTTTAAGATTCTGGATCACATCTTCCAGTCTTTAAATCTGTCGCCATATGTCTTGGATGTTGAGCAAAAAACTTACATTTTTGGCAAGTTCTTAACTGTTCAGTCTAAATGCAAGTGTTCTGCACTGCATTTTCTTCTGACTTTTCTTATCACTGATTTATTTTTTTAGCTCAGATTTACATGGATTGTGTACTTTTAATTGTGATCTTTCTACACTAGGACTCAGTTACATGTATGCTAGACTAAATTTCTGCTGCTGTTCTGTAGTCTTATCTTCTTGTTTTTTATTCCCATTGAACATTGAGCATTAACCCTCCCAGGGGGGGAGGAATTAAGTCTAGAATGGGGATTGAAACTTGGATAAGAAAGAGCCTTCCCTATAAATGGAAATAAAATCATTGCAGCAACATTGTTTTCTGATGGTTTTCCAATTAAAAACACTATGGTTCTACCTAATGGCTCAGATATGCTAAAAATAGGAAGTCTAGGATAGGATAGGGATATTCGTTGTCTTGTCTAGTATACATATAGGGTTGCAAAATCAGCTGAACATGGTCTGGTGTAGGGTAAGGGTCTCAGATTTTACCCAACTACTCCCTTCACTCTGACCCCACATATTAAAAATATAGTGACTGCTCTGTGTCACATACATGACATTAGCAATTTTGCTTGCTATTTTAAATTCGAGGTGAAATAAAGCTTATTGTATTGTATTGTATTGTATGTAGCATAGCTGGTAAGTAAGCCTAATTAATGCTGGAGGTTTGCACATCTGCAAATGGTATGACATTCTAGTCTTCTCGAATAAGGACGAATAAACCGTAGGCCCCGTCCCACAGCACTCTCTGATCTGTTCTTGTGGGACATTAAAGATCCCACATCACTGTTCGAAAAGCGTAGGGGGCTTGACCCTGGTGGTGTGGTCAACCTTGCGGGTTGTGGGATTGGGAAGGGATGGCACCTTGCATGGGACCTATGAGTCCCCTTCGTGCCATTCCCTCTGGACTGTATGAGTCCAGAAAGAAAGAAAAAGTTAAAAGTTAAAATTAAAAATTAACTGTTTTAATACTGATTGGATAATGGCAGACTGAAAGTGAACATTCTATATGGTGAAAACGTATTGGTGGATCCAAACTCCATTTAAGGGTGGGGGATGAATAAAGGGAGCCCTGAGTGAAATTGTTAGAGACTGACACTATTGTTTTTAGCCCTTTGGCCCTTAGTTTTTGGCCCCCTTGGCCCGTCCCCTGGCTCCACCACTGGAGCCTTTCAATTCTCCATTTAAACTCAAATCATTTCTTTTTTTGTTTCAGATTAGTCAAACTAAAAATGAGAGTTTGAAATAAGTGACAATATTATTGATAAGAGGTTCACCTAGGTTGAATATTTTCTTTTTTTTCCAGGTAGACAACTTTTTGAACAAGATGCTTCAATGGAAAACTCTGATGCTGCATTCCTTGAAAGTGAGTTATGCACAGGATAATTAAATTCTCACATTAAGAGAATGGGTCGCCTGTGTAATATGTAGCCTTGATCAAGCATTAACTCCCAGGGCATTTAATGAAAGCTAAGTTCTTTTCCCGTGACTATGGCAAGCCGTTTGTAGCTAAATGTAATCTTAGATATATATGTTCAATCCTTAAAATAAAGGTTTAATTTAAAGTCATAAAAGGCATTCAATGCTACCAATGTTGGTTCAATTCAAACTATTTTTTATGACTCAATCCAGTCCTTAAATTTTATTTGCAATTCAATGCTGCATGTATATTGATTCAATCCAATCTTTAAATTTTATATTTAATGCAATACCACGAATATTGATTCAATCCAATCCTTAAATTTATATGCAATCCAATAACGCATATATTGATTCAATCCAATCTTCTGTTCAATCCAAAAACACGAATATTGATTCAATCCAATCCTTAATTTTATATGCAATCCGAAAATATATGTTCAATCTTCCTGGGACGAGCGCGGCCATATAGAACCAGGGTAACCTGTGCAAGTTATAGAACAAAAGATGGCAGCAGAGTGGGAAGAAGAATTTGACAGAAGTTGAGTTTTCCAAGTTTCTAGGAAAAGTTGTGGATAGAACCGAGATAATACTTGAGAACTTTGATACAGAAGCTGCAGAAATGCAGGCCAAAGTTCTTGATCAAACAATTAGCCTGCTTTATAGGTCGATGAAAGAGTGCTGCAACCTTGACACGAGGGACAAGGAAAATCTCAATTCCATCGCTGAGGACTTTTAGTAGATATCGATGTGCTTAGTGTGCTTCGTCACCGGACTATCACTCCGTCTACTGTGGCTGCGGATTCAGTTACGATAGATAGGGAAAAAGGAAAAAATCCCGGAAGACCATCGCAGAAGAACTGCGAGGACTGGGATTCACTTGGACAAGGATTGCAGAGATGCTCGGAGTTTCGAGGTGGACAGTTTACAGACGAGTAGCAGAGTATGGTTTAGAGAATATGAGGGGCTTTGATGACTTATGCGCCAATCAATTCGAAACATCAACATCCCCCCTCCCCGGGCAATGCCCCGGGCATTTGAACTTTTGAAGATCGACTTGTTCAAATTCCCGCCCCGTTGGGCCAAAATTGCATTCAAATACCCCACCCTAGCACTGGATTTGACTGTCAAATGCCCCTCCTAACGATAAAATGTTTTTAGTGAGATTAAAAAATACACTTTGCATTCACTTTTTCTGATTTATTCTAGCTATTGTTTTCCTCGAGAATATACTCAACTGTTCCGCGTATACTTTGCAACTGATAGTTCACGGCACTCCTGTGGCACTCCTGTGGTTGTCTTGGAGATTTACTTTTCGATATTTTTTTTATTTGAGTAATTTCTCGTGTGATCAACAAATATTGCAAAAATATTTAGCAACGCGGTTGATTCATTTTTGGAAGCGTTAATTTCCACGAGGTGAAAATTTATTATTCTAAACGCGTTTTATATCAACTGACAAATGTTTCCTTAAAGAATTTTCTGTTTGAGAGAGTTCATTTTGCAGTGTTTTTTTCTTTCAATCAATGGCCGTTTAAAATCTGCCTACATTTAATAGACTGGCACAGGACTGGCAATGCAGTCAGCCATTTTGACTTCGAAATCTAAAACGCGTTGAATGGCAGTTGAATTTAACTTTTCATACAAGCCTTCAAAAACACTGCAAAGCTTTGTCAGCCCATTTTACTAGCCATTCACTAATAAAAACGATATTTTCCCCTTTAAATTGCTCCATGTTGAATCTGAACTGCTACCGCATGTGTTTGATAGGCGCCGGCCAAAAAAATATATTTTGAACACTTCCGGTTCAAATTCCCCACCCCACCCAGGCAAAGTCAAATTCCCCACCCCTGGGATGGCCTTTCATATCAAATTCCCGACTCCCCGGGCACAGAAAATGTTCAAATACCCGGGGCTTGCCCGGGGGGGGATGTTGATGTTTCGAATTGATTGGCGCATTACCTGATGAACGACTCGACCGGATCATTCAAAATTACATAAATATCCATGGGAGTGCTTCTGGTTGCAACATAATAGCCAGTTACCTAAAGTCTATTTTGTTACGGATTCAACGTCGAAGAGTCAGAGAAAGTTTGGCAAAGCTAGAGCCCGAAAATGGGCGATCGAATCGAGATTTTCCTTGTCCCTCGTGTCAAGGTTGCAGCACTCTTTCATCGACCTAAGCAGGCTATTATTGTTTGATCAAGAACTTCGGCCTGCATTTCTGCAGCTTCTGAATCAAGTTCTCAAGTATTATCTCGGTTCTATCCACAACTTTTCCTAGAAACTTGGGAAACTCAACTTCTGTCAAATTCTTCCCACTCTGCCGCCATCTTTTGTTCTATAACTTGCACAGGTTACCCTGGTTCTATATGGCCGCGCTCGTCCCAGGAAGATTGAACATACCGGTATATTTTTGGATTGCATATAAAATTAAGGATTGGATTGAATCAATATTCGTGTTATTGGATTGAACAGAAGATTGGATTGAATCAATATATGCGGTATTGGATTGCATATAAATTTAAGGGTTGGATTGAATCAATATTCGTGGTATTGCATTAAATATAAAATTTAAAGATTGGATTGAATCAATATACATGCAGCATTGAATTGCAAATAAAATTTAAGGACTGGATTGAGTCATAAGAAATAGTTTGAATTGAACCAACATTGGTAGCATTGATTGCATTGAATGGCTTTTATGACTTTAAATTAAACCTTTATTTAAAGGATTGAACATATATATCTAAGATTACATTTAGCTACAAACGGCTTGCCATACGTGACACAATGAGTAATGTTATGAGTCATTTAATCATGACTGTTTTGACTTTTCAATACATTTGTCTAAAAAAATTTCTCATGGACTTTCACAGGTGTTAAAGACAAATGTATGAAAAAATTTAAAATGTGATTGCATGCTTTGTACTAGTCTAGGTAAATCTCTCAAATTTTACAAGAAAAATATTTTACCTAGTATCGCAAGTTTACCATTCATCAATTTTTCAGATATTAAATTTGATGGAAATTATTTGACATCAAATTCCGTTTTTTTTCATACATGTACAAACACTGTATTTTGTGACCTACATTTTGTATTAACGGTGGATTTTACTCCAAAAATATCTATAACTATATTGTTAAATGCTGTTGTAGAAGGTGAGTAGAGTGAGTAGCCTAATGGTGGCCGCTTCTTCGCATTTTGGAAGTGTCTGTGAAGAGTAGTTGTTGTTAAGTTTTGAATGTCTAGTAGATTTATACTAAAACAATTAGATTATTCTCTCTTGATTTCTATTGTGTGATAGTTGATTTGGGCTTCGCCCTCATCAACTATCACGGGATAGAAATCTCAAAGTTCATAATATAATTGTTAAACAGTTATTTTTATGTTGCCTAAGTGTAATTTTTTTTCTCTCTTTAGGTGAAGTGAAAGTGGACGAATCTCTGTTTCAAGAAATGGATGACTTAGATCTCGATGAGGAAGATTTAGAATAAAAATATTATTTTCTTAAATCCCTTAGTGTGATTTTCTTAGCTATTCAAGAGATAACGCTGTCAATTTAGAATGGGTTTAAAATCTTTTACCAGAGTGTTATGAGGAATCTGAAATTTGTTCTAAACCTTTCTCACCAAATTAAAATTTTCCAGGGTGTGGAACTTTCATATAAAACTGGCAGCATACCAATTGAAGGGCTCCGGGCAAGAATGTCCTAAGTACCTTGTTGGAAAATTTTCACTGAAATCTTGGATTTTTAGCCTCAAAAGGGACTCACTTGCCAAAATTATGACTGGATCATGTAAATATGACTAAAAGGATTTCAACCAGGTCAACAAATCTTCTATCTTTGAACAGAATAAAATTTTATCTTGAAAAGATAGATAGGGTGTCCTAAGGCCAAAAACATGTTTTTTTAGGGTGTTATTTTCCAAAATATATTCAGTTGTAGCTGTCACGATTTTTTTAGGGTGTCATTCTTTTCTGTCTTTCCTTTACTTTCGTGGAGGCGCGGTATTCTAGTGGTCAGCGTGTCAGACTTTCAACCTGAAGGTCGGTGGTTCAACTCCGGTCCTCTATGCCATCGTGTTGTTTCCTCAGACAAGAAACTTTGCACCACATTGTCTCTCCCCACCCAGGTGTATAAACGGGTAACGGCGACAAAATGCTGGGGAGTAACCTTGTAATGGACTAGCATCCCATCCAGAGGGGAGTAGTAATACTCTCAGTCGCTTCATGCTACAGAAACCGGGTTAAGCTCCAGCAGTTGTGAGCCATTAGGCTTGTGAAGACTTACCTTTTTCCTTTCTAAATCTTGGAATAAGTTGAAATTCTTCGATGCAATTCATTTTATCGCCAATGAGAATTTGGAAAATGCTTGTTTATGTGCTTTTAAGTTACCTCTATGCAGGGTTCGAATTGACGGGGACCTGATCCTCAGAAATTTTGAAAGGACCCTCTAAAAGATGCCAGAAACCTGTTTTGTTGGTGTGACACATTAATTTTTACCCGGGGGGGGGGGGGGGGGGGGGGGGTACTCCCTTATATGCGCTATATAGGTATGTGCCGCCCGATAGGGTAGGGTTTTTGAGGTGCTCAGTCCTTAAATAGGGTATCCTTGTTGGTATTTTTGGTATTGTGATCCATAGATATTCCTTAGATAGGGTCACTAAATAGCAGTATAAATATAAATAAAGAGACTGTTTTAACGAGGGTAACACTTAACAGTCTCTCGACTGACAAATCTGTGGCCCTCGAATTCCGGATCGAATTGGAATTTGAAAATGTTGGTTTTTATGGAGGGAGGAAAACCAGAGTACCCGGAGAAAAACCCTCGGAGCAAGGACGAGAACCAACAACAAACTTAACCCACATATGACACCGGGGCCGGGAATCGAACCCCTGCTCCTGCATATGCAATAGTTCGCGAGCTAGCAGAAATTTTCAAAGGACTGATATCTTCCAAGAAGAATTCAGAAGATGGCAGCTCATTTGGGATCTTTATAGTTAAAGGGCACCAGGGAATGACACCCTAATTGACTTCGGGAAATTTATAATGGTAATAGGACTGAGTGGAGTCAAATTTAGTCAGTAATCATGCGAGTGATTAACAAAAATCGGACGACCGCGTAACGGGAGACCGATTTGTTAATCATGAGTATGATTACAGACAGAATTGGACGACACGAAGTCCTGTTATCAATTAATCACAACCATTACAATTTCCGAGAACAAATTAACATGAAAAAAAGATGAAATTCAAGAGAATAACTTGAAGAAAAGCTTTTTTATCAATCGAAAATGTAAGTTGCTGTTGCCATAGTGATTGTATTAAAATGATGTGATTGGTTTTGCAAGTAAATTGGAGGAAAATACACAGGTTTATGAACCAATCAAATCAAATTTGAGGAAATTGTAATAGTTATGATCATTGCTAAAATCTGATACTGAGATGCCGTTTGCATGGGAGAGTGAGGGGGTGGGGGGGGGGGGGGAGGGGAGGGGTGGGGGAAACAGGAGCCTGTAAAAACTATTCGCATCGGTGCACGAATGTTTTGATATCGTTTTCATCTGTCCAAACTATAAACGTGTTGCAGCCATGAATCGCCTTTATATTGATTTTCGTCCACATTTTTGTCCCCAGCTTGGAAAACCTTAAGTTTTCGTTGAGATTAAAACTAAACTTTCTCAAAGTCCGTTTTGTTTGAATCCCCGGTCACTTCTGCGAATTCGTCTGGATTAAGGAGGGGGTACATGAACGCCATTTTTCCGCCACTTGACATAGCTTTAATGGAAATATCTCGTTCACGTTTCAAGCAATCCAAAAACTCTCTGCTCATCTCATGAATCTATGTTATGGGTTGTTTTTTTAAATTTTGGGGTGATTTTGGGGTATGTTTGGGAGGAAATAGTTTTTCTCAAAGGATTTGTAAGTAATGGCGGACGGATTTTACGTGATTTTCGTGGGTTTTCGGCCAGCTATTTCTCGGCTGTGTAAGCATATATCAATCTAATTTATAGCAATTCGCATTTGTCTAAACCTACTACATACATTTGCGTTAACTTGAAAAAGCGGAAAAGAAAAACAAAAATTTTCGTCGTAGTGGCACTTTAATGAAGTTTTTTAAAAATAGAATCTGTAGTTAATAATTAATAGACGGACACCAAGTTAGTCCACTAGCAACCTGGGGTACTCTTGCGTGGGTATCAACTGTCTGTTGGTCTTCCAAAAATCATTTTCTTTCTTCTATCCCTTCTTTAAACCTCTTCAAATTTCATTCAAATTCATGTTTACCCCCGCCTTAAAACAAACCCTGCGCGTTCTATGGACGGGGCTTCTCTGTGTCATGCCGAGGAATAAATGCTAAATTAGGTCCAAATAGAGCAGTTTTCAATATTGAGAATATAATTTCGCGATTGCTTTGGTTTTGCATTGCTACGCTTTGTGATTGGCTAAAAATCTTCCGTCACTTTCCCAACCAATCAGAAATAAAACCAAAACCAATCGTGATTTGCCTGCACGCGTTTTTCCGCGCTTGGCTCCGGCTACATGTATTTGCTTCGAGTTCTGATTGGTTCATTGGATTGTCTACGTCTGTTGTGATTGGCCAGAGTAAGAAGCCAAATTTGATGGAGCAAATTTTTCTCACAAATACTTCTTTTTCAAATTTTATTGATATCTTATCTTCACTCTTATTCTATATTTTAACGTAAATTTCACTCTCCTTAAACTAAACAGCATTAACAAGCTCACAATTAATACTTATACAGAATGATTTCCATCAATGAAAATGAAATTTCCACGTTGCACAGTGATTTTTACAATGAAATGTGAACATGTGCAATAATTTCTAATTTAAGTGTAGTTATGTTTCTTAGACCCTCTCGCTCCAGTACATATTTTTATTTATACGCATTTTTCAAGAATTCACAAAACTCTTGATCTCTTGTCATTTTCATTGAAATTCCTGCAAAAAAAAGTCAAATGTTAGGTTTCTTATATTCTATAGCGTGAACAGCAGGCGCTGCAGGTTTATTTATGCGAAAAAAAGTTTATAGGCCGAAATTTCGAGGACGCGCGCGCGAGAGGAACACGAGTAGGAAAGCTCTCCATTTCGCGCGTTCCCCTCTCGCACGCGTCCCGAAATTTCGCCCTGTAAATGAACTGAACAGGCTATATATCAGTGTATTGTTACATAGCTTTTCTCAATGCAACGCGCGCGTTCATTGGTTGATTCATGGTCACATGACATCTAACAAACAAACTGTTACCCGCCAAACATCCATGAGCGGGCAACATTTGCGAAAGCGGGCAACATTTTCACTGTTGTCCGCTAGCGCACGTGATCATACTGTGACAAAAGGTGGCATGATTGATGTTAAACTCGAGTGCTTGGCGCGTTTTTCAAACTGTGTCGTGTTGTGTTTTTGTGTTGCTAATGACTGATCCCTCGGGAAACAGTAAATTTTGTTTCCCTCGACTTCGTCTCGGGAAACATAGAGATTCTCGGGAAACAAAATTCACTGTTTCCCTCGGAACCAGTCATTAAGTGTTAATATTTTCATGGTATTGGTCTGAAGTTGTTCACAAAGCACGGAAAAACGGAGGGCTTCTTGCTTGACTTGACTCCCGGCAAATATTCGTAAATCGCTCGAAGATTTTCCTACTCTTGTTCTCCAATGAAAAACCAGTATGTCGGACACGTGTCTTTCGAAAATTGTCAGAGTTCGGTTTTGAGAATGCGTCAATATTGCTTAGCAACCATTCAGATAAAAACCGCGGGTAGATCTTCAAAACATTCACAGATTCGAAAATTTATATTTCTATTTGCAGTTAAAACCTTTTCTTAGCTTTGAGCGTCGTTCACGAAGGTAGTGCTGTTGTGCGTTTAAATCCCCTAACAAATTATGAAAAAGGCGGGAAAAAATCGAACTGGTTGCGCAGGTAACTTACAAGATTGAAAATATTAAATGACAAGCAAACTGTCGAACTGTTTTTCCCTAATATATCTCTACTGATAGAAAAAAAGCAAACAACACCCGACTTACCAATTAATTTCATTGTTAAGATTCCGAACTCTCGTCCTTGGAATCTTCTAAACTGCTCGCGACTTCACGTTTGTCCTCTTCACGTTTGTCCTCTTTAGCTTCCAGTTCTTTCTCGTATTCTTCAAGAAGATCATCACCCTCGTACTCGCGACCAAAGCGTCCCTGTTCATCATCTGCAATTTCATCACGTCGACCAAAGCGTCCCTGCATCTTCTCTTCGCGTCCAAATCGACCCTGGTCATCCTCCTCGCGTCCAAATCGGCCTTGAAGATCTTCTTCTCGCCCAAAGCGTCCTTGAAAATTGCGTCCAAAACGGCCTTGTATGTCCCCCTCACGTCCAAAGCGACCTTGGTCTTCCTCGCGTCCGAATCTGCCTTGCAATTCTTCACGACCAAAGCGGCCCTGATCCTCTTCACGTCCAAATCGACCCTGCATGGAATCACGACCAAACCGCCCTTGCAAATTCCGTCCGAAACGACCTTGCAAATCTTCCTCTCGACCAAAGCGACCTTGGTCATCCTCGCGACCAAATCGGCCTTGAAGTTCCTCCCTTCCAAAGCGGCCCTGATCCTCGTCGCGTCCAAATCGACCTTGTAAATCTTCTTCTCTTCCAAAGCGCCCTTGCATGTTTTCACGACCAAAACGCCCCTGCAAGTCACGTCCAAAGCGGCCTTGAAGGTTCCTTCCGAAACGACCAGGAACTCCTTTTTCTCTACTGAACCGGCCTCTCCAATATTGGGGCCACCTTTTGTTTACCATGGAATCGGAGAAACGGCCTCTCCAATACTGTGCATCGCTAAACCGACCCCTCCAATATTGAGAATTAGGGTCATGAGAAAATCGGCCCCTCCAGTATTGGGGGTTATCAAAATCTTCCTTGTTATCAGAAAAACGACCTCTCCAATACTGTGCATCGTTGTCGACTGATCTTACAAATTTGCCTCCGGCGAATTCTGGCACATCACTGTCATCCGTCGTTTCCTTTTTGTCTTCAAGTGGTTTTGCACTGATAAGTAAAAGCTGGCAACAGAGAACAATTGAAATCCACGCAGACATTTTGTGGCTGCTAAAAATGAAAGAGAAGAAGATTACCAATAAGTACATTAAGGATATTTGGGTGTCTTTCTTAATGATTTCCAGTCTTAACAGTTACTGTTATTATTTAAGGTTTCGTACTGCTTGATCAGCGCTTTAACAATAATAACGAAAATGAAAAACCAAAATAAGTAAGGTCACAAATATTTTCTCTTATTATGCAGTCTCAGTTCTCAGTCATTCAACTTGTTTTGATCAAAGTAAAGCTACGGATCCGAAATTTGTAATCAAAGAAAAATAAAGAAGACGAACAAGTAATGTAGATGTGGAGACTATTTTTTCGCTTCATTTAATACTTCTTACAAAACCGTTAATGATTTGCGCCAAAAATTCATCATGGTCAATAATTTTACAAATTATCTAATAACTTTCACTGATATCTGTAGAAAAAACTGATTTAGTGTGTAGACGAAATTCTATATATTTTTAATATTCATTTGTAGAAATTTGCAGGAGTTTTTGGCGATTAAAACATATAGAATGATTTAACATGTTTAATGTTTTTTTCGAAATTAAATAATTTAATTTTTAAAAAAATAAAAAATAAAATTGCGAAAATAAGTTGCCGTGATTCCATCGGACACACCATGGTGGTGATTCGTTTTTCCTTCAAAAAGTTACGAAACTGACTGCACGCCAATGAAATAAAAAGGCGAAACAGCAGGTAAATTGAGACAAAGAATTTTCATCGCGTTTTTGACCAATAGGAGATAGAAAACTACGAAAAACATTTCACAGTACTAGATAAAGTATTCAGAATAAAACATGATCTAGCCTGAAACACGTTTTAATTTTCATGGAGACCCGTTGAGTTAACTGTGTTTGCCTGTGGTAATCTTAAAATGTAATCTTCCGGTACATTAACACGAAATACCTATTTAATTTTAACAGTATATTACACCGCCGTAACTCGCGTCTTTGTGAAGCCGAATTTCTGCAAGCAGGACTACTGATCGTTGTGTTTTGAAATTTTAAAATTAAACAATTAAAATTTGGGACTATGTTTTTGCATCGATGGACTCTGCCAGACAAAATATACATTTTTCATTCACAGAAAATTCCAAAGAATATTATGATCCCGTTTTAGCGGCCATAGATCTTCGACTTTATCATGATCAGTTGATACCTTTCAATGTCAAAACCCCTGGGACTTTAAAAGAACGATCGGCCCTTATATATTGCCAATCATAAGCTGTAGGGTGTGGCAGAAATACAGGGACGTATTTGTGACACATCTAACCATCTTTTAACATCAAAAAGTTACACAAAATAAAAGAATTGTACCAGGTGAATCAAAACCAGATGTCCTATACTATTGATTCTTTCCTACGTAAGTGAAAACACACCGAACATTAATATTTTAT
Organism: Dendrophyllia cribrosa; assembly: GCA_024195265.1. Classification (NCBI taxonomy): domain Eukaryota; kingdom Metazoa; phylum Cnidaria; class Anthozoa; order Scleractinia; family Dendrophylliidae; genus Dendrophyllia; species Dendrophyllia cribrosa. The sequence goes on from JAJLRJ010000004.1 coordinate 46,169,859, forward strand.
AAAGAAAACTAAACAGTTTCTAGAACTCTCGAAGTAATTCTATATAAAAAAACAATCAAATACACCCTTTTTCGTCCAAAAGCAACACTTGTAATTTAAAACTTGGCTCTCAGTGAGGAAAGAAAAACACTTGAAGAATCAAAACCTATTCTTTGACGCTACATTTTTAATCGGACATGACACTATAGTTTCGAAGCAAACATATCATTTTTCAAAATCATTTTTCCCCAAGTGTAACGGATTCTAATTTTCCAATTTCAATTAGTTTCGACAAGGTTTTCTCTTAAGATGATGCATGTTGAAATAAAAAAAAAATTCCTTCATTTGTTAGGGGGTAAACTGATGTTGAGACTTTGTTACCGATTGAGTCACAACATATGCGCGCCATCGAAAATATCTTTTTGAGAATCGTTCAGTATTTCCACTTCGTCGTCGTTTCATTTGAGTTAGATGTTTAAGTAACTCATGATCAATTGCTTTGGATGACAACTTATTAAACTACTGGAATAGGAACAAGATAGACAACTATCAGTTTTGTCGGTATGTTCATTGATTTCATGGTGATCTGTTTTTAAGGTTGAAGTTTCCGCACTAAACGAAAATGAAACCGCTATCGTCGTCATTAGAATAAAATCCGCTAAAATCGAGTGTTGCTTGTAGCGAGCTTTACTCGCACACTTTTAACAAACGTCAAAAAGAAACGTTATCTAGTGTTTTGTCGGCATAAAAGTGCAAAATCCTTTTCAAAACAATTTTAAACCAGCTTACGGCTTTTTTGCTAAAAGATCAAAATCGGCAAGAATTATTTCTCTTATGTTACTAAATTAAGATAAAATTCCAACGGGCAAACAGAACTGATCAAAAAGCTGAAGGTTGTAAGTTAGCCATTTTGTTTTCGCTTTTCTCGCGCCGCAGTACTTGCGGTCAAGAAAGAAAACAGTTGTCTTTTCAATCCAACTTCTTTCACCTCTGTAACTTATCCTCCGTTTTACTGATATCGCTTGGTTGCTAAACACCGCACTTGAAAAGTAATCTTAAAACTTACCGAATGAGTATTGTTATGAAGAGATTCCTATCCAAGCTAACTGTACTACCGCTCTGTGTGTGTCACAGCCCTTCTGTTTCACGGTCGTTTGTCAGACCGCAATATATTCTTTCACTGGCCCACATCGCTTTTGTGTCAATGAAAATCAGTTCCGGCCTGCGTTGTGGTGCTTGTATCAATTAACTGTGAACCAAATAATTGAAACAATAGCCGCCTGATTATTGAAATTAGCAACCAAATCAGGCAATTAACCAAAATTGACGAGAATTGGCCGCTATAGCGCAAAACAGCAGGTGGCCAAGAAGGAAAAAGGATAAACATAGCGGGATACAGATATGGGGGCGACAAATAGCTTAGGTAAACGTATTCACAGAATTAATAATTACCGATAACTGGGGTGAATAGAGTTAGATTCTCGCGATAGCGATAAGAAAATTCAGGGAAATACATTGGTATGTCGCCGTATTTATTGTCTATTAAAATATACGCGACACTGATGAATGTCTATGTGCCGTTCTTCCTGTAAGGCCAACCTTTAAATGACATACACTTGCATCAAAACATTGTTTTGTTGTCTTCCTTTGTTGTAATTAGGGCGAACCGAATGAGTAAATTGCGTTAGGACAGTTCAGCTCCTTCAGACTCACTCTTGACTTTGGAAAGCCGTGATAAGGGTGATCGCCCATGCGCTTATAAATTCCTAAAAGAATTTTGACCGTGGTTATAAAATTCGCAAGGGTTCTTATGACTGTCAACACAAATTAAAGAACGTATTTTTTTGTACAAGCTCTAAAATGTTTTTATTCTATTGCTTGTATAAACTACAAACGCAGGAAAACATCACAAAACGAAACCACAATTTTCGTTTGACCCGTGTTTGTTCGCAGTTCGGTTTATTTGTGGTCAATAACCATATAGAAAACGTCATTAATCCTACTTTTGTTTTCGTCCTTTTTTTCGTAGAAATTTTTTTCCCGCCAGGGGGCAGGGCTTCGTTTCTTCTAGCTAATAAATTATCTTCAATGAGGCGCACGATGAATTTGAGATCAGTTGATAGATTTTTATTGGCAGTCACTATCCCCATTGAAAAGCGTTAGCACTTTAAACCAAATGATTTTATTAATAGCAAAACACGTGGGCGTCTGCGCATGCGTTATAGCGATCACCTAAAATCAAATCAGTTTGTGGCATATTGCTAACAAGTTTATTATTTCGCTGCTTTGATTTGGTTATATTTTCGTCCACGATAACGCACAAACTCCCATAGCTGTGACCAAAATGATGAAATAGTTCCGTAAAGCGGTACTACAATCAATTTTATTCATTGGAATAAACTAATATCCGTATGTGAGCTATTAATCCTATCCCGTGAAATAAGCTCTACCATACCCTCTAATTGAATCAGTTTAGAACACACTTTTTTCTAAACAAATTAATGAAAAGCAATTCTAAAGTGCCAGAGGCTTTCTGTAGTTTTTCATTAGTACTTCTCGCTTTCTCTTTCTTTGACAAACCAAGGATTAAGACAATCCTAATCAAAAGACTGGCTTTTAAACTAATTCATAGTTCATAATTTTTCATCTGTCTCGTATTGATGGATATAACACCGCCGCTGTCTTAAGCATGCTGATGTTTTCAAGTACATTTCACCTGCCGGCTCGGCGCGTCAATTGCATCGTTTTAGTGATAAATTTCAAGTGTTTCATTGAATTTGCACGGTGCAATTCTGAATCTAAATAAAATAATTTGACTATTTTATTACCCAACACTGAGCTAAAAAACGGTCTCCTTAATTGAAAATAGCGTGAAGCATGTTTTCTTTAACTAAAGTAGTCGCTTGAAAACTCTTCAAAATCATGAAAACGCTGTCTAGCACTGATTGTTAGAAGATGCATACAAATCTGTATTTACCTATTTTTATTCTTCGTTTCCTTTTTGCTCCTAATAACCGTTTACTATGGTAGATACCTAGTCTAATTCTGCTCGAAAAAAAATGGTAAACAGATATCAAGCAGTCCAATTTTTTCAAACAACTAAATTACACTATTTGTAAATTTTGCTCCCTCCTCAAGCGAAGTGCAAGTTTCTAATTTCAATTTCCTGAAGCAATAATTATAAGAAAGTATTGTTTACGAATCGATTTCCTTTTAGTCAGCCTTTTACCGGAAAACGTTGTACAAGGACAAATTTCCCTCTTGATAATACACACGGCAATCGTAGCGTTAAGTTCACAGGTAAGGTGAACTGGAATCTTCGCAATTTTTAGGGTTCATGAAAAAAATAAAGGAAACAAAATTTATGTCCATACGTACATGATTTGCATACACAAATTTATTGATGTTTTTAGGGTCTTTTTATCGCTAAATTAAATTATGAAAGTACTAAAGTACATCTATGATATGCAGTATTTTCATACTTTGTTGATATGGAGACATTGATTTTGCCGTAAAAAAATTCCGCAATCTTTTTGTATTTACGACTTTTTAAAATAACCCCATCAAATGCAACACCTGCCACTCAAACTGAGCCGCGCATGCCCAGTATCTTAGCTGGTAAATTTTTTTTCTGCTTATTTCATTAAAAAAGTCGTGGATTTTTACGGTGTCGGCAAAACGAAAAAGTCGTATTTAATCCTCAAAACCATGCTAAGAGGATCAGAAACGGTTTGGAAGAACGTGCATGTGTGGCGCCGAAAAGTGATTTTCATTCACTTAAAAAATTTCTCAAAAATTTAATAAAGCTAAGAACGCAAAATGCCGCATAGGCCTTTCTATTCATATCGTAATTAGGTTCTTATTTTGCAAATTGGAAACTATAGAATAAATGTAACACATATACACGCAAAGGGTAATTATATCTAAGCTTAAACATTCTCCATTGAAATTTTTTCTTCCTTTCACTTTTTCATGAAGTTGTTTAATTTCTTCACCTGTCGGACGAAAAAGAAATCGCATTCAGATTGTTGATTCATAAAAGCGCGCTCATTGTGATTTTCTAGCCTTTGTGTGTGGGATAAAAAGAACGCCGCCTGTCTTAATACTGTCATAATGCATTTAAGCCTAAAAGTAAGCGAGGGAGGTTAACATGAGATGAGAGAGGAACCAGGTCAAACCTGAGCCAAACCACTAAATTGATAGTGAAAATTTTTAGCGTAGTGAGCTTACTGATTAGAAGCCTTTTTTCGTCCAAAATAACTCTTGTAAATATAATGTGCTAAAATTAAGCATCATTTAAAATGATGAAGTAAATTGACCAGCGTAAAGAGACAAGGATGACGTTTCTAACGTACAAGATCTTTGTCGTTGGCTCGCGCTGAGGAGGACGTGCCAACACATACATATCATCGCGGAGCTTTTGAATCTTTTTCGCTGGTCAATTTAGTTTATGAACTCAATTCATGATGCCAATTTATTCAGTGTACATGCTTCACTTTCGTATCGATCAAGTAAAGCCAACTACCGGGTTTTTTTTTATCCATGAGTAGACCAACGGTATCTCAGCAATTTTGTCACGGTAAAAGCATATATATCCAGCGATATACTCGAAGAAAGGCACACTTCTCATAACTTACGTGGCCAACGCCTTCTCGGTGTCCCCAGAGTTAATACCATTAATTATGGCCTACACTCTTTTCGTTGCTCCGTTAGTACTGAAATACGGGGATTCATTGCCTAATTCGCCTAGAACTGTTCCGACAAAGAAATGCCTTTTGCAATTTCAATTTAACCGTGACTACTAAGTTATCTATTTTTATTTTATTATATTTTGTTGTTATTACAATTAGTATTTTTCAGTATTTATTTCAAAGATATTACAGATATTAACATTTTTTGCTGAATTTTGATTCGGGGTAAACACAGTTTTTCATGCATTCATTCAGGTCGACTCATTGTTGCTATCGATAAACATTAACAGTAAATAACTTTTTTACCCAGATGAAATACCGTAAAGTCCTAAGAATAACGACAAATGAATGGTAGCGAATGAGGGCATCAGTGCAGTGTGATACTCAATAAATCGCGAGAGTAACAAGAATACAAAAGTATAACACTATAACACTCCCCTCGCTTATAAATATTGCAGTTTGGGCTCCGCTGCAATGCAGCTGTTTCAGATGCAAGTTAAAACTGTGAGCCGGCGGCCCTTCGAATTTTGATTGGCAAAACCTTACAAACAGTATTTAAGTAAAAACTGGGGGTGTACCAGTGTTCACATTTCTCGTGATTTTATGAACTATTTTACTGCCAGAGCCTGTCAAACCTGAGTCGTGTAAGGTAATTCAGTCTAACTTTTGAGTCTGTGGATGAATCCTAAAGTGTGACCATTCAAATGAAAGCTATTGAGCAGTACTTTCCTGTGGTACTGTTTATTATGCTTTAGAAGGTGGTTCTAACTTTTGAGTCTGTGTTAAAATCCTAAAGTATGACCATTCAAATGAAAGCTACTATTATGCTGTACAAGGTGGTTCTAACATTTGAGTCTATGGATAAAATCCTACAGTGTTTAGTGACCATTCAAATGAAAGCTACTGAGCAGTACTTTCCTGTGTTACTGTTTATTATGCTGTACAAGGTGGTTCTAACTTTTGAGTCTGTGAATAAAATCCTACAGTGTTCAGTGACCAATCAAACGAAAGCTATTGAGCAGTATTTTATTTTACGTGCTGTTTGCTTTTCAATTATGAAAGTTTATATTTTTCATAAATTTCGATTTTAAAAATGTAAAGACAGATCTGCCCATGATATGGCTGTCCCACAGGGATCGATCTTGGGACCTCCATTGTTCTTAGTTTATATAAACGACCTCCCCGCATGCCCCCTATACTCTGTGCCAAGAATGTACGCCGACGACACAAGTCTTACTCTAAGCACAAGTGATCCAGCAGAGCTACAATCCAAATTAAATAGCGACTTAGATGAAATTCAGACCTGGCTACAAGCTAATAAACTTAGATTTAATATTAAAAAAAACAAGTATTCTATTATTGGTAACCATAACAAGTTGGCTAATTTAAACCACCGGTTTGATATAAAGATTAATGAACATTCTCTAGAAAGGTCTAGAAAGAGCTACAACTTACAAGTATCTTGGCATTGATTTGGATGAGAGCTTATCGTGGGACTCCCATATTGACAATATTGTTAAAAAAGCATTCGCTGGCCTCGGGGCTATCAAACGTGTCAGGAATTTGGTTCCCCGTGAGACTCTTATTATGATCTATAAAGCTCTCGTCCAACCATACTTTGATTATTGTAGCTCCGTATGGGGCAGTATAGGTGTGTGTCAGTCTGAGAGACTCCAAAAACTCCAAAATAGGGCTTCACGTTTAATCACTTTCTCTGACTTAAATGTTAGATCTTCCACTTTACTCGGTGACTTTGGTTGGGATTCTCTGGAGCGAAGGCGTTCAAAGCAACTAGCAATTATTCTGTTTAAGACTCTCCACAATCTTTCTTCGACTCGTCTAAATAGTGTTTTTAAAGCCACATCCAGTGTTCACTCACATAATCTAAGAAATTCAAAATACAACCTTTTCGTTCCTAGACTGAGTACTGAAGCAGGCAAACGAAGTTTTCAATATCGCGGTTCTGTTCTCTGGAACAGCTTACCTTTGAGCGCTAAAATACAGCCCACTCTTAGCTCTTTTAAATCATGCATTTAATTTTTATCTAATTTAATGATAGTTAATAAAGGATAGTTTTTATCGTTCTTAATACAATTTTATATAGATAATTCATTTAGTTAGATAATTTAAATTAGTTAAGTACTTAATCTATTGTTGTTAAAAAACACGGCTTGATGGAAGAGCATGTTTTATAAATTGACACCGTGTATAAATAAAGTTCACCTACCTACCTACCTACCTATGTATGTCAACGGTATAAGCCAAAAACTTCTCCACAGATTGTTGTGAAATAAGAAATGTGCTAAATGCTCCCAGAGTAAAGAGGGTGGTCCTGAGGGTGGTTAATGTCACCGGGAATTTACGAAAGTTGATTTTTAATGTTAAAGGGAGGGTTTCACGGTTTGGCGCATGTGCAAGCTATGACGTAAGCCATTTAATTTCATTGTTTAGACCAATCGCAAGCGAGCAGAACTCCGCGGGAAATTTGCCCGTGAAAATGTCGCGGTCAGCTGAATGAATGGCTGATTATGCATACCCATGTGGGCAGAGCGTAGAATAAATCCTTCGGGTCAAAGGTTTTATTCAGTGTTGACTTTGTCGGTGTTTGTCGTTGAAATTCTCTGTAAATTTTGGTCACCCTTCGCTTTGCTTGGACTAATTATAGTGTGTGAAGTAAATGCAAGTGGTTTTTTAATCGATAAAATGGGTAAGAAAGCGAATAAAGCATTTTAATGTGTGCACATGCGCCGAACCGTGGAACCATCCCTTTAAATCGCTGCTTTGGTTACGCCTTTGTATCTCTGTACTTGAGAAAAACAAAACATGCTATCGCTTTAACCTATCAGGACGGGAAGAAGAGAGACCCTGGGGACGAGGATGATAGTACGGTAAGAGCATCCGACCGCTGTACGGAAGGTCATGGGCTCGTTTCCCGTCATCCCTTTGGTTCTAACTGAAGGGAAACTTGATATTCTGTGCGCGACGTTTTCCGGGCTTTGCTCCGGTTACTTATTTGTAAGGACGGGATACCGCTTTTTCAAATCCATGCGATATTATATTTACCGATAAACTCTTGTTCTCAGGCCATCGTAACTTGATAAGAAATAAAAAAACAAACAGCGGTGATAAACATGGTAAACCAACGCATTTTTATAATAAACTTGACCGTTACAGTGTTTTTTTTTTTTCAAACACTGTAACGGTTACTTTTGAAAATGTATGTCGCTTAGCATACGAAACGTCAAGTTTATTATAAAAATGCGTTGGTTTACCATGTTTATCACCGCTGTTTGTGTTTTACGTCTTATATTTACCGATTTGGGCGCGCGTTTTCCGATATCAATTACGAAATCCAGGCTTCAACGAACAAAAACGCGATAATTGATGGTTGCATCAACAGAAAAGAAACAATGAAGTGAAGAAATAAACTCACCCCGCGGGGCTTAATAGAAGATTTTCGGAGGGAAAACCGGAAATTGACTTCCCTCTTGATAGAATTGGTGCGGAACAAAAAAAAAAAGCAGGTTCGTTTCTGGGAAGAATTCCCCCGCCATACGGTCTTGCGTGCAATATTGAAACGACCGTTATTTCGCATAAGTATCGATGCCATCGAACACTTGGTATCGATGACGACCTATCCTTACTTATTTGTATTTTAGAAGTTGAGCTGATGACCTTTGCAGTAAAAAGTTGCAAGTTGCAAAGCTTTGAAGGTTCCGATTATGTAATCGGACATGAGCCCATCATGATTGGCTCCTGAATCGAACAGTTGAAATCCTTGGGGATGGGACTCCCACATAAAAATGACAGGGAAAAGAGTACGTTTTTGCAGTAACGGTCTTCACTTTTTGAAATCGTTTAACTGTAAGGGCGCGGACACCCCCGGTTGGGGGGGGGGGGGGAGGTACTCCCATATATGAGCTATATAGGTATGTGCCGCTGTGAAGGGTATGGTTTTCAGGAAGTTTAGTCTGGGATAAGGTATAGTTATCAGAGATTTTTGGTCTAGAATAGGGTATCATTTTCCGCGAAACTGATCAGTTGCGTGAAGAAATTAAGTCTAGACAAGGTTTACTGGCAAATGGCATTTAAACATCGGTACGGTGGGCACTGCGGCATTTTTACTGACCCCTGTTAACTAATAACTTGGACAGTGAACGAGTTTCTGGAAAATAGCGAGTCTGGAATAGGTCTAGGATAGGGTAGGGGTTTTCGGTGTTTAGTCTTCAGTTGAATAGGGTTGCAAAATGCAGCTAAAATGGTCTAGTATAGGCCAAGGGTCTTAAAGTCCTAGCGGGCCGGATACACGGTACAACGTTTCTTGTAACGTTGCGCGTAACAAGATTTTTTGGCGGTGTCACACGATGCAATTTGTTGCGCGCAACGTCGCAAAAGTAGAACTCGATTCCGACTGTCGAATAAAAATTCATTACATGTGTACATGTAAACAGGGCAGATAAATTAAATTTCTTTTGATGCAACAGTTTTGTGGTAAAACGAAATTTTATTTTCATTCAACATTTGAAAGCTTATTTCTAGTTCTACTAATCAGTTTTAACTAAAAGTAATCAATATCAAGCCAAGACCTAGCCTGCGGACAGGCTTCCAGTCGGACGGCGGGGTCATGCAATTCAATACCTTAAAGTGAATAAAATCATTAGGGACGGACCATTAGATTTTTGAGGGGGGGGTTGGGCAATTTTTTGGTGCAGGATATTTTTTTCTACGCTCGAGACTGTGCAGGATTTTTTTTTTGCCATGATTTGCTTGCATGATATTTTTTTGCGAGTCTATACTGTATGTTTTAATGCCTGACACATACAAGCCAAGACCGCAAGGTAGTATGGGATTTTCATGCAATGGCTATTAACCCTAACCCATACTACCTTACGGTCTTGGCTTTAAGCTTTCATCCGACAACGTTAATTGAAATAGTTGTATACGTGTTAGGAATACTAGAAAGGCCATACTAGAGACAGGAATACTATAGCAAGTCAGATCTGATGTAACAGCACCTTGATAGCATGAAGCCTGGCCACGGTGTTGTAACTGCCCCTACAACTTTCTTTACTCCAGCCCCCTGTTGATGTCGCTTCCACAGCCCATCGTAATACACCCAACCATCTTCCAATTACAGAGGCGGCGCCGGAAATATAATGTTGGTGGGGCGAATCTCCTGTGCTGAGCGCCGAAGGCGCGAGCTTCTAGGGGGGTCCGGGGGCATGCTCCCCCGGGAAATTTTTGAAATGAAACTCTCTGAAATGCTATTTCCAGCGTTCCTGAGACCGGAGAAACAGTTTCCAAGGCCAGCTTTGAGTTCAGTTTAATTCTCATGAAAAGTACATGTACACGAAACACTTTCTGAAACTTGGGTGTAACTCCATTTTGGTTGTTTGTTCAAAGTAAATTCGACTGTCACTCGAATATTCTCTGTCAATTCTTTTCAGTATGGGAAGGCTTTGGAAACGAATTTTCCAAAGCGATTTTCTCTGTCATTAGAGGCAGAAAGAAACTGATTTCCAATATCAGCCATGTTCAATTTGTCAGTTAATGCAATGTCTTGAGCCTTCTTAGGGCGGAGGCCAAGCGCTAACTCACAGCATTGATGGATTTGTCGGTAGCTGGAGTCCGATAGCTGACGTCCGAGTAACTCAAGGGGTATTGAAATGCTTGGTTCACAATATCCAATCTCCAGTCTAAAGTCAGTCACAATATCTCCGATGCTAAAATTGTAGGCTTTTGATTAATTAACGGAATATTTATTTTGCAAACTCTAAGGGCCTGTTTATATGGAGAAAAGTTGGCCCGGGTAGGAGGGTCACCCGCCCACCCGGGACAACTTTACCGAGCGTTCGCATGAGAAAAATGTTGTCCCGCCTAACCGAGCCAAGTCAGCCAAAGCTGTCCGTGCTCCATCAAGCGTGACCAGTATTTTTGAAAATTTGAATGGAGTTTTCAAGTTTACGCATCGGTTTCGTAAATTCATTCCGAGATTCGGAATTCCCGTGAGAATTTAACCGCATTTTCGGAAACAAAGAGCAACAAAATATCATTTTATTTGAAATGTTACATATCCGAACAATATTAGGTTTTTTATGCGTGTAGCGAAGTTATTTTTTCTTTAACTCGTGACTTTCAAAGTGTTTTCCAGAGAGATCTTCAAGGTTTCATTCAAATCCCGGACGTTACATAGAAATATTCAAATGTTCATTTCAGTCTTGTGGCTGTAACTAGCCCGCGCATGCCCAGACTATCTATAGTTGACCGAGTTGGCCCGGTTAGCCGAGCCAAACCGTTTATACGAGAAAAAGTTGGCTCGGCTAGCCGGGTCACCCTGCCATCGAAAGAGGGTGACCCGGCTAGCAGGGTCACCCGGCTAGCCGAGCCAACTTTGAGATTCTCATATAAACAGTTCGCCTCGTTTTGTAAGGGAAAGTATGAAAACTTGGCTCGCCCAGGGTAGCTCGGGTGGGCGGGTAACCCTCCTACCCGGGCCAACTTTTCTCCATATAAACAGGCCCTAATGCATTAAAGCGCCCCGCCATCAGATCTGGTCAAAGGATGTTGCTACAGTATATAACACTATTCATCTCCGCCCACCGCCATTTTGAGCTGTCGAAAGTTGGTGGGGCAAATGCCCCACCTGCCCCACCGGTAGCGCCACCACTGCAATTACAAGCTTGTTGTACAACACATAAACAAAGTATTTCTCATCCATTGAGATATACATGTACCTACAATGCCACTGTACAACTATAAAAGAGCCATTCCTTATGTCAGAAAATATCTTACATGCTTATGAAATCAGCTAAAAAGCCTACAAAGAAACACAACTTACGTCGAGTCAAAAATAAACCATTGTTATTGGCTAAACTAAACAAGCCAATGAAAAGATAGAACATTTGATCCTCCCCAAGTGCATATAAGTCGCTAACATTCTACAACGTCAGTGTGATTTATTTGTGTTCTGACCATCTGCTTTTGGATATAAAATATTGTTCTAAAAATATAAAGCTTTGCAGGAATTTTTTTTCCTGGGGTTTTTGTTTTGCACGAAATTTTTTTTGCAGTTCAAGGCCGTGCTCGAATTTTTTTTTGGTATTTGCCCAACCCCCCCCCCCCCCCCCCCCCCCCCCCCCCTCAAAAATCTAATGGTCCGTCCCTTATAAATAAGAGTACGTTGTTTTGTTACAGTTAGCCGAAAACCATCTCCGAGTTATTTATAGTTCTTGTCGCTTCGCTTCGCCGTGTTTGTTTACACACGCAATTTCAGCGGTCGGTCGTAGTTAAAAAAAAAATCCTTCAGAAGCTGTAAAACAAATAAAACCGTCTGCGAAAATAATTTGAAAGCCGATAGCAACGTAAAATAATTCATGGACGACGGTTTATTAATCACGAACGAATTGGTCATTCAGCTGGCATTTCTGGGACTCCAGGACATGCACTGCACGTTAACTCTGATCGCGAACCCGCCGTAGAATTCAGAACTGACTGAAAGAGTCGGATAAAAATAATTCTGATCAGAAAGACGACAATAATTCAGAAGAAATCGACAAAACTATTTTTAACCAAGCGACAAAATAGACAACCGATCGCTTATGGCTTCGCCGCTCATGGGTACAGCTCCTCGTGAAGATAAAACAAAAATCCGCTGCCTCCCCAGGCAAACTACCAAGAAGCTTATTGAACGGCGATTCAACTCATTCAAGACATGTTTATTATATTTAAACTTTACGCATTGAATGACGAAATTTTCATTGACGAGTAAATGTTGTTTTATAAATACACACCCGTTCGTCAGAATGTCTGCACGCACTCGTCAGAATGTCTGGGATTCTGAGAAATATTTCATGTACTCGAATTAAGAACTGAGTGAAAACGTTACTCTGTACCGGACAAAAATAATTCTGAACAGAAAGAAACGAGTAATTTCTCTAATAATTTCTAATTTCTAATTTCTCTACCGGAAATGAAAAACTACGATTGCGTCATGAATAATTAAAATCCACCAATCAGCGCTTCCAGGTTTGCGTCCAAAATTCGATATTCTGAAACTCGCGTGCAGGCTCCCCTTCGTTGGCAGCGCTTCGCGCCGGAAAATAGCGCCCCTCCGAGACCAGTCGAGAGCAGCTCGATATAATCTGCGCCATTACGATCTTAGGTCATTTTCTGTAGCTTCCCCTCAATTGTGGAATGCTTTGCCTCTTGAAATTAGATCCTGCGGCAATTTAAACAAACTTAAGACTCGTCTTTTTAGGAAAGCACTTTTAGTTTGTTTATTTTAAATAGTACTGAATTCTAAGTTTTTTATTATTTTAGATTTACTGCATTGTCGTTGTTATCAGAAAAATTATAATCGTCACTCCATTGGCATACATGTATTACAAACTCTAGAAACTCTAAAAGGCGATCAACGACTGTATGGTTACTCAAGAGAAATGACCAGCTCTAATACTACCTGCACTTTTTCAAAATCCCGAGGTGGTCGCTTACGAGAATTTCCACTGTACCTGTTTAAGATGTAAACTTAAGTTGAACTTCTATATTTACAATTAGATTATCCGAACTCATGATTCAAACGCCGCCAGCATTTCATTTCTGTACCTTTGACCATTCAGAACTGTTTTTTTATTAGCGAAAGCATTATTATACGAATCATTTTCCCGGATAAGATTGGCATTCTATTACACAGGAAAAGTCGGCGATTTTAGAAAGCATAATAAAAATAGGTTGCTGAATTGAATTATTTTGTGATGTTTATTATATTTTCGCAGACGCTAGCCGATTCCTCGCACCATTAGGATACAATAAATCGCCAAGACTTCCAGAAGCAGAAAATCACTGAATTCTGAAAGGTCTTTGACTCTTTTAATCAAAGGAAAGACATTTTCATTCAAGGAAATATGAGTTTCACTCAAAAGTTTTGACCTTTTATAGAAAATATATTTTGGATTCAGTGATTATAAAAACACCTTGATATCAAATTACATTTGACATAAAATTTGCATAAAGCAAAATTGTGTATTTGCGACAACACTTTGAAGAAACTGTAAAGCTTGGAAAAAACTTATTATAGATAGCAAAATCAAAGCATTTTTTAAAGAACCAGCTTTAAGTTATGGAAACATTTTATTTCGATTTGGTCTTAAAATCACGGAAAGATTTTAGTGAATGCGTCACGCAACGTTTATTTACAAAATGTTTGACCAATTCATAGCAATTCTCACCAAAGATTTGAAAACTTTAAAAAAATCCCGGATCTCCTGAATACGATTTCCTGTTTATTTAGGGCCTACAAAAAGTTAATGGCAATCCGAGCAGGAGGGGGTATCTGGGTTAAAAATCAAGGTGCGAGGGTTGGTCGCCCTGGCCGGGAAATCCGGGCGGGGGAGGGGTAAAAAAATATTGCATCCGTCGGGGGGGGGGGGGGGGGGAGGGGGATTTTTTCTGGAATAACCCATTTTACACTGGTTGCATGCGATTAAGTAACACAGGAAAACTAAATCTTTATATTGATTATCAAATTTCTTTTACAGCCTGTCATCTACTGCCTATTTTTTTAAGTAGTCTTTTCAAATGTAACAGAAATAATTCACAGCTTGGAAAGTTACAGACGAGTGTGGATTTGATCGGAATCAATAAATTAAATATTAAAAGCGAGCACAGAAAAATTGGTAACTTCAATCGCGCGTCTCAGAGTCTCTTGCGCATGAGTATAGGCTAAGTGTAGCCTCTTGTTATTACTCATGCGCGTAGCGGCATGAGTTATAAAATGGGCTTCGTTTTTCTTTTTATTATTATTTTTTTTTGTGTCACGATTTTGCATGCAAATTTATTAACGCATATTTTAAATTGTGCATTTCCGGTTCACAGCCTTGCTTTTTACACTTCCGGTTTAGTGACTTCCGGCTACTCTCACTTCCGGCAAAACATCGTTACTGAAGTGTCACGACAGCGTCTCCTACAACCCTACTCACATTGGTAATGTTCACGTCAGGTATATATTATTTTCACAAGAATGACTGGCTTCATTGTGGTACAGCCTTCATTTATAAAACATTCAAAAGTAACGTGGTTTGCAGGTACGATGACTGAATGAAAGAAGTAACTCTTCTCCATGTCGGACGTCTTCTTATCTTGTTTAAATTATTAAAATATAAATTGCTTCTTTTCTTATGGTACATTGAAGTATAAGACAAATGTTTGATACGCATGCGCATGCAAACATTTTCCGTCATTTGGTCTTATTGGTGTATAAGTCAGTCCTGTATTTCTCCCATAGAGGTGAACGTTGCTTTTATACACAGCATACAACTTGAGGCCGAATTTGTTGCGATTCTGAAAAAACTAAGAGCTATTTTTAATCAGAGTTCTTCCGAGGTAAAAATGCCAAACATCGATCTCTCGCACTGATAAGCATATTGTCAATTTATTTCCCGTTTTACTGCCGATTCTTTGCAATGTCTGTATCGGAGCAGTCCTCGCTGCCTGTGGTGAGTAATTTCAAGACTTTTTTCAAGAAAGAACAATAGAAACACACGGCAAAACAGCGTCGTTTCCTCAGTCCATCAGATTTAATAAAAAATTTGGACTTTGGGACTGGACTTCTGTGGATTATGGACTGGGGAATGCGTGTCATATTAATGTCGATTTTTAGTGACTTTATTACTTTTTGTGGTCACTAGGTTACTAGTAACCACTATGTTGTCACCTGTGTAAGTAAGTACGACTTTCCGAAGCGCGAAGTTGTGCCAAGTTCACCCGAGTACGATGAGACAGTTCTGATAGCTTCGGATTAGACGACTCGATTGTCAAGGAAGTTCTGTTTGTACGTGCGCGCTTAATTTGGATCCGTGGGAAAGGTAAACGGAGCTTTCTCGTTCTTTTTACTACTTTACCAAGCACAGCTTTCACTAAATGTGGCCAAGTATTGTTTTCAAAGATTATTTTAGGTGCTTTCGTGGTTTGGAAAAAGGTTTTAGTGAAAAATCGAGCTCTGAATCGAAGTGTTTGTTTGCAGACCATGAGCTATCCGAACTCATGATTCAAACGCCGCCAGCATTTCATTTCTGTACCTTTGACCATTCAGAACTGTTTTTTTTTATTAGCGAAAGCATTATGCGAATCATTTTTCCGGATAAGATTGGCATTCTATTACACAGGAAAAGTCGGCGATTTTAGAAAGCATAATAAAATAGGTTGCTGAATTGAATTATTTTGTGATGTTTATTATATTTTCGCAGACGCTAGCCGGTTCCTCGCAGTAATTAGGATACAACAAATCGCCAAGACTTCTAGAAGCAGAAAATCACTGAATTCTGAAAGGTGTTTGACTCTTTTAATCAAAGGAAAGACATTTTCATTCAAGGAAATATGAGTTTCATTCAAAAGTTTCGACCTTTTATAGAAAATATATTTTGGATTCAGTGGCCATATAAAAAATTTAAAAACAGCTTGCTATCAAATTACATTTGACATAAAATTTGCATAAAGCAAAATTGTGTATTTGCGACAACACTTTGAAGAAACTGTGAAGCCTGGAAAAAACTTATTATAGATGACAAAATCAAAGCATTTTTTTAAAGAACCAGCCTTAAGTTATGGAAACATTTCATTTCGATTTGGTCTTAAAATCACGGAAAGATTTTAGTGAATGCGTCACGCAACGTTTATTTACAAAATGTTTGACCAATTCATAGCAATTCTCACCAAAGATTTGAAAACTTTAAAAAAATCCCGGATCTCCTGAATGCGATTTCCTGTTTATTTAGAGCCTACAAAAAGTTTATGGCAATCCGGGCAGGAGGGGGTATCTGGGTTAAAAATCAAGGTGCGAGGGTTGGTCGGCCTGGCCGGGAAGTCCGGGCGGGGGAGGGGTAAAAAAACATTGCATCCGTCGGGGTGGGGGGATTTTTTCTGGAATAAACCATTTCACACCGGTTTCATGCGATTTAGTAACACAGAAAAACTATTGGTAACTTCAATCAACGCGTCTTAGAGTCTCGCGCGCATGAGTATAGGCTAAGTGTAGCCTCTTGTTATTACTTATGCGCATAGCGCGCATAAGGTAAGGTTCCGGCTTCGTTTTTCTTGTTATTACTTATGCGCATAGCGCGCATAAGGTAAGGTTCCGGCTTCGTTTTTCTTGTTATTATTTTTATTATTATTTTTATTTTTTGTGTCAAGATTTTGCATGCAAATTTATGCACGCATATTTTAGTGACCGGGTCCTCGGGTCACCAACATTCTACAAAAATGGCTGCCGCGCTCGGCATGTGCTTGGTTTTTAAACCCGTAGTTTCGTGTCATCGAATTAATAACTCACATTTAAAATATTCAAAATGGAAAGAGAAAGCTTTAAGGAATACCCAAAGCCGCTATAGTGGAGAAAAAGGAGACCTTTTAGCAACTAATCTTGCTTCAAGGAAATTCATACGCTTTTATCAGTGTGGGGCGATCAAAACCGAAGAAGCAGAGTTTTAAAGAATTTTCAAACAGACGAGGGACTTTACCGTAAAAGAAATTACAAATTTTGGTGAGAATTTATGTTGATATCAATTTGTGATTCACTTTTTCTTTGTGTTCTGGTTAGTTTTGGAGAAATATTTATAAAACATGTTAAAATTCAATCGTAATGACATCTGATATTATGTAAACAAAACAAGACCTAATACGCAAAGATGTCTGTGTATGTTTTGCAATTTTCATTTCCAAATCAGTTTCTAGGGCAATTTCCGATACAACTGGTGTATTTTATTCGAAAATTAGTCATACTTTTAGTCTAGACCGAGTAAAAGTTTTTGTGCACGGTCGCGTAATTCTGTTATTGAGATTCACTAAAATTGAAAAAATAGCCCGGTCGTTTGCTGATTTCATTGCTTTTAAAAGTAGTCTTTTCAAATGTAACAGAAAGAAGTCACGGTTTGGGAAATAAAAGACGAGTGTGTATTTGATCGGGAATCAATGAATTAAATATTCAAAGCGAGTACAGAAAACGTGTTTTAGCGTGTTCTTTAGTGTGTCACGCAAAATTCGTTGAGGGGGGAGGGATGCGTGACCCATTTAAAATAAACTGTATAACTTTCTTATGCAAGCGCATAAGTACAGGCTACCAGTGTAGCCTCTTGTTCCTTCCAAATTATTTGAGCATTTACCAATAAGGACACAAGCTTAATGAAACTTAACTCTTTAACTTTTTTTTTTGCCTCGGAAAGAATATTTTGAAGACGATAGTTTTTCTGCATACAGTGGTTAAAATTTCAGAATTTTTTTATCGTACGCAAGCCGGGCGCCACCCGTGATAATTGAAATCAACCAATCACAACGCCGGATTCACGATCTTTGTGGGTTTTTCGCGCCAATTTCACCAGCCTCGGCCCTCGGGACGTGCAAGTCATCACGCGTAGATTGAAGTTGTTGTTGAGACACAAATTAAACTATAAAACAATCAGGTAAGACTAAAGAGACATCAAATGGACTATTGTTGTGGAAGCCAAAGACATTATAATAAGCCTAAAAGAAGTGCCGGTTTGCAAATCACAGAACTGCGTAATCATTTGTCGTCGGAATATCCGTGCGAAGTTGATGATCAGCGATGTGAATAAAACTCCGTCCGATGAAGGAAAGTGCAGCTTATTAGTTCGAACAAATAAAACAAGTTTTGAAAAAAAGATCGGCAGCATGCTAGCCTCGATTTCCCAACAATCTTCAGATCGTTTTTCATAAATCGCTGCATTTGCTGTTAGTCTCTGACCTGAGCATATTACCAACATTTTCCAAACGTACTCTGACAGTTTCATGACAACCTCGCTATCTTTAATAATAAAAACGTCCACCGGAGCGCGATTATCTTGTCAATATCGATCGCGTATTTCGTTAAACTCTCCCTGTCTTCCAATCTATTAATCTCACCGCATCTCCGACACCGCAGCACTATTAAACACATCGAGATCTGAAAAGAATTTGTCAAGACCAGTCTTTCTTGTCGGGATTTAAGACGTTACTTGTTGAGTTTGCCAAGATATTGGTATTGGAGCCGTTATTAATCTCAAACAGGATTTTTTTTCTTGTCAAGTTTCCCGGAGGGATCGCGGCAAAATTTTTTTCTTCCCAGGATTCTCGCCGGGATCCCGCCAAGAAATTCATTTCCCGGCGGGATCCCGGCAGTAGATGGGATTCCCGCCGGGAAACGAAAGTATATCTTGGCGGGAATTTTTCTTGGCATGATCCCGGCGGGATTCTCGCCGGGAAACGGATTTCCCGGCGGGATCCCGCCGGGAGACGGGATTCCCGCCGGAAGACGGGATTCCCGCCAGGATCCCCTCCGGGATTCCCTCCTACAGCCCGGCGGGAATTTTTTCTTGGCAAGATCCCGGCGGGATTCTCGCCGGGAAATCCAATTCCCGGTTGGATCCCGTCTCCCGCCGGGATCTTGGCGGGATCCCTGTGGCCGTTTTACATGGGAGCTCATTCGCATAAAATCTTCCATGTTCGTCAAAAACCTTAGCGAAATTTCGTCAGTTTCGTCATTTTTGCCAAATTCGTCGTTTTCGTCAAATCCATCGCTTTCGTCGGGCCCTCTGAGCCAGCTGATTCGAATAAAATCTTCCAAGTTCGTCAAAAACCTTAGGGAAATTTCGTCAGTTTCGTCATTTTTGCCAAATTCATCGTTTTCGTCAAATACGTCGCTTTCGACGGGCCCTCTGAGCCAGCTCATTCGCATAAAATCTTCCATGTTCGTCAAAAACCTTGGGGAAATTTCGTCAGTTTCGCCACTTTCGTCAAATTCGTCATTTTCGTCAAATCCGTTGCTTTCGTCGGGCCCTCTGAGCCAGTTCATTCGCATAAAATCTTCCAAGTTCGTCAAAAACCTTGGTGAAATTTCGTTATTTTCGTCATTTTCGCCAAATTCGTCATTTTCGTCAAATCCTTTGCTTTTTGCTGGCCCTCTGAGCCAGCTCATTGGCATAAAATCTTCCAAGTTCGTCAAAAATTTTGGCGAAATTTCGTCAGTTTCATCATTTTTGCCAAATTCGTCGTTTTCGTCAAATCTGTCACTTTCGACAGGCCCTCTGAGCCAGCTCATTCGCATAAAATCTTCCAAGTTCGTCAAAAATCTTGGCGAAATTTCGTCACTTTCGCCAAATTCGTCATTTTCGTCAAATCCGTCGCTTTTTGCGGGCCCTCTGAGCCAGCTCATTCGCATAAAATCTTCCAAGTTCATCAAAAATCTTGGCAAAATTTCGTCATTTTCGCCAAATTCGTCACTTTCGTCAAATCCGTCGCTTTTTGCTGGCCCTCTGAGCCAGCTCATTCGCATAAAATCTTCCAAGTTCGTCAAAAACCTTGGCGAAATTTCGTCAGTTTCGTCATTTTTGCCAAATTCGTCGTTTTCGTCAAATCTGTCGCTTTCTACGGGCCCTCTGAGCCAGCTCATTCGCATAAAATCTTCCAAGTTCGTCAAAAATCTTGGCGAAATTTTGTCAGTTTCGTCATTTTCGCCAAATTCGTCGTTTTCGTCAAATCCGTCGCTTTCGACGGGCCCTCTGAGCCAGCTCATTCGCATAAAATCTTCCAAGTTCGTAAAAAATCTTGGCGAAATTTTGTCAGTTTCGTCATTTTCGCCAAATTCGTCGTTTTCGTCAAATCCGTCGCTGTCGACGGGCCCTCTGAGCCAGCTCATTCGCATAAAATCTTCCAAGTTCATCAAAAACCTTGGCGAAATTTCATCAGTTTCGTCATTTTTGCCAAATTCGTCGTTTTCGTCAAATCCGTCGCTTTCGACGGGCCCTCTGAGCCAGCTCATTCGCATAAAATCTTCCAAGTTCGTCAAAAATCTTGGCGAAATTTTGTCAGTTTCGTCATTTTCGCCAAATTCGTCGTTTTCGTCAAATGGCTTGACTAAATTTAGTAAAATTTGCCATTTTCGTATTTGCCTGCATTTCTGGACATATGTGAGACAAGGACATTATCACATGGATTCTTGACAGGGAAATATTGAACGCTCGCATCGACCCACACTACATTTTAAAGATACCTTTGTTAACACCACCATGAGTTCCAAGAGGCGTATCTCTCGAGCGGCGCGCAATCTTAGCTGTCATTCTTCTCCCGTGCCGGGCTTCCTTATTTTGCGGCGAAAGAAACCTCTGATACCTGGTACCCAGGGTATTTGTTTACCAGTTCTCTGCCCGAACTCTTTAAATCAGATGGAGGCAGAAAATAATGAGGTAATCACAGCTCCTGGTAAACATAGCTTTTATAAGTTCCTGAAACAAACTGATATCCTATATGAGAGACAAGTCTCCTACGCAGCCGTTTCAGGGTCGTCACGCAACGCTTGACCTTAAAACGGTGTAAAAATCTGCCAAACTCACGAGTGACGTAAATATGCCCGTACCAAGGCGAAAATAACTGGGGGGCCGAGTTTCATTTAATATTTTCATCAATGAACGGAGACCTTAGAAAAAGTAACTAATTTATTTTAACCGGTTTTATTGTTTGTGATTCGTTGATTTCGATCGATTATGTTTTTTTCTGATTCAAGGTACTGTTAGCGGGGGAAACTAACAGGTAATAAACAGACTATTAAAGGTTGTGAAAAAGGCACTTTGAGTGTCAGAATTCAAAACTAATTGTTAAACATTAAATATTTTTTGGCATATTGTTTTTTAATTTCGGGGGGGGGGGGTTCAATCCCCCCTGCCCTTCCCCCCCTGCTATGGGCCTGGTAACACAAAGAAAACAAAATGTATAAAACAATATAGAGCGTTTTCACTTGACGTCATAGCCGCCATATTGGTGTTCCCGTACAAAAGAATTTTAATTAACTTCTTTTGTTAGGAACACCAACATGGCTGCCATGGCCTTTGTCATTTAAGTCCCACGGGACTGAAGGTCACCGCCACGTGAGTGAAAACGCTCTATAGGGATGATATCTGTTTACAAACATTCTTTTTGTTATTCAAACGTGCCAGCCACTGGAACAAAAGAACCCTTTGTTTCGGCAGCCAATAAGGCTCTGGTTGGCACATTAATAACAATTGGTGACGTCATTGATATCTTCCCTATAGTGCAAGAAAACAAAGGGATCTAAAAATAATTAGAAAAGACAAAAAACAAAGGCAGGTTTTTACACCGGGGATGAGCGAAGAGACTATTACCTTCCTCGATATTCCTCGTTTCGGCGGTTTCGTTTCGGTCGTTTCGGCGGTTTCGTTTCGGCCGTTTCGGTTGTTTCAGCGGTTTCTTTTCGGTCGTTTCGTTTCGCTCGTTTCGCTCGTTTCGGTGGTTTCGCTCGTTTCGGTCGTTTCGTTTCGGCGGTTTTGTTTCGTTGTTTCGGGTTTTAGTACATGCCTCTTCAGTCACGTGCTGCTCAAGCGCCAGGCTTTATAACCCTAGGGCAACCTTGTCCCCAAGGTCATTTTGAAAGGGCAGAAGGGCGATCCCTGGCGGACCCCTGGCGTGCGTTTCTCAAAATCGGGCCCGAAATGCTATTTATGCGCAGGCTATATGCCAACAGAGATTCAATTTTCGTTCGTTTTGAAAGCTAAAATAAAATCTTTTGTCGACGCGAAACTTTGCACTGGTTTTCGGCCCGGGCGGGGGATGGGGGGCTCCGATATGAAAATGACGGAGTAGCCTGCAGAACAGGCGTTATTTTTTTAAGCGAGCGCGGCAGGCAAACGCGAAGCGCGAGGCGAGCGCGGAGCGCGAGGGGATAAAAAAATTACATTTTTTCTCCCCTCGCGCTTCGCGTTTGCCTGCCGCGCTCGCCTGAAACGCTTAAAAAAATAACGCCTGTTCTGCAGGCAAATGACGGAGGTGCTCGTCGTACCTTTTAGGGGTCAAAGTGTGTAGATTGGTACAGCCTAGAGTACTGAAATCTAAAATGACCATTGTTACAATTATCGCGGTATCTTTTAGGGTATTAAGCTGAAACAATATGAGAGAATGTCTTGTGTTGTATAAAATTGGTACCTCTTAGGAGTAAAAATATAGAATGATAAAAAAAATGTAAACTAGTAGTAATCATAGATTATAGTGCGTCTCCTTATCCCGTGGCACCTCGTCTTGACCTAGTACCTTAGTTTCATGAATTAATTCAGCCACTGTTTAAAAGGAATTTGTCGCGAGATAAACGTCGGGCCGACATCAAACAAATTCACAATATCGCCGTGGGATCGGGCAAAATCCTGCCGTGCTGTGTACTCCGAAAGGTGTCAGATTTTTACGACATATAAATGGTATATTTGTCTTGATTTCATTTCGGTTATTTCTCCGATTCTGAAATCATACTCCTCAGTACATGTACTAATACCGGAACCGGAAATGAGAAATTTCTGAGAAAAGCCTGAAAAAGTGCTCCCGTGATAAACTTCTTGGACACCGACGATTAAGTCACACAACATTCAACGTGAATTTCGCAGGATTTTTCGGATAAAATTACAACTACCAGTTGCAAGTAAGACACAAGACTGTTGAATATAATTCCTTTATTAGCTAGACAAATTTTAGTCACAAAATTGCGAAATCTTTAGTCGCAAATGCGCCCGATACAGGCGCAATTTCGAGCACTGTAAAGTTAATCTGCGTTCGCCTGGCGCTGCCGGTCAGTGAATTATTGCTACAAGACATAAGCGAATTGCACCGTACCGTAGAACATCGCGAAGAACGACGTCGGTATTTAGGTGAAAGCTTCCCAAATCAGGCAGAGAACCACAGCAAAATCAAGATAGAACATTCAACACATACCAGAACGGTAGCGAGGAAAATCTGTAACTTCCAAAGAGACCCAACAACTTACTTGGTCCGGAGAATAACCTTCGTCCAATTTTTCCACTGCGTACTTTTAGTAGGCATTGAAATATTGAGCCGTACGATTCCAAAATCGGGAAAATATCCGAAACTAAATCAAGACAAATAGATTATTCACATGTGACATTTCGGAACCCCAGCTCCCCAGGATGATGCCTGATTTCCACGCGCTGGGAGTGCTGGATACTATTGTGACGTTTCAAGATGGCGCCGATTTGGTACCGACACTTTTCTCGATTCGTTCCGCTTAGCCTAGACGACGCGCTAAGCATGCTGGATACTGTTGTGACGTTTCAAGATGGCGCCGATTTGGTACCGACACTTTTCTCGATTCGTTCCGCCTAGCCGACAAGATTAGGAAGCGTCTCCTTCGTCGACGCAAAAACAGTATATAGGGGCAAACGCACGATTCGTGAACGCTTCACAGAACACAGACAAGGGACAAACAACCCACATCACGCCAACTCCACAGCAGCGGTCCCTACACATTTCAACTTACCAGGCCACTCTTCCGCGGACATGAGACTCATCCCGCTTGAACTGCAGCCTACCATCGATGCTTCCCGTCGAAAAGCACGCGAGGCCTTTTTAATTCACAGAGGGAACACTTTGTCACCAGAAGGCATTAACCGAAGGAACGAACACTGAACTCAGTTTTGTATCATATATTATTTTTATCTTATGTTTACGAGTGCGCTGTCTACATGTCATGTATTAGCCAATCATTTATAACTATGTAATTTTCAAATTTGAGGAGCCGTTACAATATTTTCTTTCAGTATAGCCCTGGCCACGAGGAAGACTAGTACAATTAGTCTAAATATTGGCCATTAATAAATCTTCCCTTT
Source organism: Dendrophyllia cribrosa (assembly GCA_024195265.1). Lineage (NCBI taxonomy): Eukaryota > Metazoa > Cnidaria > Anthozoa > Scleractinia > Dendrophylliidae > Dendrophyllia > Dendrophyllia cribrosa. Next base: position 46,194,193 of record JAJLRJ010000004.1, read on the forward strand.
GCCGTAGTGCCAGCCTTGCATTCAGTTGAGTAAAAATATGTTTGAGCCACGCCTATCAAACGAGAATTTGGTACCTTTTAGGGTGTTTTACAAAATTTTCCGACGAGCACCCTCGTCATTTTTATAGGGGAGTCCCCCTCCCCGAGGGGGGGGGGGGGCTTCGGGCTAAAAACTTCAACGCGAATTGAAAGAGATTGAATTTCAGAAATCGCTTTCATGCCCGAAAAGTCTACGCATGCCAGTTGAGTAATGGGCTCAAAGTTCTCGAATAAAGTTAAATTTCTCGGCATTTCTCACTTATATTTTGTGGAAGCTTGGAAAACACTCTACCTTATTCGTACTAATTTTCGCGCGTTTGGTGCCGTTTCTTTATAATTAACTACAACTTATATCCTATTCTATTTTTATATTATGCCATCATATTTACCGTTTATCGACTTAGTTTAGCTTTATCCCCATTCGCTATTTTAAATTCTAGCCTGTATCATAACGACTTTCCGTATCTCCATTAAATCCACTGAAGAAGGACAGCTTGACTGTCCGAAATATCGGGGAACCTCATCCTCTAGTTGTATATTTTTTTCTTCGCTGTTTTTCCTCATTATAGCTTTTATAATTTTAAGTCTTCAATATTTCTTAAGGTCCGTTTACACGGGCGATTTTTTGTGTAATTTTTTTCGCACTTGTCGATGCAATTTTTGTCGCGCGCAAGTTGCATCTTCAAATCGCATGTGTAAACGGGCGGCGATTTCAGTGCGATTTGTCGCGCGATGTCGCAGAGGTTTCGAACGTGATGCAACTTGGCAGCGATTTTTGGGAAATCACAGCAAATCAAAGCAAATGTCGCACCCGAATCGCACAGGAAATCGCCGCTAGTTTACACTTGCGACAAAGGTTGCATTGGAGAGCGCGACAAAAATTGCATGTGTAAACGGGCCCTTATTTCTCTAAATTTTACAAATCCTTTGATAAAAACTATTTCCTGCCAACATACCCAAAAATCACCCAAAAATTTACAAAACACCCCATAACATAGATTCATGAGATGAGCATAGTTTTTGGATCGCTTGAAACGTGAACGAGATATTTCTATTAAAGCCATGTCAAGTGGCGGAAAAATGGCGTTCATGTGGACCCCCGCCTTAAGGTGGTTCAACTGGGTTTTTTGGCGACACAACATCCCAACTTCGAACGGCTGGTACTTCACTGTCTGAGCTCGGTCAGGCAAGCTGCTTCACACATATACTTGTTTATTCAAAAGCGCACAAATATGTAGAATATAGACAAATGAGAAAGTCCTGAAATAAAACAACTGTCAACAAGTAATACGGCAATGAAATTGTGGAAGACGAATGCAAAAGTCCCCTATACTTTTAATTCTATTTCGCGCCCTTAAAATGATTCAATGCACTTGAAATTTACAGATAGTGCATTACATGTTAATTTTCATATCAAAAGATTTGAAAAAACGTTATCGACTAGTTTTTAAACACTTCCCTAACAAAAATGTTACGTCTGTGAGTAAAATGGGCATATTTAAGACATTGCTTTTGATCACATCAACTGAAATCTATTGAAAAAGGATCAAACCTTCAAGGAATGTAGTTTTATGGCTCATGTATAACATTTGGTGAAAATGTTGTTTCAATTTGTCAGAAAGTAATGCGAAGCTTTTAATTTTTGATGGAAAATATTCAACCCAATTTTATTCGAAAACGCTCTCATAAAATTTTTTCAAGCCTTGCATTCTTGGAGACCTACATCTAGACTATACGAGGCAAACGGTCGTTTTAAAAGTTTAGGTCAAGATGTTGAGAAAATTACTAATTTGCAAAAACCACGACGTCATCAGATCGTTGTTATGGTAACACCGATGTCAATGAAATCTACATTTTTGGAAAGTTCATTTCAGCCCTAGTATGTGTGAAGTATATCAGCCGTTCAAAGTTTGGGATGTTGTGTCGCCAAAAACCCCAGTTGAGCCACCTTAATTTCGCGAAACTGTTCAGAAGCCGTACTTTGCGAGTATTTAATAATTTTCGCGATTCTAGGAAAAAAGTGAACAGAAGAGAATTTAATTTCGTGATTTTGCCATTTCTTTAATCTCCATAGCCCTAAAAGAATGTTCGCAAAAAGCTATATAGAACAAGAAGAAATTAAATTAATTATTTTGAAGGGTACTAGCTTCTGGAAATTACCAAAAAAGATTAAAAAGTCCGGAAAACCGGCCAAGATTTTGGACTTAGGAGTACCCTTGTAAGCTACACATACTTTGAGAAAAGGGGACCTGAATTACAAGAAGTTAAATCAAATAAGCTTTCTCGGTAACATATAAAACATAACATAACAGCTTGCTATGTACGCAATGAATCTCAGACTCGAGTCACTTGACGCTTCACTGCTGTCTTGAGTTCAGTCCTTTCTTTTGAGCACAAAAGTAACTTAATGTGTACATTAAATCTACACAGTACAGAATCAGAACTCTGCTATGAAGGGTGGCCAAATGATGCGCATTACAGCAGGATTGGACAAATCCCTCGAAAGGGTCTGTAGGAGAGAGTTGTGTTCTCCCGTTCATAACTGTTGCAATGAATGCCAGCTTTCTCCCACCCTTTGGCAATATGACGCTTCCACTCGCAGCTGGTAAGGTGATTAAACAAGCTTTCGAGCCAGGTTGCATGTATGGGCTTCAGGAGGTTCGATTCAGTTTTCTTTCGCTGTGAGGTGTATGTTTTGAAATGATAGTTAAGCAGGGAAGACATGCTTCCGATTGCTTTCATACTACATCAAGTTTATGAAATGTGATCAAAATTTTATGTGTCACTGGTTTCCAAGCAACAGTGGTTACTATAGCAATGCCAGCTTATTGCCCTTTGTTTTAAACAATGTCGTTTTTTTTAAAGTCTAGTCAGACACTTCATAATGAAACTTTTAAATTTTGTAGTACTCACGTATCACTAGCTGGGGACGAAGTTTCAAGAAAATTTATAAGACGTTTATCGAGTAAATCAATACTCATTTTTATGCAAAACAGTCAGAATGGAGTGCCGCCAGGGATCCCATCACACAACATACTCTTCATGCAAAATTGTGGTGGGCAAAGAAAAACGTGGCTGTAGGTACGACTATATTCACGAAATGGCCAATATACGGTTGGTCTGAGGTGCAAGGTTTGATATTTTGCTTGAGTTTTTGACCAGGCCTTGAGAACTAGGGTCAAAATGTAGGTGTATCACAAGGCTGTACAGCGTGGACTGGACACATAGTCCAATGATATCCGATTCTAACTCATTGGGAGTTCAGGCGGCTGCAAAATATATTTTCTTATTTTAGCATCCCTGCAGGCAGTGTAAACTGAATTAGCAGCCCGGCAAATGCTATACACAGGATCACAGTCAGGTCCAATCAACTCCCAGCTATTCAATTCGTCTCTTTCTTGACTCAACAGTCCGGCACTCCAGCAGAAGCATGACCCATCCCCTTAAATGAAAAAGAAATAGGAATTAGTTAACTTGCAAAGACACCCTTGTGTGTCCGCCACATGGTTTGTCATAAGACCAAAACCATACACAATGAACCTCTCAACACAATATGGGAAAGTTGAGAGTCAAGACTTAGAGCAGAGTACGTGCATGGCAGTAGTGCAAGTAGCCTACGAGAGCAGACATTTTTTTCCAGATCTTCATTCACTTACCAAAAGTGGGAAAAACCGTATGTCTGCTCTCGCAGGCTATGTGTACTACTAACAAGGCAGTGCGCGTGGACAGCTTGTGGAACTGTCCAATATGCTAAACTTTGGTATCAACCCACATTGATACACATTGGGAACATAACCTTTTATTGGTGAAAGCAATTCGCTCTGAGGCTAAAGCTAAAGGCTAAAGCTTAGTCAAAGGTATCAGCATTTGAATCACTTTCCAAACGTCAGTGATTCACTTCCCAGCATCACAGTTTCTTTAGAAACTAACCATTTGGTCCAATAGTGCTGTCTTAGAAGACAAAATATTCACCTCGATCCAAATGCAAGCATTTGATTCGAGTTAATGTATCAAATATGAGGAAGCCAAGTGTTTCATCAGGATATCCAAACACCAAGAAAACAAGTTAGAGGAAGCGAGAAAACCTCGTCTCCCCGCATTTTTTTCGCTCGTTTTTCTTCTAAATATAAATCTAAATCGAATACTATATTAAACTCCTGTATGGGAAATGTAAATACAGGAGCGTGATCATCGGTCATATTTAGTCATAATAGTGACTAGAGTTAATAATTTGGGAAATGTCCCAAGTGTGATAAGCCAGATTTAAATAATTGAATTCCGTGAGGTAATACTATTAGCGCTTTACCCACTATCTGAAGGCCTGGAACAGGTTATTCCTTAAACTGATCATTAAATAAAGGGAAAGCGAAGGAATAAAATCGCCAAAATCTATGCTTACTTAGATCGGGTTTCCAAACCACCATCACGGTTATTTTCTTTGTTCGAACTTATGAATTATTAAGAAGTTTGAGATACAATAGAGCAGTTTTCAATTGAGTGTGGTAAAACCAAAACCAAAGTAATTACTCTGACCAATCACAGCAGTCGTAAACAATCCAATGAACCAATCAGAGCTCGAAGCAATTACATGTCGGCGGCGCCAAGCGCGGGAAAACGCCTGCGAGCAAGTCATGATTGGTTTTGGTTTTACTTCTGATTGGTCGAGAAAGTGGCGCGAGATGTTTTAGCCAATCGCAAAGCGTAGCAATGCAAAACCAAAGCAATTGTGTAATTACTTTCGACACTCAATTGAAAACTGCTCTAAAAAGGCATGCAAACTCGGCTGACTTACCGGTGGAAGCTAGAAGTTTCTGATCACCAAGTGGTGAGAGAGAAAGGACAGGAGAGGCTGAACGACGAAACACACCAACAGGAAAACTGAAAAAGAAAATAAATTGTTATATAGCTGGAGTTTTTCTCAATATAACGTGCGCGTTCATTGGTTGATTCATGGTCACATGACATGTAACAAACATACTGTTTCCCAGTCCCCCCAAACGTCCATGAGCGGGCAACATTTTTTTATGTCAGAGGGTAACAGTGCACTGTTGCCTGCTAGCGCACGTGATCAGAATGTGACAAAAGGTGGCATGATTATGATGCGATTGATGTTTACCTCGAGTGTTTGGTGCGTTTATCAAACAATAAACACTAACCGTGATCCCTCAGCCCTCGGGACCAGTCATTAAGTGCATATTGTTACATTCTCCATTCCACCCTTACTTCAACATTGACTAAAGGCAATTATTCGCTATTGAACAAACTGTTAGAGAATTTCATTTTGCACTGTGAAAAAAGGTCAAGGGTTTGAATGTGTTTTAAATCACATAAGTTTCTTGGATTTCTTTATAACTGTTGTGTTGGTAATAAGGGAGCGGTCATTAACTATTGGGGGGGGGGGGGGGGGAGGGCCGGTAAATTTTGGGGGAGGGCTGTGTTTTTTTGGGCGCCCATTTGGGGTGGGCCACAATTTTATGGGCCCACGTTTAGGGGAGGGTTACAATTTCTGGGCGCCTTTCATTAAAACGTTGGACGATGTGCATAAATGGGTTTTGTGCTATTGACTTTGGCATGGCAAGAGAATCTTCATAGAATCGTATACTCAAAGTTTAATTTCACAGTGAAAAAGCTCATACCTAGAACAATTAAAACATAACTTGATTTATTTCTGGTATACGGGTGTCCTTAGTTTAAGATTACGCAACCTTATCCCGACATCAGCTATACTCCACATTGTGAAATTTGCTATAATACCCTACCTTACCGTTATTGTCAGACTGTCTGGCATTTTTGATGTGCTTCCGACTGCACAAAATTAGAACGAATCCAAGAACGAGCGTTACGAGCTGTCTACTGTGATAATGATTCAACGTACGAAGAACTCTTGCAAAGGGCGAACCTACCCATACTGAGCACGCGAAGGCTACAGGCAATAGCTATATTAACTATGTACAACGTTAAAAATGGTTTGGCGCCCCATATATAGTGAACTTATTCGTTGTCTCAACTGCTCATTGCAATCTTAGAAACCCCCGACTTTATATTATTCCGAGATTTAGGACAGTTACATACGGAAAACACAGCTCATCATACCTAGGCCCCGTCCTTTGGTCTAAACTTAATAAATATACTAGAGAGGAAAAGAAACAAGAGGACAGAAAGCAGAAAGAGAGCGAACCTGGAAGAGAACCGAAAATCTTTTGCAGATTACAACTGGGAAGCAATGTATCGAGAAGGAACGCTAAAGAAACTGAAAGTTAAGATCTTAGACCTGTATATCATGGAAAGGAAGCTGAAGCATTCCAAAGGAGCACTAAAGCAAGAAAAAATAGATCTCATAACCATAGACATTGCTAAAAAGATAATTGAAGGTGGCGAAAATCTAGATGACAGCGATTGTGACGATGATATTGATGATGACATTGATGATGACAATGATGATGGTGTCTTGGGCGAAATCGGAGAGGATGATAGCGATGATGACATCAGTGAGGATTCTGATGAGGATCCAGAGGAAGACGAATCAGTCCAGCAGGAAGATAACTTTGAAAATCTGTTGCAGACCACACGATCTGGCCGAACTTGCAGGACCTGGAGGGGTCGAGCAAGAGCTGCGGACTTCTCTTGAATAGAGACAGTTTTCACTCTAATCCGTCCTTTATAGAAGCACAATTTGTTCACTCTTGAAGTTGACTACAAAACAGGAATTCAATAAGTAACAACGGGGCTGTTTATTGTACGGTTTCCCTTTACTTGGTGAAGCATTTGGGTTTTGTAAATAGTGTATTAAAATAGTAACACTTTTTTCTTATTCCAATGAAATAATTGACTCAAAATAACGTTCGTATGGTTTCTTGTGGTGCAACATTCGAATTTTCAAAATTTTTTCACAGGGGAGGGTTACAATTTTTTGGGCTCACATTTTAAAGGGGGCCGAGATTTTTGGGCTGTTAACCGGAGAGGGGCTAAAATGTTTGGGCTCTAACCTTTGAAATAATACCGACCCTCCCCCCCCCCCAATAGTTAATGACCACTCCCTAATATCTCTGAAGATGACTCTCAATGCAAATGAATCACGGTCTTTCAAATACACAGCCCGGCAAAAGTTTTCCAATTGTCAACTACCCTTCTCAGTCCATCCCTTCAATTAACCACAAATTCCTTCGAACAGGTTGTAAACTCTCTTGCAAAGCAGTTTTGTTTGGTAAACTTTTATTTTACATGCTCAAAATGAACACAGCCGATCAAAACCTAGTGCTTTTGTTTAATTTGCTTGTGCGTTTGCTGACATCATGTGCCACAGGACACCAACCTTGGAGACCTTATGTCTATAATCCACAGGGATCCATCTTCTGTTCCACAGACAGCTTCTCTTTCAGACAAAAATGAACAGCAATTCACAGCTGATGGGCATTTAAACTGGAAAACCTGCAGATCAGAGTAGCAGAAATGTGTGACATATGATTTGCTGATTTCTTGTAAGTGGGTAAAGATTTTGCACTGTCTATGCAAAGAACAGAGGGCAAACACATTAAAAGTCCCTCTAAAATGGACCACCCCTTAACCTGTGTGACAATTTATTGTAATCATTACCTGGTGGGAGGGGGAGGGAGAAATGAAAAAAACAGGGGGGGGGGAAGGGGTGGATCATCTTATAGAATGAAATTGAAAGTGATGGATAGTGTTATGAATTGATAATAGTAACATGTTCATTCATAGGTCAAAACAAAAGGCAGATAGTGGTAGCATGTAAAATTGTGTAGAAGTAACAGAAGCAACAGGAAACTGAAATTGGTTTGAATCTGTGAACGCGGAGAGGTTGAATTGTATTGGTGTTGTTACAAAGATAAAATACAACAAGTTCCAATTGCAAGCGAGTCTGCAAAATTAATATATAAGTTAATGCACATTTGACAGTACCGTTTTTCTATTATATACATCAACAGCATCAAGAAATCCATCTTCTTTTGCGAGCAAAAGCAGTTTTCCTTCTGTTGAAACTTCACGTTCACCTTGGAAAAGAATTCCGAAATTCAGTGTATCTTGGAGACATTTGTCCTCAGGAGAAGCTAAGGTTTATATAATCTAACTATTCATTTGACTGTACAACACATTAAGTGAAACCTCAGCAAAAAAGAGAGTTTATTTTGATAGTTGGCCATATTTATTTTTAATCACCATGCTTGAGCAAATATATTGGTTTTCAGGTCACCAACATTTTTATAATACATGTCGTTTTGGTAATTTTTGTTCTATATTCTGTTACTCTTAAATGGACACTGTCCCGGCTGAAATATCTTGTTTTCATAAAAAAAATTATGGCCAGGAGCTTTAGCTAAGTCTTCACAGGCTCACAACTGCCAGAGCTTAACCTGGTTTTTGTAGCATGAAGTGACCTGACAGTATTACTACTTCGTCCCCGTGGATGGGATGCTAGTCCATCACAAGGTTACCCCTAGCGTTATGTCGCCAGTACCCATTTATACACCTGGGCCCAGTTGTTCAAAAGGTGGTTAGCGCTATCCACCTTTTGAACAACTGGGGCCAGTGCTGGAGAGAGACAATGTGGAACAAAGTTTCTTGTCTAAGAAAACAACACAGCAGTAGAGACCAGGCTCGAACCACCGTCCTTCTGGTTGAAAGTCCGACATGCTAACAGAGTAACCACTAGACCACTGTGCCTCCAGTTCGTTTTTTTTTATCTTAAAATAGGAAGAAAAAAATCGCCAAAGAAGAAAAACGCAAAGAGATATGAACTAAAAAGACAAAATAATGACGAAACAACTCAAAATTCTACCAGCATGGAAACTGTGATATCTTAACAGTCTGTCAAGAAATAAAAATTGATGAACTGTAATCCACTTCCATCCTTGTAATCCTGCACTTTATCTCCAAACTGATGCTTCTGTTTTGCTCTATAGAATCTTTTAATCTAATTTAGGTTTGGTGGAATTTGGTGATATAACATGGAATTAAGTAAGCAAAATTTTGTTATTTTGGCGGAACAGTGTCCCTTTAAACCGGAATAAGAACAGTTCCAAAAGAATGTACCCTAGGACACATTAACTTTATTAAAGGCTCTACTGACATTAACTATATATATATAGTATCAAAATTACATTAATGTAAGTTAGTAACCATTCTTACTGTGTTCGTCATCTGCTCCTGAAGTGCTTTCCATCCCTTGAAGCTCTGTCAGTACACATGAATTTACAGGACAGTCACTTTTAGACAAAACTGCTAAACATTTGGATTCTCCACAATCCCAAAGACGCACAGAACCATCTCTAGAGCAAGCTGCATTTGTAAAACAGAGTATGTAACTCACTAGAATGCATTAGAGGCCTCAGTGGGCGTCCTAAAGATATTTCCCATCATAACATTTTAAAGGAGTAGGTGCAATTTTCATGAATTTCTTCACAAAGTGGGCGTCCACAGGACGCCTGGACACCCTGCTGGCTGAAAGCTTGATGAGTGGTATATTTGAAACAAAACTTGAAGGACTGTTCTTACATAAAATGTTTCTTCCTTTGTCTATTATAGCTGTATCAACAACTCCTGCAAAAGAAGTGAAAAATATTTATGATTTCTTCTCAATTACATAAGTGTTGCAGTGGTATGTACTATAGACACCTTGTTATTGTGCACTGTTTTCTCGGTCCTGCTGGACAGTCTCTCTGGAGATTCCACAAAGCATACACGTGCATGGGCATAGCCAGGACTTTTTCAGAGGTACGCACAATCACCAAATCTTCCATAAATTTTCAACTAGGTCGCATACTTTTTAAAATTTTCTTATTTTTTAGACTTTTTCAAGTACGCACATGCGTACGTGCGTACAGGTAGCTACGCCCCAGACGTGTCTACCCCAAGGTCATGCATGTTTATTTGTTTGGTTTATTTTACGCAATTCTCAAAATTAAAAGCATTCTTTGAACCTTTTTTACAGCTTTTAACTAAGACAATTGCGTGACAGATTAATAAATAATATTCATTAATGGCATCAAGCATAGGTCACAAAATAACTGTTCCGAAATTTCATGAGGCATGTTCAAGCTTACTTGACAGATAAAAATAAAAATAATTATAATTGACATTTGTGATATAGGTAATAGCCCTTACATCACATTCAACAATTCACTCTTAACATCCATGATGTACTTCATGTAGTATGATGCCTTCGTGTAAACCTTTCAGAGAAAACTTCCGAGGAAACTCAAAACTTATCTTAATATGAAGCATACAGTGAAATCAGGTTTTGGCTTAGTGTCTCCCCGATTCGTGGGGTAAACACAAAAATTTTAACCTCCTGCATGTCCTTTTAATGTCACAGGGCAGCTACCATCTTCAGTTGACCAGATTTTTAGTCGTAGGTCAGCTCCACTGCTGAGAACAACCTTTCCTGAAGGAAAGAATCTACAGCTGTTTACATCTGAAATGTGGCCCTCAAGATTCCGCTACAAACAATATTAAAGAGAATAAATGAGAAGTGAGTTTTGTGCAAAGAATAGTTAGGTAAACTTAACTTAATAATACCACGCGATGACACTTGATACTGGTTAATTGTATGCTCTCAACAGGAAAATGGTCAAAACTGTTGTACTCAGACAGAACCCAACATTCCACAAAAAAGATGGTGGCCTCTTTACATACCCTTCTTCCTCACCTTAAAGGGACACTGTCATCTATTTTTAGTATCACTTTGAAAAGCTAAAAAACAGATTTGTTTCAATGGAAACCTACAAATAATGGTCCAGTTTTGTTAACAAATACTCTTCTAGTGCACAGAAACTAGTATTTGTTATCTTTGGCTGCGGATGGCCAGGATGGAAATGGATTGCAACTTGAAAAAATTGCCCTATTTTTTTAAATTCTTTCCAAGTGTCGTGGAAAAATCACAGAAAAACTTATTATTATTTATAGTTTGTTCTTCCTTGAAAAAATCACTTGATGTTATCTTCTTGGTGTTCTAAAAGCAATTTTATGTTTGAGCAAAGGTACTTTGTCATATATTTAGTGTATTTTGACCAAAACACAGTAAAATCTGCATGAGCCCCTATAAGGGAGGTCTCTTAGTTGTATACTTAAATAGCTCACATTTTTTTGTATCAGGTGTGACTAAAAACACAGCAAACGATTTAAACCTCCCTGTGTCATTTCACTAGTAATGCAAGCTTCATGCACACAGAATATTAACTAAACATTTTATGTTAAATTTTCAGGCCATTAACCCATTGACACCTGAACCGCCCGTAACCGCCCGTACAAGACTCCACTGCTTTAAAAAATTGTAACTTTCTCAATCGTGCGAACATTGCCTTAACTAGCGGTTGTGAGCATTGAGTAGAAAGTCTTTCAAATTGAGATACCCAATAAACACAAAAAAGTCAGCGATTTTTGCAGAATATCAGCGTTTGAATTTGGACAATAACAAAAATTACCGTTTTTAACGTCATAGAAAAACAACAAAAATCACGTTTTTGCCTCTAGTTTTTTTTCTTTGTTTCTAAATTGACTGATAGTAAATGTGACAACTGCCTTTTATGTAAGACTTAGGTTAGATTTTAAATTGTACATATTATATATAGTTTTATTTTAAATTCTTAAATATTTTTAGGTAGTATTTAGTGTCCCAGTTAGTGGTTGTATAACTGCTATTTTAGATTTGACACATGAATAAAGGTTGTTGTTGTTGTTGTTGTTTTTATTCAAATCATCGTGGCAAACCCAAAAGTCAACATTTACAGCAAAATTCAGTCCTAGTCCTAGCTTAGCAGTGAATTTTTTTGCTCTTATTCGTTGCTCGGGCCTAGCTACAGCTTCTTATACTAGTGCATACTCACCTTGCCTCGATTTTCAACATCACCACCGCACTGCATGCTGGGAAAAAGCCAAAAATTTTGACAGCATTCGATTCTTTCCCCACACATTTCATATTTATACTAAGTCCACAGCCACTCCGACCCACCGCCGAAATTTCGCGCTTGTTGTATTCTCCTGTGGTCGCAACTTCCAAAATATTCCGCGGTAGGTCGAGAAATTCATCCAGAGTCGAGTCCCAAAGCCACTTCGTTTCCAGGCGGCCATTTTTCCAGTTCAACGAGCAACGAGCCAAATTCGTAAACGAAGTACAACACCTAACTCGCTTCATTGAGAAGTGGACTCAGAACTACCTCCAAGCTTAATGATGCTCACCAGGCAGCTACTAAAGATGAAAAATGGCTGTGAACTTACCAAAAATCGTAGATAATTCATATTGGACCCTTTATTGCAAATCAACCAAGCAAAATGAGATCGTCACAATGACGTTTCCAGTAAACTCGAGCCTTCAGTGTTTTAGAACAGCAGCACTTTCAATGGTAACTCCAAATATGAAGTCACGAAATCCTATGGGGCGTGTGTATGCAGAAAATCATTCAAAAACGTAAAAATCCTCAGGTGTGAATGGGTTAATAAATTTTGTCCATTAGGCTTATCAGAGAGGTAATGTCTTGTATAGCCTTCTTTCCTTACACTAGGCGAGTCTTCATCGAGTACACTTCCCTGAAACATTTGATTATTAGCACTTAACTATTTAGTGCACCAAGATATAATTTATTAGAAATGATAATGGCTATATAATAAAAACAAGAAGTATTGCTCATAGACTAGCCTGCATAGCAGAAGAACCTGGAATCATATAGGCGCAATTTCGAAGGGGTACGAATGTGCACCTAGCCAGTGGCATCCCTGAAATTGTGTCTTTTTAAAATAATAACCTTGCACCTGCAAAATGGGACCATTATTATTACTCTTGCATTGCAAAACGGCACCATAAATGCAATCCTTTTCCACCTGCTATGCAGGCTAATCAAAGGCTGTAACACATTAAAGGCCATGTATTGCCAGGTCAATGGTCATACCCTTAAAACACCATTGCTAGAATCCCAGACAAGTAGAGTGCCATCAGCTCCAGAGGACACACCCAGGCCCCCTCCTGGTGATATATCAATACATTGAATCTAAAACATGAAATATATATCCACATTAAAACATGGCCAGAGTTTAACCCTGTAACTCCCAAGAGTGCCAAACATCAAAATTCAAGAAAAATCCTAAATTTCATTTTGCAAAATTTTGAAAAACAAATGGTACCATGCAAAAGTACTGCTAAAGAGGTTTCATTTGAATGGTCACATCACAGGATTTCAAAAGTTAAAACAAATGGTACCATGCAAAAGTACTGCTGAAGAGGTTTCATTTGAATGGTCACACCATAGAATTTCATCAACAGACTCAAAAGTTTGAACAAATGGTACCATGCAAAAGTGCTGCTGAAGAGGTTTCATTTGAATGGTCACACCATAGGATTTCATCAACAGACTCAAAAGTTAGAACTACACTACATGTCTTCATAATTGACTCTGGGAGTGAAAGCCAGGGTAACCTGTTTTTTTTTTTTTGTAGCCAGTGACAGATGCAAAATGATAAGGTCCAAAGGACATAACACTCCACTCCTACCCCTCCCCCCTTATTCACTCTGCCACTGCCCCCCCCCCCCCCCCCCCCCCCGGCCCCCCTTAGGATGGAGTGTGATCTGCAACAGGTAGCATGAAAAGCAACTGGAAGTATTGCTATTCCTTCAGCATTATATTAAAAGTAACCATTTATACACCTGGGTGGAGAGAGGCAATGCTGAGCAGAATTTCCTGTCTATTTTGTGAGGAAAAAACACAATGACAGAAACCAGGCCTTAAACCTCCACCTTAGCTGAAGGCCAGTAGCTACAACCATTACACCACCACACCTTTTTAATAAAATAATCAGTGTAAAGTCTGTTATGTTAAACTGTTGAAAGTTTGTGCCAACAATAATTTAGCAAAACACAATGTCATCCGAACTTTCTGCATGTGGATAAACGTCCATAAACCATACTTCAATGATTCTATATTTTTAGTACAAATACAGTATTATTTCCCCCAAAGCTTGCAAGTACTGTATGAAAATTTGTGTTTGAATTGGAATGGTAAAAATGTACCCATGACACACTTACACTTTTTTTGTGGAGATTTGCAAAAACTGCACTTGGTGAAACAAACTTTGTTGTGCATCTTTCTTCTGGATATGAAAGTGTCAGACTATTCTGAAAATGGAGGAGATAGCAAGTTTATTAAGGTTGCACTTCATTGAATCTTAATATTGATGTCATTGGTCATTGTAAGCCTGCAGTTTTTATCGGGGGAGTCCAAAAACATGCTCTCGCATCAAGTCAATTTTTACTAAATTTACTGTCTTGTAGTTTTTATAATACGGAATACAGAGGTGAAGGGGTGGTCCAAAAGAAACAAAACTACATGTTTTAGATCTCCAGAGGTTACCTTTTTTTCTAGAAATACTAATATACTAACCTTGTTAACCATTTTTACTACGAAACCATCAGATGCTTGGATAGTTAAGGGATTGTTGCAATCATCATCATCCGTATTTTCATGCGCAACAAGCTCACCATAAACTGTGGGCTGATCTACAAGATAAGTTGACCTTCTCATCACAAACGTAAAACATCAACTGTCAGTTCTGAGTAGTTATAGTCAAAAACTTAGATAAAGAATGACAAGAGTCATTAACTCTGTACAATCATTAAAAATCAAAGTTGGATACGTACTAATCCGTGAACATGAGATCCAAGCCTTTTCTCCAGGATTTCTATAGCAAAAGATTGAAAATAAGCTTATTAAAATAAATACATTGATTTCATATTCAGTTAAGGAGTTAATTAACCAATATGTGAACATAACCCTGGAAAGGCACTCATCAAATATTTTTGTGGGGGTGTGTGGGACCAAACTATTGACACTGTTTACCATTTTCAGACCAAAATAGGTGATTTCCCTTGCCCATTTTCATACCTGGCCACCAAGAAATTTAGACCTGACCTCAAAATAACTAAAATGGCTAAGGAACCATACTTATGGCTCAGTCAATTCAAAGCATGAGCATCATGCCCCCCCCCCCCCACCCCCCTTGAGAATTTGTCATTTTCTCTTTGGACAACTGCAAATGCCCCACTGTGCGGTCATTCAATTTAATAAATCCCCATAAAACATTTTTTGACAGGACTCCTCACTGTGGTTTTGTGGTGCAATGCATCAGTAACCATCAGATTTTTGCTCTAACAAGTATATCTTTAATTAAGGTGGCTCCATATAGTTTTATAGCCGCGTGCATGCTAATGACGCAGGCCTTAGTAATTTTGCATGTGCTCACATGCAAAGGAATGTTTTTCCGAAATTTTAAGATGTCAGCAAAGCAAAAATAAGCAAAATGAACCACAACAGATTTTCTTGCGTTTCCTTAAGTGAATTTTTTTAAAACTTTTCAGATACTAATGCTACCTTTCACACACTCTTTTTAGAAAAAAATCTGTCAGAGCAATTTATTCAAATTGTTACAGTCAAACCGGATGTTCTTTTGCGGGCAACTTTGCAAACTTCCGCCGCAACATTGGTATTTTGATTGACAGTTTGCTTCGAGCAAGTTGGAAGTTTCGCGAGCAAGTTCCTATTTCAAACTTGTTGTCAGTTGCAAATTGCGAATATTGTGAAAACACGTCCTTCTTCAGTTATGGCTCATGTACATTGCAATAATACCACCTCGGTTGAGAAAAGAGAAAGAATAATGGTCATCTGGTGTAAAACAAGAACAAATCGCAAGCATTATTGGATTATCAAGGCAAACTGTATCCATAAATATTGTAAACAGATTTTTACAACACGAGATGTATTTTCCCGGTAAACCTGGCTGGAAGGAACGAACAGTTTCTACTCCTGACATCGTAGAGTTTGTGAAATACTGCAAGGTAACCAAACCAAGTACTTTCAATTCAGAAATCCGGCAACTGACAGCAAGTTTGAAATAGGAACTTGCTCGCGAAAGTTGCAACTTGCTCGAAGCAAACTGTCAATCAAAATACCAATGTTGCGGCGGAAATTTGCAAAGTTGCCCGCAAAAGAACATCCGGTTTGACTGTAAATATATGAAATTGCATGATAATGGGGAAATGGTCCGAACGATCTATGTTTTTTTCCTTTCAAAAAGTTGGCCTTAATCATTTCCCCAAGATAGCAAAGTTGAAAAAACATTCACCGAAGGCAGCTTGGAATATTAAAGAATTAAGGTCAATTCTTGCACAATATTTGCCATTCTTCAGATGCTCTGTTGCCATAGATGGCCTCTACCAAAAAAGTGACAAATGATAATTTAAAAGCATAAATATGTTGGCATCCTTACTGGTAAATCCAATGAAACAAAATTGTGAGGCAAGAAATCAGGCTTTATTTTGTAACTCACGATAGTTTAAGCACTTGGTTTAAGTGTTGCTGCTTTTGTTAAAACTCTGGTGAACCACCTGAACTGATTTGCCTCTCTTATATGCTATGATCGGAGGCTTCTTGTAAATAGTTTTCAGCAATGGCTGACTTTGTGTTAGTCCCCAGTGGTGTGTTGTAACAAATGGTAATATTTTATTGCAATATTTTTTCTTTTGTTGAAGCGCTGCCTGTCTTCCAGCAAAACCAACTTTTAAACAATTTCTCTAAGGTCTGCTAGTTTGGTTACATTGTTGTAGCTGACACTGTTTTATTCGTTGTTGTTGTTTTTCTTGTTTGCTCTCTGTCTACTTCATTTTTGTCGCTTTTTTACATGCCCTATATTTCTTACTCCCTCTCCCACCCCCCAACTTAAAAGGGTGCTCCGCGGCCTCTGCGGTATTATGACCAAGAATGTTGAATATATATTAAAATATTCAACAATAATTACATAGTTAGGCCAGACAACAATCCCTTGTTTTATGATATAAACACACCTTAAAGCTTCTTTCCAGTCCCACTGTATGTTCAGCCGAGGTGTTTCTACGATGTTAATTTCGACTCCTACATCTACATCCATCTGATCTTTCTGCATGAGTTCTGAATTCTGTCGAAGTGAAAGTTATGTTTGCCTTCTGCTTACTTATCAAGCAACCCTCTTCCCTCTTAATGCACTCAACATTTAAGCATTTCTTTTATAACGCAGAGTGATTTAGGCTCTACAGTACTCAAGTATTTCTGAAGAAATAAAAGAAAAGCCCGTTTGAAAATTCTACACGAGTATCCGCCATCTTGAATGATTAGATCCGAGGAGGACTGGTCATGACTATACTCCAAGTCACGTCCTATCACTGTTTTCCGCGGGAGATGAAAAAGATAAATTTTCAGACGGTTTTGATGCGGTTTTGCCCGCTTCCGGTTCGTGGTTCCATACCTTCCGTCATATAAAATTTGCTTCACTGCACAGTGTAATTTCATCTGTAAAATTAAAAACGAAAAATACAAAACGTCAGGAACTGTGGTTTAAAATGCCAGCCAAATTACCAAACATTGTTCCCCACCCCACCGCGGCCAAAAAGGGGCACCACATCAAAAAGTTATATTCAAAAATGTAATGTTCTTTCGTGACCAAGTTCACCGAAATAAAGATTAAACGGCTGATATGATTTCCGTTTTATAAGCCTCGGTAAAAGAGCTCATTTTGCATTTCAACACGTATAGAGCTTGATTTCTGTTTTATTTTTGAAAAATATATGAGAGTTTTTATAACAGGAAGAAAAGTAGTTCATGTCATGAATAATTGCCCCCTTCCGGTAAACCACTTCCAATCGAAGCATTGAAACCCCACATTTGAAACATTGTAACATCCGACTAGTACCTGATCATGATGTCTGAAAATAACAAAAACGCAGTTCAAAACTATAAAATGGTCAGTTCCGACTGAACAAACATGGTTACCCTTACCCTCTTGCCGTCGGCGATCACGTATGATTATTAGACTTTGACTAATTCTACATTATTTTTTTGTCATCTCGGCCAAAGGTCCAATAAAAGATCACTTTCAAAAACACTGCTGTGAAACAATTAATCTCATTACTTGTGAGTTTAATCACGTTTTTCCCCGAGGCTTCAAAGGTATGTGATGCTAATTAACCTGCGAACCAATCACAGGTTGGAGTCCTTTGTAACTACGAACAATTCGCACGAGAGTAACAAAACCGCCGCAGACCCGACGAGAGACGGGTTTTCGGGCAAAAAGAACTTATAAATGGCTGTTAACAAAACCGGAAAGGATCTCTAAGCCCAGGTAAATTGCTCATTTAAAGCTTCTCCGTGTCAGGGACTGTATAATTCATATTTTCATGTTGTTATAGCGCGATATTTCTGTAAGCAAAGTGTACAATAACTTTAAACTTGTTTTCGAGTGTTCTTGCGATCTTATCAAGTGCCTCGATCGTCTAAACTAAAGGCTAGTACAAGTTTTTAAAACCTTTTAGATGTAGATTCAGCCTGTAAATTTTTCGAGCATTGGAAAGCTGTTTTAGAGACTATAATTCGTTCATCAATTCAAGGCTTCGTTTAAATGAGCTACATGTATGACTGGCCAAACATGAGTGATTAGATGATCGCCAATTGAAAGCTATAAAGACAAAGAAGTCCCTTTGAAAGAAACATTCCTTTCTAAAGCATGTCGCTTCGTTTACACTTATAGTGAAGCTTGGTGAGTTTATTTAAACTACCTTCGCATTTTTTTCAGATGAAGTCGCATTGTGATCCAGTCTTGCATTTGAGTGTGGTCTAGCTGAGCGAACGAAGACAATATTGGCAACAAAGAAAGCCAGCCGGCTGGTCCCCTAATTGGGGGCCAGATCGGTTTGTTTCCCTCGAATGCCAACGGATTTCAATCTCATGAAGTTAAAAAATACATTGAGAACTGGAGCAAAGACGAGGGAACCCAAGTTATACGGTAAACTATTTGTCACCAGTATCATTATCAATTGCAAGCATGACTGCAATATTTGTTTACATTAGCATGATGTCTTTTGGCTGAAGTCGCAACTTGTTTATAAAGTACGTATAATTTTTGACAGGTTCATCCATGGATTTTGTTTACTATTAGAGGTAGACGTTTTCAGGAAATAATTGATGTCTAATTTCATGCTTCTAATCGACAATATATGACTGGATCATATATGTTGTGAAAAGTTGCTAACCACAATATCTGCAATATCACAATCGCTTTTCTTGTTCTTTTCGTTGTAAACATATTTCGTTTCGTTGTTAATACATGTCGAACATTGTTGTTGTTTTTCGTTTCATTCCGAGTAAATTCACTGCATAGATTAAAGAATCAATCATGTACAATTGTTTCGTTAATAATTTAAAAATAAGAAATGTAAGCCACTAGATCCTGAAGATTTATATTTTATATAAGCTTTTCATATATTATTTAAATGATCTAATTCTAGGCTAGCCCAAAATTATATGAAAAAGTGTAAAATTAAATCATCTTTTCTATATATAGTTCAATACTAATTTAATACACAAGTATTGCAAACCTGTGATTGCATATTTACATTTTATATTTATTTAAGCTTTAAATACATTATTAATTTTAAATAAGCTAATTTTAGGTTTGCCCAATATTATATGAAAAAGTTTAAAATTAAATCATCTTTGTCATGTAGCTAGAATTTGATTGATGCTAAGATTTAAAGTTTTAATAAATTTAATAAATTTATAACTGTTACAACTAAAATTAACTTATATTAAATGAAAGAGGAACCCAGAGTTGTTTAAAAATGTATGACTAAAATGCCACTATTAACAAGGTGGTTTTATTAATATTAACCTAGATTGGTCTAATATTACTGTGGTGTTCTTACAACCATAACGTCAAGGCAATACAAGTCATTAACTAACAATGACTGGTCGCAAGGTAGAGATCAGCTTTTAATTTATTACCATGAAAGTGAGAATTTAACAATCAAAATAAAATAACCTTTAGTTCCCAGAAGAAACAAGAGCAATGATTATTTAGCTGCTTGTTTATTTATTACAATTTATGGCAAACTTTAATAAAAAAGAAAATATATGCATGTGAACCAAAGGATGAAATGCAAAGGAGTCTAAGACCCCATATAAGAGCAGATCACCATGTAAAAAATATCAACATTAAAAATACAATATGTTTAAAATTAGCTAAAATATACCAGTAAATATAAGTAAAGTAAAGTCGCGCACACGAGCCAGAAGGCTCACAACGGCCGGAGCTTAAACCCGGTTTCTGTAGCATGAAGCGACTAGGAATATTGCTACTCCCCCCTGGATGGGATGCTAGTCCATCGCAGGGTTACCCCCAGCATTTTTTTGTCGCCGGTACCCATTTATACACCTGGGTGGAGAGAGACAGTGTGGAGTAAAGTTTCTTGTCTAAGGAAACAACACGACGGCAGAGACCAGGCTTCGAACCATCGACCTTCAGGTTGAAAGCCCGACGCACTAACCACTAGACCACCGTGGCTCACCAGTAAATATAAAAGAATAAATTCATAGTAAAATACATATAAAAATGTTACAATATGCAAAGGGAGAATACATAATAATAAATTAAATGAGCCGTAAAAAACCTCTTAACTCTTGCTTTAAATGAATTTACGCCTTGTAGCTCTGCAAATGTCTTCTGGAAGAAGATTCCAGGTATTGACGATTCTGTTACTTACATATACATCTTTTTAGTTGTCACAAAATATTTTCAGTCTTCTAGAAGCAGTCAGTGGTAATTTGTCCAGTTTTGACTAAAAAAGTTAATTTAATTGCTTTGTTTTGAGTTAAATTGTATTGCTATTTTCAAGCCATATAGTCATTTTTCTGTCTAGCAAAATTGTTTGCCATAAATGTCATGATATTTTTAAAATACAAGAGTTGAGACTGGAGAATAGCTGTTCGAGAATGTTATAATTTACATGTTATTAGTTGCCAGACGCAATCTGTAAATGCACTTTACAACAAATAAGGAACATATATATTCCTGTGAATTAATGGTCTTTGTTTTGTGGTGTTTTTATGCTACAAGACAAAACTACACTTCAAAGAAAATAACGTGATTTTCAGCACTTGTTTACAAGTATATGTTGTAAACAACTTATTAAATATTTGGCTGAGTACTATCATACAAAACATAGGCACGCATTGCGTGCATGAGCTATTTTGAAAATTACCTAAATGATATGAAATGGTGAAAGTAACAAAACAGCGGAAGTTAACTCGCACAAATAACCGCTTGCAGATATACGTTTTTCAAATCCTCCGGCCCGCCCACTACCAAAAAAATACCGAGATAACCAACTGGGTCCCGTTTCTCGTTTCTCGGCTAGCTTTTTTTCACGGGATTTCCGGAGTTATTTTTTGACGAAACTACGGCCCCAGTGAAATGAGCAACTTGTTTCAGTAATGAGTGTATTAAATTAAATGTCAACCAGAAAAGTCCTGCACATAAATTTGATGCATCTAAATTGAAGGCTTATTATTTCCTGGAAATTTGTATCTAGTCTTTTTTTAAAGGTTTCTTTTATTATTCACAAAAGACACGTGGAAAAGGTTCCTTTGGCCTGGAAGACGCAAACTAATTAAATTAAATTGTTTTCAACTCCAAACCACAAGCTAATTAAATTAGTGACACGAAAATTCTTTGAACCACCTGTTTCTGTAATGTCAACCAGAAAAGTCTTTCACAGAAACTAAACGCATGAAAAATGAATATAAGTAGTCTCCTAGTAAATTGGAACTAATATTATTTAAACAACTGTTTTTATTCTCCACAAAAAAGTCGTGCAAATAGAAACAGAACTAATTAGATTAAATTGTTTTCGACTCAAAACCACAAGCTAATTGAATTACTTACACGAACATTGTTGAGGTTAACATTTGGAACCAAACACCTTTTCCTGTAATGTCGATCAGCAGAAACTTAGCGCATCCAAAATGAATTTTGCTTGTTTCCTAGTAAATTGCAACTAATATTTTTTAAACAGGCGTTTTTTAACGCACCATATAAATTAATTACATTACGTTTTCTCGAAAACATGTTGAATTTCATCACGTACCAGTTTCTATAAGGACAAAGTTCAATATTTGCACGTGCACACAACGTGACTGCTCATACAAAATACAGTCGCTTCTTGCTTATAGTAATCGCTTGAGGCACACAATTAATAACCTACACATCAGCTCACATTAATTCAAAGAAAGATAAACGTTTTACATACTGTAAATTGTAGATTAATTGCATTACATTTTCTCTGTTGAACTCCATGCATCACGGACAAGTTTCTATAAGGACAAAGTTCAACATTTTCACGTGCAGACAGCGTGTCTGACAAAAAAATGCAATTTTAAATAGTAATCTCTTGAAACCCAAGCTTGAAACATACAATTTATGTTCCGCATCATATTATTTGAAATCGGCTTGCCGTTTTTGCAATAAAACTATACTCATACTTCAGTATAAGCTCACCCATGAACGTAACCGCAGTCCACATTTTTTGGACGTCTCATCCCCCGCAGACCATTCTACCATTCATGCATAGGGCACATTATAGGCGGTATTTCCGAATAAATGTCCTTGATATTGCCAGGTTAGCAAGCCAGTCGGGATTAGAGAACAGTTCCCAAGCAACAAATTTTCAAAACTTTAAACTTTTAGTGTTTGCGGCAACAATCGCGGAGATTCAAGATGGCTGATTTTCAATTCATGTCAAGTGCCCTTCTTTGACCTTCAGTAATACCATTTTAGAAGCGAAAATTTGATTGGCTGACATAGTACACGGTGTACATACTAGAGGCAATCTGATTGGTGTGACATAACCCAAGACATACATACAAACAAACAAACTAACAAACATACTAACATCACAAACCAACCTTTGCGCCTGCTTAAATGAGCTATTTTTTTCAAAATAGCTCAAAAAATTGATGACAGAAACTTAGTAACATCAGTACAGCATGACATGCCACCCTTAAAACTAGTAGTAATTGGAAATTAGGGGAGTGCATTCGACAGGGTGGGGTGATGGTACAGGGAGTGAAGAGGTGGGAGGTGGAGGTGAGGGCCAGTAGGCGGCGGTGGTGGTGGTGGTTGTTGGGTGGGGTGGGGGGGGGGAGGGGGGGGTGGGTGGGTCAAGAGGTGGCAGTTATTATATCATCATATTCTCGGGATATTTTCAGTTTAGAACTATACAATCCAAGTCTTGTTTTGTTTACATCAAATCGCTTTTCAACCTATGAAATTAATGAACAAACACATACAAATGGACAACAAAATCTTCTTTTGAAAAAATTTATTTAAAAAAATAAATAACCTGATTTGCCAAAAGCAGTTATTGTAAAATTTGACGTCTACAGAGGTCCATCTCTCAGTCACAGTCTTCAAGGAAGAAACAGCGTGACATTTGCGTTACTTTTTGTTCACATTTACATACATGCAAATATATCAAGCGAATAACATTGAATATTTGACAAACAGCAGCACAGATGTAATTAGGATGATGTGATTCAAACATAAGCTAACACGATCTACAATGAAACTAAACAAAATCATAAAGAAATCGAATGTTATTTAGTAAAATAGCAATGATAAGATAAGCAAACAAAGGAACACCGTGATGCAGCCGTCTATATTTTTAATACCTGAAAACAGCAACAACAGCGAGCAAAAACATGCGGGCATAAGTTACGGGGAAGAATTGTTGGATCCAAACAGAAAAAAAAATCGCAGCCAACCATTATTTCACTTGCCGTATGACAGAGACCGATGAATTGTGTAGAGATCGACGCGGATCGACAGCGTTCGTAAACAGACCCTGAAATGTCCGTGGTTGATTTTGCCATCAAACCTCTGCCAGGCTTTATTTCACTTGCTATGTGATAAAAATCGGTCAATTCTCAACTTTTTTCCGGCCGTTGAAAAGCGTAAAGTTGCTTTTATGCGCCGCAGATCAATAAGCGAAGCGAAAGCGTCTTTCTCCGATCGGCAGCAAGCTCTATGACAGCGAGGCCAAAGTAGATACCAGTTCCCGCCCGTGAATTTGCCCCTGAAAAACACAAAAGAATCTTCGGGGGGGGCTAATCGGATGTCCAAGCATGAGAAAAAATCTCGATTTTTTCCGCTAGGAAATTGCACAGGACACCCAACACATGATACAGGACATTCAACACGATATTAGGATCGCGTTCGCAGACGAACGCAATAATTCTAAATCTTGCTTGTGAGTGGGAATTGGCAGTTTCTTGGTGCTGCCGATAATGACATGATTAAGGAGGCTCGAAAGGGTTTTCAGCTGCGTGCGCGCGCGACGTGCACTCGTCATGCTTTGACGCATACGTCAGTTGATTTTCCTATCAAAAAGTAGCGCGCGCAGCTCACCGGAAATAAAAATACTGCTTAAAATCGCGCGAACCGGAAATAAATCGTGCATAAAATATTCCTCTTTATCTCAAAACTTTGCTCGGTGACCTATGTTGAAATTTTTTATGCAAGTAGCATTCAACTTTATCTAACATTTGAGACATTTTGGACAAAAACTGTACAGTGGAATTTTTTTAAATCTTTAAAAAGCCTTTTTCGATTTATCTCGATTTTCACAATACAGATTTTTTTCAAATTTACACAGGAGGTGAGGAATATTGCAAACTTTTAAAAACGCTTATAAAAAACATAGGTCACTGACAGAGTTAGTTTTAAAGATAGATTTAAAAAACTGACTTTTGAGGGGTATCTCTTTGGAGGGTTATAGTTACCATGACAACAGATATGACGTCATAAATGGTCTTGAAGGAAACTTTAACAACCATGTCATAAGCTTATCTAGAATTTGTTTCAGAGACTAAAACCATAAAATTTTAATGTGTAATTGTTCTGACATGTACATAAGCTGTAAGAAACCCTTTCGAGCCTCCTTAAATGACCTAAAACAAAAGATTCAACCGACAAATTAAAGATACTTACATCACAATAGTTTCCGCGACGCCAAGAAAAACCCCTTGGATTAACTTATAATTCATTGTCCTAATAGTTAATTAATTTTTATCTTAAGTCACAGCTTGCTTTTAAAACACATGCTGTTTAAGTTGATTGAAATATACTTCATTTATTTTTTACTACCCAGGACTTGTGTAATGTCTGATAGCTATTATCTTCATTTGCCTATCGAATATTATCCAAAGCAAAACCACAAGTTATCCAAACAAAAAAATGATAATGTGTGATAAATTCAATTAGTATGTGGGTCTGAGAAAACTTATTTTATTTTAAGAATTGTTTTTGTTATGCCTGAGCCGTGAAGACATATGTCTAGTCTTGTGGTTTTCTGTAATTATAAATATTCTGAGAGTATAACACCTGGTACTATGGGTTACATTATAATCAATCCGAAGATCAATGAAAGTATTAAATCTCCTTACCATCTGATGTACATTTGTTTAGCATATAGTTATGAGAGTTTAGCAATACATCAAGTCAATATTAAACAAGATGCTCTAGCTGTTGGTACGTGTTGATGAATGATTTCTTGGGCAAATTCAATGAGGTAAAGCATTAAATTTTGTACAGTGAAGGGAGAATTGGATACTTATAAAATAATTAAATTGAAATTATAACAATTTTAATGAAAAGCCAAAATTTTGATATGCTTCAGGTAATGATTAAAGAAGATCATTCTTCTTGAAATGAATAATTATTGATGTTAGTAATGGTGAGTATGTTCCAAGGCTAGATTTTTTTAGGCTTTTATTGAAAAAACATTTTCAATAAAAATTAAAGTAAAAACATAATTTCACTGTTAAATAGTAATGTTGGCTAATATCCATTGCTCTAGATGTAGTTTAATCCCTTTAATTTCTAACTATAGTAAAACTAAACAAAACAGGATTTAAACTTTTAACAGAAAATGCATCTTATGAAGGAGAATGAAAGTGAGGAAACAAACTCAAATTGTGTGGTAAATCTGCATCTAACTGAGTGGAGGTAGGCAAAAATGAAAACTTTATAACTCATAAATTATAAGTTTGAATTTTTGGCTTAAAAATATATTTTAATCAAAAATATTCAATAATTGAGATTCAGAAAAAATATATATTTTTTATTTGAATGACATGAAGCTTTCCATAACAAGTGAATAATTTTATTTTGCTTTAAAAAATAAAAAAACAAATAGCAACATACAATGTATAAAACTGCAAGACTCCTCAGCTATCTTAAACAACCAAGATACATATTTTTTTTCAATAAAATAAAATATCTACAGTGTAGAAGTTTAAGATAGCTGACAGCGATGCCAAGGAACACATCATTTGAAAAAAATAATTCACACTACTCATTTATACTACTTAAGAATAGTTTATTCTTTCAATTTGTTTAATTTGCTTTATAGGACTGAATTGTCCAGGGTTTGAATTCATAAGGATGCAAAAATTAACCATTCTGTTCATGACCAGCCAGGATTGATTAGACTATAGAAACATTCTCTGTAGATTAAAATAATTTTAAAATTATGAGCTTTCAGCAACAGACAGGTAGCTTAATGCTCATAAATATTTTAACCAGTGAGAGAACTTTGTTAGCCTACTCATGTACATTTTATGTAAAACCAAAGCCTGGTTTTCACCTAGCCAGCGACATATGCATAAGCATAACCGGAAGCTTAATAGAATTATGCCCAGTGAAACTGACTTACAGTGTAAATCATAAGCCCATGCAAGCATAAGCTAAAGCATAAACTTAATCTTGTATGCTTATACTAATTATATCACGAATGTTAACTTTTACTTGACACAAATTCCTATGCTTTCACTCATGCTTATGTCGCTAGTGAAAACCAGGCTTAACCCTTTAAGCCCTAACATCAAATTTTAAATTCTCATTTCTCATCCCTATACATTTCCTATAGAGGTATTCGTGAGAAATTGTTTAGATATCAAGAGAATTCATCTTGTGTGATCATGAATGTCCTTAATTCTCATGACCTTTTTTATTGATAAGGCATTGATATTACAAGGAGAAATTTGATGCTGATCACTCTTAGCTGGGCTTAAAGGGTTCACAGACTAGACAGATTCTGGATGGCTGTGTACTATTTACTCACCATGACCTGAACCCAATTTTGTGTTCTTTAAAAGACTGGTTTAAATGACATCTGCTTGTTGTTATTCAGTTCCTTAGCTGAGGTGAACACACTATCCACAGATGGTGGTCCTTTAAGATGGGTACCAGTCATAGAAAGTGTTATACCAATTATTATTCACCGGAAGAAGGTGTGTTAATAACCATATCATGTTTTACACAATTTCTGCAGAATGATGGAGGGGTTTGTTTGCATATTAATACTTAGTACTAAACATTGTAACTCAATACGCAGTACAAAATGTAAACTTCGTATGACATTTACATAAACCATTTAGTTTAATTACAAGAGTCTATGTGTAGCCTCTATTGCCTCTATTGCTTGCTTACTTGAAATCCTCTTGAAAGTCACCTCCCAAGATCTTAGAGTGCAAAACATAATGTTTTTTTTATTGGTTTTGTAGGTGGATGGTGTAGATGTATTTCTTGTCACAGCATTGATGAACAATGAGACTGTCTTTAGTGCAGAAATTAACTTAAATGGTAAATTTGTACAGACTTATGACTTGTAAAAATAATGTGCATTTGACTCATTCCCTTAAGGTGGCTGAACACAGTTTCACTGTACCTATGCGTCATCCATTGTCATTTTAAAACCACTAATGTTTGGGCGTCCAAAATTGGTGAGGCATACGATTAAGCAACATGCTATATATTTTCATATTTTTGTTGAGATTTTAGGGTGTTGCCATGGCAACACGGTGGATTGTAAATGAGCCTGCAATATTTGGTTTCCTTTATTTTTAGAAAATCTAGTCATTAGATTTTGTCCATCATTTGACTCCAGTAAACTCGTAAAAATATTTGCATGTTAACACTAGTCTCGTGTAATTTTGACAGAGGGATCTTCCGTAATATGTGGTTTAATATGTGTAGGTTTTGTAAAAATCTCCTCTGTTAGATTTCAAATTTTTGATGGCAGGTGAGTTCGGCATATTCGGAACTATTATTGTGCCAAATTTCGTGAAATTCTAATGAGTGGTTTCGTAGAAATCAGCACGTTTCCAAGGAAAGTTGCTAAAACATCCAGTCACAATTTTTTGATCAACTGCGCATGCGTTGCATTTGACTGGGTTCTCAATCCAAAGACAAAACGACCAAAAAGGCAGTGTATTTCTTCAATGGTTCGTTATATTATCTATTGATTCAACAAACATTTTTACGAACAACAAATTGTTTGATTTTAAGACGAAAAACAACACTTTCGCGATCCACGCTGGGCGAAATAAAATGATCGCTGAATAGGCGCCACGTTTGTTTTTCTCAAAACTCTGCGCGCGCTAAATCGCGTAAGCAGCTAAAATTTGAAGAGCGCGCGCAAACTGTATTCAACCACCTTAAACTCTTTTCAGAGCTAATTAAGTACATGATTGTATCATTAGTTATGTGGAACGTCCATTAAGGAGACACCATTGGGACCAGGAGAAGTGTCCCCAGCTTAATAGAGTTGCTGATGTCCCCTTAATAAAGGTGTCCCGTTCGGTAGAGGTGAATATTTGCAAATAGAGAGCAAAGACAAATTCTATGAACGACTGGAGAGTACGATATGAGTGTTTTGCCAGCCAGGACCAGGAGAAGTGTCCCCTTGGGTGTCCCCTTGGGTGTCCCCTTAATCGAGGTGTCCCAATTTACATAGAGGTTTCACTGTATTTACAAGTGGGAAGTTCGGTTCAAGTTTTAACTAAGTTTTATGTCTTTTTTTTTTCATTATTTGATTCAGAAATTCGGCTGAAGAAGACATCAGAGTGTTTTGTACAGTGGAGGAATCGTAAATCAAGTAAGTCTGGATGTTAAATCAGCTAGGAAATCTTATTTATTAATATATCAAGTGGATTTACTAATTCCTTAGCTAAAAAAATAATACTAATTACATGTTAGTTCTAATGGTATACACTTACATACTATAAATATTGTATTAATTAAAATTTATAGACTGTTGCTTTGCTTTTAATTGCACAGAGAACCATGCCTGGGGACTCAACTTTGTTTCTGAAGAGGAGGCTCAAAAGTTCTTGGATTTTTGCTGTGTACATGTATGTTACTGAGTTTATATGTTTAACTTAACTAACTTCATTGGTTTGAATCAGATCAGGAGATATATCAGATTAACTTCGGCAAAAATTGAAACTTCAGATTCATTCAGGAGAAAAAAATTACTATACTGTAAAAACCAGCAGTTCCAAAAATGTAGCTCACAAATAAGCACACCCCAAGTTTTGGTCTCACTCATTTATCTTCATTATGTTAAATAATTTTTGTTCCACGTCATTTTGTACAGGTCTCAAATCAAGGCTCAAAAAGAAAGGTTGACTTATCATTATATACAGGGATTCTGACAGGGTGCGCGGGTGCGGGACCGCACAATTCGGTCAAACCCGCACAATTCCGCACAATCCCGCACAATACTGAAATATTTGCTTAAAATTTGAATTAAATCAGGTATTTCTATTGATTACCAAGATTTCGAGAAACGTTTTAGGCTATTTTCAGTCCATTTTCCTTCCAAACAATCGAGAAATCCCTCGCTTTCCTCGAACAGCTCGAGCGATCGATATAAAAACAACAAGGCATTCTCTTCGCCGTCCTGGGAACTAGTCTCAGTTTTACTTCTATCCGACTTCCTACCGAATTTTTCGCGCAGCTTTTTAGTTGTCGTTTTCCAGACATTATGTCGTTTTTCTAAGCAGCCTGTCGATATTTTATCGAGCGCTTTCGCTTCCTCTCTCAGTTTAATATGTTGGGGACCGAAGAAGAAACACCGAAGAAATGTACCGTCGCGCCGAAATGAAATGTCACTCTGTCTGAATTAATTTCGCAAAGAACTGATCAAGTTTGCGAATCGACAAACAAACTATTAAAGCGCTGGAACTTCGGATTGATAGGAGAAAATTATTAAGTTCTGAATGATCAGAATACTGGATTTTATTTTTTCAATCAAGTGAAAGACGTTTTCATTCAGGAAAATGCAAAACAAACATGCTATCAAATTACATTTAGCACGCGATTTGCATACATCTCGAGGTTCTGTTTTTGCGGCAAACTTTCGAAGAAATTGTGTGAACCTTTAATGGAAATTATTCACACTACATAAAATGTACGGATTTTTAATAAAGGAACTCGCTCAGATCGGAAACATTTTATTTTGAGTGGTATTTCGGTTTTACCCGATCGAGTTCATCGTGTCACGCAATGTGGTTTTGTTGAGACAAATAAACTTTGGTGAAGAAAAACAGCCGCAAATTGGCGATTGCTGGTACATTTTGATCCCCAAAGTAAAACATCTATTTGTATTTTTCATTTATGCAGAATTTCCTCCCTGTCATATTTTTCTGGCCTGGCTAGAACACTGGTGATTGAATATTTGGTTGGTCACAGGATTGCGCAATCCCGCACAATCGAAGAAATTTACCGCACAATTTGCCGCAAAACTCCCGCACAATTTTAGTTTTTTTCCCGCACCCTGTCAGAATCCCTGTATATATGTTGTGGTTCAATTTTTTCTTTGGTTTGAAAATTTTCAAACCAGTTAATTTTTTGTTTTCCTTTGTCTCCGAATATGATAATGAATCAGAGACAAAGGAAAATAAAAACTAAACTGGTTTGAAAATTTTTAAACGAAAGAAAAATTTGAACCACAACATATACACCGCAACCTTTCGATAAGCCGCACCCCTGATTTTGAGCAAAAATACAGTAAGTATAGGAAATCGTATGAACACGAGTGCATTTCGTGATTTATGGGCACAAGTGATGTTTTGAAAGTTCTCAAAATTGCACGAGCTGCTTCGGTGATCGAGTGCCCATAAATCACGAAATGCACGAGTAGTTCATACGATTTCTTGTTTATAATATTCTCGACAAAATTTTGGTGAGGCCGTCACGGTACACTGCGCTCGACTTTCAATTTTCACTTTCGCGCAACTTTCGTATTGCACTTTATAACCTAATTTGCACTCTATAATCTATTTATGCATTCATCATTGACCAATCAGAAACTTTATATTTTGTTAAGTATATTATAAATTAAATTATTCTGAATTATGATCCTTCAAATATGAAACAGAAGACATTCTAGAATAAATACAGACAATTTAGAACATGTACCAACCTGTCAACCTTGTTTTATTAATTAATTACTACCCACACTACTATAAATAATGTTGTTGTTGTGTTTACAGGATGGACGTCTACGTTCAGTGTCCAATACTTCGTCAACAGCTCCCTCATCATCCAGTCATCCAAAACCAAATGCACAACAGAATGGGACCAAGGTGGAGTGTTGTTAACCTACACTAAATGTTTTTTGGTTCCATTGAAATGTGAAATGCAAGAACACTGTAACATTCATTCATGAAAAAATTGATTTTATCAACTAAGTTATTTTAAATAATTACAACTGAAGGGTTGCACAGAACAAGGCCCTAAGTGACTCCCTGTGTTTTATAAGGGAGTTACAAGGCAATTTGGAAGGAGAATCTAGCAGTTTATCAGAAATCACTTCGAGCTTTTTTCCAGGCACCCCTTCAACTATTCACCAAAGTGGAAGTGGCTATAGAGGTGGATATTTTCCTTGCTGCTTCGCAGCTTGGTAAATATCCACCACTGGCCACCAACACAGAGGTGAATTAGTTGTTTTTAATAAGTACAATGTACATACTAAAACAGCGAGATATTATACAGGGATTCTGACAGGATGCGCAAGTGCGGGACCGCACAATTCGGTCAAACCCGCACAATCCCGCACAATACTGAAATATTTGATTAAAATGTTAATTAAATCAGGTATTTCTATTGATTACCAAAATTTCGAGAAACGTTTTAGGCTATTTTCAGCCCATTTTCCTTCCAAACAATCGAGAAAACCCTCGCTTTCCTTGAACAGCTTGAGAGGATCGATATAAAAACAACAAGGCGTTCTCTTCGCCGTCCTGGGAACTAGTCTCAGTTTTACTTCTTTCCGACTTCCTACAGATTTTTTCGCGTAGCTTTTTAGTTGTCGTTTTTCAGACATTATGTCGTTTTTCTTAGCGGCCTGTTGATATTTTTTCGAGTGCTTTCGCTTCCTCTTTCAGTTTAATATGTCGGGGAACCGAAGAAATGTACCCGGTCACGCCGAAATGAATGTCACTCTGTCTGAATTATTTTCGCAAAGAACTTATCAAGTTTGCGAATCGACAAACAAACTATTAAAGCGCTGGAACTTCGGATTGATAGGAGAAAATTATTAAGTTCTGATCAGAATACTGGATTTAATTTTTCAATCAAGTGAAAGACGTTTTCATTCAGGAAAATGCAAAACAACCATGCTATCAAATTACATTTAGCACGCAATTTGCAAACATCTCGAGGTTGTGTTTTTGCGGCAAACTTTCGAAGAAATTGTGTGAACCTTCAATAGAAATTATTCAAACTACATAAAATGTACGGATTTTTCATAAAGGAACTCGCAACAGATCGGAAACATTTCGTTTAAATGTGGTATTTCGGTTTTACCCGATCGAGTTCATCGTGTCACGCAATGTGATTTTGTTGAGACAAATAAACTTTGGTGAAGAAAAACAGCCGCAAATTGGCGATTGCTGGGTACATTTTAATCCCCAAAGTAAAACATCTATTTGTATTTTTCATTTATGCAGAATTTCCTCCTCGACATATTTTTCTGGCCTGGCTAGAACACTGGTGATTGAATATTTGGTTGGTCACAGGATTGCGCAATCCCGCACAATCGACGTTTTTTCCCGCACAATTTGCCTCAAAACTCCCGCACAATTTTAGTTTTTTCCCCACACCCTGTCAGAATCCCTGATTATAGCACAAAAATGATGATTTTTAACTCATTTATTTCTGTCAACGATTACAATTTTTGCATGCAAATTGGTTGGATCGAGGTGAATGGCACTTGCTTATAATCCCAAGTTTGAGTAGCCAATCAGAGCACGCCAACAATGCTATCCACTGTTTTAGTATATACTAACATATATTGGCCAGGAATGCAAAAGCTAAGGACATTTCAAGTACTACCCTTTCGTCAATTAAAAATGTCAGCTTTTGAATCTCTTTATGTGGCCAATTTACCTTAATTATCAACTCAGTTGATAAAACAAAATTTAAAGCACCACAGTTTCATAGAAACTATAGCCCATTTCGAAAAATACCATTAGATAATAATCTTTTATGTGCAGGCTCAGCCTCACCAGGGTGTAATATAATTCAAGTCTCCTTTGTTAGAATGGCACTTGATTCAGAGTACATGTAGGAATGCTATAGGACTATTAGCATTGTGTGTTTGTATTCAAATATGCACCACATGCAAATTGCCAAGAAGTTGAAGCATAGCTAGCACGTGCAGATCGTGCTGAAAACAAAAGAAATTGGAAAAATCAGGCTTAGCACCACCCAAACCTGCACTGTAAAGAGTGTTAATATGTTATTTTTCGAAGTGGCCAATTTAAAGCACAGCAGTTTCACAGAAACTATTACCCCTTAATTCATTTATAACATTACATTCATTCTCCTTGTACTGGAATTGACAGAAATCATCAAGATAAAGTACCGGTAATCAAATTTGGCTGTTTACACAGATATTTTTTACACCTTGTAGGTTTCCAATTGACCATTAGGTTGTAATTGATTAACTTATTATTGCTAGAAATGTTTGCAGAAGTTATTTTGAGATTTCTCATGAATGCATGACAAAGTTTAGTAACACTTCATTTCACAATAATAATCTTATGTTTGTCTCGCTTACATGTAAGCTTTTATTTTATTGAATACAGAGTCCCTTTCCATATAATTTTAAAATTAAATTAAATAATTTTCTAATGATGAATAATTGTTTACCTGATAGATTAATTCATCCAGGAAAGACAGCCAAGGTTCTGGTGATGCGCCAACCATCCAGATAAATGACATTGAACTGAACCTCAAATCTGCTCCCATTAATGGCACCCTGCACAATAATAAGGGTGAGCACTACAACTCCAGCAGCACTCTTGTTGATGTGGAAACACACAGTCCTGTTGTTTCTCGCAGCAGTACTCCTGTAGCTCATAAACCAAGCAGCGGTGACCCAGGCGATAGTGGTTATGGCATGGAAGATGTCAGCAGTGATTCAGTAGAGCACAAAGTGTCTCATATGTCCTCGTCTCATGAACATGAACTCTCGGCACGTCTGTCTGTTGCTAGTGACTCAGATTACTCATTCGGTTCAAGAAGTAATTTATCAGATATGGACGACATGACTGAAATGAGCTACTTTAAGAACATTGCAGATTTGAATTCCAATAACAGCCCTGTGGTAAGGAATTCTGTCTCTCTTATGTGTATGTTGTGGTTCAAATTTTTCTTTGGTTGAAAAAAATTAAACAAGTTTTATTTTTATTTTAAACTTTGTTTCATGTTTTATTGTCATATTCTGAGACAAAGGAAAACAAAACTCAAACTGGTTTAAAAAGTTTTAAACCTAAGTGAATGTGGATAAAAAATTAGGCCCTTACAACATAAAATCTGATGGTGATAAATGAATACAGGACAAAAATGTTTGAGAGATGACATACAATGTAACATATGCCAAAAATAAATTAACTTGCCTGACCCCACCCCTTGTAATACTCCCAAACAATGTCACTGTGTTTTATGTGTTTATAGAGGATATTATGATGTAAGATAGTGTTTTTTATTATTATTAATCTTATTAGTATTATTTAAACCAGTATAGTGTAACAGTTTTGCCACTATATATATATATATATATATTATATATTTTTGTTATCATTTAGATTAGATTATATTTAAGTGCACGGCATGTCTGAAAACCAGTTTTACTGAGCCGTTTTACCGTGTTTAAATAAAGTTAATTGATTGATTGATTGATTGATTGACTGTGTAGAAGGTTTTTTTGGTTCAACCCCCCCCCCCCCCCCCTCCAGAAATTCCAGTGTAGCTTCATACTTTCCTTTAAGATGTTTGACTCCCACACTAGTACATGTACTTCCAATGACCTTCCATAGGAGGAGTATGGATATGGTACAGTATTTCCTGGAACCACACAATCCACTTCTTCTATATACCAATCATTTTACTTCACACCCCAATATACAAAAAGTATCACTTTTTTGAAACCTAAGGCTCATCAGTGATTCTATTACTTCATTTATCAGGAGATTGATGCTTCATTTCAAGATGATATAGATCTAAATAGCAGCTGTGGAACAGATGTAGACTTGAAGCCCAAATCTGGAATTGCCCTGTCTCGTCAGGGCGGGGCAACTCGCAAGACTGGCTGGCTTTCTGTGAAGCATGTCCTTGTAAGATTAAAGTCAAGCAAAGTTGAACTTGCCTCTGACAGGAAGTGGCGTAAATGTTGGGTGTCACTGAAAAATGGTGCCCTGAATTTCTTTTTTTGCAATGAAAAGACCGTGAGTCCTCAAGACTTAGATGAACCAAATTTTTCACTGGAGATTGATGGTTGCATTGCACAGGCAGTTCCAGAACATGCCAAGTTAGACCATGTGTTTAGTGTCAGCTCCAGGCTTGGGGAAGCATACTTTTTCCAGGTACAGTTAATTAATGCTGCAGTGCTTCTAGACTGATGATATCTTTAAATTAGACTGTGTGTATCCAACTGATTTCTGTTTTCTTTAATAGAACACTATTGTTACAAAACAAATTGGTGTGATTAAAGAATAGAAAGAGGTGTCAGGAAGCTGAGAGAGGAGAGATTCCCCTGTGCCCTCTCCTCCTCAGGCTTGAAATTAATCTTTCACAAAAGTTGAGAATGGTGTAGTAAAATTTATAACAGACCATGTGTAATTTTTGAACAACTAGTGGATTACTGTTTTAAAATGCCAACAAAAGACAGAGGTTGACAAGACATACATGGCTATGTAAATAAACTGTGAGAATAAAGTTAATTAGAAAAAAGTGAATAAGTGTGAAAGGAAATTGGAGAAGACAATCAATTTAGTTGTTTTAAGAAACAGTGAAATTTTCATATAAAGAAAATCTTATTTTTGTCAAATTGTTTGTTATACAATGTATGTTCTTTTCCACTATTTATATCATACCGCTAAAGCCAGTGACTAGGTGATTTTATATGCCCATCACGTGAAAATAATATTAAATACATTTCTATAGTGCTAAAAACTATTAAAATATCCTAAAGCACTGAAAATGATTGAGAGCGAAGATATCAAGTGACACTGATATTTGAGGTGTCAGATATCGGCGATTTTGATCGCCGGTGAAACTGCTGTCACTGTAATTGGGCACACCTGGTGATTTTTGCCAATCGCCACAATGAACATATAAAATCGCCGCCTAGTGTGTTGCTGGCATAACCTAACGACTGCATTTCAATATCATGACAGGCATCCAACCAAACTGACCTGGAGAACTGGATAACAGCAGTACATTCCATGGCAGCCTCAGTAGTGGCTGGTCCTGGGCAAAAAGGAAAACATGAAATGCTCCGCATTCTTACAACAGAAATTAAAAGAGTAGAGACCAAAATATCTTCAGACTCTAAACTTAAGAAAATGGCTGAGCTACAGTCCACTGTTGTCACTGATTCAAAGAACAAACAGGCTTTTCTTGATCAGGTAAAGCAAATTGTTTCAGGGCCTATAGTAAAATATGACTTTTTTTGGTTCCATCTCTACATGTACCCTACATGTATTCATTGTCATTATCATCCGTCTATTCTATTGGAGAGTAAGTTTACATGCTGCCCATTTCCATGATGTTCTGTAAGCTGCCGCAGTTGCTGCCTCTGTCCAAGTTTTCAGACCCATCTCCTTAAACTTTTTTTCTGTTGTCAGTCTTCATGTTTTGCAGGGACAACCCTGTTTCCTTCTACTTTCAGGTAACCACATGATAAGGGCAATGTGTGGGTTGGAACTATGATCCAGTCTAAGCACTTATGTCCAATACATTTCAATTGCAGATTTCAAAGTGGGATAAAAACTTGGAGCATCTTAACATTGACTTGTATCGACTCCAGTGCTACACAGCAGCTATCCGTGGCAGTCATCTGCCAAACCCTCAAACACTGCTAGCATGTGTCTGTAGAAGTACTAAGCAAACTCTCTCCAGAATGAACATTTTCTCTGTTATGTCATTCCATGCTGTGGTCAGTGCTAGAGATCCAAGTACTGATGAAGAAGTGAAGACAAGAAATAAAGCAAAGCGATCAGCAAGTTCTGTGGGCAAGCTAAAAAGTGCATTGCTAACTTCACTTAGAATTAATGATGCAGCAAGTGTGAAGTCTATTAGAGATCGTTACTCAGGAAAAGGGCCTGGAACTCCAAGATTAAAACGGTAAGTGAATGATAATACTTACAGAGTTTCATTACATGTAAAATAAAATAATTATCACTAAACATTACAGTTTACATTCATGTCACATATGAACCTGGTGATAATTTACCTACAACCTAATGGACAAAACCATTTGAGGAATGATAAATTCTCCATTGTCCTGGAAGAAATTACCTCAAATACTATTTTTTAACTGTTCACCCTTCCCCAATTCCCCCCCCCCCCCCCCCCCCCCCCCCCCCTTTCTCTTCCAATGTTGTTTTGGGGATCACAGTATTTGTATGGGCCTGTTTTCAGTCGAAAACAGTATCGGATGAGGGTGGGGAGGGGTGAAATTTCTTCAAACTTGTTAATGCGGAATTGTGGTGCCAAATTGCAAAGCAGATAGAATTGTCTCAATAGTTTTTAGACCATGGTTTTACCTCACCACAACCCGTTCTCTGAATTCTGTTTCCTTTGAAAATCCCTTGTCTTGCAATAGTTCTCTATATACTGTATGTGCTCCTGATCATTAATTAAAAATTAAGTAATTATTGTTTTACAGGGAGCCGAACTTAGAGAGCATCGATGACGTTGCTGAGGAGGAGGAGGGTACCATACAAGTGGAGAGGGCATCATTGTCATCCAGCCACTCTGACTGGAAAAGCATGGGAAACTTTCTACGTATCAGCTTAGAAAACAACCAAAGCACTGTTATTCCTTTACACAATGAAATGACTGTACTAGAGGTGGTTGAAAATACTTGTAGCAAACGTCAACTGGATCCAGCAGCATACTATCTTAAACTTGGAATGGAAGATTCCTCTGGTTCAACAGGTGATCTTAAATACCGTAAAAACCAGCGTATAAGCCACACTTTTTTGCCCAAAATTTTTGCTCAAAATCGGGGATGCGGATTGGGCTTATTTGCAGGAACATCTGCAATCGGTTATCATACTTTCCAGTGATATAAGTCGAACAGACTTTTGAGCATTAAAATTAAGATTTTATTTATTTTAGGTGCACAAAGTGGAGCAAAAATTCTTAAACTTTTGATGATGTAGAACAGTGAGTCTTAAAATATGGTCTACCATTTAGTACCATGGTACTGATATTTTTAGCGTGAAGTGCAGAAGAAAAACAATGGATTAATTTTTAACAAACAAAATTTGTACATGTTTTGATTTTGGTCAATATGTTAACTTAGGTCTTATATTCTTGTGTTCTAGAATATACTATTCCTGTGCAGGATTCTTTGTTAGAAAATCATGTAAGTAAAACTGATATAAGCTATTTTTATGTGGATTGAAAATAATGTGAGTAGCAAAAGTATGTTGCATTGATAATCACAAGTGTGATAAGAACTAAAAGTGAATACCTTTTTGCCAAGAATCAATTTGATTGCATACTTGTAATGACTCGGTTTGTTGTTGTTTTTTGTTTACAGAAATACAATTCTCTAAAGCTCTGTCAAAAGTGCGTATTTACTGTTGAATTAGCACGCTCAATGGAAGTTGACAGATTAGATTTTGGTAGGTCATAAAAAAGTTGATTTTGAAGTTTCTGTTCAGTTAGCATCTTTTCCAGTTATTTGCTGTTTAAATAATTGTTGATGATTTGAAGACAATAATTAATATAAATAAAATAAATAAATAGACTTTGTTTAGCAAGGGTGACACTTAACAGTGTTGCGATTGTCATACCTTTGGCACTCGGATTCCAGATTGATATATAATTATATATATATATATAATTTTTGGGGGGAAATATTGGTTTATGAGGAGGAAGGAAAAATGGAGTACCTGAAAAAAAAAAAACTCGGACCAAAAATCTATGAGAACACTCAACAAACTCAACTCACACATGATGCCCAGTCTGGGAGTCAAACCCAGGCCACATTGGTGGGAGGTGAGTGCTCTCACCACTACAACTTCTCTATTCCCCCAATAAAATTTCAAGATACAAGTTATTGATTCAACTAGAGACGTTCAGTTATAACAAGCATTACAATGCTCTAGATTCCCAGCTTTGGTACTACCATACATTTCTGGATGTGATGTACCTTCTTTTGAATGTGTTTCAAATTCTAGAATTCATGTACATGTACATGTTGAATGTTTTCAGGTTTATCAGTGGAAAGTAAAGGGGAAGGGATTGTGATTAGTGCGGTTGAAGAAGGACGACTGGGACATGTTCAAGGTAAGAAATAAAACTATCGAAAAAGGAAACAAGCATGCTGAGCATGTAAGTTATGTGTTGTTGAAAAAAGCTCATGCTTAGAAGCACTGTTAAATAATGATGAATTAGCCATGATCCTGGCCATTGTTCAATTTTTAAAAACACGATGCAAGTACTTTTGCTTGTCCGGCTTTTGCCATCTTCAGCTTATTGAGAATGATTGAGATACATGTATGTTTGATAGCTGAGATGTTTTTGTACAAAATAATTTACTTTACTTTACATTATATTGTAAGATGCTATTGATCCTTTGGGAAATGGTTTATTATAAATTCATTATTATTAAATACATAATTACTCTTACAGTGTTTTTAACTATAGGAGACTGAATATGAGCATAGTCTTATCTTTTTTTAAGGTGTGATGGCAGGAGATGAAATTCTTTCAGTAAATGACATTGAAGTAACAGAGGTAGAAAATGCAGTTGAGGACCTCAGAGAAGCTCTGAAGGGTAAGTTGGATTTGGAATCAGTGTATATTTTTTTGGCATTATACTTTCTATATTTGTTTTAAAAAAAATTTGCTTAAAATATGTTATTGAACTAGCTTTTTTGATCCATATAGGAAAAAGATTGGTCAAGTTATTTTTTGCCAGTTTATGGATGTCTTCAGCTCAGTTCATAAACTTGCAAAAAAAAAAGAATAAGACTAATATATTCCGCAATACGGACAGAAACAGCTAGAGTTCAATAACAATTTTATTACTATTGCACCC
Source organism: Dendrophyllia cribrosa (assembly GCA_024195265.1). Classification (NCBI taxonomy): domain Eukaryota; kingdom Metazoa; phylum Cnidaria; class Anthozoa; order Scleractinia; family Dendrophylliidae; genus Dendrophyllia; species Dendrophyllia cribrosa. Next base: position 46,234,504 of record JAJLRJ010000004.1, read on the forward strand.
TTCAAAAGTTGCCAAGAGCAAATCATATCTATATTTTATATTAGCAAGTGCACGTTCTACAAAGAAGAATTATGTTACCACACATACGTTTTTTTCCATGCCATTTTTGCAACGGTATTGTTGTATAGGCAAGACATCCATAAAAATATTTTACTTCATACAAAATAGATTTTCGAAAACATTTCAGTGAAGTCACTTTGTGAGCAGTCCATCTTAGCATCCAGTATAGCAAACTTCAGACTGCTTGATGAACCAATCAGAATGCTCCTTTTCATAGTGGTCCAGTTCATATGTGTAGCCATATAATAGGTATTTAATTAAGTACTAAATGCATGAAATTTTTGGTCTTTAGATCCATCCATTACCTTATTACTGCGGTCATGTCGTGACGAGGCCCCAGTTGTCAACAAAGTTACTTCTGATGCCATTATTTCAAGCCTTGTGGTGCAGCCCCCACCTAAAATAAGGTAACAAAAGTTTGAAGGCTACTATAAACCCTTTCACATATCAAATATCAAAGTTCAAGAAAAACCCTAAATTTCATTTTGTAAAATATTGAAAAACAAAATGGTACAATGCAAAAGTGCTGCCAAATAGGTTTCATTTGAGTGGTCACACCATAGGATTTTGTCAACATATCCAAAAGTAATAACTACATTACATGTCTCAAATTTGGGCATCCACGAGAAATTTTTAAAAGCTATAGCTAAGAAATTTTTCATTAATTTTTGTGAGTGTCTCTAGATAAGATAAAACAGTGCTTAACTGCTAATAACACCATATCAATACATGAACTTTGTTGTAGAACTTATGTTGGAATTTTTTCTGTGTTTGAATTTCAGTGATACTATAGCTGAGCAGGATTTGAGTGATCTGATAGTTCCACCCCCTCAATGTGAGTTTCTCTTCTACATTAAATTCAGTATGGATAACTATGCATTATTTAACGAAGTCTAAGGCCCGGTCCACACGTATACGTTTACGTTCGTAAACGCATATTTTTTTATCTAAAACGCTCCCGTCCACACGAAGCCAGCCATCGTTTACGATTCGTTTTCACCTGTCCACGCGTAAACGCTAAAACGATACGTAAACGCTAAAAATCTGCATGGAGCATGCGCTAGATAACTTGAGCATGCGCCATAAACAGCTGTGACATCAGCGTTTACGAAAATATCTGTTTACGCCTGTCCACACGTAAACGGGTAAACGGCGTTTTCGAAAATATCCACTTTGGAGAGCGTTTTCGAAAATATCCGTTTAGGGTGACCGTTTTCATCGTTTACGTGAGGACGGGAGGCCTAAACGCATAAAAAAATATGCGTTTACCAACGTAAACGTATACGTGTGGACGGGGCCTAACTTAGACCGCCGTTTAAAACTATTAAAATGGACCTCCACATCTTTTTTTTTAAGTGGGTCATTTTGAGTAGATATGTAAATGTTTTCTTTTTTACGTCTATGCTAATATAAAAATAATATTAATTATGCCTTCTGGACACTGTTCACTGTAAGTAACGTTTAAATATTATTGTTTAGACCGCGGTTTTGTTAAACACTGTCCAAACTTCATTTAAACAACTTGCCCTAGATGTCTGAGCTTAAAAAGCTTATCTATCTTCTATCCACAGGGAAGTGTGACATGTTATTGTAGCTGTGTTGCTGTTCTCTCTTTTTAAAATACTCTAATTTGTGTTTTAACTGGGAATAACTACTTAATCTTTAATTTGTTACTTGAATTTGAACGCAAATTTTAAAGCAAACGTCGCTCAATCGCATGTCTACATGAGCTTGTTTGGGTTGATTGCTTTTCATATTTCCTCATATAAAAGTTGGGATAAAAGGAGTCTTGGATTGATTATTTTCAAAAGTTTGTGGCTGACATGAAAATATAACTGCTTACCTTATTGAGTTACATAATTAAAACCTGTATCTTTAAGCTAGCATCCAACCTTTTGAGTTAGTTGAAGTAACTAAAAGACTGAAATTTAAAATTTATAACCCGGCACACAAAGTCGTGTTTCGCGCCCTAGCTCTGCGGCCCTCTTCTGGCTTTCTTTGTCACGTGTCACGTGACACATACACCCGCGAGTTTCATGAACCATACATGAAGTCTATGTTTCAAACTTTTACATATTTTAAAATTTTTTCACAATTTTGATGAATCTCAGAGAAATGAAAAATAAAATTAATCTGGTTTTAAAAATTTTACTGATCAAAGGAAAATTTGAACCACAACATCCACGTTGCGGGAAAAAAAATAACATTTTTACCGCGCCTATCTGCGTTCGATGCGAGACTGTGTGATTTCGGCCGGAACTCTCATTTTGCTGTACAGGCCACCGGTTGTTCAAAAGGTGGATAACGCTATCCACCGGATAAATCACTATCCAGTGGATAAGTATTAACAAAATCCATTGTGTTAACCGCTGGATAGTGATTTATCCGGTGGATAGCGTTATCCACCTTTTGAACAACCGGGCCCAGTCGATTAAGTTTGATTCTACAGTTTATATCTTAACTGACCTTTCGTCTTGTATCTGTTGTGTAGCGTATGTTGAAGATTCAGTGGACAGTTCCAGCATTGCTACAAGCCAGCTAGACGAATCTACCGGCCCATTAGACAGCTCAACCAAAAGAGTCGACGAACTGCTTCAGGTTTTTATCTTGATTTATTATTATTATTGGTTCGGCTTACATGACGTAACTTTAGGCATGTAATGTGCACCTTTCGACGAAGGACTGAGACGCATCCTAATTTTCAACGCCTTGTCCTCTCACGTTAGCGGGACCGATTTGACAATTTTGGGCTATGTATAGACATTAAATGCTATGTATAGACATTAAATTACCCCCCTTCCCCCCCCCCCCCCCCCCCCCCCCCCTCCTGTCGAACGCAGTTTAACCCTAACCTTTGATTACTGCTAGTTTTAGCTTATTAATTTTCCGAATATAATTAAGCTCATAAACTGGAATGGTGTCTTTGGGCAGTTTGCGTTTCAAGTTTGTGGCGAACTTAGGATAAAAATTCAAAACCAAATTTTAAGCTTAACTATAACACAGAATTTCTGACCAGCACATTGTTGGAAACTAGAAGTTATAACAACGTTGGTTTGTTTACATTTAGAGAGCTGAGCAAGTTACAATGTTCTGCAGACAACAGATTGAATATTCAGATGACGAGGAGCCAAAACCATGTATTCACCTGAGCCAAGCGCAGAAACTACGAAAAGTCATCATAGAACTTGTGGATACGGAAAGGTCTTACGTAAAGGTAGGTTGACTCGAGACAGGAAGCTGCAAAGAAAAACACTAGAATCCCTTAACTAGACTAGTACAGCAAGAAGGCCGTCGCTATTTTGACCTAAGTTGCAAGATTTTGCTCTGATTTGAATGAAATGTTTGCATTTCTCAGAGATCATATATGGAAAAGCGCGGGAAACATGCAACCGGCACCAAGCGCGGGAAAAAGTTTACGGTGCCAAGCGCGGGAAAACATGCGGCCAGTGCCAAAGGCAACCGGTGCCAAGCTCAGGAAAACATGCGACCAGTGCCAAAGGCGGGAAAAACATGCGACCAGTGCCAAGCGCGGACTAACATGCGACCGGATAGAGCAGTTTGCATCCTAAATGCACAAGTTTGTCCTCAACAAGCACAAAACCAAAGCAAGTACTTGAATATCTGTTTTCAAATTTTTTTTTTCTTAGGATTTAAGGCTCCTACTAAAGCGCTATCTCGACCCCATGAAAGATGAAAATTTCATGTCACAATCAGAGGTTTGTATTTGCATTTCTGTCAATCACCGCCTTGTTTCCGTTGCTATTAAAGTGTATATGACAGTGATTTTTTTTATTTGCTTGATCGAATCTACATGATGTTCTGATAAGAAAATGGAAAAAAAAATTTCGATATCGATTTTCCTTTTCCGCGTTTTGGCCGTCTAAAAACGTGAAATTTCACTTCCGGTGTGTTACAAAACCGCGCTAGAAGAAAGACTGGAAATAGTCCGCTGTGACGTCAATACAAGAATGCCAGTGTCGCGTTTTTTGGTGCGTGTTGCTACAACCATAGACAACACACCTTAATAGAACCATAATTCTTCCTCAGGGCGCATCAAAAAATGTGAGGAAACCTCGACACCGGCATTCCTGTATTGACGTCACAGCGGACTATTTCCAGTCTTTCTTCTTGCGCGGTTTTGTGACACACCGGAAGTGAAATTTCACGTTTTTAGACGGCTACAACGCAGAAAAGAAAAATCGATATCGAAATTTTTTTTTCCATTTTCTTATCAGAACATCATGTAGATTCGATCAAGCAAATAAAAAAAATCACTGTCATATACGCTTTAAGTTTAACTAAACTATATTCATTTCTAACTTGTCTTCGTCTAGGTTCAAGCTTTAGTGGCAACAGTGCACGAAATTTTAGATTTCCAAGTGAAATTTCTCAAAGAAATAGAAAGACCCGTCGAATCAGAGACTGGTTTTGACGAGTTCACTGCCGTTGAACAGTTTCAGGTGAGTTAATAATTGTCTGGTTAGGAAATGTCAGCATGTCCTTTTTATAATCGTTGTCTGCTCTTTGTCTCGAGGTTTGTGCATCATGTTACACTTAATCGACTCTATTTCATGCATTTGTAAAAGGCGTCTTATAGAAACGGGGAACGAGGAGAGAGATCGCGTTCGGTTTGCTTCGTTCGCCGTTTAACCCAATACCCCCTAAAAGGAGTCTAATGTTGAAGAGGCAAAACTTGGAATTTAAGAGCAAAGACCCTGTAGATGCATTAATTCGTCAATTACAACAAGGCTTAGAAAAGCAAAACGCAGGACTACTCTCATGTGCACTTTAAAAGGACTCAAAATAATGTGTTTTTTCCTCGCAGAACGTTATTTATACCATTGGAGAGACGTTTTTTAACTACACTGAACATTTTAAGCTGTACAGTGCATTTTGTTCCAGTCATTCAAGAGTTGTAGAGCTGCTTCAGTCAGGTAATTTGGTGATCATGTCCGCATATCAGTTATCCCAGGAACTTATTTTTAACTTTGTTTACACTTAATTTTAATAGCAAAGGGTCTTTTAGGCACGGTGGTGGTGTAATGGTGAGCGCGTTGGACTTCAGATGTGATGGTCGGTTGTTCAAGGCCTGGTCTCAGCCCCGGGGGGGGGGGGGGGGGGGGGGGGGGGGGGGGTGGGGGTGGGGGGGGTTGGGGGTACTCCCTATAATGGGCTAAACGGGGGATGCTCCGCCCGAAAGGGGTACCTTTTTGAGGCTGGAGGTATATGAAAGGGTCGGGATTTCACGAGTCGAAGTATATGAAACGGTAGGGATTTCACGAAGAATAGGAAAGGGTAGCGAAAACACGAGTTGAAGTATAAAAACGTAGGGAAAACTGTGATTTAAGTATTATAAAAAGCGCCTTTCAAAATATATCGAACAGACGCACGTAAAGGCTATATGAAAGGGGTACCATTTTCAATGAAAGGTATATGAAAGGGGTACCATTTTCAATGAAAGGTATATGAAAGGGGTACCTTTTCTGTCAAAAACGGTATATGAAAGGGTAAGGGTTTGGACCTCGGGGCGGAGCATCCCCGTACAAAATTTTGTTGAGTACTCCCCTCCCCCCGGGTATCTCAGCCTTCATGTTGTTTCCTTAGACAAGAAACTTTACTCTACATTGTTTCTCTCCACCCAGGTGTATAAATGGGTACTTACGACAAAATCCTTGGGGTAACCCTGCAATGGACTAGTATCTTATCCAGGGGGAAGTAGCGATACTCCTAGTTGCTTCATATCACGGAAACCGAGTTAAGCTCCGGTCGAGTGGGCCACCTGTGGTCATGTGCAACTTTACCTTTACCAATATTATTCTATCATTTCTCCACTAGTTTTATTCATAAATTTATACAGTTGCCAGCCTTGTTACTGATTTCGCGGAAATGCTGAGAACTTTCCTTTCTTATTTGATAAAATTCTTAATTTTTTCTTTTTTCAGGATCTAATCACGCACTACACGAGTTTCTTCACGCCCGTAATCCGAAGAATCAACATTCAGGAACATTAGAATCTTATCTTATTAAACCCATACAGGTAGATAAACTTCCTTCGCATAATGATCGGATTTTTGTTTCATTTATCTTTATTATTGAGCTCAACTGGCCGAAAAAAATTCTAAATAGCTCAGAAATATTAAAAACAAGTCGGACTTAATTCTTTTAGATGAGGCCAGAGAAGACTTCGTTCGCGAAAGAAAAAAAAAGAGCACGTAAATTGTTTGTGAGTTAAATGCACACACATAACCAAAGCGGGTATTTTTTTAAAATAAGCCTGTGACATCTTTATTTCTCAAGCCAAAAATAAAAAGAAGAAAACCAAGTGGTTATAACATGGACGGCCCGGCTCCGGAATCTTTACACTGAGAACTTAATTGTCTGTGCTTTTTAATACTGTCTGTTTATACCGCAAACATGGTAATCAATCACACTCACCACGGGATCCAAGTAGTACACAGGGCTTCAACCCATCTATGCCAGTCTTTTGTTCGTCGCATAGCTGTTTCGAGTGTGAGGCTTCCTTCTCCACACTTCTTTTCTGTCATCTTTGTCACCCCTTCCCTGGGCGTCCATCTTTTAAAAAATACAACTCAACAATTGGCAGCCTCCGCCCTCTCCTCTTAACAACAGAAAGTGGCTTTAAATTGCAGGAGGCGAACATGTCTGTTTGTGATCGTGTTTCGCTAGAAGACCAAATCTCTTTGTACTTATATTTCAGCGTATCTTAAGATATCCTCTACTGCTGAGAACGATCCTAAAGCTCCTGGATGGTGCTAGTGAAGAACACCACTGTCTTTTAGGTAACAAAACGATTATTAGGATGCTTTTTGTTGTCATGCGCGAGATTTCTTCCCGAACTGAGCCTGGATGGAAAGGCTTGGTCAGTAAGAATGAATTCCTTCACAATAGACAAATTCGGCTAACGCATTGTTGTACCCAATTCAAACCTTCTGGGAATAAGATTCTTTGTTCACAATATTTCTATATAATTTCCATGTCAATGCTTCATTGATATGGAAATATGACGAACAAAGAGTTCTAATCCAAAAAGTTTGAATTGGGTACAACAATGCGTTAGCCGAACTTGTCTATCAAGACTACTATGAGCCAACTCGTGCATACTGACGTTTGGACCCTCCCATCTCCTAGGCGTTTTGCTCCATCGACCTCTCCCTCCCCCCCCCCCCCCCCCCCCCCCCCCCCCCCCCAGCGACCAACTCCTCACCCTCCCCTCCCTCCAATGCCGTCTCCATGGGTAAGGCAGGTGACCATTACATATCGCGGGCTTTAAAGCTGATCGACCGAGTGAAAATTTGCATTTTTTTCCTTGTGTGGCGTTTTCACGAGATAAAAAGGAGCATTTTCTATTGGTCGGTTGTTAAATTGATACAGTAAGAAGTTTTAAGAATAAGAAAATAAGGCTTGTTTCAAACAACGTGCTTCGGAATTGGGTTGGACCATAGCACGGCAAAAACGCGCTTCATCAAATTAAAATACCCTAGTTATTGGCTTGCATAATTTAGAAAGCAAGAATTATTGTACATATTTTTGAAAGATGTTTTTGTAAATTTTCAGACGCCGTCGTTGCAATTGAAAAAGTTGCAGAGCATATAAATGAGATGCAAAGAATCACAGAACAGTTTTCACCAGTGTTCCATCAATTAGTTGACAAGTTTGGAGGATTTGAGGTATGGATGACACGTTTTGTGATCATAACGAAATGTCGAAAATTGTGTGATATATTTTATACAAGAACTCTTCGAGTATTATAATAGGGCTGTTTAGGGTTTATAATTTTCTGATAAATTGTAGCCTTCTCCCATTTATTAGTATCAACAATTGTGGCCTTTTGTCCTGCCTAGATTTTAGGTCAAAAATAATGATTCGCTCTCCCCGCCACTACTTAAATAAATTAACTGTTTGGAGCCAGCCCGATTAGAAAGAAATATGTAAACTTCTTCCCTTGTTTCCGTAATATTAGTTTGTAGCACTTATGTAGGTTTGGAAGCAGTTGAAACAGCTGCAAACTACATGTTGTACAACCGGTAATTTAGCTTGCTATTATTGCTATCTAAAGTACAAACTAAATTTAAAGTTGTCTCGTCACACTGACTTTGCTGTTGCAGCTTGCTGATGTTAGTATTGACCGCCTATTGCATCATGGGAAAGCACGTTGGCTAAATTGCCCGGATGAAGTAGTGCGAAGTGGAACTCTGAAGCGGTACCCAGTCTCCCCCAGAATTGGTAAAAAGATGACGCCCGGTACTATGCATCTCTTCGGTAAGGAAACGCCAAATGGAAATTATTTTTGAACATTTTGATCAGCTCGGAAAATATTGGAGTCATTTTATGGAATTGCAGCTTCTTCTTGATGTTAGAAACCAATTATTTTGAAAGGAAAATTATTTTAATTTGCTAATCAGATTTCGGTTATTTTTGTACATCTGTTTTTGTCCTTTTCAGCGTTTGAAAAAGCTCTTATACTTCTTTATGTGGAGAGGAAACACAAAAAGAAAGATAAAGATAGGGTAAGTTGAATGAAAGATTTTTGTTACTTACAAGATTTTTGTAAACATACTCATAAAAACTTTTGTTTGATTTTTTTTTCAGCCGGCCTCTATTGTGGACGAAATCAAATTTAAAACAATTATTTCGGCCTCTTCGCTTGTTATACGAGACCACTGCTGGTTAACTGACGGTATGTTTTTTTTGTGCTTGATAATGCCATAAAGTAAATCCAAAGCTTCTTTGGTCCTTCACTAGATAATATGGTTGGTCACGCAATCTCTTCTTCCCGAAGATTCCTGACCAGCAAAACCCAAGTTAATATGCGTATCCCCATGACATCGAAAAGTTCTTTTACAAGTTTGTTGTTGATGATGTTGAATTTCGCCGGAGTAGTTCATGGGAGATTCTCTTTTGTCAAGGTGCTGCCTTTGATATGACATCTGCAAATGGTTTGACCATCAGTGATACGTGGCTTGGATGACCGCGTAAAAATGGCGGTCCTGTCTCCGATAGGGACTTAAAGTGCCTATCACCCCTAGAAACTTATTTTCAGAATCAACTCTATGTACATTGAATAGTTGAATAGTAAAATATTTCTTGTTTTGAACGTTGTGTTAGTGAGTAAAAGAGATTTGAATTTACAAAATGCTAATTAGATGACTTCAACCCGGGAATCATTTATTATACAACCACTTGTTCTCACCTCCAAGTAATATTTTTTACCAATCAATCGACTATCCACAGTTAAGTTTAAGTATTTATCAAATTAATTATCTTCAAGCTGTAAACTGCGCATTGTAAATTGGCGTAGAAATAATGGCAAATTCCCGGGTTGACGTCATCTAATTAGCATTTTGTAAATTCAAATCTCTATAACTCACAAACGCGACGTTCAAAACCAGAAATATTTTACCATTCAACTATTCAATGCACATAGAGTTGATTCTAAAAATAACTTTCTTGGGGTGATAGGCACTTTAAAAAAACACTGGACGTAACAAAACCCTGGCGGTGACTACCCTTAGTGCCATACATTGTTCATGGGTAGGGTGGAAAAGATGAGATCAACAATAAACCGATAGCGCAGCGGCTGCCTGAGGCGTCTTCATGAGCTGACGTCCGATCTCATTCTCAAAGGTGTATGTACAGCGCCATGAAACATGTGAAATGTGCGCTGTACAAGTCATTCATTCATTCATTGGTTGCTCGTGATCGGTTTTGTTCTTACGCGTTTTGTAACTGTCTTTTTCTTAGATACACTTCATTCGTGGGAACTGGTAAACATCAGTGACACAACAGAGATTGGCAGACAGGAATGTAACTACCTCTTTGCGAACAAGTGAGATATATTTTGTTTGTTTTACTGTTGAGCGTTCCTATCATACATTGCGGTGATAGTTTGTTGTTGTTGTGAGTGTTCCGATCACCAAATAACGTCCAGGACAAACAAGAACAACAACAACAATAAACAACATCCAGGCCCGTGAAAATGCAAATGAAATTTACATTACTTTCCGCAACACCAAGAAAGACTTACTTTGCTTTGGTACCGGGCTTAGGTGATGCAGATCAGATCTATATCAATTTGATGAGAAATTATATCCTTCTGTCCTTCAATTTCGTTAAAAAAACACAATGATATAGGCTGTCCTTCCGTCTTATCGTCATCACTAATATAAAAGTGCCTTCGCGCCTAGTGGTACACAGAGCGGAATCAGACCAGTAAAGGACCCATAACAGTTGTGGAAACTAACATGCAAAACAAATTACTGTTACAACTCTTTATCATTCAAATTTAGCATCAAGCTTTCACTAATTTTCCGACTCATTTTGGAGACTGACAGGAAAGATTAGGAGTTTTCTTTGCGGGGACTTAAAAAAATAGTAGAATTCTCTGAACAGGTATTTCATATGTTTTCCCACAGAACTGCTGAGGAGAAACGAGATCTGGTAAAATACATCAAAGACGCCATAAAGCGAAGCATCAAAGCCGGAACTTCCTTAGCAGTCGCGCCTGCGCAGAGGTCATCAAGCTTCCGACGTAACAGCGCTGAAGACCGGCTTAATTCCTCGGACCCAGGTCCTTTCTTGCGAATTAATAACGACACTGCGTCGTTTTTTCCGACGATCGTTCAGCCACAATCCCGAAGGAACTCTAAAACGGAGATCTTCACTTGAAAGCGAGGCCACTAACAGTTCTGTGGATAGTAATGCCGAGACTGAAACCATCATAAGCGGAACAACACGAGAAAGAAGGATCAGCTTAAAGAAAAAGAACAAAGCGGTATCTCCATTGGGAATTGAAAGTAGCGAGATTCACTTAATTTAAGCTGCTGAAATCACATGGAAGTCTTTGCAAGACTGCGCGGAACAGTCCCTCTGTTACCTCGTGGTTTCTCGCGTGAGAACCACAAAACACGCCCGCCGTGAAAAGTGCTCGCGCGGAAGAGAATTTTGTTGTTTTCTGATCTTTTCTCTTTTGCCACACAGAGTTTTATTGTTCATATGTAAAAGAAACTTGTACAAATGTTTTTAAAGAAAAAGGATCGCAGACACACTATCCTATTTGTTATTTGCTGTCTTTGTTTCCGTTGTGTAAGGTTTTTCTTTTTCTCGTTGTTTTCTCTGAAGTTTCTTATTGTCAATTTGTTCTTCAGTTGTTATTTTATTGCAAGGTGCCATAGTGTTTAAAGGTCTGTTAAATTTTTAGTTAGCTGTTTATTTATTCAGTCAGGAAACAAGCGCGGTTTGTGTAAAAGAGTTTCTTCAAGCATCCAATTCTTAAACCCGATGCAGATTTTATACGTTTCATATGGGAAATGATAGTTTGCGGCGGTTTCGGAGTAAAATTTTAGTTTATATTGCTTGGCAACATGGTTATCAATCATAATAACGTAAACCGCGCGGTTCAACTGACCTCGTCTCTTTCAGGGGAGGCGGGGGCTCTGACTGTTTTAAGTTATTTTAGGTTATTTATATATTTTGTCCACATCGGGCGCGTTCACATTGAAATTTGAGCGATATTTTCAAGTCACCAAGTCATTTAGTTCTGAGAAGCTATCTGGCACGAACAACTTGTGTTTTACGACAGTGATTTTCAATAGCCCATTTCCGAGCTGCTCTTTCCCTCCTTTTTTAAACCGAGGCCAAGTGCAAAACCATTCCTTTTGATGTAAGTTTTATTTGCATGTTAAAGAAAACTCATTTTCATATGAATGGTTTTGCACTTGGCCTCGGTTTGAAAAGGAGGCTTAGAGCAACTCGGAAATGGGCTATTGATGAGGAGGCGAACATTTCATCTATTTTGAGGTGATCTGATGTCATTATTGGATACCCACTATAGAGAAAAGAATAACTATTTTCTCCTTCATAAGATTTAAGACCCGGCTAAACGTTCTAACTTGTACAACATTTGTTAGTGCAACAATGTTAGATCGTTTAGCATCCTGTGTTAGATGGTGTTTGATCAACATTTTTGTTGGATGAATGTTTTGATTTCTATCAAACATTTTCGCTAACTTTTAACAAGTTTGGAGCGATGTTAAACGACTTTTAACAATGTTGGAGCGATATTGTATGACATTTAGTTGCCCGTCCAACATTGTTATACAACAAATGTTGGACGTGTGACAATGATACAGATTAGTGCTGGACCTTACGCAGGCTTAGATCACATAAATCTGTATCTTTTGTTTTATGTTGCCCTCTTACTTTCATACATTAATTACATTTTTCATCGACATTGCTCATTATTTTTGACTAACTACAAATCAGATGAACTTATGCAGAGTGTAATGGGGTGAAAAAAGTCTCATAAGCTTTTGTTGCGTGTATTTTTTCAATAAATTATTTGTTTATTTTGACTGATGGATGGTAGAATGCTGTGTGTATTTTGTGTCGCTGTGTCAGGCTCGTTCCCAATCTTCAACCTAGTAAGCATGCGTACTAGGCGTTTTGCGTCACGTGTTACATTCATGTCGTTCCTGGAGCCTCGTTCTTAGCTGGTCAGCAGCAGGAAGCAGTGAGGTCACGGAAATGTGGCTGGTTTTAAAGTAATAGATAAGATAATGATAAGAGCTGCAGAACTGGGTAAATAGTCATACAGCTATTCTGTGAACCAGTAATTCTATTTACGAGTTGTGTGGACCTTTGCATTCAAACGTTTGTATTTTCTGAATTACATACCAGTGGGACCAGATCCACTCGAAGGGAACCGCAAGGAAGTCTTCAGCTTATACACCCTCGACCAGAGCTTATCATACGTTTTTGAAGCATGGAGCAATTAAGAGAACTACAGTTTTTCACAGCGAATGGTCACCCTGGATAACAGAGAATTCATATTTTCAGTGATCTTGAAACCCGGCGTGACGAGGCGCAACGCGCTTTATTTAAAAGCCGCGACAACGAGACGCAACGCGCTTTATTTCACGCTGATTATTCAGAGAACGATCCTCTGGAGTCAGAAAAGGGAATGGTCTGTCGTCTTTCTGAATGCGTACACGGGTACAGTAGGGCCACCGCTATCTCATACTCTCGAGTATTTTAATAGTCATTTTTATCGAAACAGAGCGAGTTTAAAAGTCGGCGACTCGGGTGATCGCTTTTAGGGGTTGAAATTCGTGGTTTGGTACCGCCGAGGGTGTTTGTATCGAAAATGACCACGTCACATTTATTACATTACCTTTTAGGGTATTATGCGTCACACCCTCAAATGGTTTATGGCACTTTTTAGTTACCGAGTCTCCAGTTATAGACCCTATTCATAAATGGCGGCCGGTTTATTATTCTTTTATATTCATGCTAATCAGCCCAACTAGCCTCGTTAGCATGTGCAAAATTCAAAAGAATTTTTGTTCTAAAATGAGGCTAGTTGGGCTGATTAGCATGAATATAAAAGAATAAATAAATTGGCCGCCATTTATGAATAGGGTCTATGTTCTAGCTACGGCACACTGACGAGGCCAATCAGCCCGAAACAGCTGTCTGTGTCTGCTTTCTAGTTTTGAGCGCTGATCATGTCAGGTTTGGCCGACCGTAGTGCCATTTCGAGAGAATGCCTTTTTCCACATTGTTTGATCGGTCCTTGCAGTGGTCTGTTGCTTATCACTGTTTGTATTTGATCCAATGTGACGCAATAGATCGTTCACGGTATCTGCAGTTTAGTTGACTTCTTAGGGGTTTCTTTCAAATTTTCCGACGATACCCACGTAAATTTGATATGGGATTCCCCCCCCCCCCCCCCCCCCCCCCCCCGCAACGGCATCTTCCCGACACTGAGTGGGACAATTACAATAGTCGTACATTTGTGATGGAAGATTTCCGCTCATTTTCTCTTGTTCCGGTACATTTTAGGCCCGGGTCAAACGCTGTACTTCACACGAGCCGAACCTAATTACAGTTTAGCTAGGTCGACACAAATTAATTAAGGTCGCCTGGTGAGTCAAACGTCGAACTTGCACCCGCCGTGAAGAACGGCTAGCCGATCCAAATACAATCGGTCGTTAACTAAGCCAAATGCCGAACTTCACATGAGCCGAAACTCAATTAATCCTATCCTGCCGATGGGGGCTCATAAAGACAGCACCTTATTCAATATTACGTAGCAATAAGCACTGTTACCAGTAAATATTATACCAGCTGATCAGTCATGATTTTCTCAGTCGGTAAAAACAACGTATGTACGTTATTGTTAGTTACCAATGGTGCAAGTATTTAGGAAAAAGAAAACGGTTATGTACAGAAAATATTGAGTATTAACCTAGCTACCATATGCTTAACATCGCGCTCGCAAAAGAAAGGTTGAAAAAGAAAGAAACAAACGTAAATGGTTCTGCTCGCGCAACCGTTCAGCATGGTCTCGATACTGCAGAATGAGGAAAGAACCTCTATCTTCGGAATTCGCACTTGGTTGGTCTTGACAGGGATTTCTCTACAACTTGTACATCTTGACAACCATCCTCTTCTCAAGATATTTAATTAACTCCCAAGAGTACCGAAAATTAAAATTCAAGAAAAATCCCAAATTTCATTCTGTAAAATATTGAAAAGTTAATGGTGCCATGCAAAAGTACCGCTGGAGAAGTTTCATTTGAATGGTCACACCATAGGATTTCATCAACAGACTCCAAAGTTAGAACAAATGGTACCATGCAAAAGTAATGCTGAAGAGGTTTCATTTGAATGGTCACACCATAGGATTTCATCAACAGACTCAAAAGTTAGAACAAATGGTACCATGCAAAAGTACTGCTGAAGAGGTTTCATTTGAATGGTAACACCATAGGATTTCATCAACAGACTCAAAAGTTAGAACAAATGGTACCATGCAAAAGTACCGCTGGAGAGGTTTCATTTGAATGGTCACACCATAGGATTTCGTTGACAGACTTAGTAGTTAGAACTACATTACATGTCTCCATGAATTGACTCTATGAGTGAAAGGTTTATGGTCAATGGAAACTAGATTGAGATAGAAGGGGATTCGAGATAACCGAGTTCGAGATAACCAAAAGTAAATGAATTAAAAATTGTAAGCAAAACTGATATGCAAGGTAAATTTCATGGCTCGATATATAGCGGAGGATCCAGATAGCGGGGGCCGTCGTCTGTATTTTAGAATATTGTCAACTGCTGTCCAAATACAAACAAAAAAGAAAGCAAAGAACTTTTGTGATATGTCTGAAATTTTTAAGACATCTTACACAGTTTCTTGGTAATACATCACACACAAAGAGTTTTTGTTCAAAGAGCTTTTGAAAGCAATTCAATTCAGTTTTGTCTTACTCGTACATGTAACTATAGATATTTCTTTTACAAACAACTCGTTAAAACAGCAAACTCACACGTGGTAGTACTTATTTAATAGAAATTGACATAAGAGCCTGAAGGCTAAAACTTTTAATTTCTTTATTTAAATTTAAACTATTATTTGCAGGACTTCACTAAAAACACCTAGGTGATATTAGCTAGCTGTCTGGATAAATTAACGTTTATATTATCATCAAGGTTGCTTGTTATCATGTGCAAACAGACTATTCAAAAAGCGTTTGAAGGCACTGAATTCGGTAGTTCTTGTGCTACAACCAACACGGTAGGACTCTAAATCGGTCAGTAGTTGTCGCAGTTAATCACTCATACGGTAAGTTTTAACTTTCTTTGTGTCTCGTTTCACGTTCTTTCACCTTATGATTACAACACTGGGGAGTGAATGTCGTTAGTTTAATTGAGGATTTATCGGCCTGAAGAAGGTGTTAAATTGAAGTTTTTAAAACTATCTGTGAAATAACTGTTTATGTAAACTTCCAGCCTCGGTGATCACCTGTTGAAAGCGACCACTGAAATACCGAAATTTCCCCAGTTGAGTCGACTCTTCTCACAAGCGACCACAACTACACTCGATATTTCTTTTCTATATATAAGAAACGTTTTTAGAACAACCGCATTGAGACTGGGTCAGTTTGGTTAAAACTTTAAGAACGTGTTAAGAACCGAAACCCAGAAGAAGATTTTGTCAAGAACGTCTTATATTTCACCATTTTTACAGTTTTAATAGCTAACTATATAAGAATAAAGTAAAGTGTAATAATTTGGTCAGAGAAAATTTACAGTCCAACTGAATCCAAAATGCTTGACTGAATAGTTTGCAAAGTTGCAGATCGTTTTCCATTTTAAAATAGCACATTTAATTTGTATAGCAATTAGGAAATTGGTAGAACTTGGTCCATTTTTTTCCTTTTAGTTCAGAAATGTGATTTACTCAAATACTGTATCCTAAGAACGACGTAAAAACGTTTCAAGTCAGGCTCAGATCGTCAAAAAAAAATAACAACGTTCAGTCCCAGCGTACCCGAGACAAACCCCCCCCCCCCCCCCCCCCCGAATTACCCGGGGCAAGCTATATAACTTTTCACTTATTTCTCTTTGAAATATTCAACCAACCATTTCCACGAGGATCGCCAACTCTTCTCCACAGCCTGGGGGCGGAGAATCCCCGTAAAAGTGATGAGAATGATCGTCGTATCTTTTAGGGTATCTTTTAGGGCTCGCCCACCCAGGGGAATTCACGGCGTGCCACGCGTCCCCTTTCGCCACAGCCTACGCCAATATATATTACAGAAGAAAAAATTAAATCAGAAAATCCCACAGCGATCGAATGAACGAAGGAGTTGAGAACAGTTTTAATTCAAGTTCAGCTTAAAAACAAGATTTGAAGCAAAATATTAATCAAAAAAGGGAATTTTCAAGAAAGAGAGGCCACATTGCATTGAGTAAAAGAAAATATACAGTAACCCCGGCAGCCGGGACAACTTAATACTTTGACTCGTCCACCCGGGGGAATTCACGGCGTGCCACGTGTCCCTTTTTTCGCCACAGCCTACGCTAATATTTAATGGAGCCGAAACCAATTGTGGAATTGCACACATTTTAGGCATCCTACTGATGAACAGTTACGTAATTCAGATATGTTCAGAAGCCACATTTATTTAAAGCCTGTCCCCTTTGAATTGAATATATATAATATTACAGAAGAAACATTTAAATCAGGAAAACCCACAGCGATCGAATGAACGAAGGAATTGAGAACGGTTTTATTCAAGTTTAGCTTAAAAACAAGAATTGAAGCAAGATATTAATCAAAAAGGGAATTTTTAAGAAAAAGAGGCCACATTGCATTGAGTAAAAGAAAATATATACTAAAGAACGTCTTAGTTATTTAACCCAAAACGCTAGAACAACGACAAAGTAAACTGCTATTGTGGCATCCTATTAAAACGTACACAAATCCTTAAAACATTTTTCGGCCCTTCGGGTCAAGGTAGGGGGACGGGGCAAAGGGAAGGCGGACCTCTCCCCTATATACCCCATTGGAGATATCTAGACTATAAATTTAGTCGATCGACAGTAACTAAAATGAAGAAAGCAAGGCCAAGAAGTGATATCATTGAAGAAACCAAGTTTTGGTTTATTACAAGATAGTTGATATTGAAACTTACAATATTTAGGCTCTATTACAGAGTCATGGTCATGTAATGATATTTTACAAGAAGGCAACTGAAATGTCATAGGTGATTAGGCGTGCTAACATTACGTAATATAACTAGAATTTTAGGTAATCAGAGAAACAGGTCTAATTCTCTATAGGCTAGAGGCTGTAAGTCCTTCGTTAATGCTAGGCTTGAGATTCTTGATGTAGAAAGCTTCAAGGAACGCTAATTGTGACCAATTGTAATTGGAAGCAATTATCTCATGGTTGTTGTGAACTGAATTAAGAATATGGTCTTTGAAACTAATACAGGGCAATAGATGGTCATTAAACAATGAGGTGCTCCATGTAAGCTAACTAATAGGCCATTTCCGAGTTGCTTTTTGTCTCGTTATCAGAGTGAGGCTTTGTGCACAACCTTTCATGTGAAAATTAGTTTTGTTTACATGTGAATGAAAGCTAATTTTCATATGAAAGGTTGTGCACCAAGCCTCGCTTTGATAACGAGACAAAAAGCAACTCGGAAATGGCCTATTAAAGCCGTTGTAATAGGCCATTTCCGAGTTACCTTTAACCTCTCTATCAAAGCGAGGCTAGGTGCGAAAATGAGTTTTCATTCACATGCAAATAAAACGTATTTGCATGTGAATGAAAACTCATTTTCATATGAAAGGTTGTGCACCTAGCCTCGCTTTGACAACGAGGCGTAACGTAACTCGGAAATGGCCTATTAACAAGATAGTGACACATAGGTTGTTCTGGCCTAGTGGCATGCTCACGGAGCCTGAAAGCTAAGGAGCGATCCGTTTTAAAAACCTGTGATTTTTTTTGTGACTTTTTCCTTTGTTTTCTACCTTTGTTGTCTTGCACTCTATTGTTTCAGTACCTTTCGTTTTCTTTGTTTTTCGTCACTCGTGAGCCCTGTTTTGCCAATATATTGTTGAGAACAACCAGGACAAGGGAGTTTATAAACTACGTTAGATGTTTGCAATGTAGGAACCGGATCCTTGTTGGAACAGAATTGCGAACTGTTTGGTGGTATCATAACGTATTATAAACTTAACCTTTTTACGGCTCTTACTTCGTGTAGAGGACACAAATGACGTAAAACAAAAGAAAACAATGTTTCCTATTGTTTTACGTCATCTGTGCGGTACACGAAGTAAGACCCCTTTTTACCAAGTAATACATTTGTTAACTAACACTTCACCTGTTTTGCCAGCGTAAGGTAATTTAAGCCAGATTGTTTTAACAACATTGTCTTCTATAAATTTTGTTCGATTGTTTACGATTGTTGATGTTTTTCTTAAGACGGTGAGAATAGATCGAAGAACTCTTACGCTAGCAAAACAGGTGAAGTGTTAGTTTACAAATGATTACTTTGCAGTTCACAACAACTATTGCTTCCAATTACAATTGGTCACAATTAGCGTTCCTTGAAGCTTTCTACATCAAGAATCGCAAGCCTAGCATTAACGAAGGACTTAAAGCCTCTAGAGAATTAGACCTGTTTCCCTGATTACCTAGAATTCTAGTTATATTACGTAATGTTAACACGCCTAATTACCTATGATATTTAAGTTGCCTTCTTGTGAAATATCATTACATGACTGTGACTCCGTAATAGAGCCGAAATATTGTCGGTAAGTTTCAATATCAATCATCTTGTAATAAACCAAAACTTGGTTTTTACAATGATTTCGCTTCTCGGCCTTGCTTTCTTCATTTTTCATTCAAAATTGTCAGATGGCTCTGGATTTCGACGGCAATAAGACACATCAACATCTGAAATAACCTAACTGACACGAAGAGCAACGATGACGATACACTCTGCATGGACAAATATTCCTTCTGTGATCAATTCAATTAAAATGCAACTTTATTGCATCAAACCCACGTTGCTTGTTATCCTTAAAAAAATGTTAATGTTCTTGATTCTATTTCAGCCAGCCAAGTCTGTGATCCACAGCGAAACCAAGATGCGTATCAAGGAAATTATTCCCTTAGTCATTTTGTTGACTGTCATCGAAGCAAAGTCAGACCCGAACAAAGAGAACAAAGGTACATTTTAATAACGTCTCGATCAATCAATGAAAAACACGACAGAGCGATTTTCAAATGACGTCGATAGTTAGTCACGTTTGCTTTGGTATTAACTACCAGGGCGCTATAGATATACCGTTATAAAGGGAATCTCGGCTAGAAAACGGTTTTGTTTAAAATCGTAAGTTGGCGTTTGTGTAAAACTGGTTTAGAGCTTTGAAGACGATAATTCTTTAAGTGGTTTGAATACTAGGCGTTTTGTTTCTGCCTTCCTTGCTTTTAAATTTCCCGCGCGCCGCCATGTTTTATTTTTGCAAAGATTGATGGGGGATTATGACGTCAGTGCGTTGTTCTGCGTTTTAAATATGTCTTCTAAATTCAGTATTGCGTAAATTTGGAGATAAATACGTGCGTCTTATACGTATTCTGGCTTAATAATGTACGGTTTTACTGCAATCTCCTTCCGTAGACTCAGCTCTATATTTAAATCGCCGACAACGCAGTGACGTCACAAATTACCATAAAGCAAACATGGCGGCGATCGGGTAATTTAAACTAAAACCTGAACACTTCACATTCGAACCAGTTATGGATTTCGACTTTAAACCCCATCACCAGTTAAAGATAACCATTAAGTATAAAGAAAAACCTTTGAAACGCAGAAATTAAACTTGTTGGTAGTTACCGGATCTTCCTTGTGAAAGATCTCGTGCCAGGCGTCACTTGAAAGTGAAAATACAAAACTGAATGCAAGGCTGGGACTACGGCAAAGGGCAGATTTATTAAATGGCCAATATTTCGACTAATAGAATTAGTCTAACTCAGGGCCAGGGCTATACCGAAAGAAAATATTGTAACGGCTCCTCAAATTTGAAAATTACATGGTTATAAATGATTGGCTAATACATGACATGTAGACAGCGCACTTGTAAACATAAGGTAACAATAATATGACATAATTTATATAGTGTATGATACAAAACTGAGTTCAGCATTCTTCCTAGCCATAACAATATTTTCTTTCAGTATAGCCCTGGCCCTGAGGAAGATTAGTTCTATTAGTCGAAATATTGGCCATTTAATAATCTGCCCTTTGCCGTAGTGCCAGTCTTGCATTCAGTTTTGTATTTTCACATTGAAGGCCCAGTATCACCCATTCGGCTTTGCGGTCGTTTGTTTTGGTTTTCAAATGACGAGCTCACGCGTGATTGGCTTTTTCGGGAATTTTCGACTGCGTTAAATTCAATCGTCGAGGCATTCGGCGCGCGATGGATTTTGGGTAATACTGGGCCTTTAAGTATACTTTGGAGCTTAAACGGCATTATCAATTATTAGAACTAGAATCAGTAATTATTTTTAACTTTTTGCCATGTTCTTAGACATGTATCACTTTATAATATATATTTCTTATGTTATTTATTATTTATATTCTTTTATGTATCTTTCATGTTGTAACCAGGGCACCCGTTGATACCAGCGCTCCATGCAGCTAATAGGGTTTACCCAGGCTAAAGATTAATTATTATTAGTTATCGTATCTACGTTCTGTGTTTGGTTAAAAAAAAATGGCGCCATTTTTTCAGCTAATCACATAATTAAACTGTCACAGCAAAAACGTAACAAAGTTGAGGATGCTAGGAGCTTCCAATCAGTTGTATATATGTTATGCTGTAAATTTAAATGCATAAAGTTTACATGAGTGGTTAGAAAAAATGCTGGGAACATAACTATTTTGTTTGTCTTCCTAGTGTTGTCCAAAGGCTTCTTGGCAAAATTTTACGAAGATACAGATGATGATTCGAAAGAGGATGTTTGCAAGATATCATGTGAAAAGGTGAACAAGATGATAGAACGAATTGATGCTATGGACAAAAAACTGGATAAACTGCTCGCAAAGGATTGTAAAGGTAGATTAAACCTAAAAACGAGAACAGCAATTAAACTGATCATGTACCCATGCATTAGCTTACCAGGGGGCGTAGCTAGGATCTTTCAAGGCGGGGGGGGGGGGGGGGGGGGGGGGGGGGGGGGGGGGGGGGGGGGGGGGGGGGGGGGGGGGGGGGGGGGGGGGGGGGGGGGGGGGGGGGGGAGGGGGGCACACTGTGTCACACCCAGAGTACTTACCAGATTGTCATGTCGACACCCACGCTGTGTTTTAGTAAAATTATCTTACTTACAAAGGGGAAGAGGGGGCGGGGGGGCGGTGGGGTTTCACACGCACCCCAGGACCCCCATTAGCTTACAACATGCTTTAGCTTATAACATGTATAAGCTTACAACATTATTTAGGTCACCACATACATTGGCTTACAACATATGCAATATTGTGCTGATGAGTCCTAACAAAGACGAAACAGCTGTCCATGGCTGCCACTGCCGGAATGATATGGCTATACGCATGCGTAAGGCATTGGCCATACCGCGGAGATGTGTCGTGTGACTTTTTGTATTCAGATGGTTTATATACAATATCACACAACATACTTTAGCTTACAACATACCTTTGCTTACAACATACCTTTGTTTACAACATACCTTTGCTTACAACATACCTTTGCTTACAACATACCTTTGCTTACAACATACCTTTGCTTACAACATACCTTTGCTTACAACATACCTTTGCTTACAACATACCTTTGCTTACAACATGCATTTGCTTACAACATGCATTTGCTTACAACATGTATTAGCTTACAACATACCTTAGCTTACAACATGTATTAGCTTACAACATACCTTAGCTTACAATTCATTAATAATTGATAAGGAAAATACAAAGGAAATAAAAATTTAATGAAGGCTTGTAATCCTGATACAGAACAGCTATGATATGTATCTGAATTAGTTACAACCACTGGTGAATGTAAACTGTAGTTGTAACTAACAAGCATTTCATTTTCATTTCATAAGTAGTCTAAAACATTCGCGTCCGTGTTGTTGTAAATCTGATGCAACACGGCCGCTCATTTTATAAACACTACTTACCAAATGGATTAGTTTACAACATAACTTACTGCGTACAATATACATTATAATTCAACACATTGATACACTGCCCAAATATGGTCAAAATGTAGTATCGATATATGTTATGTCCACATGACGTATAACCAGCGATGGCGGTAAATTTGGCATTTTGAAGGAAAGTGAAAATGACTGCTGCCTGCAATTTCGTGTTTTTGGGCGAAAAAGTGCGTGAACTATTAGTTAAAAAAGGGAAAAGAAAGAAAAAAAAAGAGAAGAAAAGAAAAGAAAAGAGAAAAAATATTGTTCACATGATTGGACAAAAAAGGCGCGAAATTTTCGCGTTGTCGCGGTCGCAGTGTTTCTTGGCGTAGCTGAATGAAAACTGGTTCAAAGTTTAACCGCTCGACAAGGAGTGAATGAAGGAGCACAATTTTCGTAAAATTCCTTTGGTAATCACCTCTGGAATATGATATAGACTTGATGCTTTCTCAGAAAAGTTTCTGATCTCGTCATTACGGCTGTAGGAGCTAAAAAACGAGCAAGTTTGTAAACAACATTGATCGACTCAGCTTGTACTTCGATGTTTGAAAATTTGGTGCTGATGGAAGGGAATAAAAAGCCAAATCAACTTCAGGTACGATGTTTTAACCGTTTCTTGTATCCTTTAGCTGTGAATTTTTGTACGCGGCAGTTCCTTCCGACTTTTCGCCGCTATGTTTAGGTTCGTAGCCGTGTGTTTGTTCAATTTGTTTTGATTCTGAATTGAACTTTTTAAGATACGAAACACTTGTAACTAAGACATTCTATGCCATTTTACTGTGTTTTAATTTTTGTAGTCACTACTCTGTCCCATTCTTTGAGTAGACGAAAGCTCTTCGTAGAAACTCTCAACTGATTGTGTACGCTAAATTAATTTTAGCCTGGCAAAAGTTTCGGCATTCGCTGTTTGTTGTTTAAGAAATGGTCCGAGGTAAAATATTGTTGTTAGCCTTTTTACTTAATGAAAGGTTGTATATCTCAATGATTTTTTTCTCAAAACTGTGATTTGTTATCAATGTGTTGAATTATAAAACAGTTAAGTGTTCAAGTTTGCGCAATATTGACAAAGGCGCCGCTTTCATTCCTGAACTGTGTGATGTTGCAAGTTTCGCGCGTTAAAACATATGTAAGCTTTTTTAAAAATAAAAGGCTTGTCGGCGATATTTTCTCTTCAAACTGTGCTTTGTGTTATCAATGTGTTGAATTATAAAACTATTATAGCGCTCAAGCTTGCGTGATATCGCCTAATTTTAGTATTAGCTAAGTATTAGGCGATATCACGCGCGCTTTCGCGCTATAATAGTTAATTAGCTAACAACATACGTAGCTTACAACAAACAACACAACTTAGCTGTTACAACATGCGTTAGCTTACATGAACATGCGTTTGCTTACAACATCCAACAAACAACTTACAGGCATTAGCTTACAACATGCTTGCACTGACTTGGAAGGCCCTCCCGATCAGTATACATTGCGCACCGAGTTTCTGTTAGTTACAGTTTAAAAATTGAAAAATACGATTACGAATCATAACATTCATGTCATGTCAGGGGTAGAATATCTACCTATCTATCTCTTTATTTATAATTATGATTTCATTTGTCTACAACTGCATGCAACGTTCTTAATTTCTGTCACTGCTCCTGGATTCTAGTCAACATTTTATAAAATGTGACTTTAAATATCTGTTTTTTAGCTTGCTCCACTTCACCTTGTTTGAATAATGGCGTATGCACTGATCTTGTGAACGGATACAACTGTACATGTCCCCGCAGGATTCGAAGGAAGTCGCTGCGAAAAAGGTCAAAAAATTACTGTTTTAGTTATCCTTCTTTCACCGAATTTAATCAACACTGTTGGTAGCTAAATGCCCTTGAATCCCCACTGGAGAAGGCAAATCTTCCAGTATTAGCACTGGATCAATATAAAGGCAAGAGGGTGACGATGAAAGGAAATCGTCACATGGCAAAACAACCTACCAGCTACTCCTAAAAGAAAGTAGACAGTGAGTAAACGAAATAAAACGAAAATGAACGTGCGTGGATATCAGGGCTTTAAAAGTATTCCTCCCCGGAGAGACTCCCGTAGTAAAGAGACATGTTGAAAAAATACATTTGAAAAAGGACTCCAAACGCGAAACATCAGTAAATCGCGTTCATAATGTCCTCTTTTTCGGCGTCGAGTATTCCCAATCTATCATTCTTTGCATTTGGATATGCACACCTTTCGTGTCAGCGGAATAACCAGTAAAAGTTTACAGTCGATGGAAGGAAGGAAGGAAGAAAGAAAGAAGTGAAAATTTGCATATTTGTCCCCGTCTGCTATAACTCGTTGGAGGAGGCAGCGTGGTCGAGTGGTTAGGGCGCTGGACTTGAAACCCGGTGGTCCCGAGTTCAAGTCCCGCTCTGACCACTATCTGGAGTTGTTTCACGGTAGTCCCGAGTCCAACTCCTCGGCCACGCTTGTAAAATAGCCAACTGGTTTGCCTCCTGCCAGTTGGGATTTTTAACGTGTTATGTTCTATTTGCAATATTTGTTTCTATATTTAGTGTCCCCAATTAGTGCTTGCGCGCTAAATACCTTGTCACTTAAATAAAGTGATTTAATAAAGTGATTTTAACTCGTTCATTACGCTTTGCGCATTCACGAGTTAAAAGCATTATCTAGAACCTAATCAGTGCGTGCTGTAAACAATTATTTGTTTTGTAGATATAAATGAGTGCTCCAGCTCCCCTTGTTTGAATAATGGCGTATGCACTGATCTTGTGAACGGATACAACTGTACATGTCCGGCAGGATTCAATGGAAGTCGCTGCGAAAAAGGTCAGCATTTTCGTTTAAGTAATGATACGTGTAAGAACGTAAGTGTTGAACGGCAATGCACGATAAAATATCCATTTTTTATTCATACTATACAACTAGTGATCTCATTGGCCAAGACTCAAAAAAACACTAAAATGTTAAGGTTCAACATGCATTTTGTCTGATTTTTTAAAGGTTTCAAGTCATTTGAGATCCAATCGCACAACAGGCAATTTTTAAAAGAAATTTTATTTGGGGAACTTCATCAAAGAAGCAAAATTATTAGCTATTCTGATTGGTTAAGCACGACCATTGCCAAAAATTAATTTGACGCAAATGATTTTCTTTATTTTTATACTGAAATATAATTATAATAAACCATCATCTCCTCCTGGGAAAGAGCCAATGCCGCAGAACAATGAAGCTTACCGTAGTTCTTATGTGGAGCATTACTTAACTCGTGAATACGGGAAGCGTTGAACGAGTTTCAGCAGTGGGACAAAATTTCACTCCATCGGTCGATTGGCTGTTAACATTGGGCCCACGATATGTAATGGTCACCTGCCTTACCCATGGGCACGGCGTTGGAGAAGTTTGGGGTCGGTGAACAAAACGTCTAGGAAAGGGGACGGGGGGGGGGGGGGGGACCGAACTCTTCATTTTCATTTTCATTTGTTGGCTCATAGGAGGCTCCGATTTTCTTTTTATGACACGAGAGTCCATAGAATACTGCCTAGTCCAAAAAGCATCGTCCAGAACCTTGTCAGTACGTGCTGTAATCAATTGTTTCTTTTGTAGATATAAACGAGTGCTCCAGCTCCCCTTGTTTGAATAATGGCGTATGCACTGATCTTGTGAACGGATACAACTGTACATGTCCGGCAGGATTCGAAGGAAGTCGCTGCGAAAAAGGTCAGGATTTTCTTTTTACTTGTCATCTGCACAAGCAATAAATAAAAACCTTGTCACAAAATCGTGAATTGCGATAGGTCATCCAGCGTTAATTGTTCCAGCAGCCATAAAGCCATGCACGGAAAAAGGAAACCCTTTACAACTTTCATTTTTGTTACAGGAAGTTTGTTCAAGATGGATTCCAGGATATTAGCAGTTAACAAGTCATATGAAAGTGAACTGCAGAAGCTTCTCGCACCTGCTGTTGGAGACAAACAAAATTGGGTGCTGTGTTACCGCCGTTCCCGTGACGATAACTTGTCTGGCCATACCAAAGCTTTCCACTCCAAGTGTGATGGGAAGCGTAACACTGTCATTATAGTCCAAGTCGGAGACTACGTGTTTGGAGGATACACTGACGTTGCTTGGGGTATTAATTTATCATAGTTTTCAAACGTCTACTGTCGAACGGGAAAGGGTGGGGATTCTCTATTTATAAGCCATTTAAATAGGTTTTTGCAGACCCAAAGTGTATAAAAAATGGCCAATGGGGTGTTTCCTTCCAGTCTGAAATATACACCTTATTCCAAAATGGCGGCCATTTCATTATTCTTTTATATCCATGTAAATTAGCCCTCTTGGCCTCGTCAGCAAATGCAAAATACAAAAGAATTTTCAAGCGAACATGAGGCCAAGAGGGCTAATTAACATACATATAAAAGGATAATAAATTGGTCGCCATTGTGGAAAAAGGTGTATGGTGTAGATGTTTGCCATTTTGGCTTGAACGAGAAAAACAGGTAAGAGTTTTAAGAAACAGGTCACATCCCCTCCCCCCCTTCCTCCCTCCATTCCTCTCCCCCCCTCCCTTTCCTCCCCCCTCCCTTTCCTCCCCCCCCCCCCCCCCCCCCCCCCCCCCTCCCCCTCCGCCTAACCAAACTTTTCCTGGAATATCCCTTTCTTTTTAATAAGTGCACCCTTAGGTGAATTGTTTACGGTCAGATGTTTGTAGTCGACATTGCACCACGCATCAACAGGGGTACCGCTAAATGGCTTTACTGACGTAAAAGTTGAAAATGTAAGGTACGATTGAAAAGGTTACACAATCAAAAGGCTATCAGAGCCAACTAGTGAATACGGAACAACGTAAGGTTAATTTTAGTTGTTCTTGATGTTTTGTAATTAAGTTTCAAGCTTTTGTGAATCCTTAACTTGACTTTTAGCGGTGGTCACTGCGGTAAATAACACATCTTAAAGTGACATAAAGATGCACTGTGTGTGAAACGAGACTTGACGTAAAACACAGGAAAATTACCAACAAAGGTTTACAGCCGAGTGAGCGAGCGATGACAGCAATGTAATTCACTGGGAAGTTAAGTGTTTGCGGATGATGGAAAGAATGAAAATTTGCATATCTGTCTCATTCTATATCTCGTTCACGCTTTGCCGAGCACGAGATAAAAATGATATGACACGACGGCAATGCACTGAACAAAAGAAGTTGGGAGTGATAACGCAGCCCGAAATTTAAAAGTTTATTCGAGCCTAGCTGTTTCCACGATTTATAAATGAGCAATCGCAAAACGATCATGTTTTGTTTCTATTTTGCAGCTCTACCACCACCAAATCGCGGGACTAACTATGGTGCCACTCGCAACGCGTTCGTTTTTTCCCTCCGTAACAAGGAAGGACTGCGACCGTTTAAGAGCATGGTGTCGCCGGGGGTCCAACGGTTTGCGATTTTGAGTACGTCACAATACGATGGTCCACAATTTGGTGGCGCGACCGACCTCTCCTTGTTAAGTTACTGGATTAAACATCAAACGGGAAAGAGTTCATATTCCAAGCTAGGACAATACTACAGACTCCCAAGCAACGTTCAAAATGCTATAGGCAGTAGATACATGTACCTGGCTGGGACATTCCGCTTCGAGCCTGACGAGGTTGAGGCGTTTTATCTTGGATGAGTAGCCATATTAATTATTACCACAACAGCCGACATCAGCTAAGTCCACAATTAAAACGGGTCTGACTCTGTTACATTCTAAATTTTAAGGTGATAAAGAAGGTGTGATCCAGTATTAACTATTTGATTTTGGGCTTGAAAAAGGGATTTCAAATTTATGTAATGCAAAGGTTGAAAAAACATGAATAAATGTTCTTTCCAGTTGTGCAAGATTATTGTCGACTTAAGTTGGCATTATATTTCCCATCAGCATTCTCACCATCCCACCTACATTCCTACCCTCTCAAATGAACAAGAACGATAGATTTTGCTCATTTGTAGGAGTTGGACAGTCCAGCAGCCTTTTATATCCTGGTTTGGCTTTAAGGATGGCACTTGAAGGCACTCTTATTTCCCCATTTCTCCCTGCCCTGCACCCCCCCCCCCCCCCCCCCCCAACTCCTTCCTTCCTCCACCACTAACCAGCTCACTCCCTAAAATCACATACAGCATTTGGGTCACTGATACTTTGACACCGCCTCCCCCCCCCCCCCCCCCCATCCTTCCCACGGGAACAATGACACGTGATATGGCTTCAAGCATCTTACATATATTTTGTAAATACACAAACAGAACTTTGTATTCAAACAATTTTGCTTTTTATATTATATATATAATATATATACCCTGTCTTTCATGAAAGCACAATGTTCAGTTCCCTGCTGGAAACACATGACAGAAATCTGTTTGAATATTTCCGGGATATGAACTCAAGACATTTTCAATCCCCAATAAAAAGTTGAAATCCAGCAAGTGCACTTCGGGTTGTTACATCATATTTTGGTGTTCATCTATCAACTTAAAATTATCACTTCAAAATTGAACTCTTCTTGATTATTTCATATTTTACTAAATTTAACAAATTCCTCTCACCCACAGCCAAAAATCACCAAAAGGTTAGAAATAAACAAATTTGAGATTGCTGGAAATGTTGATAAGAATATTTCATAAAAACCGTTATAGCATAGGAGACTACCACTTTACAATAATCTAACAATAATAAATAAAGAAATGATGCAGGGGCGGATCTAGGGGGAGGGTGCAGGGGGTGCGCACCCCCCCCCCCCCGAGATGACCTAGTCTGCGTTGTTCGCTTTTAAAATTTGTTTACGTCATCCTTCAGTTACGTCATTCCTTAGAGGTGCACCCCCTCCTAAGAAAAATCCTGGATCCGCCCCTGTGATGGTAAATGTTAAGCTCGGTAAAGAAATGAGTTCAGCATGTCAATCTTAATTTATCACCTCACATGATGCTTTTGACATTGGAGATGGGGGGAGGGGTTCGGGTTAGAGTTAGGTTTAGGGGGGAAGTCCCATATGAAATTGACTGGGGTGATCGCCAGAAATTATTAAAGGAACTCCTACAAGGTACCAGAAACCCATTTTGAGGGTGTTGCTCACATTAATTTTTACCCCAATTCTATCTGAAACAGTTGTTGCTATCAGCGTATTTTTCTTTTCAGAGGATGACATTGTGCGCACTACCCAAGACCGAGCCATTTAGTGAAGCCTTTACAGTCGACTGATGATGAATATTCTAAAAGGAATCACAATAACTCTGACAGTGATCATGTACGACAATCACGCCATCAATTTTACATGGGAGTCCCCTAACCCCCCCCCCCCCCCCCTCCCCCAGGGGCAGTTACCTTACTAAGATGATTGTTACTTTCAAAGCTAGAACCAAATGAGACAATGGGAGGATCTTTGTTTACGATTTTGTCTTCATTAGCATACAATAGCATAAATGATAACACATAAAATGACCTCCGTAACTTGAAAGAGCCTAGCAAACTTTGTACACTCTGATAATTGAGTGTGATATATTAAATAATTTTCGAGAAATGAAACTTAAAAGCATCAAGATTTTACAAATGTCTTCTTGCTATTAAATACAGTACACAGGTGCAAGCTGACTTTCTTCTTCAATTAAGTTAAAGCTCAAAGTTTAACCCATTCACTCCTGAGAATTTTTACGTTTTTGAGCGATTTTCTGCATTCACACGCCCCATAGGATTTCGTGGCTCCATATTTAAAGTTACCATTGAAAGTGCTGCTGTTCTAAAACACTGAAGGCTCGAGTTTACTGGAAACGTCATTGTGACGATCTCATTTTGCTTGGTTGATTTGCAATAAAGGGTCCAATATGAATTATCTACGATTTTTGGTAAGTTCACAGCCATTTTTCATCTTTAGTAGCTGCCTGATGAGCATCATTAAGCTTGGAGGTAGTTCAGAGTCCACTTCTCAATGGAGCGAGTTAGGTGTTGTACTTCGTTTACGAATTTGGCTCGTTGCTCGTTGAACTGGAAAAATGGCCGCCTGGAAACGAAGTGGCTTTGGGACTCGACTCTGGATGAATTTCTCGACCTACCGCGGCATATTTTGGAAGTTGCGACCACAGGAGAATACAACAAGCGCGAAATTTCGGCGGTGGGTCGGAGTGGCTGTGGACTTAGTATAAATATGAAATGTGTGCGGAAAGAATCGAGCGCATGGGTTTGCCATGATGATTTGAATAAAAAAAACTAAAGGCAAAAACGTGATTTTTGTTGTTTTTCTATGACGTTAAAAACGGTCATTTTTGTTATTGTCCAAATTCAAACGCTGACATTCTGCAAAAATCGCTGACTTTTTTGTGTTTATTGGGTATCTCAATTTGAGGGACTTTCTAGTCAATGCTCAGAACTGCTAGTTAGGGCAATGTTCGCGCGATTGAGAAAGTTGCAATTTTTTTAAAGTAGTGGAGTATTGTACGGCCGGTTTTGGCCGGTGTAGGAGCGAATGGGTTAATGAATAATAAATGAAATATCCTGTCAATGTGGAAATCCCACTTGCATAGCAAACATGTGGTTTCTGAAAAGTCCAGCCCATGTTGTTCTGACAATCACTTATTATAATATTTACAGCCTGTGTTACACACTCAATGTTAAAAAATATAAGTTTTCAAAAACCAGATTTCAGAACTAGCACACTAGCAGTACTCAGTTTCCCCAAACTTTATCTGACAAAGCAAACTCGCTTTGTGCTGAAATTGAGATGCTGTGAAGATAGCTAAAGTAGCAAATACACAGGGTTTAATTGTTCAAAACAGGATTAAGCTAAAAGTGATGTCTCTGGTCCAGCACAAAGCACATGGAGAAGCTGCAGGAGCACTGTCTGTGTAATCTAAGATTATTGTTAATTTTTAACCCAGTTTGTTATTTTATTTGCCAACTCTAACAAATTACAACTGTACTACCAATTAAAAAATCTACGATTGGAAATAAAAATAGAATCAACTGACTTTTAAACAATTTGGGTGATGAAATTTGTTCTTAAGAGTTTCTTCACGAACATACTTTTAGGTGAGCACTGGGGGTAGGTAAAGCACACAGGGGCCACAGTCAGCTAACGCAGCTAAGCACAAAAAGGGGCCACAGGCAGCCCATGTAACTGAAGCTTAATCTGGTTTCTGTAGCATGATAACCCCACACCCACCTGGATGGGATGCCAGTCCATTGCAGGGTTACCCAAAGCATTATGTTTTCAGCTACCCATTTATACAGCTGTGTGGAGAGTGTAGTTAAGTTTCTTGTCTAAGGAAACACCACAGCTGAGACTGTTTGAAAGTCTGACGCACTTAATGTAGCACCACACCAACACACAGATCAGTACTAAGCCTGATGTAAAACAAAAACCAATTTACATTTTTCACAACAATGCGAAGCCAAGAATCACCTTAAAGAACAAGGCTATTACAGCTTGTTTGCCTAAAACTGCAACAAAATTAAGTTCTAATTATTATTAAAACATAAATTACATGTATAAGCAAAGATCATCTCAAAATTTTCCAAGTACATGTATCTGGTCTTTTGCTCTTTTGTTCTTTTGCCTGAAACTGCAACAAAGTTAAGTTCTAATTATCAAAACATAAATAACATATACTAGTAGAGATCATCTCTATATTTTCCTATCTGGTCTTTTAGTTTGTGTCACTTCCCTTGGCAGTGATTTTAATGGATGAAACTTGCTGCTTCCCTCTTCCCCTGTGTCACTTTCATCTTCTTCATCGCACAAGTGCACTACTATACTTGGTGCATCTTCTGCTGAAGTGTGCAGTTGGTATGGTTTTGAAGTGTCCAAGCTAGCTACTGCAGTCAGCAGATCATAGTTGATAACTGGGTGTGACTCTAGACTCTGTTCCCAGCCGACAGGAGGGGACGCAGGAGGAGATATAAGGAATTGTTTTGTTAGTGGCGGTGGCTTGAGGTTGGAGTTGTTGTTAAGGGAGGAACGTCTCTGTGAAACAAATTACAACATCATTGTGAGATACAGTGTAATAAAGGCAGCATCTAAGTTGATAAATTTATTTTAATAATAATAATATTTATTACTTATATTGCACTTTTTCGATAAAATAATCAAAAGCGCATTACAATTAATATGATAAAATCTTATAATCAAGAAAGATCGTAAATTTTTCCTTTAAGTAAGCTCAGTAATAAAATGAGCAAGATTAATATTATTTTTAATTACTATCTTTCAATATTTATCACCTCACATGATCCTAGCAATACGCAGGACGCATGTCATATATGAACCTAATATATTATGGGCTAGCTCGCCAAGATTCTCTTGTAGCTCAGTACATGTACTTAGAGTATCCGACCGGTCATGGGTTCGATTCCTGTCTGGGACTCAAGATTTTTTCTTTGTCCCACACGCTCGTGACACAATAAACATTACATCTTTCAGAGTGTCCATAAGTTGTAGGAAGGTTTGCAGTCAGGGCTCGAAATTGCGCACATTTCGGGCACATTTGTGAATAAAGATTTTGCTTTTGCGACTAAAATTTGTCTATTAGTCGTGAATTTGCGACTGTTTTACGGCCTAGCTTATGAAGGAATTATATCAACAGTCTGGTGTCTTACTTGTTACTGGTAGTTGTAATTTTATCTGAAAAATCCTGTGAAATTCATGTTGAATGTTGTGTGACTTATCATTGATTTCATGCTCCATCAACACGGTTTCCAAGAAGTGTATCATGGGCGCACTTTTTCAGACTTTCTTAGAGATTTCTCATTTCCGGTTACGGTAGTAGTAGTTATTTTTTTTATTTATTTTTTTTTTGGCGACAAAAATTTTCGAACTTGCGACTAATTTTAATTTCGAGCTCTGGCAGTGCAAACAATAATTGAAAAGCTTTGGGCAAGAAAGCAATAAAACAGCACTCTCTTGTCAAAATAATGAATTCCAACAAAAATATAGTTTCAAATCCTGCCTTTTCCAAAAAAACAAATAAAAACTAAAGTAAACTTTTATCCTTATAAGCTACATTTGTTTCTTACTAATAAAAGAATAATACTGTGGAACCAGATTTTTTTTTAATTACATTATGAACAATATAATTGTGTCATTCCAGAAAATAGTCATACCCTCCCCCCTCACAAAAGTATTTTTTGGTTTGACAACCCAAATGCACCCCCACCCCCACCTTTCTGGGAATTCATGTTTTCCCCCTTGGAATTTCCAGTGAAGTTCTTCAGGGTGGTTACAGGTATTTCCTTGAACTGTACAATTTAATAAAAGAGCAAATCACCTGAACAAGAAAGACACCAAGTTCATAACCCAGAAAAAGTTGTCCATGTAGATCCTTCTTAGCTTCCTTTGCATTCTCTTCGTTGTGAAATGTAACCCTTACTCTGTGAAAACTCTTCAAGTAGATAAAGCTTCTGTCACTTTCACTTCCATAAGGAGAGAACAGCTTTTCAAATAATCCCTGGAAAGAGAAAAATACAGTTGAATTTAAGGCATTGTTGTAACCACTCTCTCTCTCTCCTCAGTGACCACCCTCATGAAATCCTGTTTAAATTGTCACCAAGACCATGTACTAAATAAAAGCACCTGTAAGAACTGCAACCACATTTGGGATTTACAATGTGGGCCTTTTAGGTGGTTTGCAATAATTCAAAGCAGTTTGCATCACTTACACTTTGATGGATCAATACCAAACTTTGACTCTTTATCAGTTGATGCTACAATAACAGTTTAAAAATAATGCCCTGTTATTGTTGAACAAGTTACGGTCATTGTCATGATGTAACAGGTTACCATGGTAACAGTATAACCTGTTAAAGACACCCTTAATTTTAGCTTTAAGTGATTATAATGATAAAAACAGCTTGGTGTTTTAAAGACAACTATTTTCAATGCAAACATGTATAACAAGCCCTACTTGAGATAAAGGAACCAGGGCTCTTTCTGTAGTTGCAGAACGCATTGACTTTTAACGAGGTACACTGTATTGCATTGTTGTATTCTTGGTTTTCCAAGACGTCATAAAAAATAAAAAATCTAAACTACCGGTATACATCCTACAAAGTTGTTTCTAACATAGTATGCGAGTACCAGTGTTGCAATCCTTTAGAAAACGTTTCAGGTTTTAACAATGTTTTGCTTCTGAATTTTAAAAGTTTCAAATGTGTCATGCAATTCGTCACTCTATTTCAGATAAGCTGTGAAGATAAACAAAATTGAACCAGTTGAAAGTTATTTTTGCATTATAGTGATTAGATGCTTATAAGACGATTTAACGGAACTTATAGTGAATCCAATATTTTGTGATAAGATTTTGGGTGTAATTAAGTGGGGCACCAAGATGGCCGCTCCATACATTTCTTACTAAAAATGTCTAATACTTGTTCACCTATAACGCTTGAACAAAATGCTCTTGTGCTTTAAAACTTGGCCCAGATGTGTAGTTTTAAACTCTCTGCAATTCTATTAACATTTTAGAATCCAAATCTGCTTTTTAATGTTTCTGAATTTAGATATGAAAACATCTAATACTATTTTTTTTTTTTGGAATTGGTGTTATTAAATTGTTTTCTGTATTTTTCATCATTCATTAACTGTGACCTACAAAAGGCACTGCAACTATTAAGGTGGCTGAACACAGTTTCACTGTACCTATGCATCATTCATTATCATTTTAAAACCACTAACGTCTGGGCATCCAAAATTGGTGAGGCATACGATTAAGAAACAAGCTATATATTTTGATTTTTTTGTTGAGCTTTTAGGGTGTTGCCATGGCATCACAGTGGATTGTAAATCAGCCTGCAATATTTGGCTTCGTTTATTTTCAGAAAATCTAGTCGTTAGATTTTGTCCATCATTTGTCTCCAGTAAACTCGTAAAAATATTCGCGTTTTAACACTGGTCTCATGTAATTTTGACAGAGGGATCTTCTGTAATTTGTGGTTTGATATGTTTACGTTTTGTAAAAATCTCCTTTGTTAGATTTCAATGTTTTGATGGCAGATGAGTTCGGCATATTCGGAACTATTATTGTGCGAAATTTCGCGAAATTCTAACGAGTGGTTCCGTAGAAATCAGCACCTTTCCGAGGAAAATCGCTAAAACATCTAGTCACAATTTTTTGGTAAACTGCGCATGCATTGCATTTGACTGGGTTCTCGATCCAATGACAAAAACGACCAAAAAGGCAGTGTATTTCTTCAATGGTTCTATAAATTATCTATTGATTCAACAAACATTTTTAAGAACAACAAATTGTTTGATTTTAAGACGAAAAACAACATTTTCGCGATCCACGCTGAGCAAAATAAAATGATTGCTAAATAGGCACCACGTTTGTTTTTCTCAAAACTCTGCACGTGCTGACTCACGTAAGCAACTGAAATTGAAGAGCGTGCGCAAACTAAAATCTTCTAATTTTGATTTTGTTATAAAACTTTTGCTACAGCTAGGTTATGGGTTGTTCGTGTCAGAAATGCAAAAAAAATGAGCGGGTCACCGACTTCGTTTCCGAGATAAAATATCTGAAAGGCGACCCTAATTTTGAAAAATTGGTCTTCCTTACGGGATGAGACTCCAATGTCTAAAATGCAACTTTCTTTCCCAATTTTTTTACGAGTACATGTAGGGCTGTTCAGCAAATTCATTCAACTGGTGACGTTTTTTAAAGTAAATTTAATCTTTAAACAACAGCATTTGCAAACTCCTACATCCGCAAATTGGCAGGATTCGAAGTCGCGCGGCTAGAAAAATGGAAAAAATTAAACTTCCCACATTGATATTTTGATCATTTTTTCACAATCTGTCGAAAGGTGGCAAAGAAAATTATCTATCAAAAAAAAAATTGGGGGTCACCAACCATCCAAGCGAGTTTGATCTAAGCAAAATTAACGCAACGGCTACCAGTCCTTTATGTGCTTAGATTTCTTCTCTTGTGCATGTGCTCGTGCATGACGTAGCATGGCGTTGCCACTGAATAGCGTTCCGCCCAGGTGACGTCATATTTGGCAGCATTGCATTGTGGGATCGAAATGCGGACAAATATTTCAAAATGGCTGCCTCGGAAACACCAGTTTTTGCGATTCCTGTACATGTTGAGGATAATTGTCGAGTTGTACACAAGAACAGTGCTTCGTAACACCTGCTTTTTTGTAGCTTCCTGCATAATTCTTGAATGTTTGTCCGCATTTCAATCCCATGATGCTGCGCGAGTTTTCTATTTTTAGAATCTGGGCGGAACGCTATTGCGTGCACAGTAAGGATGCGCATAAACAATTAGCACAAACGTCCTCAAATGGATTGTAGTAAACTGTGGATTCTATACTCTTAGCCTCATCAGAGTTATCATTTCATTTTCTGCTATGTAACCTGATCAAACATAATTTATCCGAAGTACATATGGAATGAACTAATTTTCTGTAATTCTACTCTGCTATGGAAAAGGGGGTTTACCTCGGTGTAAGAACCTGTGACTTTTTCCTTTGTTTTTTACCTTTGTAGTATTGCATTCCCAGTTGACTCTATTGTTTTATGCCTTTTGTTTTCTTTGCTTTACGTCACTCGTGAATTTGACAGGTTCTTACACCGAGGATGAGCCGGAAAAGGAATGTAGATCATTAAGAATATTTTAATAGTTTGCATCAGAAAGAAAAGAGCTTAAAAATGAAATATTTTGGTAGCTTTCTCTATGGAAGATAAAAAAAAGTGTCCCAAAAGTACTCCATCCTGTTATTAAAACATATCGACTTTAAAAACCTTTTTTCGCCTTCATACATTTGCTAATGTTTTGTTTAAGCTTATATGTTTCCAAACACACACACACATCATTGCATAACAAGGCTGGTCACCTCTGATAAAAGGATACAAAAGCTGAATAACAATTCTTACGGAAAAGGTTTACAATAACTTCACTTCTGCATTGTTTTGTTTACGAAAAAGCCCTAAATACATAATATAACAGTGATTATAAATCTATCACAAGGCAATAATAGCGAGCCTTGTTACTCAAAATAAAACAAACAACCAGCTTACCTTGGTGTTCTCATCGTCATAAACATCGTTGGGCACATTAGTAATAGACAAACTCCAAGCTAAATTTTCCTCTTCCCCTCCATCAATAAAATTTGGACATGATGTTTCCGCGTTTTCGATGTACGGCTTCATTATGAAGGCAACCAAATCACTCTCCGTACGAGAAACAGAATATCTTAATGTAAAATCGCACTCAGCATGAGCTAATTGAGGGAATAGTTCGCATTTCAGCTGGATTTCACAAACAATTCGCCTCCAATGGCTCCAAAAAAAGCTGATTTTGACGTCGAATTTGAACAACTCTTCTCGCAAGTCTCGGTGGGATATCAAGGGAAGAGAGAGCTTGGGTACGATCCACACACCGACACACGACCACACACAGGAAGGGGAGACAATGATACATCACAGGCAGCCCAAGCTTAGTATGAGATGTTCTTTGTTATTACGCAACGAACGATTTATAGACTTTGTATGGGAAATTTATTTTAGTCTTATATATGCTAAAATAAAGCTTTAATGTAGAAATAAACTTCACTTACCTCAACATTGTGTTTTCGTTGTGTCTTTTATGCAATTTGGGCGCAAATGATGTCCATTTTAGACGGTTTTGTGGCTTACGAGTTTTTGCGATGTCGTTAATACTTGTCGTTTCCACTCATAAAGCGGACATTATTTGCGCCCAAATTGCATAAGACACAACGAAAACACAATATTGAGGTAAGTGAAGTTTATTTCTACATTAAAGCTTTATTTTAGCACATATAAGACTAAAATGAATTTCCCATACAAAGTCTATAAATCGTTCGTTGCAAAATAACAAAAAAAAATCACATACTAAGCATGATAAATTCGTTATTTCATTTCTTTTATTCGACAAGATCAACTTTCAGTTCGCGTGGTAATGGCTCCGTCAATTCCATGCCGGGCATTTCTCAGGCATTTTATAGACCTTACAATCCCAAAGGTGGGGCATTTGCTAAAACAGGTCAGCCCGGGGATGTGGCATTGTCAAAACAACGTTATTTTTCGGATTTTAAAAGTCGTACATGCTTCGTTGATAAACGTCGTTTGGGTCCCGCACTTTTCAAGTGAGCCGAAGCAACAGACCGAACACAGTCATATTCCATTTCGGGCTTACTACTTTACTTTACTTTTCTACACCCTTACCCTATACCAAACCAAAAATCCCTACCCTACCCCAGACCTACATGTATGCAACACTCTTACTTTCCCACCCTACACTAAATTATTCATATCACTGATCAGTTCCTTCCTATCTTTAATCGGGTACTCCTAAAACAGTTTATAAAATATAAAGATAAAATAATATAACATATAAAACATTCTAAACGAGGAAATTCGATTCTAAACTAATTTACAATAATATATATGCTAATCTAATTAATAAATACATAGATATAAATAAGTTAAGACTAGTAGTAATCATAGATTATAGTACGTCTCCTTGTACCGTAGCACCTCGTCTTGACCTACTGTAGTACCTCAGTTTCAGCCACTGTTGAAAGGGGCTGTCACGAGATATGTCACGCAGGCAAAACCGTTGGGCCGACGTCAAACAAATTCACGCTATCGCCGTGGAATCGGGCAAAATCCTTCAATTCTGCCATGCTGTGTACTCCGAAAGGTCTCAGATTTTTCCGACATAAATAGTATACTTGTCTTGATTTCATTTCGGTTTATATTTCTTCGATTCTGAAATGATACGCCACAGTACTTGGTGTGATATCCGCAAGGATTTTACCGACTAAATAAATGTAGATATACTTTAATGTCTGGAAGCATATGTTTAATCAAGATGGCGCAGATTTGGTACCGACACTTTTCTCTATTCGTTCCGCCTAGACGATGCGCTAAACATGCTGGATACTATTGTGACGTTTCAAGATGGCGCAGATTTGGTACCGACACTTTTCTCGATTCGTTCCGCCTAGCCGACAAGATTAGGAAGCGTCTCCTTCGTCGACGCAATAAAAGCAAGAAAAATTTTCGAAGTGGTAAACAAGCAGCGTTAGAATAAGATCATTAACTAGAAGTAATCACAGATTAAAGTGCGTCTCCTTAGGTACCTCGTTGTGACATGGCATTCGCGTTTCAGGCATGGGTCTGGTTCTTTCTTAATTTAGGGTCAGCTTGTAGTTGTGGAACTTTGTACGTTGTCGAACGAGCTGTCAGAGCACGAGGCAGCAAAAAAAGTGCGCACGCAGGTCAAA
Organism: Dendrophyllia cribrosa; assembly: GCA_024195265.1. Lineage (NCBI taxonomy): Eukaryota > Metazoa > Cnidaria > Anthozoa > Scleractinia > Dendrophylliidae > Dendrophyllia > Dendrophyllia cribrosa. Next base: position 46,274,371 of record JAJLRJ010000004.1, read on the forward strand.
ACACGCGCTAAGCATGCTGGATACTATTGTGACTTTTCAAGATGGCGCAGATTTGGTACCGACACTTTTGTCGATTCGTTCCGCATAGCCGACAAGATTAGGAAGCGTCTCCTTCGTCGACGCAAAAATCATCGATAAGAGAACAATAATATCTAAGAAGGAATTACATGCATTTAATTTGGGGCATTACAATAGTTTTAAAAGAGGGAAGACTATCAGGAAACGGGTTCACACAGAGACTGTTCCAATGTCTGATAGTGTATGAGGATAAAAAGAAAATTTATAGGTAATGTTGTTGCACTGCATATGTCGATAAGGGAATGGGTTTGGAATCCTGGAAACTCTGCTCGAGGGGGTGACTATTGAGAAAAATTTTACTATTGCAATAGTATTGCAATAGTTGGGGCACTATTTTGATATTATGGCAATAGTTGGATTAGTATTGCAATAGTATTGCGATAGTTGGGGCACTATTATGATATTATGGCAATAGTTGGATCAGTATTGCAATAGTAAAAAGTAAAAACAGACTTACAAAGACTCACTTTTCCGCCATGATTGCAAACTGCAAACATATGGAGAAAGAGCCTTTGCTATAGCAGCACTAAAACTATGGAACATTAGTATATACTGAAACAGTGGATAGCATTGTTGGCGCGCTCTGACTCAGAATGTCAGAACCTGCTGCCTAGAAATTGTATGGTTGGAACAAGTATATTAAGAGGGTTGTCATTAGGCATACTACACCCTCCTTATGGGAAATGGGGAACAGATTCAACGGAGCAAAGAACTTGGCAAACACCTCTCTAAGGCAGACACCTTTCTAAGGCGGACACTTCTCTAAGTTGGACACCGTGTCCATCTTAGACAGAGTTCACTGATGTGTAGAAGATGAGTGCAAGTCTTATATTATGCTTAACTCTAGGTTGTACACAAACTCAAAATTTTCAATGCCACAGTACAATATATTCCTTTAGTTATTGATTTGTACTAATTTTAAGCTGATTTTATATATCTGTATATTATTATATATTTACTTTTTATTAATGTTGTATGTAATTAGGTAATTAATTAATTAGCATTAGGGCGCCACTGAAAACCGCCTTGATGTAGTACTTGGGTAGTATTTTTTTTTAGCCCCGCAGGGGCGAGAAAAAATGCAAGCAATGATTAAAATGTCTGCAAACTGGGACACTAAGGTGTTATACAGCAATCTACTGCGTAATACGCTCGGATATTTCGTGTGATCTCTTTTCCTTGTTAGGTAAAATGATGTCAGAGTTGAATAACAACTCATTTATATCACTGGAATTTTTCTTTGAAAAAACATCAAAAGTTTCATTTTCATTTTCCCAAATCCTGTAACCCTGACTTGAGGTGTTTCTAGGATACAAGCAAGTTCCCATCCACGTTTACCCATTTCATACAATACTGTGTCCCACTGTGGAGGGGCATTTACTTGGGCAAAACCAGTTTCAATCCTGTGTTCATATTCTATTACTGTGCCTTCATAAACAGGGCTGAGGTCACTGATTCGACCGGCGTCTTTCTCAAAGAACCACACAGAGTTGAGGCTTTGTGTTGCAGAAAAGCCATGAGCTTGAGTGGAAGCTGATTGATCCAAGAAAATTTCCACCAATCGCCAGCCTTGTTGTAGAAATGCAGCCATCTGACCAAGCCAATCGCAAACAACATTAATTTTGCCCACTGGGAATCCAGCTGATACAGAAACACCGATAGGAACATTGACTGCTTGATATACAAAATGACGAGGGTTTGGATGAGTTGGTATATCAAAAAATAAATCAACTCCCATACCTAAAATAATAAAAATAAAAAGCACTATGTTTATTTTGATCTTGTCTGTACTACAACAGTTGTCATAGCATGAATTATAGTGAATTACGGTCATCATTAAGCTAATGGCAAATACCATGTCAATACATAAACAAACTCCAAATACAGTTGAACCTCTCCTTACAGACATCTGTATAATACAGATGCCTCTCCATGGGCCTTTATCACACGGCGGCCATGTTGATTCCCAGGAGAATAAAATGCTTTGTTTTCCCCTGCTTAACCTCGTTCTCAACTTTTTCATTGCGAGGCTTGGGGGGTAAATCTTTTGTTTTTACACAAAATGGCGGGGCGTGATAAAGGCCCATTATGACAGCTCACTCGGTCCTAAAGATATGAAAATTCATAAAATCCTGAGCATCCCAAAATGTTATGTGCAGGGGGCTCAGCCCCTCAACCTCTCAGCCCCCCCCCCCCCCCCCCCCCCCCTCTCCCCCCACGTGATGCTTAAAGTAGCATTACAGATTTACAATGTAGCTTTTTAGGCTAGCTTTTAACAATTAATTTTATATTAAGTACTTTTCAGTTTTTAGTTTATTTGATAGTATCTTGTTGTCATGCTTTCAACTTTTTAAGTTGTTAATTTTTATCTAGTAAATATAGATTTTTTAATTAGTTAAACATAATGTCATGCACGTGTGAACATATTCAAATGTAACTCCTGCAATATAAATTGATTTTATTGTTATTATTTATTATTACATGCATTAGGAAATACGATATTATTTTCCAGTATTGTCCATTATGCTTCACATGACTCTGTTATTACATAAGTTTTAGTTTGCACAGGAGCGAGGCTTCTATTGTTTTCCAAACATTGAATCGGGTGGAAAGGCATTATACCGCCTCGTGCTTCTGTTCTCTTCAAACTTGTTACAATAAAATATGTTCTTAAGTGTACTTAAAAAAGGCACTTGCTTACAGCAATGTTTAACGACTGACATAGCTGATGAAACAGACAAGACCTACCAGAATTTTCAACATCAAGAAAGTGGCCGTGGATGCTTGCAGAGCACATTAATGCATAATGAACAATACTGGGTCTTTAACCAACCTCATTCCCAGAGTCCTGACTGTTTTCAGCTATGTCATTATTGAAGACAGAGGACCCTGTAAATGAGGTTGGACCTTAGCACTGTACGTTACCTGCTGACATCCCCGCCATAGCTGCAGACATTCCTTGCGACATTGCCTGACCTGTCATTTCCACACAAATCAGTTGCCCTCCAGTAGCTGTGTGCTGGGAAAGTTAAAGAGGCCACGTAATTATACGTAATGAGGACTTGGATAATTTATTGTACGGTGGTAAAACTTATGCTAATATTATCAGTTAGTAGCTTTTCTCAGGCTAACAAAATTCTCTTTTTATCAAGTGAATTCTTAAACCACCGCCATTTTGGATTTTCACTGAGACACACTCTGTTACAATACATGATGTGCTATAAAATGTTTTGCAGTTTGCAATGCATTGTAAGGTGATTTCAAATCATGCTGCCTATTCTGAATTTTTCTTGAATTGAGACAGCCTTACGCAATTCTTAACAGCAAAATAAATGGTACAAACAGCATAAATGCTCATGTTAATGTGTTTTAAATCAAATGCGAAGACTTTAACAAGACTTTCAAGACAAAAGCTAATTAAGTCATTTTTGTGTGAGCTCGGACACCATGCCAGAGCATAATTGAAGGGCCGAGAGCATGTCCAGCCTATATGACTTTTTAGGCCTTTTTTTATTTTTTCTCGCTCAGAATAGCTCAGAATAGCTCAGAATAGCCTCATTTTATCGTACAGCGAATAATATCACAAGCCCTTGTCGAATTTGCACTAACCCTAAGGAATTTGACCAATTTCACCTGAAAAAAGCAGAGTTCTGGCCCTCCAGTGCTTTGATGGTACATTTAGAGCGCAATTTCGAAGCCATTTGAAAGCAGTTTGGCCGTGAGAATACGCGACTGCAATACTTCTGACCAGTGTCAACAACTAAACGAAAATACCGTTATTTACGCACGCCTGGCTCGCTTATCTATCGTGAGCTCACTACAGCAACACATCGCCTCTGTAGCGTGTGTGTGTAAGCCAACGTGTATGAGGCCCATCCGGTGATTGAAAGACATCATTAAGTCCGGAAATCCTTGAGTCTCTAGCACTTCTCAAAGAAACGAGTCGTGTTTCTTGTCCTTCCTTGTGTCTGAAGCGCCATTTAGCGCTCGAGGTGAAAAACGGACCTTGGTCGGGAAGACGAGCCGGCGGGAAAGTCTGGAATCACTTCGGATCAGAAAAGGGGCAGCGTTGAGAGTTGTGGGCCATTTCCCATCCCGTGCCGTGGTCGAAATGCCCGATATCCGAAGTGCTTTGAGACTTATAGTATTTTGCAATAACTTTCGGGAGGGAACTCCATTTCGGTTTTGTTGTAGGATTTCCCGACATGCTTTGCGACAGTGGTAGATGGGTCCGCTGTGCGTGGTCGGGCACTTGAAATACAGCTTTGGGCAGCTCGAAGTGAGTTGTTGCTGGCCAGCGGGAAGACGTTTCGCATTTGGAGTCTTTAATGCAACATTAAATTTGATCTAAAAGGATTTTGAAATCGAGATACGCGTTTTGATGCGTATCAACCTTTAAATAACAAAACTTAGCCTGAAGTGAGCATGTGTTCGTCGATGGTCTAGTGGTTTGGTCGGGGATTTGCGCTCGGACGGCTCCGGGTTCGAATCACGCTCAGCATCATTTTTTTTTTTTCCTTCGAACTGGACATTATGAAAGTGATTTACTTTTTTTGCGTTCGTCAAAATTCCTTACGTTTAATTTTAAAAAAATATCGAACCGTGTCAGTGCGAAAACAGAAGCTTACCGCAACATTGCGTTACAATAGGAGCCTTTGATTGATTGATTTTTTTTTTTTGGCATACGGTATTTCTCGAAAACGACGGAAAAAAAATTCAGAACAATGTTTTGCAACTAATTTCTAGTTCACATGCCAAAATTGGCCAAATCTGAGCAAGAAAAAATAAAAAAAGGCCTAAAAAGTCATATAGGCTGGACATGCTCTCGGCCCTTCAATTATTATTGTTATTATTATTGTTATTATTATCATTGTTTTTATTTTGTATGTAATATGCATTATGGAGTCACAGTGGTCTTAAGAGTGGTTAGCATATCAGACTTCCAACCTAAAGGTCAGTGGTTCAAGCCTGGTCTCTGCCATTGTGTGTTGTTTCCTTAGACAAGAAACTTTGCTCCACATTGTCTCTCTTGACACAGTGACTGTTATTTCCAGCAAGTGTGGGGAAGTATTTCTTCTAAATAGTATGTATACCTGCATGATTTTAGTTAGCAAGTCACTGGTGTCTGCCTGTGTAACACCACTCCCTGATAGAATGCCTGTTCTGATGTGTTGTACAAACATAATGGACTTGTCCACCATCAGTTGCCAGCTCTCACCAGTTGGAGGGGCTGCAGGGAATCTAAGAAAAAGACAAAATTGTTTTAGAAGACATTTTCTCTTATTTTCATGTAAATTAATTAATATTTATTAAATTATTACACATAGAAGATCCAAGTATAAAATTTGACATAATGTCTACCTTGCCAGCTTTGTCAACGTAATTATTGTATCATTTTGAGGTCAAAAACTAAGCAGCTGACTACATTAGACTAGTGTTAATATAAACAAGCAACCTTACTATGTGTATTGATACAGTTTTATTGTAGCAGTCACAACAGTAGCAATAGCAAAGCATTGTGAATAAAGTGAAATGATTATGAAACCTGAGAAATTTCTTTGTTTATCTTTTTGGTTAGCATTTTTTGGCCTTGACCGGCACAGTTGCAACCACTATCCTGAGATTTTTAACTTTGTTCAAGCAATTAATTAAACAATAGAATTTTTTCCTTGAGTTATTCAGTCATAGCATGTGATTGAAAAAACCGAGATGTGCATGGTTGTTGTACTTTCAACATAATTTGTAACTCCTTTGTTATGGCCAAGGCGGTGTGTGTCACAAGTTGCAATGCCCCATCGGTTAATTTGTGGAGCAGCTCATTTTCCCTTGGTCTTCCTAACGGTCAGTTTTTCTTTTTCTCAAAGACACTTTTGCCATTGGAATTGAAACATGCAATTCGTTGATGAACAAGACAGCTGGAAAGATCAAATTATTTTCACATGGGTCAACAGCATGAGACCTTAATCATGCAGAGTCCTTTCCAAGTGTTCTACAGACCAAACTCTGCAAATCACCGAAACAAAATGTCACTCTGACCATTAAAAGCTATGAAAGTTTGAATGATTTTTTTTAACTGTAATTGCCAAAAAAAGATCAAACAAGAAGATGCTAAAGGAAGTGCGTGACAGCCACCAGGTCTCAGAAAATTGTTGTTACTCACCAGGTAACCTAGGCAAGTTAGTGAAGCTATCAGTTTTGAACAGCTTCAACAAAGAAAACTACAGTAATAGGGGTAGCCCCGGGTAGAGCCCGAAACTCTAAAAGAAGAAAGGCTATAAATTAACTGTATGTCCCAAATTATGGATGAAAACCAAACATGTAAAGGAAAGAGAAGTCCAAGAAAAGGGTGAAAGTTCAGTTTACAATAACATTTAGGCAACTCACTCAAGAAGGTTAACTTTGAGATCAACTAAAGTGGTCACTGAGCTCAATTTATCATTTAATATTAGCCATGAGGAAGAAGGGATATTTCTCTTTAATTCTGTCTGAAAATATTTTTAATTGTCATTGCTAAAATTGTTGTAAAGGAACAATTTTTTCAACTCCATGCGCTTAAATACCTTATTGTTTCCAGCGAGGACTATTGGGAATGTTTAAACCACGGCTTGCTAATGGCCAAATCTTGTGACGCACACCACCTGGTTATCGTCATTGAAGTCTGCAAGGTTTCATAACCACCCCCTAAACTAACTATGAGCTAAGTGCAAATAAACTAATTTAGCACTGAACTACTCACTTGGTAAAAATGCCCTGAAATGGAATATTTACAGCTGTGGACATGAAACCCTGCTGTTTTGCTGCCCCTGGGATCCTATAAAAAGTCGTCAGTCTGAAGCCTTCACTGTATGCCTGTGCTAATGTTGGATAATACGAATCAATGTTTGTACTGACCATAGTACTTCCTGGTGAAAAGTTGAAGCCCATGTTGTGCTGCATAGTAACCTACGTTTTAAAATAAAAATATGTTAAAGTGCCTATAACCCTTAAATTTTTATATCACAAAATATCGATTCTATATCAAGTGAATAATTAAGTGGGGGAATATTTTTGGATTTGAGTTTTGCGTCTGTGAGTTATAGAGGTTAATACTGTGAATATGCTAATGAGTGTGATGTCATTCCAATATTTTACATGTTTCTCCTTGGGGATTCAACTATAGCTATTGTCTGATTTACTCACAACATTTGCTAAACTTGCTCGTAAAAAGAAACCATAATGATAATTTGAATGTTAATAAAATGTGATTTATCTCTACCAACATGTTTTTGTGTAATAAATGAATACTGGAATGTCATCAGCACACTCATTAGCAAGTTGGAAATGTAAACCATTTACATGCATAACTCACAGAGAGGTGACATAATGCAGGGGATTACCCACGAAAAAATTCTCACGCCTATCACTCGGAAAAAGTTGGCAGGTATAGGAGTAACTGCCGGGTACTCAATTCATAGTATATAAACCAGGTCACCCTGTGATGGACTAGCATCCCATCCAGGGGGGAATAGCAATACTCACTTCATAGTATATAAACCAGGTCACCCTGTGATGGACTAGCATCCCATCCAGGGGGGAGAACATGTAGCATTAAGATGATGTTACACAGGACGATTCGCAACAACGGTTTTTAGCGCAACATTGTTGCACTAAAAGTTGCCTAAAAGTTGATGCCGTGTAACATGGATGCACAGACAATTTTTCCGAAATTTTTGCGTTGCTAGTTTTTGAAGCTGATTCAAAAACTCGCAATGCAAAAAATTTCGAAGAAAATCGTCCGCGCACCAGTGTTACACGGAATCAACTTTTAGCGCAACATTGTTGCGCTAAAACTCGTCTTTGCGAATCGTCCCGTGTAACATCACCTTTACTCCTAGTTGCTTAACCCATTCGCTCCTACACCGGCCAAAACTGGCCATACAATATTCCACTGCTTTAAAAAAAATTGCAACTTTCTCAATCGCGCGAACATTGTCCTAACTAGCAGTTCTGAGCATTGACTAGAAAGTCCCTCAAATTGAGATACCCAATAAACACAAAAAAGTCAGCGATTTTTGCAGAATATCAGCGTTTGAATTTGGACAATAACAAAAATGACCGTTTTTAACGTCATAGAAAAACAACAAAAATCACGTTTTTGCCTTTAGTTTTTTTTATTCAAATCATCATGGCAAACCCAAAAGTCAACATTCACAGCAAAATTCAGTCCTAGTCCTAGCTTAGCAGTGATTTTTTTTGCTCTTATTCGTTGCTCGGGCCGAGCTTTAGCCTCTCGTTCTAATGCATACTGACCTTGACTCCATTTTCAATATCACCACCGCACTGCATGCTGGGAAAAAGCCAAAAATTTTGACAGCGCTCGATTCTTTCCGCACACATTTCATATTTATACTAAGTCCACAGCCACTCCGACCCACCGCCGAAATTTCGCGCTTGTTGTATTCTCCTGTGGTCGCAACTTCCAAAATATGCCGCGGTAGGTCGAGAAATTCATCCAGAGTCGAGTCCCAAAGCCACTTCGTTTCCAGGCAGCCATTTTTCCAGTTCAACAAGCAACGAGCCAAATTCGTAAACGAAGTACAACACCTAACTCGCTTCATTGAGAAGTGGACTCTGAACTACCTCCAAGCTTAATGATGCTCATCAGGCAGCTACTAAAGATGAAAAATGGCTGTGAACTTACCAAAAATCGTAGATAATTCATATTGCAAATCAACCAAGCAAAATGAGATCGTCACAATGACGTTTCCAGTAAACTCAAGCCTTCAGTGTTTTAGAACAGCAGCACTTTCAATGGTAACTTTAAATATGGAGTCACGAAATCCTATGGGGGCGTGTGAATGCAGAAAATCGCTCAAAAACGTAAAAATTCTCAGGAGTGAATGGGTTAATTCTATGAAAACCAAGCCACTTGGGCTCATATGTGACATTTGGATCAAAGGGTTTTTTTCAGGTATGAAATTTTGATTCTATCTACGCCTCCCCTTCAACACTTTTTAACCCGAGTCATCATCATCATTATCATCATCTTTATTTAAAAACACGGGATCACTTTCATTAAAAAATGCTCTTCCAGTGAGCCGTGGACTACTTAACATACAATAATGATAAAACGTTTAAAAAAAAACAACCTTACAAGCACAAACTATCGAAGTAAAAATTATTTATCTAAATATAACTATGAGCAAACCCCCCACACCCTCCGCCCCCCCCCCCCCCCCCCCCCCCCCCCCCCCCCCCCCCCCCCAAGGCCCCTTGGGGTCCAATGCACGATGTCTCAAATAATTACTGTGTAAAATGAATACCTGTACGTTGATCATGTGGTATTGGACTGGGAATCCACTGTAAGGCACAGCATCTTCAGGAATAACAACACCTTTTGGATGTTGCATTGGAGCAGCTGCGCCACCTTTACCTGGTTCGCTTAGAACTTTGCCCTCCTTTGATTTACTTGCACCCATCTAAAATCAGAATTGTGAACCTTAAATTTAATCTATTTTTTAGCGAAATTTTACTCACACTTCTAAGTTGTTTACATATAATTCAATGAGGTAAGGTTTGGCTAGTCAAGCCGAGTTCACGGAAAGAAAATAATTACCATAAAAGCGTAAGTCACTACCTTGTTTACGTGTTGAATTGTAGCTCATTGAGAACGCGTCCACGCACTAAAAACCTGCAATGTTTAAGCTTATTCAAATCAGCTTCAAACGCATCATTTGCACCTAGTAACATTCGATATAAGCTTAAGCTCAGTGTAATCAAAGTCTTGGCGGATCTTTACGTACCACCGGGCTCTGAGTCATCACATCGGATCCCATCGCATCTGTCTTAGCAGCCTGGCACATAAACGTAGCAAGGCCCAAAGGGCCCTGGGAACAAGCCAATTTGCATGCAATCAAGAGAATACCTGAATACGAGACTGCACTGATCTGGCGGAAGGATACTTTTTCTCCGTAATTACTCGATTGCAGTCTAACAGGGTTAGATAGTTTCTTATTTCATTAGTTTCTTATTTGGCAGCAAAAAAAGAAGAGATATCCTGGAAACCGGGGATCGATTTAGCAGTACTTTCACCCCGTAGCTGATTATTAAACGCCGGATTTTCTTTGCCCTCCCCTCCAAAAAATCACCACGGCATCAGAAACCGTGAAAAGGTCTATAATCCCCAATATCGTCTTTTGTTTTGTATTTTTCAACACCCATCCCGATCAATAAAGATGGCGTCTTGGTTGTTTAGCCCCTACCCTTCTTAAACCCAGGCCTGTCCTCTTAGAGTACATTTGTCCCGGGGGGGGGGGGGGGGGGGGGGGGGGGGGGTACTAACAAAGTTTTGTACGGGGATGCTCCGCCCTGAAGTCCAAACCCTTACCCTTTCACATACCGTTTTTGACAGAAAAGGTACCCCTTTCATATACCTTTCATTGGAAATGGTACCCCTTTCATGTAGCCTTTGCGTGCGTCTGTTTGATATATTTTGAAAGGCCCTTTTTATAATACTTAAACTGCAGTTTTCCCTACCCTTTTTATGCTTCAACTCGTGTTTTCGCCACCATTTCCTATTCTTCGTGAAATCCCGACCCTTTCACATACCTCGAGCCTCAAAAAAGGTACCCCTTTCGGGCGGAGCATCCCCGTATAGCCCATTATAGGGAGTACCCCCCCCCCCCCCCCCCCCCCCCCCCCCCCCCCCCCCCCCCCCCCCCCCCCCCCCCCCCCCCGGGACATTTGTTGTTCTGCTATCACACCATCCGCAACACCAAGAAACTACCGAACATTCCCGTTCCCAGTCGCTTGTCACACTGGATGACATTATTGGAGCTTTGTTGCTAGTCAACTGCAGGACACCTGACCCGATATAGAGATATATGTATATAAATATAACTATAGGCAACCCGAGATTCCATTGCTCTAAAGCGAACCACGCGCGACAAATTTATAAACCTCACTTCGCGAGGAATCACCGTTTTTCTTAATACAAACGTATGACAATTTAGACTTTCAAGCTTCAAACATAATGAATGGAAAACTATCATTCCCGGAAAACTGAGTGGTGTAAATAGGCAAAAACTGCAAATGCCAAGTATAGAGGTTCCTCCTGTGAGTACCGGAGCACGAATGACGCAAAACAAAACAAGACTAAAATACAAAACCTCACAAACAATAGAAAAACAATGTGTTCCGGTACTTGCAGAAAGACCCAGCATAACAATGGTATGTATGCCCATGGGAAATACATTTATCATTTTGTGATTCCTCTGAATATTCGGGGGGGGGGGGGGGGGGGGGAGGCAATATTCGAGTATCACCTAAATTTATAACACAATGGACAAATCATACAAAATGTTTTCTCGTTACTTTATTATGTATAGGAAAAGAAAGAAGAAGAAGCCTGTTCATAGGTCAATTTTATTCTATATTATAATCCAACCTAACGTTCCTTCCAAGCTCCGTTAGGATTAACAATAAGGCATTTTTTTCCAATCCCCATACCAAACAAGATTTCATTTTCTCTTACTATGCCTGATTGAATAATTGTAATGAAATCCGACTTCAATAATTGGATTGCAAGTTCTATGTACAATATCACAAATTTCATGTAATCATCTTCATATTTTTCTCCCCTTTGAGATTCAGGAAAACATTTCATCGTACACAACTTTCCGCTATGTGAATAAAATTTTAGTGATAAAAAAAAGCAATAACTAGACAATAAAAATCATGTATAGCAACTATACTACTTTATAAGGCATTTTAAAAATGCGAATACGATTTAAAACACCTCGAAAACAATTTTCCAGGCAAGAACGCTTCTAGTAATTTGCGATTATGCATATGTTAAAAACACTATTAGCTCTTTTTACACAGCTTTCCGCTATGAGAATAAAATTTTAGTGATAAAAATAAGCAATAACTAGACATTAAAAATTATGTAGAGCAACTATATTACTTATTAGGCATTTTGAAAATGCGAATCATCTTACTATTTAACACCTCGAGAAATTCTTTTCCATGCAAGAACAGTTCTGGTAATTTAAGATTACGCATATATGTAAAAAATACTGGTGGACCATTTTATTTTTTAAGGGGGAGAGGGCAGTGGGCAAGAACCCCCAAAACACCCTGCGTGGCTTTTTCAGACGAAAAACCGAAAATAGAAAATATTTCTATGTAAAAACACTTCTAGTAATGTAATGACAGTGAAACGGCGTAATAAATATCTTGTAAACTATTACAATAAAATCGATGCACAACATTTACCCCCTCACCCTCCCAACCCACCCCCCTCCCCCCCCCCCCCCCCCCCCCCCCCCCCCCCCCCCCCCCCCCCCCCCCCCCCCCCCCCCCCCCCCCCCCCCCCCCCCCCCCCCCCCCCCCCCCCCCCCCCCCCCCCCCCCCCCCCCCCCCCCCCCCCCCCCCCCCCCCCCCCCCCCCCCCCCTCCGCCTAAAAAAAAAAACATTTTGATTGAAAATAAAATTCCCAAAACCCCCTGCTCTCCCACCCCATCAAAAATATGGAACGCGGAGTAAGCCTGCGTAAAACTTGCGCGGGAGTTTGACAACTCCGTCTTCCACGTTACAAGCATATATCAAAACTTGTACAAAATTTTACCAAGCGACTGAGTAACGGCGCGAAGCACTACAGAAGACTAATGAAACATAAATGTTTACATTGGTACGCGTATGTTTTGAATGGTCACACAGTGACGTGAATTTCTAACCAGGCGTTGCGTGACGTGTGAAATAACGTTTCTTTGAGAATCATTCTTGACTGGCAATGCAGGACTCCAACGGTAGTGTAACAGCTCTTAAAAGCCGTTTTTTTTTTTCATTGGCCTTGTAAAACACAGCTGCTATTGTTTTTAGGGCTAGGGTCCATTGTTGTGTTATTTGTTCTATTGTTCTCTCGAAGGGTAACGAACCAATGGTGTGAGACCTTACGAGAGCTGCCGTACATCGCACGACTCCAAGCGTTATTTGGGTGATTACACCACTTCTCATATTCCAATTCTAATATTTTTATCTTCGCCATTTTATCAGGATACGGTAATCGAAAAAAACTGTGTTTAAAAAACATACAAAAAAAGGTCATACCAAATAATATTACAATAATATACACCACTTTAAACCAGCTTAGAGCGGTGGTTTCCATTCTTTCTCGTTTAAAAAAAGAAAACTAAAATAACTACAACACCAACTCATGTCATGAAACAGTCGTTGCCAAATTAAGACAGTGTGCTAACCATTATGGTCAGCGTGAAACACAAAATTGCTCATGCGTCTGTGTTTCCGAAGTTCAATGACTCGTAGGTGTCGTCTTCTCGCATCTCGAGTGGCTCTGACATTGCTTCGTAAAAACCTCGGGGGGGTCTTGGAGGCAAGGAAGGTGGACCATCTTGCAAATCTGTGATAGTCGAGTACGTTGGATTTGCAATGGGGCGCCCTTCATCTCTCCTGACCTTGTCGCTGTAAATTGGATTTTCAAATGATGTTGGAACCTCGCCTTTTTTCAAGGACTGTCTCTCTTCATTATTTTTCGCTTTTTCGTCGCTTCTTTGTCGCTTAAACATCTTTGGGTGAGCTCCATTGGAAGCGCGAACCTTGGCCTTTGCTCCTTTCATGTAAGCCTCTAAATCGTGTTCAGGCTGAGCAACTTCATCCTCTTCGCGCTTATCCTCATCAATACCTACAGATACAAACGTAGGAGATGATCGTGCATGACACAGATTCGAGGCTCCCTCATAGGCGCCATCTTTTGGTTTCTTGTAATTTTCTTCTTTGTTCTTTGCCATTGTCATCCCAATATCAGGCAAACTTACGGACTTTGACCCGTGCAGAGGATTGCTTAATTCTTCCACTTGGTCGCTGCTACGAATATATACAGGATTCTCCATAACCTAGTGAGAAACAGAGGTACAATCACAAACTATGAATTTTCAATTGAGTGTCGAAAGTAATTTCGTGATTGTTCTGGTTTTGCACTGCTATGCTTTGTGATTGGCTAAAAAATCTCGCGCCAAAATATAAACTAATCAGAAGAAAAAACAAAAACAATCGTGACTTGCTCGCACGCGTTTTCCCGCGCTTGGCGCTGGCCACATGTATTTGCTTCGAGTTCTGATTGGTTCATTTGATTGTCTGCGTGTGTTGTGATTGGCCAGAGTAATTTATTTGGTTTTGGTTTTACGACGCTCTAGCGTTTTTCTATTGACAGTGGTGGCAATATACAGAGAGTGAATCTGAAATTCGATGGAACAAAGTATAACCAACCACTGAGGAAAACATATCTTCAGCCTCAAATAACCAACACAATCAGAACGTGAGTGACAAGCTCATGGTGAGTAAAGACCGGTTGTCGCTGGCCATCTCCAAAATTTAAACGCGGAAAATTCAATTCGAACGTTTAAGGACCGTTTAGGCTAACACAAATTAACAAAAACCACAAAAATATTCTTAGTCCCGCTAATGAGATGCAATTTACGGACCGTCATTACCTCAACGGACCGACGGTAAAATCTACACACAGTCAGACTGGCTGAAGAAGTAATTTTACAGTTGTGGGTGGCTAAATATTATTGGTGTCGAAAACAACACCGAAACGTTTTTCGTTTTTCTTGGAAGGGCACAGGGACACCAACACGATACTGGCCATCGAACGCAACTACTTTGTACAATACGGTAAAGTCTAGATTCCATAGCTCAGAAGGAGGTCGGACACCTTATTGAGACTTATATAACGGAGTAACTGGTTAGCTTTCAGTTGAGGTTGGGTCAGCAGTTTATATAGTTAAATTTAGGACTAATCAACCCGAGAAGCTAGGTGGTACAGTGGTACGGTAGGCTATCTAAGTCTAAGCCTAGCTGAGGTCACAGGTTCAATCCTCAGTGGGGATTTTAGATTTTCTTTTTTACACTTAGAATTTTATTTTCAATAAATTTTTAAGTGTCGACATTACGTTATATAATTCTCAATAAGTGTCTGGCCTCCTTCTGAGCTATAGAAGGTAGACTCTACCGTACAATACAACTTCGTCACCGGAGCCTTCTCCGAATTTAAAATGGCGGGGCGGGCGTAGAGGCGTAGACAAGGAAGACCTTAGATAACAACGGTCTGGACCATATCGGACGCCTTATTGAGGCTTAAATAACGGAGGAACTGGTTAGCTTTCAGTTGAGGTTGGGGTTAGCAGTGTATATAGTTAAATTTAGGCCTAAGCAACCGGAGAAGCTAGGTGGTACAGTGGTACGGTAGGCTATGTAAGCCTAACAAATAAATGTTGAGCCACGTAGAACTGGTGATACAAACAAGGAATCAGAGAATTCACTCTATGTAAATTATAGTGCTAAGGTCAACCCATAAATTTCCCTGTACTGAGCGTTAGCCCTAGTAAGGAAATGAGGGACCACACGAGGGAAAGAAAAACATCTTTGACCTCGGTGGGATTCGAACCCACGACCTCCGGATTAGATCTTCCGTCGCTCTACCGCTTGAGCCACGAGGCCGTACGGGAGCAGATCGTGGGTACTAAGATGGTAATTCGTGGCAATGAGAATGTGAAGGGTACAAATAAATGTTGAGCCACGTAGCACTGGTGATACAAACAAGGAATCAGAGAATTAACTCTGTGTAAATTATAGTGCTAAGGTCAACCCATACTTTCCCTGTACTGAGCGTTAGCCCTAGTAAGGAAATGAGGGACCACACGAGGGACAGAAAAACATCTTTGACCTCGGTGGGATTCGAACCCACGACCTCCGGATTAGATCTTCCGTCGCTCTACCGCTTGAGCCACGAGGCCGTACGGGAGCAGATCGTGGGTACTAAGATGGTAATTCGTGGCAATGAGAATGTGAAGGGTACAAATAAATGTTGAGCCACGTAGCACTGGTGATACAAACAAGGAATCAGAGAATTAACTCTGTGTAAATTATAGTGCTAAGGTCAACCCATACTTTCCCTGTACTGAGCGTTAGCCCTAGTAAGGAAATGAGGGACCACACGAGGGAAAGAAAAAAATCTTTGATCTTTGACCTAACCCTAGCTGAGGTCACAGGTTCAATCCTGAGTGGGGATTTTAGATTTTCTTTTTTACACTTACAAATTTATTGAAAATAAAATTCTGTGTCGACATTACGTGGTATAAGTCTCGATAAGGTGTCCGAGGTAGTCCAGACCGTTGTTATCAAAGGTCTTCCCGTAGACAAGGCTGCCAATATACTGGAGTATTTTGTCACGTGACACGATGAAATGGCGTTTTCGGAGTTCATTTCCAGCGACGTGCAGTCGTGTTTGTTTTCTGGTGATATATGCAGTCGTGTTTGTTTTCTGGTAATCTGGATTCGTTATTCAAACGCAACGACGAAATTCCATCATATTTTACGCGACAAAATACTTTGGAGTATTTTGCAGCCTTGTCCAGGTTTTTTTTTTTCGCTTACCCGCCATTTTGAAAGCGAGGTTGAGATATATCTTAACATGTGTCGTATCTAACCTTAATGTCATTTCTTTTGCAGACAGACGAAGGATCCAAGTTGTGACATAAATGGACATCCGACTCCTTCCTTAATTTCACGACCCAGTCTCTGTCGGACCGAGGTGTCGTCATCGTATTTCTGTTATCGCCGTATATTTGATTGGAGAAATCTATTCCCTCTGCGCCGGGCTGGTAACTAACAATCCCACGGTCATGCTGTGAACATTACAATATGAAAATATGGTCAACAATGCAAGTTTAGTTTGATTCTCGGTTCGTTTATCAGTGGAGGAGAGGGGTGGGGTAGCGAAATAAACTCCTGGGGTGTGTGTGTGTGTGTGTGTGTGTGTGTGTGTGTGTGTGTGTGTGTGTGGGGGGGGGGGGGGGGGGGGGGGTAATCTCATGTATATGGGTATGTGCCGCTGTGAAGGGCATGGTTTTCAAGCAGTTTAGTGTGGGATAGCCATAGGGTATAGAATCAGAGAGTTTTGGTCTAGAATAGGGTATCATTTGCCTGGAAACCGATCAGTGGTATGAAGATTGAGTTTCGGGTAGGGATTTTGGGTGTCTAGTCTAGTATAGTGTTGCAAAATCAGCTGAACATTGTCTGGTATAGGGTAAGGGTTTCAGAGTCCCAGCGGCGCACACCTACCCAAAAATATACAGATTATCCCCCCTTCCCCCCCCCCCCCCCCCCACTTCCCCCCCTCCCTTCGTGAATAAACTCATATAATTTTTATTGTATCAGTGGGCCTATATGGGTCTGCCTGCAAGACCTGTCCTGATCCTTCGTAGCATGCATGACTGCAATTCAAGATCTTTTGTCGGCGGACACAAACTATTCCCAGAGAGAGCACAGATTTGGTAGGAATTTCACAGGGTACCCAGTTAGAATTTTGCTGGAATTGATCTAATTACCTTGGCTCCTTTGTATTTTCTTCTGTAGTAAAAAATGGCGCCAAGAAGAACAGCAATTACAAATATCACCACAAATATAGCGATGCCCGCCATTCCACCAGTACCCAGACCTTTCGATACTTGCTCGGTTGGCGTTCCGATGTTCTTATTTGGTCCTGCTTGGCCACAGGGCAACCCAACCAGTTGTAGTATGTCACAGCTCTCCACGCAACTCCGCGCGGTGCTGGCAAGCATTGAGCAAGCATCAGATGCGAGAAGAGGGAAGTAGTGATTGGTGGCATTCAGTGCTGTGAGGATCAACAAGGTCTGCCCGGGGGGGACAGTGTGGTCGTTTTGAAGAATTTCAACGTAGAAGAAATTTGATAGCGCTCGTCTCTTTCTGGCGGAAGCTGCAAGAAAAATTAACAAGAGTCTACTTCTTGAAACATCGATTCTCCTTACTTATTGACTTGCATTCCTTAAATGTCAGAAGGGAGAATTTGTAAGTCGAATTTCGTAGGTTAAAAAAATGTTTTTGTATTAATAGAAACCGAAACGTAATGGTCCAGTATTTTGATAAATTATTACAAAATGCAAACAAAATAGGCCACTTCGAAAACTACCATAATACTCTTTAAAGTGCAGGTTTGGGTGTTGCTTGATGTTTCTTTTGTTTTGAGCACGAACTGCACGTGCTATGCTTCAACTTCTTGGCAATTTGCATACGGTGCACATTTGTATACGAACACACAATGCTACGTCCTAGCGTTCCTACATGTACTCTGAATTCCATTGTGCCATTCTAACAAAGAAGACTTGAATAATTACACCCCGGTGAGGCTGAGCCTACACATAAAAGATTATTATGGTATTTTTCGAAGTGGCCTGTCGATTTGTGTCTCTAGTTATAGATGGCCTGAGTCTAAATAAATTGCAACTTACAAAAAGTTGGCCTAACTTTTTTTTCGCGTTCCTGCATTTTAGGTTTAAAAAAAAATTGGCTAGAACACATGATTTGTTCCTTTTTCAAGAATTGGTTGATTTCTTTGTCTTGGTGTTTTAGTAATATTTTGTAAATTAGTAAAAAGTTTTGACCAAAGTGCCTCGTAACACTGCCCCTACTGACAATTCTACAACTGGAGTAGGACCGAGTCTAGAAATAGCGCAGTTTTCAGTTGAGTGTGGTAAAAACCAAAACCAAAGTAATTACTCTGGCCAATCACAACAGACGCAGACAATCCAATGAACCAATCAGAACTCGAAGCAAATACATGTCGCCGGTGCCAAGCGCGGGAAAACGCGTGCGAGCAAGTCACGTTTGGTTTTGGTTTAACTTCTGATTGGTAGAGAAAGTGGCGCGGGATTTTTAGCCAATCACAGAGCGTAGCAATGCAAAACCAAAGCAATTGCGAAATTACTTTCGACACTCGATTGAAAACCACTCTAAGAAAAGATTGTGGATTTTTGCTCATACCATCATTTGATTTTGAGTCCAATGTTGCTCCTATCTCCTCCTCCAGTTCAACCTTTCTCTTTTCAGATATTTCCGTCTCGCTCACAAGGATTGGAATCTGATGTTGCTTCTCCAAACACCTGCAAATGAACCAGGCAGACAATCGCTATGAAGAAATCTCCGTTAAACCTTTTTAGATATCACTTGAAATTAATATTACTTTGTTGTTATGTGAATGCATTGTTTTCTACCATTGCGAAATAAAACGTAATTGGCATGTAAAAATTACGATTATTTTAAGTGAAAATTATCTCTGTACTTGCGCTGTTTAAACTGATAAATGAACTTAAAATTGTTAGTATACAGTCGGAACATCTTGGGATCTCACTCGGCAAACTTCGGCAACCTTTTGCAAATCTTTTGCAAAACCGTTAACGGTACGTATGGCTTAAAAACCGCTTAAAAATACAATACGAAATTTCTTCTATCGTGTTGTACACTAACCTGATAGCTGAATCAATAAATGTGATACAAAGTGTATCACCAAGGCATTCCGCACAAAGAGATGGCTGCCGCTCGCAAAATTCCCCTGAAAATCCAACCGCGCAATTACAGGAGAAGGATGTAATCCCATCCTGGCATGAACCTCCATTCTATTATCATTGGTAAGAATAGAAAGAAACACAAACACTTAATATACACTTTGTTTCACCGGAACTTAACTAAATACTAGTGTGAATTGTGTGAATTGAACTAGTGTGAATTGTAAACTAGAAGACCACTTAAGAAGGACGACATCAAGGGGAATTTGCTTTTCTAAACATGTTCGTATAAAGGCGCATTCACATGGCAAACTGAACGTGCAAACTGAACGTGCAAACTCATTCTGAAAAATGCATGTTGGCGTGCCGTGTGTGAAAGTGTCTACAATTTTTTGGCAACAAGTTTATTCCACAGGTTCTTAGTCTTTACCTTGTAAATGCCATTAAATTGAATTTGAAGTTTAGCTGAACCAATATAATGCGCGTGTGAACATAGTTATATGTAACACGCACAATATCAGTTACGCACCTAAATGATGGTATGGCGGTGTTTCATTAGGAACTGCTATCTTTCGCTAAACTTACTCGTTCATTTTCTGAACTCGTGAATAAATACAGTAGAAGCGCACTTTCAGTGAAGTAATTTAAATTTTCTGCATGTTAGCAAACTGTTTCTGGGACGTTCTCAGACGCTAAATTCTATTTTCCAATACTAATTTGTAAAGGTGTGTTTAGTTTGTGTGAACTAGAACTGTAGGTCACGTGACTTACCAAGCACTCCACACCTTGACAGTCGTTTATGTTTGTTTGACAGTGACTACCAGTATATCCCGGTTTGCACTGGCAGCTGTAGCCGTCAATGACATCCTGACAGCTGCCACCATTTTTACAGTCCGGACACTCGGCGATTTCTGGACAGACACCACTGTGGTGGCAATCTTGAAAGAGAGCACAAAGATTGGAATTGCATGTTGTTTTACTTATAGTAAGGTTCAGTCACACACCAGCCACGTGCGGCCGCAAGGCCGGAGATTAAACTGGTTCTGAAACACCACCCTAACCCTAAACCGTGGATGGGATGTCGAGTAGTACTGTAGCTCTTCCAGACCTCTAATTTTATTGGCCCTAGGGCTATTGTTTGTGTTGTTTAACCTATTGTTTCGTTAACCAGTCACTGAGCTTGTTTGGAAAGGTACAGTCTCTCCCGGGATGTCAGGGTTATCCACGTGTCACACTATCATATATGGCCACGGTGGTACTAACTTTTTGGTCTGTAGACGAAATTCGTAAGTGTGATCATTTAGAACTTAGAATCAATTACACCCAAATAGATTTCTCTAATACTGGGCGGGTCGGTTTGCGGTTAGAGCCTACGTAAGTGTCTTGGCACTTTTATGAAAGGTGTTGAGCAGTACTTTCCTGTGGTGCTGTTTATTATGCTGTACAAGGTGGTTCTAACTTTTGAGTCTGTTGATGAAATCCTAAAGTGTGACCATTCAAATGAAAGCTACTGAGCAGTACTTTCCTGTGGTGCTGTTTATTATGCTGTACAAGGTGGTTCTAACTTTTGAGTCTGTTGATGAAATCCTAAAGTGTGACCATTCAAATGAAAGCTACTGAGTAGTACTTTCCTGTGGTACTGTTTGTTATGCTGTACAAGGTGGTTCTAACTTTTGAGTCTGTGGATGAAATTCTTAAGTGTGACCATTAAAATGAAAGCTACTGAGCAGTACTTTCCTGTGGTGCTGTTTATTATGTCGTACAAGGTGGTTCTAACTTTTGAGTCTGTGGATGAAATTCTTAAGTGTGACCATTCAAATGAAAGCCACTGAGAAGCAGTTTACTGTGATGCTATTTGTATTTCAATTCTTCCCAAGTAAAAAAAGTTTCAGAAATTAATTTTGACACTCTTACCTGCAACAACTACCTGAAGGGATTTGCCAATGAAGTGCAGTGGATGCCTTGTATCTCTACAGCTGACCTGAATGTCCACGCTGCCATTAGAATTGGCGAAGTTACTGTAATTTAGCTTGACCCTTGTGCGAAGACGGAACCGATCATCCAGTCGAAATAACGCGGTAACGTTCTTGTAAAGCTCAGGTATAATTTCATTGTCCTCGGGGTTCTTAATATTGCATTCATAATCAAAGTGCCTGCCAATGTCAGGACAACAATGCTGCTTGGTACAGGACAATAATGGTGATGATGAGTCGTCAATGATCAGCTGACCTATGACGGTGTCTGCAGGTTGGTTTTCGTTAACAGTGTGAGGAGTCAAACACATGTTGGCTGGATGAGGCCTGTCATCTAAACGAAAGAAAAACTATATTTTACTAACCCCTTCACTCCCACAGTCAATTATGGACACATGTAGTGTAGTTCTAACTTTTGAGTCTGTGGACGAAATCCTATGGTGTGACCATTCATATGAAACCTCTTCAGCAGTACTTTTGCATGGTACCATTAGTTTTTCAATATTTTATGAAATGAAATTTGGGATTTTTCTTGAATTTTGTTCTTTAGTTCTCTTGGGAGTGAAAGGGTTAAACGAGTTTAAGTATAAGGTAAAGTCCCCCACAAGCCACAGGTGGCCAACACGGCCGGAGCTTAACTCAATTTCCACAGCATGAAGAAACTAGGAGCATTGCTACTCCCCCCTGCCTGGAAATGCTAGTCCATCGCAGGGTTACACTCAGCATTTTGTTGCCAGTACCCATTTATACACCTGAGTGGAGAGAGACAATGTGGAGTATTGATCAAATAATCATATGCTTTTTGGCTTTTGTAACGCACAATTGAATAATACAGTATTGTGCAAAAGTACTGCAAACGTATTTCGACAAATTTCCTGGCATTTCCTGGAATTTCGGCGATATTTCGCCGCATTTTCAGGATGGCTATTGTTTCAATTTTCAACAACAACAACAACAAGGTTAACTTGATATTTCGCTGTGCTCGAAAATTCGCGCCAATATTTCGAGCGATAATTGGCGATATTTTGCTCTATGTGTAGAATATGATTACAAGAGGCATACTTACCTACAATTCTTATAAAGAAGGACTCAGTGAGAGGATTAGACATGCTGCCTCTGCTGATGACAGAGATAGCAATCAGAGGCTCTGCGGAATCCGAAACTTGAAAATCCAGCCCTTCCTTCTTGGCAACGAGAAGTTGGTTGCCTTGGATAAGGAAAGGAAGCTGGGCCTCTTGTATAAGCTCATAAGTAAATGTTTCGCCAGGATTCTGTGTGACTGTCGTTAAGCTCGACACCACTGTACCGTCGCCTGCTGTGATGGAAACATTACTTGATTCAAGAAGGATACCAACTGACTGGTACTGTGCTGTGAAGTTAACAAGATTATAACAAATTGACACATTAACATGGCTTTTTCTACTGGTTATTAATAAAAATACAGTGGACCACCAATATCTCACATGACAACCTTGTTATTACAGTTGAAGCTCCCATAAGCGGGTACCCTTGGGAAGCAGTTGGCCATAAGTAGAGCTCTCCGCTTCATGAGCATCCACTCATACATACATACATAACCTTTATTTACCCACGGTTTCTCCATTCATACATAATGCTCTTCCTGAGAGCCGTGCCTATAAATTACCTAATTTATTAGAAAATACGAAATAAAATTGATAAGTTAACTAAGGTAATAAGAATGTAAAAACAAGGTCACTAAGTTAATTTTATTTGTACTAAAAAATTCTTCTCAAAATGTATCATTTAATTATGTTTTTAAAAGCTGTAAAGTTCGGCTGATTTTTAATGTTACTGGAAAGGCTATTCCAAAGTACAGAGCCTCTATACTGATAGCTGTTTTTGCCAGCTTCGCTATTTGGTCTAGGCACAAACAAATTTTCTGATGAATTTCTCAGGTTGTAAGAATGGATGTTTGTATTTTCAAACAAATTAGTCAGGTAATTTGGAGCGCCTCCATTTAGCGTTTTATACATTAGTATTGCTAATTGTTTTGATCTTCTTTCTTCAAGATTATCCCACACTAGTTCATCCAGTAATTCAGCCTAACGTTTATCATAATTGGAAAAGGTGATCACTCTAGCAGCTCTGTTTTGGAGGCTTTGGAGTGTATCAGACAATCTCTTTCCACATGTTCCCCAAATTGCACTACAATAATCAAAATATGGCAGCACAAGGGAATTATACATTGTAGTCAGGGTTTCATTTAGAACGAGATGCCTAACTCTTTTCAGCGCGCTAATTCCTCCCGAAACCTTTTTACCTAAGTTGAAGTATAAAAAGCCAATCAGGCCAAAAGGCAAAAGATCCTGTATTTTCATTCAGGTTTGTGGGATGTTTTAGTCTAACTGAAGCTCTTTTATTTTAGCTAATGTTAACCAGCCATTATTGTGGCAACAGAATGCTCATTTTGGCTCCAAAAACAAAATTTTAATGTGAACATTTTTAAAATTCAACATAGGCTGTTTATGCCCCCATCCCTTCGATTGCACTCCATTGATCACAGACTCAGGGATCTAGCTAAGATATCCAACAGCTGGACTTTTGTTCATCACAGGGGGAAATTTTGGTAAAAAGAGAGAGTTAAGCAGACACAGTTTACCAGGCAGAATAAATCAAGAAACTCAGTCTTCAGGCGGTTTTTTTTTTTGCCTTCCACCTATTATTTACATCCCTGAGACTGTATACATGTAAGTATCGATTATTAATTTCAGTCTTTATGTGACAGTTATGCTGTCATACTAGACTACGAGCAGTCTCTCTTTCCCAGCTTAGTCCATCGAGCGAGAAACAAAAAAAACATTAGTGAACGGATAATGGCCACGCGAAATTAAGGCAAGGCAGGCGCGTCTCGCACCCAGTTTCGCGCGACCATTGTCCGTTCGTTAACGTTTTTTTGTTTCTCGCTCGACAAACTCAGCTGGGAAAGAGAGACTGCTCATAGTCTATCCATACACTGTACCTGATACAATAATAGTGCAATTAAAGACGGCAGACTGTGTTCCACTGATGATGTACTGAAATCCAGGACCAACAATTACGCCATCATCTTTGACTTTCACACTTATTGTGATGTTCTGTGGCTGGGATATATCCTGAAAAATGAACCAATTTACAGACGAACTTTTCAGCTTTTTAATTTATTTTTCTATCATCATGCAATTATATTTTTTATCAGATGGTCTCCCTGAAAACCACATCTGTATGACAGACACTTCCTTTTATTAAGAATATTTATCACTATCACTATTATTGTTATTATTTATTGTGTTTGACAATAGGAGAACACTTCCTAATCTTGTGAAAGCAGCCTTTTTTTTGAATTTTTTTTTGCTCAAAACCAAATTAGCTACCCCCCACACCTTTTTTTTAAGGGCACCTCTCGGCTGGAAACTGGTACCCACTCCTATTATTATTATTATTATTATTATTATTATTATTATTATTATTATTATTATTATTATTATTATTATTATTATGCCAAACCATGGCAGAGTGAGACATCATTTATGTGAAAGTTCCTTATTAGGCACAGTGAACACATCCATGGACAATGAACCCATTCACATCATTTTCTTGCCATTGTCTTGGAAACAACACAATGGTGGAAACTAATACCTGCGACAATGTGAAAGAAATATGATGAACAGTAAAACTCACCCAACTCTTAAAGAGACTGTGATCTGTAATTCTGAACGGCCAGGAGTTCTGCTCTGGAGTCAGGGAATATGAAAGCTGTTGTTTCCTTTTATAAACTACAGTCACGTTAGATGGGTCATCATTAACTACATTTTCATTATCAGGATCTTTGCCATCCAAAACTGCAATGACAGCTCCGATTGATGTCTTAATTCCCATTACAATAGGTGTACTGCACAAGCCAGATGGAATCTCATTCACATCTGAAAAAAAATAAATAATAAACTTATGAAATTATCAGAAGTCACCTGGGGTTCTGTTGAGGTTACTAATTTATTCTGGGGTCAATTTAATAAAACTTTTACACTTGTAATTTACAAGTATAGCCATTGTTTTCAACCTCTGAAACAATATTGGCTACACTTGTAAATTACACTTGTAAAAGTTTTATAAAATTGACCCCTGAATTCTTCTGTGATTTAAACTGGTAACTTACCTCTGACAGTGATGGAAAACAACTCTGTCTTGGACAAAATGCCATCACTGCAGTTGATTCCAATATCTATGCTGTGTTGTGCTTCAAAATTCAAACTATTCAATGTTTTGAGGTTTAATGAATTATCCACAGTAAAGTGCCTGCTTAACACAAGCTGTTCGGTGCTGGACACAGCATCAACAATCAGATCATGAACCGTGCAGACATGATTTTGCCCTCTGTCCGGATCCAAAACTGTTACTTGCCCAACCACTGAGTGTGCAGCATTTTCAGGAACAGATGTTGCACTCAACTTGATTTGTGATGGTGGTTCATTGACGTCTGAAACAAACAACAACAACAACAAAAATCTTTATTAGTAGTTATTATAGAAAGAAAGAAAGTTATTATAGAAAGAAAGAAAGAATATTATTGCAAACTAATCAATGAACCCAGATACAGGTATATACATTTTGGATGCAAATGTATTCAAATGCTTGCATTGTATCTCAAAAATACTTAGTAACATTAAAGCAAACATGTAAAATTATGTATCTTATTAATTATGTAAATAGACCATTCTACAATTGTGTGCTTAGTAGCCTGGCCTGTGAGTGAGGGTGAGAGAGACCGCTACATGTATATAAACGTTGTAAGATACCCATGCACAACCAGACAGCCAAAATTTCACTACCCTCAATATAAAATACAAAATAACAAATTATTTCTGATCAATGACAGCCCTCCCCAGAGCTCTCCTCAGGATTTTAGGAAGCCCATGGGGTATTCTGACTTCCATCAAATGGTTGTGTTAGCATGGCCTTTCACCAAGTTTGCCAAGAAATCAAATATCAATGTTTATTAACTATTTTGGCAATACAAATCATTTTAGCCGAGTAAATTATAGGAAAAGTTTAAAGAAGTAAGTACGAAATCTGTATCTGCAGATCTACCGATATTCATTTAAGAATTAATTTATTTTGTGTTTTGTTTTTGAATTATGCATGAATGAGAATAAAATGAACAAAATAGTGAAAATAATCACAAAGGTGATAAGTATAAAAAGATTGAGAAAAACTCAAACTATCTTCAAGAAAGGCAGCATCTTTTTCAAGGCAGGTGGCTTTCAATTTTTCCAAAATCAAGCCAGGTGGACTGCCTGTTTGCCCAAAAAATTACTGCTTCATTTGTTCTTACTACACTAGGAATTTTTGTAACACTTACTAGTAACACTGATGAGGAATGATTTCTGAATGAACATCCCATGTTGATCAGAGCAGTTTAACGTTATTGCAACCTGTTGCGGTGATGGAAGTGACTCATAATCGGTAACGGTTGGTCCTACGACAAGATTCGTACCCACAACTTTGACACGCCCCCCAGCACTGTCCAAAAGAATGCAGGACGGGAGGTTTCCGTCTTGATCTGTGAGAACAATAGGGCTGATGAGCACTTGTTCAGCACTGTTCTCCACCAGGAATGGCGTGGGAAGTGTCAGGTTGCTGGGCGGATCATTCACATCTGTTAATGTAACATGAAATTTATGAGATAATTAATTAGTAACTTCACAAATTTAAATATACATACATGTAAATTATGTAAAAAGTGTGGATGAATAGAAAACAATAAACAACTTGAAATGTGATTGATAAAAGTACGAACACCCAAATTTATATTGGCTACAAAGTTATATTGTGTGGTTCTGTCCCACTCCCCCCTTCCCCCAACATGGAGGTCATTGGAAATTATGAGTGGGGGTGTGGGGTGTCTCACAAGCCAAAGTCTTAAAGGAATGTTTGAGGCCTAACTGGAATTTACAGAGATGTAGGGTGGGAAAGGGGTGGGGGAGAGGGGGTGGGGGAGGTTTAAATATTTCCTGGAACAACATTTTATTTTTTTTTGTTTAAGCTGAGCTATTCATGTATATACTGTACCTCAAGAAATGTTAAGTGTTATGTATTATTTATTTACAAAGTCAAACAAAGTTTAAATGTTACTCAATCAAGTTCATTTATGCTGATCTCATGTACTTATAATCACTCCAGCAAATAAACAGTACATAATTTCCACTCTTACAATAAAAATGTAGTGACTGCATACTAAAACTCACCATTGACTGTTATCTTGAATGTGTTTTGAGTAGAAAGCCCACCGCTATCTGTAACTCTGATGGTGACTAAAAGCGTTGGATTTGTTTCATGATCCAGTGCACCATTGGCTAACAATGTTCTATTGTTACTTCCGCCGATGCTGAATGGTGCACCACCAGGGCCCACAACGCTATAGGTGTGCACATCACCTGGACCATCAGGATCATCTGATGAAAGCAGACCCACAGGGGTACCCAGCGGAGAGTTCTCGTCCACAGATGTGCTTGATAATGTCAGGTTCACAGGGGGCTCATTAACATCTGGAGAAATGTGAAAGACATGAAAAGCAATTACCTTATAGGGACACCTTCAAAATATTACGAACAGTTCTCTTGGTCCTGAAGTTACAAAAATTCATACAATCACTACCTCTATACCGTATTTACCCGTGTATAATACGCGCCCATGTATAATACGCACCCTAATTTTTTACTATAATTTACTAAAAAAAAACACACATAAACAAAACCAAAGGTTTAAATACAAACTTATTTATTGCATTAACTACAACTGGGAAATGTATTTACAATAACATCAAATCGTTCGCTAATTCACAACAGTTCCCGATCTAATGAACGTATTACAGGCGGTTTAAAATGTGATAAAACTACTGATGTACTCCGTAATTACCCTATTTTCGCGCTTTTTAATTATATTTAACAGAAACTCGAAGAAAACTATAATTACAACTGCTCAATGTTCTAAACGAACCACTTATGTCAATAAATTCGTGCTAACATGCTAACAGTAAATTCAGAAGCTCGTATTATAAAGCCTACAGGACCTAAGATATTTGTACTCACGGCACTAGCGTTTCAAGTTCAGTGTCTTTCAAACGACAAAACCTTCGAAATCTGACTCAGAGTCTGATTCAAAAAGTTCTCTGATGAAGGAATTGTCAAGTTCCTCGGTGTCCTCAGGTGTACTGTAAACCATATCGTCCTCTGTTCCATCCAAATTATTTGTGATGCCACATTTGAGGAAAGAGGCAGAGATCATTTCAGATGGAATGGCATGCCATGCTTCGGAAATCCAAGAGCAGATCAGTTCTTCCGAGGGCTTCTTCTGTCGTCCTGTTGCAGTAAACTCGTGAATTCCATCAGCCATCCACTGCATCCAACTCTTTCTGACTCCATCTTTGAATGGCTTGTTTAAAGACACATCAAGCGGTTGAAGCATCGAAGTTAACCCGCCGGGAATCACGGCAAGGTCAGTGTTTTCTCGTTTGAACGCCGATTTCACGCTGTCGGTCACGTGCGCTTCGAACGCGTCAAAAACAAGCAGGCTTCTTCTTCTCCCCAGGCCACCACGCCGTGTACGCCATGATTTTTCGATCCAAATTTTCATTTGATCGGAATCCATCCATCCTTTCTCCTGGGCAGAGACAACGACACCATGCTTGTTATTTATCTTCGGTACAGTCTTTCGTTTGAAGATTACCATCGGCTTTAGTTTGGAACCATCCCCACAGCAGGCCAACACGACTGTTACTCGATTCTTCTCATTCCCCGTGGTGCGAATTTTCACGGTTTTCTCGCCTGTTTGGTTTATTGTTCGGTTTGGTGGCATGTCGAATGTTAGCGGCGTTTCATCCATGTTTGCGATGAGGTGCAGTGGGTAGCCATGTTCCTTACGGCGATCAATGATAAAGCGGTGAAAGCGAACGATCTTTTCCTCGTAATCGTCGGGGAGTCGTTGCGCCAGAGTTGTTTTCTGTCGAAGAGCCAGACCGTTTCTCTTCAGAAAGCGCTGAAACACCAGTGATTTCCGGCCTTGAAGTGCCCCTCAGGAATGTTGTATTTCTCGTCCTTGGCAAGTTCTAAGGCTTTCAGTCGCACAAGGGATGGCAGAATAGCGAGACCGTTGCTTCTCTTCTCAGTAATCCACGCTAAGAGATCAACCTCCAACTCCGGCCACGCAGCTTTTTTTCCTCGGTTCGCACGCTTCAGTCGGGGCATCTTCTCAAGGTTTTCCTTACTTTTTCTCCATAACCTGACGTTGCATTCGGAAACACCAAATTCACGTTCAGCAGCACGATTTCCATTCTGCTCGGCAAACTGGACTATTCTCAATTTTTCAGATACGGTGTAGCTTTGACGTTTAGTCGCGGTAGGTTTCGTTGCCATGTTGACGTTTTGAGATAAAGTGACATGTTTGTTTATCAGCTGTTTAGTTAAATACTGAGTTTAATTTATTTAAGGATCGAAATAGCACACTTTTTATTGGTAGTTCACTCCATTAAAGTTATTAAAAACCAATTATAGTGAAGCTTTTGTTTACAATATGCTAATGAGAATTTGGGTAAACAATGGGAACCGTGTATAATACGCACCGCAAATTTAAAGGTTAATTTTCACAGAAAAAAAGTGCGTATTATACACGGGTAAATACGGTAATACAGCGAGGGCGCTAAGAGAGCAGAAGAAAAGCGCACGGAGGCAGCCAAGGAAAAACGTACGTCTAATGCGTAAATCCTGCTCGAATGAACAATAATACAGACACCTCTATAATGCAGACACCTCTATAATGCAGACACCTCTATAATGCGGACACCTTTATAATACAGACACTTCTATAATACAGACACCTCTATAATACAGACACCCTTTATAATGTGGACTAATCCCAGTACAAAGCTAACCTTAGCTAACTCTAATACAAAGTTTAACCATCACACCACTGGCTACATGTATCTGAATTGTGTTAGGGGTGATGGTTAGCTTTGTCCTAGGGTTAGGGTTAGCTTACCTAGATTGAATACTGGGTACACATGTAATCTATATTGAATACTGATTCAACCTGAGAATGGATGTTACCTGCAACATGTGCACATGAAATTTCTCTTAGAGTGTTCAACAAAATAAACACACGAGTGTGAACAGCAAACAAGTGAGATATCAAGTTGAACACGAGTAAAGAAATTTCATATCCCTAACTATATATATAGGGGGAGGGCATGCTTCTGCATAAGCTCTTTACCATACAATACTATTAGTGGTGTAAACAAAATAATAGTAAGAAAATGTGTTGCTTACTTTTAACCAGTATGAGAAAATCACTTGACAATGAAAGTGGTGGATGTCCACTGTCTGTACATGTCACTGTGAAACTGAGATCTTTTATTTTCTCGTAATCAATTGGTTGAGCTCCTTGTACCTTTAAAACCAGTTCAGTGCTGATGACAAAATAGTGTTGGTCACTTGGTACACTGACATCAAATACACATCTGTGTGTTTGATGTGATGGTGACTTGGCATTATCTGGATCAGTGACCTGCATGCACAAACAATAATCAGGTCAGACACTTCATTTAGTTAGAAACATATTAAATTTACTGTTAATAAAATTATGATTCAAACTTTTGGGTCTGTAGGTGAAATCCTAAAGGGTGACAATGGTTGCAAATGAGATTAAAGCAAAAGTGCTGGGCACCCTGTGTTTCATAAGTACAAAGCCTTCGGGCTCCCTGTATTTCAAATTATAACCTTTGGGCTCTCTTGGCTTGCAAGGCCGTACTCTTACAGTTACAGCTGTATCACTGTGAGTGAGCCCAAAGGGAGTCCAACTATACAATTTAGGGCACCCAGCAGTTAAGCTATGTGCAAAAACTCAGCTTTTCCTGTCACCCGAATTTAAAAGTTAGTCACCTATACCGGTATGCACCTGGACACTGCTAGAGCATCAGTATGTGACAGTTACATGGTATTTTGATTTTTTTCCCAATTTTGCCCACTAAATAATATAATATAATAGAAGATGACAAAGGTTTATTAACGACATCAATCTGTAACAGTGCACATGGGCTTTTAGTCTATGGATGAAACATTGTGTTACCAATAAAATACAAACCGATTTACTGAAAGAATCCATTTCTTCATTGCTACATGTATGTGTTACAACTGTTTTTAACCCTTTCACTACTTCCAGAGTCAGTTATGGAGACATGTAGTGTACATGTAGTTCTAACTTTTGACTCTGTTGACGAAATCTTATGGTGTGACCATTCAAATGAAACCTCTTCAGCAGTACTTTTTCATGGTACCATTTGTTCTAACTTTTGAGTCTGTTGACGAAATCTTATGGTGTGACCATTCAAATGAAACCTCTTCAGCAGTACTTTTTCATGGTACCATTTGTTCTAACGTTTGAGTCTGTTGACCAAATCCTGTGGTGTGACCATTCAAATGAAACCTCTTCAACAGTACTTTTGCATGGTACCATTTGTTCTAACTTTTGAGTCTGTTGACGAAATCCTATGGTGTGACCATTCAAATGAAACCTCTTCAGCAGTACTTTTTCATGGTACCATTAATTTTTCAATATTTTACAAAATTAAATTTAGGATTTTTTTTTAATTTTGTTCTTTGGCACTCTTGGGAGTTAAGGGTTAATACTCTGAGAATGAGAATGACATGTTTCAGATGTACATGTTTTGAATACATACCACAAATTGACCAACAACGGTACCAGCTACAGCATTTTCCATCACAGAATGAGACCCTGTCAGGTTGATAGCAGTCGGTGCTTCGTTGTCATTTATAATTTCAATGTTAAACTGTTTAAATGCCCGAGTATGTGAATCATTAGCTTGAACATATAACTTGTGCCAAGCTTTTGCCTCATAATCCAAGGGCGATTTCACTGTCACATTTACTTTGCAGTCATATTCATGTCCAGGTCCTTGACATTGACTTCTGTCAATTTTAAACTTATCCAGCGTGTTGGCATCTGATTGGCTGATATCAAAGGACACATCGTCGCCATCCTTCTCTGTTACGACAAGCTGACCAACGACAGTACCGACAGCAGCCATTTCATGAACAGTGGAGCCTATTAGACGCAGTGAGGTCGGAGCATCGTCAATGTTCAAAACATCTATGATGAAATTTTCAGTCTTAAATTGTACGGGGTTTCCAAAATCTGAACATTTGACAGTTATCTTGTGCATTTTCTGAGCTTCACCTGCCAAACTCATAGCTACAGTGATCTTGTTGACAATGATGGCAAATTTGCCACCATCATTATCAACCAACTGCCACTTAAAGTTCGAATGGGGACTTGTATTGGGCGGGTCATCTCCATCAATAGCCGTCAACTCTCCAATTTTCATCCCCACAGTCGCATTCTCATAGACAGCAGAATTTGACAATCCCACCTGTTCAGGTGGGTCGTTGACATCAGAGATTTTAATCTGAAATGCCTTTTCTAGCCACATAGGAGGAATACCATTATCTGTAGTTCTTATCATCACTGATAACTCTCCATTATTTAGGGAGGTGTTTCCATTCAGTCTTGGATTATCCCATATGCTGATTAATTTATCTCCTTGAGCCACAAGAAGAGAACTTGGCCTTTGCACTGTGTACATGAATGTTTGTCCAGGTTGCACATCTTGAGAACTTAGAGTCCCTATAATAGTGCCAACAGGCATGTGTTCTACAAGAACAGAACCATTCAGAGTCAAGCTAATAGGAGGATCATTTGATCGTCGACAGTAATAACGATTAAGCTGACTGTCCACTATATCCCAGAGATTTGCCGACTGCCCTGCCTGGGTTTTCTGGCAAGTTATGGTGGAAATAACAGACAAGAAATCAACACTGGTGTAATTCTCACCAAATTGTTTATTTGGCTGGGCAGTAATCTTTGAAAGAGTGTAGTTCAGAGGACACGCCAAGGAACACTGTTCATTGTAGGTTGTTCCTTGCGGACAAGAAGTTGTTACTTGGGCGCAAACTGAAGAGATATGATCACTGTAGGAATTTAATGGACATGGGTTGAACTGAGTAGCCGGATTTCCACAATCATGTTCACGGCAGGTGCGAGAATCGCCCATCAGGTAAAAACCTGTAGGACACTCGCAGTTGAATGAACCAACAGTGTTCTTGCAGATGTGACTACATGGAGATGAACTGCATTCATCAATATCATTGCAGTTTTTATTACCTGCAGACAAAAGGATAAAAAGCAACGTTTTAATGTCTGGTAAAATGAAATCTATGCTAAATTAAATGCGGTGAGGCCCTGTGGTTTTTACAGGCACAGCGGTGTAGACGTGTGCATAGGGCATTGGACTTCAGATTCAAAGGTCAATGATTTAAGGCCTGGTCTTGGCCATTATGCTGTTTTAACTCCACATTGTCTCTCTCCACCCAGGTGTTTAAATGGGAACAAATGATTGTAAATGTATCTGCGACAAAATGCTGGTGGTAACCATGCAGTTGCCTAGCAACCCATCCAGGGGGAATAGCAATATTCCCAATTGTTTCATGCAGTAGCCACGCACCTCTTCAGAACCTCTAATGTCATTGGACCTGGTTATCACGCACTTGTATTGTTTTTAGGTCTAGGGTCCATTGTTCTGTTGTTTGTTCTATTGTTTTCTTAGCCAATCTTGTGAGGCGTTCCGAGAGGTGCGTACCGCCTCGCTTCACGCTAGAAAAACCGGGTTTAAGCTCCGCCCGTGTGGGCCACCTGTGGCTTGTTGAATATAAAAATTTGAGTAACAATGAGATCAGTGATGGAAATGCTACTTTCCTATGCAGCTTTCCCGCTCAAGGTCACACAAACCATCCTGTCAGCTCTGCAGGCTACTACACTCCAAACTAATGCACTCTAAGAATAATTAAGTGTACCTGATGCAATAAAGCCTGCTTGACAAGAGCACTGTCCATTATTATCATTACAATTCTGCTGACAACCTCCATTAATTGCACCACAATTATCACTCTCTCTCAGATGATATGGACAGTCCCCACCCCAGCTTGCAGCAGTAGTAATGCTACGGGTTCTTGTCTTTGTACCAATATAACACTTCTGAGAGCAGGCACTCCAAGTTGTCCAACCTTAAAACAAAAACATTGATTGAATTCAATTAACTATACTGTAGGGCATAACAAGCAAATTTATACTTATCTACCACTACTATTACTACCACTACTGAGGCGTCCTTAGGCAGGCTTAAGTGTGAATGCTCCACAGTATTCTGTCCTACATGAGGGTGGACAGCTCGCCAGTCATCTCCGATCCAGTATCATTCTTTAAGACACCAGTGTATGACATTTTCTGCCCAACTCAATTCTTCATCCTGTGTGTTGACTCCCAGAGGACAACATTTTGAGCCACAAGACTACATAGGTCCGAGTGTCAGCACAAGGTTTTGTGTTTTTGCAGTTTTCAAGTGCCAATAATGATGTCATAATTATGATCTTATTTATTAATTTTGTAAAGCCACTGCCATATTGGATTTTCGCGTTCAAAGAACGCAATCCTAATTTCGTGTTGGTTGTCCTGTGATTTACATGCAGTAAAATTTGAGATTTTTTGGCAGACGGTCTTCCAAATGGCCACCCCTATTGGTTTTTTTCAGGGGCTCATTTCCGCCGGAAATTCCTTCGAAAGCGTCTCCATAATCTGTGATTACTGCTAGTTTTAATTTATTTCCAGAAAATCAACTCATGATCAATTGATCCAAAATTAATCAAAATCAAATGATAAAATGATAAAATAGACTAGAAAAGTAAGAATTATACCAACTGAAAAAAATTTACAAAAAAGAGAATTTACATGTAGATGTGATCATTGTCACTCTATAACATATTTGAAAAACTGAGAGTTTGCCATTCTATCTGTATTGATGTTCATGGTCATCTTCAGCAATGATGGAAGAACAACAACTTACAATAATAGTATTACATCTGAACAAAAGAGACGTTTTAAGTTAATTGGCACCAACACAATTTTACATTTACATTACATGTAAAAGGTGATGTATATAATTTCAACGGTGGAGTAAATTTTAGCAAAAATCGCAAAAATAAGAACCCGCAAAAAATGGTGGGTAGCAATGACATTGTTAACCCATATGGCTGTCACTTGTGGCCATTATTATCATCTTGGTAGAAACCGAGAAAATGAATTCCAAAGTTTAATAATATTTTAAAATCATTACAGCAAACATGAGCTAAGGGGCCGTCGACATATTCACAAGTTCCCCGCTTAACGTCCATTGGATGTTAAGGTCAGACCTCCCCGCCTCCTCCTTAACGCCCACTTAGAATTTTCACCGACCCAACATAGCCTGGAGCGACGTTTTTTAATAGGCAGGTGAATACAGTTTGCGAGACAACTGATGTGTGAAACAACAAACATTATTTGTAAATGGGCTTTAGAATATTTAAAAAGACTGACAGTTCCTTGTACCTGTTTTGCTAAAACATCTTTGTGTCCACTTTGTGCCTTTTCACGGCTCTCCTCTAGGATTAAAAACTAACAATTTTGTACTTGATCCAAATGCCCCGCGCTAACGTCCAAATCTCGACGCTCCCTAAACCCCCCTCCCCTAAACGTCCAGTGGACGTTAAGCAGGGAACTTGTGAATATGTCGACGGCCCCTAAGTGGTTATGCAAATTTTCATGTAACTATGACGTAGCGTAAAGTATTGTTTACAATGCCAATTTTATTTTAAAACTTAATTCAAAATTAATTTTGCTCCGAAACTACATCTCTTAATTTGTATCTATTTTCAGTTGAAAATGTAAATTTTGTTTTCCATCTACACGTATCTGATGAAAACGATTACTGAAAACCCAACTTTTACGAGCTCATGATTAATGTCATTGTTTTCGAAAAGTTCCGTTTTCAGGTCTCTACAGGAAAACAGGAAAACAGTATTTTTTTTTAAATTTCCGCTTTAGAAATAGGAAATTTTGCGTTTTCAAGCGAAACTAATTTTATGCGTGGCCTGATTTTGAGGTCACTATAAATACACAGTCACTTGACATTTCTCCAGAAATTGCTTATGGCCTTTAATTTGAAATATAAGGAAGCGTTAAAATTTGATCTGTCGCTATGCTATAGCAAACATGAACTAAGTCTTAATGTCGCAGATTAGTTAAAACAAAGTTAAAGTTAGGTACAGTCAAAACACGCAAAAACTTGCTAAAATCGCCCTCTCGCTGAGCAAATAACTTCACAAATTAAAAGTGGACCTTATAAAGTACTTGAATTATTGCAACTCGCATTTGTATCGCAAAATAAGTTTTAAAAAACATACGGTAATCACTTTTCTTACATCATAAAACGACTTAAGCGTATTTGACTCAGTTTTTTTTACTGAAACAACTGTATAGTCGAACACAACAAACAACTTCATTTTTATCGAAACAGAAAAGGCGTATCCCAACTTGTTAACAAGTCCGCATGAAGGCAGAAAATCTCTTCTGAAACTCAATAAAAAGGGAAATTCATACCGTCAACAACACACTGTTGAGGAGGCGGCGGAGTCCATCGGCGACGTCGCCTTCTTGAAAACCAACCGTTCACGTCGTCTTCGCCAAACATCACCAACAGCACAAACAATATTTTGACACTTTGTAGCGCCATTTGTGGTGATACAAATCGTAGTAGAGTATTACTTTAACTTGCTTGATCTGCTCAACAAAGTAAGCTTAAAGATGCAGCGACGATCGAAGTTTTGCTCAAGCAAAATGAGTCATGAATATTGATATTCGATCGGGGCTATTTGGACCCGTTCCACTTAGTCATGCATGGTAGAGATTTTCTGCTGGCTATTTGATGTCACGGAGTATTCAGAATAGTGGTTCTATGATCACACGCAGCAAAAACGTAGATAACACCAATGCAACAAGTCGAACCCAACGATAAACAAACAACAGTTACTCCTTCCTTGTTCCTCATGCTTTGGTATCTAATTTCCTCCCTTCCCATGACTCTCTCTTGTCATGTTTTCGCGCGCCACGGGTACCACGGGTAACCCAACCGCACTTACCCGACTATTTATTACGGATTTATTTTTATTTTCGCTGATCTCGCACCGGTATTAAGTAACGGTCCTAGTAAGAAGTAGGCAACCTAACGGCAGTGAATGCAGAAAGGTATTAATTGTGATATTGTTGAAACCGTCCACCTCATTGGCTAAAACGTGAAAATCTACCATAACTTAACCAGGTAGTGCATTTATTTCTCTCTAGTTTACTAATTGATTCCCTTTTAGTGAAAACTATTCTGAGTTTTAATGCAACCAAAATTCTATGTGGGAAACATGTAAAATTAGAAGCCTCTCTTGGCCATTGTTTTGGAGTTTCACGATTGGATGAAATCTCAGTTGTTGTAACACAAAAGAAACATCACTTTAAAATAAAGTTCCAGTACATTTTATTTAAAAAAACATGTTGTCCATAGGTTGATGCATTCTCAGTAAAAAACCTAAACGATCGTATGTGGGGAAAGCGAATTGCCGCGGAACAATAGAGCATTGCCTACTTAACTTCTTACGCGCATTGTTACTTAAGAAGGCTTAGAGTGCCGTTCTAATTATTTAATACTACTTTAATTTTTTTTTTACTAAATTCGAGCATTTGAGAAGCGAGATAATTCTGTTCATTATCAGAAGCTTCTGGTTTAATATCACCCCGGTAACAATGATATAAATTTGACCTTTGAAGCGTTTCCGGTTTTGCATAATAATACTTTCATGGCGTTTTAACGACGTACAAGCTTATATTGGTTTTGCGGTTGCGGAGGAAAACATCATAAATATAAAGTACGCAAAGGACTCGCAGTCATAGATTTTTGTTGCTTCTTAACTTTGATCGGAAACCCTTGGGTTAAAATAACCCTTTTATTTGGTTTTGTTTTTAAAAAGCTAAAAGTACACAACTCAAGCTGCCGTGGTTAGATCCGGTTAGACGGCGAAACACGATGATGGAATTTCTCGAGCATGAAATCAAAGAAATGTTGTGACGTCTTGCATTTGAATTCTACTGTAAGTACCTATGTTTATTTGCTTTCGCTTTAGTAACATTAAGACACAGAAATCATAGAAGACAGAAAATTATTATTGAAACACTAAAAAACAGTTTATAAACGCGAAAGGGCAGTCCTAAGGTCAGTTTTACTGATAGTGGAATATTTGGGTGTCCAGATTAATTTCAAATTCAACAGAAATCTTAAATCTTTCTTATTTTTTTCAAATTTAACAAATCACCCTATATTTTCCTTACATATAGCATTGATCTAAATGACCTAAATGAAAGCTTTTTTTTATTCACTTGAAAGGGCAACGAAGTAATTCCAAAAGAGCAACCAACAAATAGTTTCAGCGGTAAGCTGTTCGGAAAGCCATTGTCATCATAAAATAGATTGAAAACTAGTCTTTTCTTACGTAAAATGTCGCCTCAAACGTTCGTATTATCGACAAATTTAACGCAATTGTTTTCGGAAGGATAAAATGGCTTTTCGGGTACGAAAACAATATGGTCAGCTAGAATTTTCGGGAAGGAGAAAACAGCTAGAAAATTCGGGGGATAAGATTGCTTACCCTAAGATTTCTGCCGTTGAAATATTTGGTTTTGCATTGCTACGCTTTGTGATTGGCTAACAAATCTCGCACCACTTTCTCGACCAATCAGAAGTAAAAACAAAACCAATCGTGACTTGCTTGCACGCGTTTTCCCGCGCTTGGCGCCGCCGACATGTAATTGCTTCGAGCTCTGATTGGTTCATTGGATTGTTTACGACTGCTGTGATTGGTCAGAGTAATTACTTTGGTTTTGGTTTTACGACACTTAATTGAAAACTGCTCCAATACGGAAGAACAACACAACGCCATTCCAAGAGTTTTCCTACCATTCCTTGTTGGGTTCCTCCGATTTCATAAAACCGATAGATCTATAGCTATAAAAAGTATTAAAATAGGAACCATATACGGAACACCGTGCAATCAAAGCACAAAGTCTCAATCGCGTTTTGGGTGAGCTTTTTTATTTTATTTGACCATGTTGCAATGTTTCAATCAAGATGAAACTTCGAGACAATGTTGTTCATATTATAAAGAAACGACTATAAAAGTTTAAAAAAAAATCTATCTCGCAGTTTTTAAAATATATAGAAAAGCGCTAAAACTACAACATCAAGGACTCAGTCAAAAAACTATGGTTTCCTATAGAAAATCGAATCTCCAAAACTAAAACGAGAAACGCTTTCAAACTTTCATAGTTTCATCTCATACTGACAAAAGTTCCTAATTTTTAGATATTTTGTTTGCCATATTTCATAGTTTATCGTAATAGTTTTGATTTTTCTAGATGCCATCGCAATCGCTCGGAATTTAGACTCAAGCGATTTCAATGTTTCTCGTTTATCTCCGCAATTTTAAATCCGATTTACAAAATTGTTACAATCTTATAAACTTCAAACTAAGCACAATATTTTGTGTAAGTTTCATACTAATTCAATAAAGGAAAGTTAGTTAAACGGCCGCTTAAAAATGGTCGGTGCGGCTGCATGGAAACTGGAGGGAAACACCTTTAAAAAAGCGGGGAGACGAGGGAACGTTTCCTCGCTTCCTCTCCCCAGTCTCCTCGCATTTTTTCGTTCGTTTTTCTTCAGGCCTTCCTCGCTTTCCCCACTAACTGAACGCCTGGAACAGGCTAGGCATTTGGTAAAGTGGCATTCGCTTTAATAATAGAAGGACCTAGAAGTCTTGCGCGTAACCTATACAAAAGGGATATACAATAGGGAATACGTATGATGTTTTTGTTGTTTTGAGACTTTGAATTGTTTTAGTAATTGGCCGTGAATGAACGATACAAAAATGTTTTAACTCCAGTAATGCGTCGTTTTTGGAAACCGAGATTTAAGAATACAAACCAATGACAATCAATAACAATTACTGAAAATCAATATTGGTCAATGAAAATCGATGACAATCGATACTCACTCAACTCCAGGCCTTTGATTTCTATTGATTTCCAATATCAATCAATTGATTGGTATTGATTTATATTAATTTAAGGGGGGATTACAGTCACATTTTCGTAAAAATTGGACACATTGGATGATGTGAAATCAACAAAATATAATTTAACTAGACCAAATAAAAAGCACTGATCCAGAACAATGACAGTCCAAGATTTATAGAAATGCAAAATTTGGTCACCTGTCACTCATTCTCCTAGTAATAATTAACAGAATACTTACAGCTATGCATTTCACAGCACTCAGCTGCCCAATTTCATTGGGAGACTGCATTAAGAGTATTTGAAAAACAAACACTACCAGCCAGTACATCTTATGAAAAACTATAGGATGAGTGATTTATTGTAGTTCCTAGGACTCCAAATCAATTTTGTTCGACTAAAAGGTAAATCACTCATCCTGTAGATATAAATACAAAGAACATCTGGTGAAAAAATGAGGTTAATAGCTTAAAACCTCTCGAAAATATTAAAATGGGCAACTGCATTGTCCCAAAAAACTCTGTTTTCGAGAAATTCGCATTAAATGTTTTACAAGGCGAACTTCTACATTAACCATCAATATAATTAGAAACAATGCAGTTTCTGACAAGATTATGTCTCAAGAACTAAATACAAGCAAAACTGTGATGTGTGAGACAATAACATGTCCTTAAACTCCATTAGAAGGCCCCGGCTTCATATGTTGTTCCTTCTCTTTGAATATTTGCTTCCTTGATCCTTACAGCAACCTTCTTTGTAGCTCATCTTGCCCTTTCAAACAGCTCTGATGATCTTTTTTCAGCTTTCTTCACCCTCTGAATGTCTCTTTTCTCACTGGCAAGCACAGTTTGCTCTCCACCTACTATTTCACAAAGCTCCATGACTCTGCTTGGCTTTGGCACCAGAGCAGAAATGTAACGTGGCAGAGATGGCCGCCATATCCACACGCTTCCTTCCAAACCACTTATGTTTGGGGCACCTGATCCAAACCAGGGAGTTGATAGACTCATTGGGGTTTTGAGTGTACCCTGGCAAACAGCATTCCAAGAGCTTATCATCAGACAAGCGGTTGTTTCACTGGCCAAACGCCACCCAAAAGCTGATGTTTTGATTTGGTTGTCATGGCAACGGAAGAACATTTTGAAGTGGGCTGTAGAAAATTGCTTCTCTTGGCAAGAAAAGTATAGAACAAAAAGAAATTCAAATGACTGAAACTGTTAGTGGACAAACAGTATTACGGACTAAGTGTTACTATTGTAGCTCACCTTCACAATTTACACTGAATGCATGAATCCTGTGAGCTATAAAATCTCTTAAGCTGTCCATGTCCACTAAACGATATCCTTCGGCTGTTTTTGCTTCTTTTACTTCATATTCTTCGTCAGAGAGCAATTAAACATCCTCTAATTTTCGTTTTGATGAAGACGAAGTAGTACATTAAGACTTACATTGAACAATCACTGTCAGTTCCTACATCACAATCACGAACAAAGGTGATTTCACTCGTGGGTGTTCCAAGAAATCCGAACGTTTTTTAGGGACCGATCGTTTATTACGTCGCAGGGGGGGGTTGGTGTTTTTTCAAGTAAATCTACCAATACCAAAATGTACCCTCCCCAAAAAACAGTTCTAGAAAAACATACCCTCCTATGCAATCACAGTTTTTATATCGTACCCCCCCCCCCCCCCCCCCCCTGCCACATGTAACGTTTTGGGTAGCCTGTGTGTTGAACGTTGAGAATAGCCTGGGTGAGAATTGAGAATGAAGAGGCTTGGTTGCATAGCTTTCAATATGGCTGCAACAAAAATATCGAGCGATTGTGAGTTAGACAAGTCTTTGAATTGGCAAGAGAAGAGGTCAGAAGTTCGCGAAAAGTCTGTGAAGGGAAAATATCTCAGATCCTCACTGCAATGTCTGGATAATGAAGATGTTTTGCTAAAGCTGGAGTCTGTTCTTCAAATCATATCTCAACGATTTATATTTCCAAAGAATTAATGAATTGAACCTACCTTGTCCTCTACGTGAAGTTTCTTTTTCCTTGTTTGCTATTGTTTCTTGTTGTTTTAACTCTTGTTGTCGTAAAATAGCGGCTGCAAGCTTATCATCAGCAGTACCAACAGCTGCATTTTCTTCCGCCATCTTGGAAAACGAAAGGTCCTGGTAACTAACCACCGCAGGCAACCCAAGCACTTAGAGAAATTAGTTAAAATGTTAATTTTATTATTTTTAATCCTTTTCTTCTTTTTCTTTGTCATGTTTTTTTTCCTTCGTTTGTATGCGTGGCCTAGTATTTTGTCCACTTTCAATCAAAAGCTAAAATAATAATAACAATAAATGTACCCCCCATTTCAAGTGATCTTAAAAAAATGTACCCACCACTTTCAAGCGGTTTTGAGAATTGTACCCCCCCCCCCCCCCTAGAAAAACACCAACCCCCCCCCCTGCGACGTAATAAACGATCGGTCCCTTACGTTTTCTCTTTTTCACAACAGCTGATTTTGACCAAAAAGGGTTTCCTTTGGGCATGATGAAACGCCTCGAGTGAACAACGATGAGTGCAGTCGAGAGAAACGAAACGCGTGTCTCGCGCCGAGTGACCAGGCCTCCTTTTGAACCTTTTAGAAGAAAATCTTGGATAGGACTTTTGGATGACTTGGAATTGGA
This sequence comes from Dendrophyllia cribrosa, assembly GCA_024195265.1. Lineage (NCBI taxonomy): Eukaryota > Metazoa > Cnidaria > Anthozoa > Scleractinia > Dendrophylliidae > Dendrophyllia > Dendrophyllia cribrosa. Next base: position 46,317,492 of record JAJLRJ010000004.1, read on the forward strand.
ACGTTTCAACGAAGTTTCACTGGCCAAACGCCACCCAAAAGCTGATGTTTTGATTTGGTTGCCATGGCAACGGAACAACATTTTGAAGTGGGCTGTAACAAATTGCTTCTCTTGGCAAGAAAAGTATAGAAAACGGGTAAAAAACACCGGGGAATGAATTACTAAGGCCTTAAGATAATTTTGAGATAAAAAGTAGAATTCGCACAATTTTCACCAAATTTGACAAAAATGTGACTGTAATCCCGCCTTAATTGATTATTAGTTTTCACTGATTGATATCGCCGGGCTTTCTGATGTGACTTCACAGAGAGCTGCGAAAAATTCAAATGAGTGGTTTGTAGGTTTTTCGAATTGTGTAGCGAAATCCAACAACAACAACAACAACAACAACAACAATTTATTCAGGTATTCCCATTTCTATACATGGTATTACCAGATAATAAAAATTACAAAAAGAAGTTCATTGTACATTACTGTATCAAGGTTAATTACAAATAAAATAAATAGAGGAAGTAACAGTATTGTGTATAATATGGAATTATTTCTTATGTGTAGTTTTAAAACATATCTTCATTTCTCTTATTCATTGCGTTAAATATAAAAGCAGCCGTTGATCTACAAATAAAAGGATCAACACTGTTAAACAGAAACATACTTTTGCATGTATTATCTAAGTTTTTGAAGTGTCTATTTCTTTTATCTATTTCATCATAGAAGGTACTTCTGAGATTAGCGTATAAGTCACAGTGAAAAAGGAAATGTATTTCATTTTCAACAGAATCTGAATTGCAGTGAGTGCATATCCTTAAATTTTCTGGAGTTTTTGGTATTGAATATCTTCCAGTTTCTATTCTCAATTTGTGGTTCCCTATCTTAAATTTAGTAACAGCCTTCTTGTGTTTTTGATTTTTTATATAGTTAAGGAAAACAGAATGTTTTGTATCATTTTTGAAAATTGTATCAAATTTGAGTTTTTTATTTGAATTTAATAGGTTGATTTGGTGATTCATGAGACTGGTCTTAATATTCTGTTTTGCTTGTGAAAGTATATTGGAAGGGTTATCAAAGTCTAAATAAGAAATATCAATGTTGTGTTTTGTACAAAGATGGTTTACCTTATTTATTAAACCTGTTTGTAAAGTATCTGCCATTTCTTTAGAGATGTTTAAGCAGAGTTTTGCGATGCTATCATCTGGTTGATTTTCTAGATGTATCCAAAATTTAAGAATATTAAGTTCGATGTGGGATTTTAGAGGTAATCTACCAAGTTCGTTTCTGGATGCTGCATTTGGGGATATTTTGTTTACACCCAAATACATTTTACAAAAATACACGTGCGTTCTTTCAATTATGTCTTTTTCCCAGGATTTATAATCATTATTATCATAGATACCCCATATTTCAGAACAATATAATAAGATAGGAAGAAATAAGGTGTCAAAAAGTTTATTATTGATATCAATTAGTAAACTAGAGAAGTCAAGATTACGTCTTGTTGCAAAGATAGATTCTTCTTTTTTTTTCTTTTAATGTTTCTTTATTATTGTTAAAGCTTCCATTTGCAGAAACATTTACTCCCAGGTATGTGTAATTGTTGACAATTTCTATGTTTTCATCAATAAAATTAAAGCTATGCTTATCAGCTGTTGATTTTCTATTTTTCTTTTGAAAGATAACAATTTTTGTTTTCTTTGGATTAATATTAAGAATCCATTCTTGACAATATTTTGAAAGTTTATTAATAGCATTCTGTAAACCTTCAGCTGAATGAGAAATCAATAATAAATCATCAGCATAAAGTAAGCAATTAAGGCGAGAGCCATCCGGCAATAAAATGGGATCTGTGTCACTATTATTAAGCACATTTCTCACACCCATTCACAACGCATCTAGATCCCAACTAATGACTGATACGGAGACGATTTTCCACGGACACCAAGTCTGCGCAAAAGAGTCTGGGTAATTGTCGAGAGTCGAGAGTTCAGTTTCGTCTGCGAACCGGCTGCACAGCTTGATCTCATTATCATATAATCGAAAGCCTTCAACGCTGTCTGATTTTAACGTTATAAGATAAATATGTGATCAATTACATCACGTTCTGTTTGATCTAGCCAGATAACAGTGATTTTATCAACGCCCACCTTTCGCAAACATCACTGTGTTGACAAACGAAACCAGAAACATGACTAGACTAGTGAACCTGCATATCGATACATATACGTACATGAGAGCCAAGCCTACAAAAACTAGCAATTCCTCGCATATCTGACAACCCACATTACGTGATTTTTAAACTTCCCATGTGTTTTAACCCTATTATTGTTAAGGGAAACTCGTATATCGTGTTTTAATGACTATTTTAATACTATGGCCAGGAGCTTATTCATGCTTTATTATCTTGAAAACGGAAAAAAATAGCCAAAAATGATGAAAGCAAAGAAAAATAGAAATAACAGCGAAAAAACTCAAAATTCCACCAAAATGGCAACCGCAATGTCGATTTCTTGACCGCCTGTTACGAAATCAAATTTATTGAACTGTCATTAGTTATAGGCATTTCATGATCTCGGCATGATAAGCAATATGGGCGCGGCATAATTAAGTAAAATCAAGATACCGCTTTGCTGCGAAAATTGAACGCGCACGTTAAGTGTTTTCTCCGTCGAAATAATTTAGATTTTGTAAAATTACCATTACTTGAACGTGGATTCCAAATAAGAATACCGAGAATTATATCAATCGGGAATTATTTAAAAAAGCTTTTCACGGATAGATTGACGGCATTGTTTTTGAAAAATTACGAATTTGGTCCTCTTAGGGCTGACATTATCCAGTTCTGACAATATGCAGTTGTAAAATGTTTATTCTCTTCTGTATAGACCTGTAGCACGTTTAGAGTGATTTTCTTTAAACCGTGCATAGGCACTATTAGACACTCACTAGTTCTACTCATTCCATTGTTTTCTTTTGTTTAGTTTTAACTAATTTTGGCTAATTTTGATTATTGCTAGATATTGTTTCACAGTAAAATCACTCTGGAGATCAAACTACAGTAGTCGTCTGTATAAACAAGACAGATGAACTTTACAGATAAGACAACCGGCTCAGCTACAAAAACATTTCCGGTCTATTTTAGAGTTTTAGATGGCGAAAAGATTTTTAGAAAACCCGGAGATTTTTAGCAGGTTAAAAGATTATATTCTTAGAATTTTGAGAGCAAAAAAATCTGTAAAATGCGTTTTAAAAATATACTTAGAGATATTAGAGATATTGGACTAAAGAGGCTTCCGTGCTTAAATAATAAAATACGATTACTATTCTTGAACAAGCTTATCTTTAATCAGGGGTCACTGTTAGGTGTTTCGAAAACAATCGCTGAGTTTGTTAAGGGTGTCTGTAAAACAAGGACCGGATGGCGGCGGATGGCGGATGGCGGATGGCGGATGGCGGATGGCGGATAAGAAAATGAGGATAATAAAATGCGGATAACAAAATACGGATGATAAAATGCGGATGGAAAAAAAAAATAGAAAAATAATTAATCCTTATGATTTTTACAAAAAAAAAAGAAAGAAAAGAAACAGAAATAACTTTAAAATGACACGAAACAGTAACTTTCAACACTATAACAGTAACTTTCAACACTATAACAGCTTACACAACATTCAACAGTACTTTCCCGATCACCAGAGTATTAAATAAACAAAAGTGGTGCCATGCCAAATCGAAACTCACGCGCTAATGTATGCGCTGCGAACTTAAGTACAATGCCGCCACGTATAATGCCCGGTGGGTGGGGGGAGGGGGGGGGGGAGGGGTTACTCGGGTGTGTTTTAGGTGGGTATGTGCCGCCCGGTCTCCAAAGTTGGACCCCGTCAGTTTGAAAGAATATTGCATTCAAAATTATATTCCATTCTAGAAATCGGCCAATTTTTAATACCCCATTCTATAGGTCCATCTACCTGGAAAAAATTTTGGTTATCAGTCCCCTTCCCGGATATAAGCTCCCCCCCCCCCCCCCCCCCCCCGTGTATACGGTAAACACAATTACGTTCGTGTTGCAGTTACAGTTTTGAATTTGTTTTCGATCAGAACATTGGAATGAATATTGACTTGTTGTGACCCGTACGAACTTTTTACGATATCATAAGTTATGTAATGCAATGTAAAAACATGGAGTAACGGTAATCGATGTATGTTTGCACGCTTGCGTGAGTTCGAGCCAGTTGATTACGCGGCTTTGCTGGTCATGAATGTGTGTGTGTGTGTGTGTGTGGGAAATGGGATTTGTGATCCCGGGTTATGGACCCTTCACGCTCAGTAACTAGTATAGGGTGAAATAGAAAATGCTTTATCTGAGAACATGAAAGGCGAATGCAAGTTGAAATTTAACTTTTCATTGTTAAATACTTTAAGACATGCAGTTTCAACAATAAAGTTCCTGTTTCCTGCTTATTTGTCATTATTATTGCTCATTTGTCATTATTATTATTATTTTTATTATTATTATTAATATATTTCTATTTTTATTTTTGTAAAAGTCATAAGGAACTTTTTTTCAATTTTTTTTCCATCCGCATTCTATCATCCGCATTTTATTATCCGCACTTTATTATCCGCATATTCCTATCCGCCATCCGCCATCCGCTGCCATCCGGTCCGCGTTTTACAGACACCCGTTTGTTAATTGAGGTAGCGCGCGAAACTAGATTTTCCTTAAGATGCTAAATCATTTGAGATAAATACCGCAAAAATACCACAGTGCACTGCGAATTCCAGAGTCATTCCAAGATGGCGAGCAACAACGTGGTCCATACAGTCCATACGGCCGTCTTCATGGAAGAAAATCGGCGATACGACTGTTTAATATAACAAATTCTCCAAAGATTATAAAGACAAGTACAAAAAGATAAACTAAACTGTTTTAAAATGGTTCGGGTGGAAAGGTTTAAGCTCTTTTCGCCTCTGAAAAAATTCTTGAACCCGAAGTCTATACTTTCGTTGTTCTTTTCTTTTCCGATGAAGCTTATTAAACGGACAACTACATTAGGTTCTCTTTTATGATTCAAACCAAGATAAACTGATCTAAGAAATTGATGAGTATAGGGTCTCTCTCAATCTCTCGACAGGATCAGATTCCCCATAATAGCTTATCGCGTACGCAATCCTAATTTCGTGTTGGTTGTCCTGTGGTTTATGTGCAGTAAAATTTGAGATTTTTTGGTAGACGGTCTTCCAAATGGCCGCCCCTATTGGTTTTTTTCAGGGGCTCATTTCCGCCGGAAATTCCTTCGAACGCGTCTCCATATACCATAATCTGTGATTACTGCTAGTTATACATTTTTATAGGCATCTTACGGGCAATATACGCTGTGGTGAAATCAAGATACCGCTTTACTACGTGGAATATAAATTAGATTTTGTAAACTTACCATTGCTCGAAAACGTGGATCCAAAAGAAGTATACTAAGGGACGGACCACTTTATTTTCTAGGTGGGGAGGGGTGCAATTATGCACACACAGCGAGCCAAAGGAAAAAGGTATCGAAAAATCCCCCCCCCCCCCCCGCCACAAAAATAAAATGGTCCATCCCTAAGAAATATATCAATCAGGGAATTATTCCAAAACAAACAACAACATGCTTTTCAAGGGTAGAATTACGGCATTGTTTTTGAAAAATTACTGTCATCAATAATTGTTGGAAAATATTTATACTCTTCTGAAATCAATACTAAATCATCTGCATAAAAATACAGACAGCTTTAACGATGAACCATCAGGCTGATTAATACATATGATAACCGGGTCAAGTTCACTGTTTTAGAATGATAAAAATGAAACAAAGTTCCGTTATCTGACTAGGAAAAATACATAAACGATAAAAATACCTTTCAAAACTATCTAGAAAATGACAAAAATATGGAAAAGTCAGGGGAAAAACAAATCACTCTTCGTGTTCAATATGTCGGCTATCGGTTTAAGGATAAAATTTCACCAGATGCGTAAAACGATCGCCTGATGCTTTGTTTGGTCACGTCCATATTTTTTGCTTTGACCGACCATCAGTTACCCGGGGCACCAGAGACATTTCTTGTGCTCTCGTCTGTGTTTTGACACGATCGATTCGCGCGGTAAAGATAGACGGAATTACAATCGCTCCTCGACAGTTAGATTTTACGAATAACTTGTAACATTTTCAAGCATTCTGGGGAGAAAATATTCCTTGCACACCACTTGCAAACAATGCCTTATAACAGTTCATAACAGATCTATAGGCGGGGCCCTGTAGTGATTTATGGGAGATTTAATATTTGCCTGAAATTGCATTTAATCCTTGCCTCTTTCTTTACTCCTGGCGACAGGCCCACGATCATTATTATGTATGCGGCTTTCGGCTAGTGGAAAAAATTTGCTCGCAGGCCAGTGTATGCAGTGTTACACGATCGCCTGATGCAGCTTTGGCAGCCGCCTCCGATTTCCTTGCCCCCGCGGAAAACGGACGTCGTCCTTTTGCGCGTGAAGCAAAGTAAATGGGAGACGTCAGCGCGATGGCTACTGATGCTTTGTTCGATCGCGTTCATCTTAGTTATCGATTCACGTGGTGAAAATAAAAGGAATTACAGTATTGTCAAATTGGACTCCTTTGCGCCCGTGACAAACGCGCCCGTTGCGCAGGCTAATGTTATAACAAATTGGATGTCAGAGAGGTTACATTGTTTCATTTACAAACTTTAAAGTTTTGTGTTTGCTAAAAGAGGGCCTCAGTTATCTTTCTTGTTTTATTTAGTATATCTAGAGTATATCTAGAATGCATTTTAACACTTAAATGTAACAATTATTTAATTATATAATATCGCGCCCATAACACTTTGTTGCAGTAAAAAGCCCTCGTTAAAGACCAATAAGCATGTGATTAGACTACGTATAAAAAAAAGCAAGAAAAAGAACGTAATTAAAAACGGGCGAAAAGGACATGAATATCTTAAAATCCCTGTGTGGTGACTGCAGTTTTCAGTTACTGGTCAACTGCGGCCGAAGACAACAAACATGTTCGGTTTTAAACAAACAGGAGAAGAACATATCTCCACATTCAAATCTACAGGCACAATATAAGTGCCTGCAGATTTCATACAAAAGAAGTAACTCAAGCCAAAGACAACAAACAACTTACAGAAAGTCTCCTCAGACCAAAAGAAAGCAGAAAATTCCGCCCATAATCCAGAAAGAATAGCATATAATTTATTCCTACCGCTAACAATGCATCCTCGCGGACGCGGTTGTCTCCATCGTCGACGTTTTGGGAGAAAACTGTTCACTTCGTCCTTGCCAAATAACACAAACACCAACAGAAACACGATTTTGACTCTTCGTAGATCCATTGTTTCCATACATAGCGTGAAAATAAAAGAGTCAAGTCCAGTAACCTGTGGAAGCTTGATCGTCTGGCCTGGATAGACGATCGAGAGGCAGTAACGATACGATCGTGCGGGTTTGCTGTTACAATGACTTCCGATATTTTGGGGTTGACATTTGACACGCCAAATGCACTTTGTTGATTCTGTTGTTGGGCACTCGATAAAAAAAAACAATATAGAAAACTAATTGATAAATCGATAATCCCGACGAATCGAGAAAGTGTTTGGAAGGACAATTCAATATTACCGATTTGCCATTATTTCCCGATCGGTCAAACAAATCTCTATAGCGTCAAAGTAGTCATGGAAGTCATGCAACGATATTTTTCGCCAAATTAATTTGCTGTTAGGGTTGCTAATACCGCCTAAAGACCGCCCTTAGATTTTGGGATTACTGTTAGATGGAAAATTGGGCTCTCAAACCGGAAATGCAAATATCTGGCCAACCAAAACAACGCCTGATGTTTCGAGAGGTTAAAAAGCGTCATTTTTTTTCTCATTTTTGGAAATCATCCTTGAGCTAGCATTTTTTTCCTATTTTTTTCATCCGAACAGATCGAAAATTGGTAGCGGATAAAAATATCCCTTTAAACAGCATTAAATTATTAAAAGAAACAAAAACAGGCTTTCTAACGCCTTTGGTTGGTGAACTTGGCTCGTTGGCCCTGTTACATCTTCCACCTGATGCGCGTCTAGATCCAGAGAAAGTGATTGAGATGCAATATGCTCAGGAAAACACCACTAAAAATTGAATAACATTTTTTTTCGCATGTAGCATTCCCGGGGGGAGGTACTTTACCAATATTTGGGTATAGGGGTACCGCTGAGGGACGTCTGAGATCCTGATTCTGTTTGGGACAAAAATAAACGAAAATACCTACCCCTGTGTAGGACCACAGCCGCTATTTTAGGACCCTGTCTAGGACACGGCTCGTGCGTGGTTATTGATCTGAGCTTTAAAAAAAATGGTAGGCGAATCCTTTGAAAATAAAACGACTTCGCCTTCGGGTGAATATACTGATCACGACAAGAGAAGTCACCACAAGCGCTAAGTTAACTGGAACCATACCCTGTTTAGGAAAGATTCAGACCCTGTTTAGGACAGACTCAAGTTTAATTACATATACCCTGTTCAGGACAAAAATGGCAAAAACCATACCCTGTCCAGCGGCTCAAAATCGATCCTCCCCGTATAGGTCACTGATGGGGGGGAGGGGGGGGGGTAGCAGTATACTCGTGTTTCCGCCATCAAATTAATCCAGCGCAGTCGCATCTGGAAATTCATCGCATTGCTGTGTAGGTATCCGATCATGCAAAATGCATTTTTATTACCTACGTCTCAAAATTATGGCCGACGACCAAAAGAATGCCAAAAATGGAGAGAGCATAATCAAATAAGGAAGGTTGCCAATTTCGAAGCCCTTGACATATACAATATAATACTAGCAGTAATCACAGATTATGGAGACGCGTTCGAAGGAATTTCCGGCGGAAATGAACCCCTGAAAAAAACCAATAGGGGCGGCCATTTGGAAGACTGTCTACCAAAAAATCTCAAATTTTACTGCACATAAACCACAGGACAACCAACACGAAATTAGGATTGCGTTCTTCGAACGCGATAAGGCAGTGAATATTTCAAACATTTAGATCCGGGATCTGTAGGCAAAAAAGTGTCAGATGGCAACGCTTGCCACATTAGTATAGCTTGCTTTAAGCGTGTTTTATTATCTTGAAATAGAAAGAAAAAATCGTCAAAAGTACTGAAAGGAAATATTAAATAAAGAAGCAAAATAACGGCTAAACAAGTCAAAATTCCACAACAATGCCCGGGGAGGGGGGGTACTCGGGTATATTTTGGGTGGGTATGTGCCGCCCTGGTCTCCAAATTTGGACCCAGTTTTAGAAAGAATTTGCACTCAAAATGATAACCCGTTCTAGAAATAGGTCAATTTTTAATACCCCGTTCTAGAAAAAATGGCTGCTGATAATCTGAAGTTTTCGTGCGTTCGAAATATTATGGTAGAACAAGGAGCAAAGGACCGCGAACGAAAACGCTGCTAGAATACGCAGGATCTATAGAAGATCTGATCAGCCAAAAATAGTAATACAAACTTGAACATAGTGAGCAAAGCTGATACTACGTAAAACAATTAACGCGACAACGACATGATAGAGCTCAAACTGAAAGCCAAAATGCAACCGTGGACAGCTGTTTCGACCTGGTTGGGTCTCGTCAGCACGCTGTAGCAGCAAAAAGATAGAAAAACTAGCGCGAACGCCAATTCGCGTTAATTATTCTACGTAGTATCAGCTTTGCTCACTATGTTCAAGTTTGAAATATTATACCCCGTTCTAGGAAACGTCTCTAAAATGGATACCCCGTTCTAGATCAGGAGTCCCAAAATCACGACCCCGTTGGGTGGCACATACCCGTATAGGTATTTGGGGAAGTACCCCCCCCCCCCCCCCCCCCCCCGGGCAAGAATGGCAGTTTTGATTTCTTGACCGCCTGTCACGAAATCAAATTACGAACTGTATTAAATCCCAGGAGTGTCTGACTTTAATCCTTGTAATCTTGCACTTCATCTTCATAGTACTACTTAACAATTAGTTCATGCGTCAGCGTGCGTATGTCGAGATATTGAGCACGCGGGAAGTTTGGAGAGCACGAAAGAGGCGTAAGAGTTGCACGAGGCGCAGCCGAGTGCAACTCTAGCCTCTTGAGTGCTCTCCAAACTTCCCAAGTGCTCAATATCTCGACATACGCACAGCTGCAGCATGAACTAATTGTTTTATAACATTATCAACGCGGCACCTCACGCGGTGTTAGTTTGCTGACGTCATTAGCGTGCTCAATAAGAATATGAAGCACGCTCGCGCTATTAAATTTGATTACGTGAAAATTCTAGCTATGTTATAACTCCTTTTTGCTCTATAGAGTCTTTTTATTTGATTAAGTTGTATATATACACCTCATTCGATGGTTTAAGAGATAATAAGTTATAATGCGTGCGGATATTTTACGAGTTGTGTAGTATTTTTTCGAGAAATGCGAGCAATGAGCAAAATGTCCGCACGTATTATCTCTTAAACCATCGAATAATGGATTTATTATTCGACTGAAATTCCTTTAAGCCTGGTTTCCATATAACCGTAACTACCCTGTAACTGCCGTAAGCCGAACCGGCGGTAGCACTGGGCAACATTCTGTTCCGGCATCTGGGATGACCGGCGGCACGATGTCCCCTGTGCCGGAAAGTTGAGTTGAGTTGAGTTCAACTTTTCCCGGCTTTGCGGCACCGCAGGCTTGATAAGATTTTTAATGGCAACACATGCCGGCGGGAACCGGCGACATCCCGGGGGAGTTGCATTGTTTTTATGACAACACACGATTAGAACTGTCCAATCAAATCGCAGCCATTTCCGCGCTAAAAGCTCGTCACGGTCATGCGGTCACAAATGGAACACACAACTGCGGCTGCGGTGATATAGCCTGGTTCTCATATGTCGCCGGTTGCAACCGACAGTGTTCGGCGATCTATTCCAGTCAAGCCCCGGTCTATCTGCGGTGTATCTGCGATGTGTCGCCGACGTACTCAAAAAGGCGCGAAATGCAAACCAAATTGGCGCACTTTCAACCGAGCGGGTCTGCCGGTGCTTGATATGTGAACACAGCCAACGGAGATACTCATAATCCGGCCTTATATTAACCAGATCATCCCTTCCAGAGCCCGATTTTCCTTTCAAGCTCTTTATATACTTGGAGAAGTTTGTTCGGATGTTGTTGTATCTTTGTTGAGCTGAAGCAACATCAATCTTCAGTGTATTAGCGACTGCTTGCCAAGCATTTTTCTTTACTCTCTGGTCTTTGTATTCGTGACAACCTTTGTCATATATTGCACGATAATTTCGAATTGTGTCCATCAACATTCGATTGCCAGTGGGCGAAATAGCGATCCCCTCTGGTGTATTTAAACCTCCTCGCTCTCCGCCATTTTGAATGAGCGATTTTGTAAGGTATCGTGGGAAAATCGAGTAAGTGCGTCATACATTTTCTCGCCGGCCACCGCCGAAGACGTTCACATAGAATATTTTTATCGCAGACAACCGCCGACTTGCCTGCGAAGTTGAACTCAGTTCAACTTCGCAGGCAAGCGGTTACAGGGTAGTTACGGTTATATGGAAACCAGGCTAATAGCTGCTGTGTCTTAAACTGGGACACTAAGGTGAAATACGGCAATCTGTTATGTTATATGCTCGGATATTTTGCGTGTTCTCTTTGCCTTGTAAATAAAATGACGTCAGAAACGAATAATAAATGGAGGTATTTGGCGATATAACTGATGGAAATAAGAGTCAAATAAGGAAAGCGAAAGATTGTTATTTCGGCAGGACAGCTAGCGACGGAATAAAAGGATATGGAGAACCTGGACAGGACACGCCCCCTTTCCGGCACTTGTTTAGGATTGGCTTGAATTTGAATTTTGGTTGCGTCTTCTTGAAACACTCCCAGAAAATAGTGCTGCACTGAAAACAAAGCCTACGTATTTCGCATTAATTGTGAAAAATAACATCCTCGCCAACAGAATTAACTTAATTAAAGACTACGTGTTTCGTGTATAGTATATACATAGAAATACACGAACATGGAAAAGAAAAAGGTACTTTACACTGAACAGCCGGAGGGGAGTAATATGTTAAAATCTCTGTGTGGTTACTGCAGATTTCAGACAAAAGAAATTATATTGGAACTAACTATAGCCACCAAATTGGAAGGCAACAAACGTGTACGTTCGGTTTTCAACAAACAGCTGAAACAGGAGGTCACTTTAACATACATACATACATTTTCTCCTTCATACTGTACATATGCTCTTCCTGAGAGCCGTGCCTATAAATTACATCTCGACGCTTTGAATAAGCTTGAAATAAGGCAGAAAATGTCTCCTAAATGCCTAGAAAAAAAATAATAGCAGATTATTCGGAGGATATTCCTACCTCTAACAATACACCGTCGTGGACGTGGTTGTCGCGATCGTCGACGTATTTTTCTCACAAAGAGAAAACTGTTCACTTCGTCTTTGCCAAATAATACTAACACCAACATAAGCGCGATTTTAGCTCCTCTCAGATCCATTTTTTCGTTACATTAGCAAGTAAGCTGTGAAAATGTCAGTTCACGTGCTTGATCTGCTGGATAAACCCGCAGCGTGCAGCAACGATCGTAGTTTTGCTGTTGACAACGCCGAGGTTTCCGATCACAAGCGACCCAAGCTCAATATCAGATCATGTCAGATTAGATTACAGGGACGTACTTTACCCTCGCTTATCATCGGTTTGTGTCACAAAGATAAAATTTACACGTATTTGTATGGCAACGCAACGCAATGGTTTTGTTTAAAAGGTAAAAAGTTGCCGTGTTGTATTCTTCGATGTTTGCCCGCTCCTCGGCCTGCCGCGATTTCGGCGAGTTTATATCGTTATTTGGGTGTTCCAGCGGCTTAGCAGCGACAGCCATGGAAATTTTAAGTGAAGAAGGAGTTTGTGGCGGTGGTAATCCGCCTGAAGTTTGTAAGAAGTGATAGCAAAATAGCAATATCAGAGTTGTAATGGTTGTTGAAATAAATAAATAAATAAATAAATAAATAAATACGGTATTTTGACCATCAAAATGGGGCCTACTGCGCGGAGGGACTACCCCTATAAAGAGTCTTAAAATATTATCTTAAAGTTCATGGACAAAACGCTAACGTCTTAAAAAATATTGTTATTATTTTTTTTTCTTCCAGAATCAATGGGTTACAAAGTTTATTGATTTCTTCTCCGAAAACTTCAGAACAAAAAAGGAAAACAAGTGCTTATTTCATTTATCAGCGTTGACCGTCTAGATCCCGCGTTTTGAGACGAACCTTCGTCAGGTACCATGTGTTACTAAATTCACAAATGTTGTATGAAGTCGATGTGATATTCAAGGAGAATATCGTAATATCGAAAAATTTCGTAATGCAGAAACATGACAAAATCTGAAAATGTTATTTCGTGAAATTTCATCACGTTTGTTCATCTCGTGTAACTTTAAAGCATCAGTAGCCTGCCCGCAGACTGTTTTTCGCGTAAATCAATTAAAGGAAATAGGAGACGTCTGTGCGTAGGCTAAGTAGTAGGGATAAGATGTGATTCTTTGGCTTTACGAGTCACGAGAAGTCAGTGTTAATACAGTAAAATCCCGCGTATAAGAACCTTCAATTTCCCAGGTCAGGCTGCAGATAAATTTAAAGCCAGTAATAACTGGTTCTTATAAAAATGGCTGTCTAATGGCAAATTTCATGCAGGCTGTAGGTTCTTAATCCGCTGGTTCTTATACGCGGGATTTTACTGTGGTTCATGTCGGCATACGTTAGGGGACGATTACATGGCAAATGTCAGCCCGGTTATCGAGACTGAGATTTCAGCCGGGCCACCTGAAGAAATCTTTTTATAAAAAAGTTTGCGATTACATGAAGAAAGTTTCAGCCCGGGCCTACAAGTGAACGGAGCATGCGCAGCGGTTATTAAATCTTTCAATAGGGAGCTCAAGCAACCACGACGGCGACGGCTGCGGGAACGGCACCAAACAATAGGTTTAATGAGCGAAAACAATGCCTCTGCACGCGCGTTCTACATTTTGGTACATTTCTTTGCCGTTCCCTGCAAAACAACAACGTCAAATGATCAAATTATAGGTTTTGTGTAGAACGTGAACACGCGACGGTTAATTTTCCTTTCTCCATTTGAACTGGAAAGCCATCCCTTCAAATTCAGCTCCTGGACAATCCAGTCACATCAAACAAACTAAACAAATTGGAACAACTGCAAAGTACTTTAAAATAGCGCGAATCTTTTTTTTTAAGTGACGTTTTCCTTGGCGTTGCCGTCGTCGTTCTCTATTAGGGAGCTTAAAGCCTGGTTTCCACATAATCGCAACGATCGCAGCGATCGTTACGATCGACGATCGCTGCGATTCTTGCGACCCTTGCGATCATATGGAAACCAAAACGTTGCGATCGTTGCGATCGCAGAGATAGAAATTTTTCTATCTCTGCGATCGCAATCGCAACTTCAAACTTTAAACTTTCTTTATTTTACTCATTATTTTTTACAACTATATTTTAAAAAAATACCTACACACATTTTGAACTAAGTACTAATAATTTAAATAGTTAATACAATTTTGAGTCTGGGAGCTAAATTAACGGGTAAGTTTTCTAGTTAGCCCCCAGCCACAGTTTGTTAAACATTTACAGCAGGTGAAAGAATTAAAACAAGTGAACATATTTACAGTGAATAATTTAACAATATGATGTTAGAAAAACATAACAGTGCAGACAAATTATTTGTGTTGTTCTGACAATAAATAACGTTTTAAATTTTTGGAGAAGAGAAATTCATTTAGATCCTTTAGGTCAGATGGGAGATCTTTCCAGAGGTCAATTGCTACAAAAGAGATTCTTTGTTTGCCTATATTTGTTCTTACTTCTGATTTATATAGGTTTTGCGATTGGCTGCATACCTAGTATTATAGTTATGTACAGTGTTGGCATATTTAAAAATGTTTTGAAAAATGTTTGGTAATAATCCTTTGTGCCATAGGTGCGTAAATTTAAGTGCATGTAAGACGATCGCAACGATCGCAAGGATCGCAACGTGTTGGTTTCCATATGATCGCAAGGGTCGCAAGAATCGCAGCGATCGTCGATCGTTAAGCCTGGTTTCCATATAATCGCAACGATCGCAACGATCGCAGCGATCGTTGCGATTGCGATCGCAGAGATAGAAATTTTTCTATCTCTGCGATCGCAATCGCAACGGATCGCAACGATCGCAACGTGTTGGTTTCCATATGATCGCAAGGGTCGCAAGAATCGCAGCGATCGTCGATCGTAACGATCGCTGCGATCGTTGCGATCGTTGAGATTATATGAAAACCAGGCTTAACGATCGCTGCGATCGTTGCGATTATATGGAAACCAGGCTTAAGCAACCACGACGGCGACGGCAGCGAGAACGGCACAAAACAATAGGTTAAATAAGCGAAAACAATGCCTTTGCACGTGCGTTTTACAAGTAACAATCCGTGTAAGAAGTAGGCAACCCAAATCCACGGAATGCAGAAAGATGTGAATTGTGCTATTGTTGAAACCGTCCACCTCATTGGCTAAAACATGAAAATCTACTATAACTTCATCAGGCAGCGCATTTATTTATCTCTAGATTACTAATTGATTCCCTTTTAGTGAAAACTATTGTGATTTTTAATGCAACAAAAATTCTATGTGGGGAACATGGAAAATTAGAAGTCTTTCTTGGCCATTGTTTTGGAGTCTCACGATTATTGGATGAAATCTTGTAACACAAAAGAAACATCGCTTTAAAATAAAGTTTCAAAACCATGTTGTCCATAGGTTGACGCATTCTCAGTACGAAAATCTAAACATTCTTATGTGGGGAAAGCGAAATGCATCGGAACAATAGAGAATTGCCTACTTCTTACACGGATTGTTACTTAATTTTGGTAAATTTCTTTGCCGTTCCCTACAAAACAACAACGTCAAATGATCATATTATAGGTTTTGTGGAGAACGTGAACACACGACGGTTAATTTTCCTTTTTCCTTTTAAACTGGAAAGCCCATCCCTTCAAATTCAGCTCCTGGACAATCCAGACACATTAGACAAACTAAACAAATTGGAAAAACTGCAAAGTAGTTTAAAAAAGCGCGAATCCTTTTTTCAAGTGACGTTTTCCTTGGCGTTGCCG
Organism: Dendrophyllia cribrosa; assembly: GCA_024195265.1. NCBI lineage: Eukaryota > Metazoa > Cnidaria > Anthozoa > Scleractinia > Dendrophylliidae > Dendrophyllia > Dendrophyllia cribrosa. The sequence goes on from JAJLRJ010000004.1 coordinate 46,333,708, forward strand.
TCGTCGTTCTCTAATGAAACAAGATGGCCGCCGCGAAGGAGAAACGTTTTCGGTGGGATAAAGACGTACCGGGCTGAAGTTCATCATGCAATCACAACAAAATTTCAGCTCCCTAACCAGGTTGAAATTCGTCATGTAATTAGCTCCTTAGAATGGTTAGGATCAGAAAGAAAAGTTCTGCAACAGTAGCAGGTTTACATTTAATATTAGGTCTGTCAACTGACCGTGTAATAGTCGGTTATTTGAATGAAGGGAGTAAATTTTTGCGAAGAATTGCTTGCGAGAGTTTTGTTCAGCCGGATCTTATTTTTGCGATCGAGGGCAAAATCGCAAAAATTAGCTCCTGCAAAAAATTCATGCTACATTGCATTAGTTCCTGTAGATTTCAGACGAAACGGAAGGCTAACGGAACTTACTGTATAGCCATATATATAGACAACTCAACAAACAAATTCGGTTAAATGTAACAAACTAAAAGACCTATACAGTTCAAAACTCTCATAAGACGGACACCCCTATAAAGAAGACACCTCTCTCACTTCAATTATCGGCTGTTTCTGGCCAAATTTCACTTGTTCGTCTGTAACTAAACTTTCTATAAAGCAGACACCTCTCTAGGGCAGACAGCTAAAGATGGACACGAAGAAGTGATTAGACAAAGTCCCCTGTTAACCCTCATTCAAAATTAGTAAAAAAATAAAATATCATTCCTACCACTAACAATGCACCGTCGAGGACGTGGAGGTCTAGGTCTCCATCGACGTCTTTTTCGTATGGTAAAACTGCTCACTTCGCTCTCGCCAAATATCACCAACAACAGTAGTAACAATTGCGATATTTTGACACCCTGAGGCACCATTTGTGTTAAAACAACGCGTAGAAGAATTAAGTTGAAAATTGCAGTACAATCGCTTGATGTGCTTGATTAAGTAGCAACAGGAACTTATGATCATGGGCTCCTGAGTAGAAACGTAGCGACAATCAAGGGATTGCTCTTTCAATGGTGAGTGATAAATTATTACCACTCGATCGATCTTTTTCCGCGTTCGAAAGCATGGATACGCACGAGGGGATATCGTGTGATTTGAGAAAACATTTCACACTCTGTAGTCATGCATAGAGTTTATTGCGTGGTTTGTTCCCATTATTTGATGTCAAGGAATATTGATTCTTAAGAACTAATGACGTTTTTAAAGTGCCATCCCACACAGCAACTCTGATGAAAAATACCGAAGTTCAAGTGAACTTCCGAGAGTCCTCTTCCAGCAACGATGGTAGTTTTGCTGTTCTTTCGACCGGCTGTTAGGCAATCGCTAGAAACCAATATCGTAAAGTCAACTGATAAATCGATAATCCCTGGATAATCAATGGATAAACTGTTTGGTGTGTCAAGTCAATTTTATCGATTTCCCATGATTTGCCGATCTGTCCAACTTATCTCTACAGCGTCAAAAATAGTTTTGGAACTCCATTTCCTTTTCGTCTACCGCCTAATGTGCCTCTAGATCCAGATGGGAGATATTCAGGTGCAATATGCTCAAGGAAACTCGAAATAAATTGAATAACTTTTTTTCTTTTCCGAAATTGAAAAAGCAGCGATATCAAAAGACGTGACGTCACATGTGTTTCCGCAATCAATCCAGTGCACGCATCTCGGAACTTCTCGGAGCTTCTTGGGTTCCCAATCATGCACAATACGTGACCGACCCCTTAACCAAATGAATGCCAGAAATGGAGAGAGCATAATGAAATGAACAAGTAATAGGAGATTTCTCTTCTTGAAAAATACCTTACCGCGGTTAGCCTTAAACAAGGACACTGACTATAAAAGGAAGCTTGGCCAGGCCAAGCCGCCAGTCATTTCACACTTGACACCGAACTGTCAACATCACGTGCATCCGCTCACCAATGGAGAACCGTTTATACCGCGCAAAATTCAAATTTGGAAAGCTAAAATATTATATTCATGCTAAAAGGCGCATAAATTCAAATAATGTTTTTAGTTTTATTTTCGTGAAAGATAAATCCTATACAAGATTGATCTAGTAAAGGTAGAATTAGACCTATTTCTTGGGGCAACGGTCTTCCTCCGTGTTGCTCGCAGTCAGCCATCTTTGATTAGCCGTTGAAGCAGTGATGGTGTGACAAAGAGGGGGCGGAGCTATCCCTTTTATAGTCAGTGTCCTTGTTTAACACGCAACCTATCGCATTTCATTTCAGACGGTCAAACTTGAGTTTGGTGGATGTCAATCGAAGGAAAACCGTTAACATTGTTTTTTAAATTCCGACTAGATTTCAGTTTTACCAGAAAAGAAAACGTAACACTTTTAAAACAACATAATTCGAAGTCAGTTACAGTTGTAAAGAGAAGATTTCATTCAACATGATAAAAGATTGGCATGACATGACAAAATTGATGCATGACGCTATAACGACTCAAAGACTTTTGGTTTCACATGCATGGGGTAATCCGCGTCAATGAAAATACAATGTAGACTCGACTTCTTTTTCGTCTCAAAACTCGGAAAAACTATACTCCGCGTAGCCGAACTCCATCAGTGCAGTTTTGACATTTCACTGTTTGTTGTTTTCTGGGTACTACAAACAGGTCAACGGCGTCGCGATGGGTACTAACACGGTGACTACATCAGTTTAAAAAAATTGCTATTAATGTAGGTCCTGTTTGAAATTAAAAATATATAAGACAGCAACTGCAGTGATATGACCAAAATCTAACAATGGTGAAAACTGAAAAACAAAAACACTTTGTGCAAATTGTTATCTAAACAATGGCTCCCTTGTAATAAAACGCGCGCTTGGCTGATTTCAAATTTACTTTTTCTATCGCTAATTTCTTCTTATTTCTAGTATTATTATATAATTCATTTGAAAGGTACTTCTTGGGGCTCTATTCATAATACACTTTTCTATCATTCTCAGAATATGTATGTCTCTTAGACTGTTATGGAGAGGTTCACATCCCAATATTTTAACTTCTCTTTACGACATCGGCCACTGTGTTGGCTCATCTTTTTCCCGACAACATTCTGTAAAGGTATATTAGTATCAAAATTTACTTTGTTTTATTTTTTACTATTGTAAACTTATTGTTTAGTTATAGTTATGTTAGTATTGGGGTCCAAGGTTAGTGTTAGAATTTAAAATTAGTGAATATACTTTATATTGTTAATTAGTGAATATACTTAATTAGTACCTGTGCCTCTTCAATATCTGAAATGTTTACGCCCCTTTATATGGGAACTGAAGATAAAGATGACGAAAGTGTTCCCGTGTTTTTTAAGTTTTCTATTTGAGTAAGCTTACTGGACCATTTTATTTGATTAACGCCAATCATACTCAACTTTGATAACCGTTGTAAAAGTCGCTCCAAATTCACCAGCTGTCAAATTAAACACAATGGGCTTTGTTCAACGTCAGCGGATAATTCGAAAAGACATGCGTACCGCATACTTCGCGGTAACCGCTTGGATAAACCGGAACTCGACTCAAACAACGGAAAAGGAGACTCTTATCTGCTAGTAGGGAATACCAACGTTGTTTTCTCTTCCAAAATAACAACATTGTAATATCAAAATTGCAGTTCCACCAGCGCGAGATTTAAGAAGAAAAACACTAGTGAAATGTGTAAATTATAGACAAATTATAGACAAAATGCACCAAAAATACGGACGCTTAATGCCATGATGATTAAGTAATGATTCGCATAAGAAGGAAAGTGCTGAAACGCAATGCACGATGGAATGTCGACTTTTTTCATTGTTACAACTGGTGATCTGATTGGCCTAGACTCGAAAACCGCTAAAAAGTTAAGGTTCAAGGTGCATTTTGTTTTATTTTAAGGTTTCAAGTAATTTGAGACCCAATCGCACAACATGCAATTTTTAAAAGATATTGTATTTGGGGAACTTCATCAAAGAAGCAAAACTATTAGCTATTGTTTTCTGCTATTCTGATTGGTTAAGCACGAACATTTAACATTTATTTGACGCAAATGGATTTTCTTTATTTTTATACTGAAATATAATTATGAACCATCAGACCCTCCTCTATTCTTAAAATCAAAGATATTCTATGTGGGAAAGAGCCAATGCGGCAGAACAATGAAGTTTACGGTAGTTCTTATGTGGAGCATTACTTAACAGATCTTAAAGGAGCTATGTCATGATGACTTTGAGATTTTTTGGGTCAAACTGACCCAAATTAAAACTAAGTGCCTTTGTCGCACACAAAATGCTTATAGAACACTAAGAGGAAGATATCAAGTGAATTTTCGAAGAGAAAATAAATCATAATCAGAGTTTTAGCGAGTTTTCCAAGACACAAGCGATAAACTTGAAAAAATTAGCCCAATTTTTTCAAGATGCAAACCATTTCCATCCCGGCCATCTGCAGCCCGAGACACTTATTTGTACTCTTAGGGCACCAGCAGAATAATTTGAAACAAAACTGTTCCATTATTTTTGGGTCCCAACTGATATAAAGATGTCTTTTGGTTTTATGCTTAAAGTAACACTTAGAATGCTGACATAGCTCCTTTAAAGTGCCTATAGCCCGTTCATAGACTTTTCTTTTTGAGCCGAGCGCGCGAGCGCGGAGCGCGAAAACGAGCCCCTAGAGCTCGTTCTCGCGCGCGTTTGCTTCGCTCGCGCTGGGCTAAAAAATAAATCGGTCTGTAGACAGACTAAAGTGCCTATCACCCCTAGAAAGTTATTTTCAGAATCAACTCTCTGTACATTGAATAGTTGAATGGTAAAATATTTCTTGTTTTGAACGTCGTGTTAGTGAGTTATGACATTTGAGTTTACAAAATGCTAATTAGATGACGTCAACACGGGAATCATTTATTATACAACTACTTGTTTCCACCTCCAAGTAATATTTTTTACGAATCAATTGACTATCCACAGTTTATTTTTAGTATTTATCAAACTAGTGTATCCAAAAGATAGTAATTGCTGCGGTAAATTTGTTGTAATAATGCTGTTTTATCGTCTCACTGGTATTACAGAATTTTGTCTTTCGTTTTTTGAGGGGAAGCAAAGCAAATGTAAACGGGATGAATCGACGAAAACTCCAGCTGGTATTAAGACTAATTTTGTTTTGTAATTCACGCATCAAGTTTTTGCAATGTCTGTACAATATTCTGAGCTAAGGACACGTTCACCACGAGGTAGGTGTGAAAATTTAGGTTAATTATTGACAGTGAGTATGTTGCGTTACTAGCTAGCCGTATCTTGTTTGCGTCTTCACGCGCTCAGCTCAGGTTTCGCGTTCCCACGCGCTCAGCTAAGTTTGTCTCATCGACCGTAGCCTGCATAACAGGCGTTATTGGGGCGCTCAAGCGGGTTTTAGGTCGCGAGCGCGCAGCGCCCCAAAACCCGCTTGAACGCCCCCAATAACGCCTGTTATGCAGGCTACATCGACCGCTGTCGGAGGGATTTCAAAAATAAATTTGTCTTTTATCCCGTACAATCTTCGAAAATCTTTGCTATCCAACGGTCCTATCCAATGCCTCGCAGTCCTCGCTCAACTCGCGGTAGTCTTCGACACTTGAGTTCCGATTTCGACTGGGACATGTTGGACCAAAATATTATTACGTACTGACAAATCTTGCAGCCAACAGCTTGAAGCACCATGGAAAGCTAGTCTTAAGCTTATGAAAGCGAGGCTGTTGTTCGTGTCGCAGTGCATTCTGGCCCAAAATGTGTTCGTGGCGCAGTGAACTCTGGTAAAAAGCGATCAATTCGAGATTTTTCGTAGCTTATATTTTTTTCTCATTTATTTCTCTTAAATCCTGATTATGTTGCTGCTCACTCGCTGCGCTCGTTCCGCAGCAATTAATTATCCTCAAGCTGTAAACTGCGCATTGTAAATTGGTGTAAAAATAATGGCAAAGTCCCGGTTTGACGTCATCTAATTAGCAATTTGTAAATTCAAATCTCTATAACTCACAAACGCGACGTTTAAAACAAGAAATATTTTACCATTCAATTATTCAATGTACATAGAGTTGATTCTGAAAATAACTTTCCAGGGGTGATAGGCACTTTAACAATCCGAACGGATTGTATGTATCAATTGAAACTAAAACAAGAAGAACGGTAAAAATGAATATTGTCGAACGCCAGGTAAAATTTATAATCAAAGGAGCTGTGATAAAAATTGCCAGATAAGAAACAGGAAATAAATTACTTTGGGAACACTTCTATCATTTGCGAATGAAATGCAATTCTTACTCAGAACTGTGACGTTTTATCGCCTAAACCTTCTAGTTCTATAAATTATGGACCTTTGCAATAGTGCGCCTACATTTCCCAAGCTTTCCCACATTTGCGTCCTAAAATAACGCGCATCAAGAAAACATTTTTTTTCCAGGGAGAAGTCTGATTGGCCAGTGCTAATTGCACGCTGCCTGGAGGTCCGTCACTCCCAAGTATACACTGATGATCGTTTACAAGTTTTGATATCCTTTATTGTTTCTTGTAGTATTATAAAAGTTGAGTTATTTAGAAGTATCGACGGGAGACTTTAAGTCGCGCAGGGCCTGTCCCAGATTTGCTATCAATTTTTCCCTTGTTCTTTTTTAGATTGGGTTTTTTCTGGCTACCTGACACGGCTTACTATTCGCATGTTGTTAGTTTTCACGTTATTCCGTTTTTGTATTTTTCGTATTTCAGAGACGGTCTATTTACCTCAATAAAGGTCAATAAAGAGGTGTTATGGCGTTTATACGCTCAGGCCATAATTCTTTTATCTTCGTGCACTGTTCTGTTTTGTTTGGCACTATCCTACAAATAAATGCCGGAACGACCTGTCGCGAGTTCGACGCATGCAAAGTGCTAATCGAGTTAAGAAGTTAGAACGGCTAAACAGTGATTTCCAGCGCTGCAATAAAATAACGTTGCAATTCTCTTTGAAAATTCCAGCGTTCCCGCAGTGACAAAAAATGGCGCTAAAAAAAACGACTGGCATTCTCAAGGTGACCATAGCCATCGCGTTGAAGAGACCAAAGACGAATGCGCCCGAAATTACAACTCGGTGACGGAGCCACCTTAATAAGTGCGGCTTCAAACCCTCAGTGTAGGAACATTGCGGCGGATTTATTGAACGTGCACGCTTGCTGTAGGTCAGCCACTTCCAAGTTTAGATATATTAAGCACACGATTACAATCGTTTAGAAGTTTCTAGTAAGGGTCTACTATTTACTATTTTATTTCCTTTATTTTGGCTGGAGACTTAAAGTCGTGCAGATTTGCTATCTTTTTTTTCCATGTGGTTTTTAGATTAGCTTTTTTTCTAGCCGCCACGTTAGTTTTCACGTTATTTCGTTTTTGTATTTTTCTTATTTACCTCAATAAAGCGTTGTTAATGGCGTTACACTTAGGCCATAATCCAATTATCTCCGTAATAACATTCATTTGTTGTATTTTGTTGATATTTTCCTAAGCAAGAGCGGAAATGGCCTGCCGCGAGTTCACGCATGTATGGTCATGTGAATTATTATTTATACATTTTCATTTTGTCTCATAAAAGCTTCCTTCCTGTTAAAATGTCAGAAGGTCGCCTTGTCGGTATAAACTAAAGCAATTATTCTTTTCAGTCTTGGTGAATATTGGCTTTACTATTAGCTGGATTTCTGACAATAATTGTAACTGCCAGGCAAAGCTGAAAACAGCGTATATATTATCCTTGGTACAATATTCCAGAATATTTCAGCAAGCCTAAGACCAGCCTTTTTCGTTGCAAGTTGTTACTTAATTTACAATTTTATTTTCGATGCGATATAAAAGGAGAATATTGCAATATATATTGCAATATTCTCCTTGTGTATCACATGTATATCACATTTCGTAATACAAAAAAATCAACAAAATCAGAAAGTTGTCAAACATTCATTTCATAGCGTTTGTTAATCCCAAGTAAGCTCTATTAGAAGTATTCGCTTCAGTATAATATAATTCATAAGATGCAATTCCCAGCCGTGGCTTTATATTATTTTCGAATTACTTATCGAGTCACGAGAAGTGTTGATAGTTTTTTTAAAGGCATGTCAAAGTTACACTAAAGTTAGAATGGTTAAAGCCCAAAAGGGTTTGCTAAGAGCTCCTGCCCTAGCTTAATCTACCATGTAACTCTTGTAATTAGTTTTGAAAAAAAAGGCAACATCAGACATGGAGCAAATGTTATGCAACGAGTAGTAGGTTTAGCATGATTTGAGTGGGTCGTTTAGTTTCCCCAATGTACTGCTTGTGACATGAAAGTCTGCACTCGGGGGTATCAAAATCAAACCGCTGTATATATTTGCTCGAGTTTTTTCAGGCTACAATACAAACAAAGACCCCGGTATAACGAACGATATTCTTCGGCCCAGTTATAGTAAAATGTATGGAAAAGAACCCCGATACAAACGACCTCCGTTATAACGAACGCGGCATTTTCCCAGTCCCTTGGCACTTCGTTGTATCAGGGTTCCACTGTAGCCAGTTCCAGAGGGTCAAATAGCGGGGAGCGATTGCGTGCAGAGATTCAATTCAGCTTATCAACGCGTCAGCAATATTTTTTCTTTCCTCCCCAATATCGACTCACTTATCTTATTAAAAACAATTTTTAAAGTTCATTCTACACGATATTAGTGTCTGAGGTAGTTTCAGACGTAACGGAAATACAATGGAAATAACTGAAGCCAAAGACAGCAAACAAATTCGGTTAAGTGTATTAAACCGAGAGGGCGCCGTATAAACCCTGCTTCAAAACCAGCAAAAAAAATGTTATCCCTACCGCTAACAATGCATCGTCGTGGATGTGGAGGTCTCCATCTTCGCCGTCTTGTTCTTGTGAAAAAACTGCTCACTTCATCCTCGCCAAGTATCACCAACAACAATAGAAACAATGGCGATATTTTGACACTTTTGAACACCATTTGTCTTTATACCGCGCGTAGAAGAGTGAGAATATCAGTTCAGTGGCCTGATGTGCTCGATTAAGCTTATGATCATGAGCTCCTGGGGTAGGTAGAGATGCAGCGACAATCAAGGGTTTGCTCTTTCAACGACGACTAATGTATTTATAATATTGCCACATGCTTTTTTCCGCGATCGAATGCCGTGGATACGCACGAGGGGATATATATTAATTATAGAGAACACTTCACACTCATCGGTCATGCATGGTCAAGATCACTGTCAACCCATTCGTTGATGTCAAAGAATATCGGTTTTAAAGAAGTTAATGAAGTTTTTAAAACATTAAAAAAACACTGACCGTCAATTCCCGGGGGGGACAGATGCTCAGGTAGAGAAGTAAGGCCTGGCCGCACAAACCCTTTGACCCCGTCTAAGACATTTACAAATTGTCCGACTGGCTTTGTCGTAGCGTAATTAAGGCAGGACTCAACATAAATTTAAACGAAATTTTAAGAAGTTTAAAGAAGGGATAGAAGAAAGAAAATGATTTTTGGAACGCCAACATACATTTTTGGAACACCAACAGACAGTTGATACCCACACACGAGCACCCCAGGTTGTTAATTGACTATTTTCTTCCATCTATTAACTCCCTATTAACTACAAATTTTAATTTGAAAACTTCACAAAATCTTGAGAAAAACTATTTCTTCCCAAACATATCCAAAAATCACCCAAAAATTTACAAAACACCCCATAACATAGATTCATGAGATGAACCTTGAGTTTTTGGATTGCTTGAAACGTGAACGAGATATTTTCATTAAAGCCCTGTTGAGTGTGAAGTGGCGGAAAAATGGCGTTTAGGTGGAGTTCCGCCCATCAATGCTAGACTGCGAGCCGTCTGTTATTTTTCTTTCAGTTAGTCGAGCGAGCACGCGCGCGCGAGCGGCGAAGCCAAGGTTCGCCCCGGCTACACGTTCTAACATTGTTATATAACATTTGTTGGTTCAACAATGTTAGAGCGTATAGCCGGCATGTTAGATGATGTTTGACTAACATTTTTTTGTTTGATCGAAATCAAAACATTCTTCTAACAAAAAATGTTAGACAAACGTCATCTAACATGCCGACTTCACGTTCTAACATTGTTGAACCAACAAATGTTATATAACAATGTTTGAACGTGTAGCCGGGGCTTAAAAGAAAAATCAAGAGACGGCTCGCAGTCTACATCAATGTCGAAGTCAGCGGAAATCAGCTCCAACAAAATACTGGTTGAAATTCGGCTTGTGGTCGGTAAAGTTGCTATGTGGTGGAATCGATACACCGTTCAAGCCTTTGTTCAAAACAGAAAAACCGTGCCGCACTGGCCGCACGTTTCCGTTTAACCTCGTCTCCATGGTATCTCCCCTAATATAGGTAAAAACGGCAAACTGATCCTTACGGCAAGGAGAAGAGATTGAGACTGACGTGAAATAAAAAAAGACACAGTTGAATATATTTGCCCAAATATATATAGTACATGTATCTCCTTACGGCAAGGAGAAGAGACCGAGACAGAAGTGAAATTAGAAAAACAAAGAGTTGAATATATTTGCCCAAATATATTTATAGTATCTCTCCTAGGAGCGAGGTTGGTCCCCGTTAAAGTCAGACGAGGGAGTAAGTACTCCCACCCTCCAAATCCCCTCCTCCCCCCTTCCCAGGGCGTAAAGTGAACCTCCTCCGCTCCTTCTCATAGATGGTGATCAAATGATATTTTCTCCTGGTATGATTTCGGTACAGAACAGGGCCGGGTTGTTCAAAGCGAGATTAAGCTAACCCAAGATTAGCATCAGTTTTGATTCCAGTTAAATAATTAATCAATGGAGATTTTTCCAAAGTGTTTTTGCCCTTTTGTTTCATCTCTGACTTGTCTTCGCATGTAACTTAAAATTAGCTTTTGAAAACACTTCTAACAAGAGAAATTAAATCCTCGGTTAAGTTTTAATCCTGGGTTAGCGTTAGCCGGCTTTAGAACAATCGTGCAAAGATTTTTTGTTACAATTATATCTTGATCTTTCCCGGGAAACAAATCCTCTCGACAAATATGTTGAAATTTGGTTTTCCCTTTTTATAATACCGATTTTTACCCTGAGGCCAATTCAGTTTATATTTGGTTCTCACCCGAAATTTATATTTCACCACTTAATTCCTGGAAAATACCTATTCTAGCGTTTTCTCCATTTTTAGTTTAAAACCTGCGCGTTCCTTACCAAATTCATACCATTCGATAGTATTTGAATATTTCTCCTGTAAGCTACGTTTATTCAGTTTCATTTTTATGCTAATCAATTCGCCCTAGAAAAACACATTTGCACTTTCATTAAAACTCTAGATCTGGAACTTAATTTATGGAAAATTTAAACCAATCATTGTCCATGGATCTCCGTGAAGAAGCTAGACACTCTATGACACTAAATTTTGACTGGTTTTACTTTCAGATTGCATTCCGTCTTAAAAGGAAAAATACTTTCATTTACATACACGCTGTGAGCAAATATCTAATGGAGACCGAACCCAGGCAGAATAGATAAAACCTACTTTAATATTACTATATCTCCAAATGCCACAGAATATACAATTCAACTTAATTGGATAAAAGATTAAGGGTGCGTTCCTTTGGGATGATCTGGATCCAGATCACTGATCCAAGATCATTTGGATCATGCTGCATCAAAGGAACCGATGAATCTTTGTCCAGAGTGGATTCATTGGTTCCTTTGATGCTTCATGATCCGAGTGATCTTGGTCATCTTGGGTTGGTGATCCGGATCCAGATCATCCCAAACAGAAGCAGTAGTTTGGAGATAACGTGCAGGATTACAAGAATGGAAGTGGATTACAGTTCATCAAATCTGAGGGGTCAACCGGAAATCAAAATTGCCATTCTTGTGAAAGTTTGATATTCTTAGCCGTTATTTTGTCCCTGCAAGCAAGTTCTCCCGTCCCGGGGGGGGGGGGGGGGGGGGGGGGGGGGGGGGGGGGGAGGGGGGTACTCCCTATAATGGGCTATACGGGGATGCTCCGCCCGAAAGAGGTACCCTTTTTAGGCTGGCGGTATATAAAAGGGTAGGGATGTCACGAGTTGAAGTATATGAAAGGGTAGGGATTTCACGAAGTATAGGAAAGGGTAGCGAAAACACCGGTTGAAGTATAAAAAAGGGTAGGGTAAACTGCCATTTAAGTATTATAAAAAGCGCCTTTCAAAATATATCAAACAGACGCACGTAAAGGCTATATGAAAGGGGTACCATTTTCAATGAAAGGTATATGAAAGGGGTACAATTTTCAATGAAAGGTATATGAAAGGGGTACCTTTTCTGTCAAAAACGGTATATGAAAGGGCAAGGGTTTGGAACTTGGGGCGGAGCATCCCCGTACAAAACTTTGTTGGGTACTCCCCCCCCCCCCCCCCCCCCCGGGCAAGTTCTCGGGCTCGGGGACTGGGGTTGAGCGGGGGAGCTTGCTCGTGGGCTATTTAGTTAATATTTATTTGCTTTCATCAGGTTTTGGTCGGAATTTTTCTTCCCATTTCAAAATAATAAAGCTGATAAAGCAAGCTCCTGGTCATAATCATGACAACACGATATCTGATCAGCCGGGAAACTGCACGTTCCCTTAATCCAATTAATATCTGATAATCAGGAGATAAAACTATTAAACAACTTGAACCTTGGATTCTATTCAAAAAAAGATTAAGACAAACAAGCGAATAATAGCAATTAATCGCTAAGACACTTAGAAATCAAAATGGTACTATAATAACTAAATGATTTGATAAAACTGAAAGTCGAATACAGGCATATACCTAATTCAATAAAGGTTGCTTTGGCAATCGGTCATTGGTAATACGGCATTGGCATTTGGGCATACGGAACACAATGCAATGCTTTGCTTGAGTGACCGCCAAACAATAGCTTCCCAATGCCCAATTACCAATGACCAAAAGCAACCTTTAGAGCAGTTTTCAATTGAGTGTCGTAAAACCAAAACCGAAGTAATTACTCTGGCCAATCACAGAACTCGCAGACAAGCCATGAACCAATCACAACTCGTAGCGAATACATGTAACCGGCGCCAAGCGCGGGAAAACGTGTGCAAGCAAGACACGATTGGTTTTGGTTTTACTTCTGATTGGTTGAGAAAATGGCAAAGCGTAGCAATGCAAAATCAAAGCAATCACGAAATTATTTTCGATACTGAATTGAAAACCGCTCTGTTGAATTAGGTATATACTAACGATGTCTGTACGTGCTATCAGACGCCTGTAACATCTGTAACCTTTTTGGGGGGACTCCCATATATAAGCATGAAGGGGCTGCTCGTCGTACCTTTTAGGGGTCCAAATTTGTAGATTGGTACCGCTTAGGGTGCTAAAATCTAAAATGACCACCGTTAGAATTATCGCGGTAGCTTTTAGGGTATCGACCCGGAAAAATATAACAACTAGAAAACTACTTTTAGTCAACTGAACATTCATGACTCATCAAAAAAAATCTTCTAAGTGTCAGTTGATGTGTTGTTTTAGTATTGGTACCTCTAAGGGTTAAAGTCCATTTGATCCACGCCCATCAAACAACATTTTTGTACCTTTAAAGTGCCCCTGTGATCAAATTTTTCATTTTCATTTTTTTACATTTTCGTGTACAATTAGACTTTCTTACTCATCTTGCCAAATTTCAATCCATGACGAACATCAGAAGTCATTTTATTTTAACATTTATTTCCGAGAATTTACGGCCGCCATTAATCAACCTTGTTCCAAGGCTTGGTTGCGAATGGGAGAAAGTGACGTCAAAGACTCAAACATACCTCACGGGTTGAAATTATAATAACAATCAGCATAGAAATTTGCACGAAGAATTAGTCCAAAGTTTTTGTTGCTTTTCGCGTGATTTTCAATACTTATTGTTATTATAATTTTAACCCGTGAGGTATGTTTGAGCCTTTGACGTCACTTTCTCCCATTCGCAACCAAGCCTTGGAACAAGATAGAGTAATGGCGGCCGTAAATTCTCGGAAATAAATGTTAAAATAAAACGACTTCTGATGTTCGTAATGAATTGAAATTTGGCAAGATGAGTAAGAAAGTCTAATTGTACACGAAAATGTAAAAAAATGAAAATCAAAAATTTGATCACAGGGGCACTTTAAGGGTGTTTTTCGAAAGATTCCGACGAGCACCCCGTCATTTTTATATGGGAGAACCCCCTCTCCCCTCCCCCCCTCTCCCTCTCCCCTCCCTCTGGCCGAGGCTGACCTGAATAAGTGAACTTGAACATGAACTTTAAAAGTGAGTTAGCGAGTAAATGAATGGATTAGTGAACTGAATGAAAGCAAGTGTGCAAGTATTTATTGAAGTGTTATGATCTAATCCTTCTTAATAAAAAGTCTTTATGTTTGAGAGCTATAGAGACAGTGCATAAATCAAGTCTCAAGATAACTACATGAAACAATTAAATAATTATGTAGCCACTGTCTCGGTTTGTAATGACGAAAATCAATTTACTTTGCAAGTGAAGCGTAACATGTCAAAATCTTCAAAGATGTTTCTTTTCTTTTTGAGTAGGACTTTACTTAATCAGTTCTCTCGATAGTTAATTTTTCTTTGAAGAAGTCCAGCAGTGTAATGGACCTCCATATCTCATAACATCTGTTTATAAGTGGGTCATTTTAAGTAGATACGTGTTTTTCTAGTCGTGCTACATGCCTTCTTGCCCGGGGGGGGGGGGGCGGGGGGGGGGGGGAGGCTCCCTTATATGACCTATACGGGGACGTGCCCCTGGACAGGGTATGGTTTTTGGCATTTTTGTCCTGAACAGGATATATAATTTAACGTGAGTCTGTCCTTAACAAGGTCTGAGTGTCCTAAACAGGGTATGGTTCCAGTTACTTTCGCGCTTGTGGCGACTTACCTTGTCGTGATTAGTATATTCATGCGAAGGCGAAGTCGTTTTCTTTACAAAGGATCAGTCTACCATTTTTTTAAAGCTCAGACCAATAACCACGCTCGAGCCGTGTCCTAGACAGGGTCCTAAAATAGAGGGTGTTGTCCTACACAGGGTAGGTATTTTCGTTTATTTTTGTCCTAAACAGGATCAAGGTCTCAGACCCTCAGCGGCACCCCTACACCCAAATATTGGTCAAGTACCACCCCCCCCCCCCCCCCCCCCCCCCGGGCCTTCTTGACACTGTAAACAGTAAACAACGATTGACTAGATTGAAATTGGCTTAGACCGCGGTTTTATTTAACACGATCTAAACTTCACGTACATAACCGGCCCATTATGAGTTTCCAGATCAACGTTGGAGTTAATTATACATTCTTTAAAAAGAATATATAACTACCCTCAAGCGATAAAGTAATGTCGCCAACTGGGATATATGCTAGACGGAAGCGATATTAATAGTCTTTAGAATTCGGCTTTCTTTATTTCGGGTTGTAGAGTTGACCCACGCAGTAGGGTGTTTAAGATAGCCGGGGTTCAGTAATTTACTATTGGCAATATCTCGAACAAATCGTGGCTTCCAGTGGCCTAACTTAACAGCACTGGCTTATCTCGGACTGTAGAAGAAAATTTTAGGAAGGGATGATGATGATGATGATGAAATTGTGGAGGAACACGTGAAACAACCTACTAAGAGCAACCTCCGATGAGCGATAGACGTTCTTAGTTTATGATCGAGTACCTCGCCGACCCATGATAACGACGCACACCGTTAACTCTCTTCTCTTAAAATACGTTTCACAAATTCACAGCACCAGCAGAACCTTTCCTTTTGCTTTAATCTTTAGAATCTTCACCTTGAACGCTCTTTTGTTTTGCGTAAATACTCTCAGTAAGATAAAATTCGTAACAGTCATACGGGACTTTGTACCGACTTTTTGTTTCTAACAATAACGCCTGCCTTGTTTGCTTCTTTATGAACACTGTCATAATGCATTGTAAACAGTATGGATTGTTAAATAAATATACTTTAAAGAGACACACCGCTTATAAGCCCTTCCCTGGGCTGATACAGTTTCGTTAGTGGGGCTATTTGGGCTGACAAGCGAAACATTGTGACAGTGAACCGTTGTTTCAACCCTTCAACTCCCAAGAGTGCCAAACATCAAAATTCAAGAAAAAAACCCGGCAAATTTCATTTTGTAAAATATTGAAAAACAAATGGTACCATGCAAAAGTACTGCTGAAGAGGTTTCATTTGAATGGTCACACCATAGGATTTCGTCCACAGACTCAAAAGTTAAAACAAATGGTACCATGCCAAAGTACTGCTGAAGAGGTTTCACTTGAGGTCACACCATAGGATTTCATCAACAGACTCAAAAGTTAGAACAAATAGTACCATGCAAAACTACTGCTGAAGAGGTTTCATTTGAATGGTCACACCATAGGATTTCATTAAGCGTTCAGACTCAAAAGTTAGAAATACAGTACATGTCTTTATTATTGCCGGATCCTGAGAGTGAAAGGGATAACTTTCATTTCAGTTGTCTGAGGAGCTGTGATACGCCGATATATCAGGAGGGCGTATTTCCGGAATAATGTTTTGTTAGCAATTCAAGCTGATGAGCTTATAACCAGGGGTCTCGTAAGCGTGGTCGTGGAGACTATGTTTATTCTTATCCTTGTGCAAAGCACCTACAGCCTAAGGTGCCGGACTCTGTTGTAATTTCGGGAGCAATCGTCTATGACGGCACCTTGTGTCATACCGTTTTTGGCTTAAACGCGATAGCTATACTTAGTATAAATAACGGTATTTAGCATTCTATTATCAATCACCACAAAATTGTAATTAGCTTTTTCAATTAAGGGAAAATAAACGATACGAATAATACTAGCAGTAATCACAGATTATGGAGACGCGTTCGATTGAATTTCCGGCGGAAATGAGCCCCTGAAAAAAACCAATAGGGGCGGCCATTTGGAAGACCGTCTACCAAAAAATCTCAAATTTTACTGCACATAAACCACAGGACAACCAACACGAAATTAGGATTGCGTTCTTCGAACGCGATGATAGAATTTGATTAACAGGGGGAGATATTTTATTGATATTGGAGCTTTTTAAGTGGACCCCACATTTTGAAAAAAGTCGTATCCAGTGAAAGACTGCGTTTAAAAAATTCTAGAATCAGCTTATATTGACTCAATACATACCCTAGCCCTAGCCAAGATTCACTACCAGCAGTGGAGCAGAAGCGCGGAGGAATTTTCTAGGACCAACTGAATTCACTTCTCGGGGTCACCGGTGCACATATCACTTGCACTTACGCCCTCCCTCGTATAAAGAGGTACGGTGCGAATTCTTTGAGTAACTGTTACAGGTGCTCATTTCGTGTTCACAACAAAACTGCTCGTCAGCTCGAAAGGTTCGAGCTTGTTTTTAAAAGTTTTTTTGCAATTCCGGTTCTTTCACATTACAATACAGTACACTAAGTTTACTGCCTTCCTTGTGTATTATTTCCTGAAGAAAGATTGGACATAAAATTGCAGTTTTTCCTGTCTTTGAAGATCATACGAGTCAATAATGTAGCCACCAACGTGCAGCTTTAAAAAGCTGTGAATCTAATTATGATGATTTACTACATTCCAGTGCACGTGCTTTAAACGTGGCCGTTAATTAATTGATTGCGTACTTTTCAAACACAGTGTTGTGGTATAAAATATATAAGTACAGTAAGAAAAGTTAATAGTTAGAAATCTTGGAGTGTGGCTGGGAGACTTCAAGTCGTGCAGGGACCGTCCAAGATTTCCTATCAATTTATTCCATGTTTGCTGAAGCCATCCCATTATCAACATGAATTGTTGTATTTTGTTTATGTTATCAGTGGGTGCTGAATGAAATAGTTAATTACGGCCTGTCACGAGTTCAGCCATGCATCACATGCGGATATCATACCAAAAGCGCCACGCGTAAACTGAATTTGTTTTTAGCTTGTTATCTTTATTTTGTTCCTTCATGCATTAAATTGGCAAAATTTCGCCTCGTCGGGATCTGCTTAGCAGCCCGGTAAATATTCTGCCGCTATTTACCTCGATTCCTGAGAATAAAGCCTGGTTTTTACTAGGGACATGACAATCTTATGCTAATACGTCAATGTTCGTTTTCACTTAACAGGTCTTAACACAAATTCTTGTGTTTCCGCTTGTGCTTGTGCTTATGCTTATGTTTCTAGTAAAAACAGCACATATTATAATAATAGTAATAACAGTGTTCATTCCATGTACCTCCAAATTAAAGTAAAGTATGTGATTCCCAAACTTTACGTCACGTGCAGTCACGAGTCACCTTAGCCCTCGAAACTCCGAAGAGTGCCAAAAAATCAAAATTCAAGAAAAATGCCAAATTTCATTTTGTAAAATTTTGAAAGACAAATGGTACCATTCAAAAGTACTGCTGAAGAGGTTTCATTTGAATGGTCACATCATAGGATTTCGTCGTCAGACTCAAAAGTTAGAACTGCATTACATGTCTCCATAATTCAGTGACTGAGAGTGAAAGGACTGAAAGGGCAATGGTTTCTATTAAAAGGAATACTGAGTTGCATGTCAGAGTTATTACAATGGTTAGGATCAGAGAGAAAATGTTCTGCAGTATTTCAGTCGTCGTTTTGTTTCCCCAATGCACTGCTTGTGCATTCGCGGTATATCAAAATCAAACCGCTGTACTGATTGCTCGAGTTTTTGTTCTTATATTCGTCGCTCGTCGTTCCAGACGATCAAATAGCAGAGAGCGACGCGAAGCAAACATTATTTGTGGAGATTCAACCTATAACCATCCGTCAGCAATATTTTTCCTTCCGCTCCCAACTATCGACGCACTATCTGCCAAACGTCTGGAGCAGGCTACTTTAATTTTCTATTGAAAATAACTTTCAAAGTTCTAATTATTATAATAGTCCAATATCGTTCCAATAACGCAACGCAGAGTCGGTTATTTGACTGAAGGGAACAAATTTTAATTTGCAAAGAATTACTTGCGAGAGTTTTGTTCAGCAGGATCCTTATTTTTGTGGATCGAGGGCAAAATCGCAAAAATAAGATCCCGCAAAAATTTCATGCTACACGATATTGGTGACCGGCAGACGACCTGTATAGCCGAAGACAACTCAACAAACAAATTCAGTTAAATATATAATCCCTCCTTCAAAACCAGTAAAAAAA
Source organism: Dendrophyllia cribrosa (assembly GCA_024195265.1). Classification (NCBI taxonomy): domain Eukaryota; kingdom Metazoa; phylum Cnidaria; class Anthozoa; order Scleractinia; family Dendrophylliidae; genus Dendrophyllia; species Dendrophyllia cribrosa. The sequence continues at coordinate 46,352,849 of JAJLRJ010000004.1, forward strand.
TGTTATCCCTACCGCTAACAATGCACTGTTTAGGAGGTGGAGGTCTCCATCTTCGCCGCCGTCTTTTTCTTATGGTAAAACTGCTCGCTTCATCCTCACCAAGTATCACCAACATCAGTATAAACAATTGCAATATTTTGATACTTTGAAGCACCATTTGTGTTAAACAAAGCGTCGAAGGGTAAAGTTGAAAATGTCAGTTCAATCGCTTGATCTGCAACATTATTGGTAGTACATTATGATCATGGGCTCCTGTGTAGAAATAGAGTGACAATCAAGAATGTGCTCTTTCAACTGATGACCACTCGCGGATCAGCAGTTTTATCCTCCGCTATCGAATGTTTGGACACCCCTGGGAGTGCGGGGAGGGGGGGGGGGGGGGGGGGGGGGGTGTTGGGACTCTGAAAACTGACCACGTTCGGCTGCTTTGCAACCCTATCATAGACTAGAAACCCAAAATCCGTACCCTATCGCAGACTCACTATTTTCCGGAAACTCTATTTTCATAACACTACTCAGTTTTCTTTCCGGTAAATGATACCCTTTTCCAGACTAAACTGTTTGAAAACCATGTGGACACGCTGGAGGGGATATGAGAGAACGTTGCACACTCGGCAGTCATGCATAGTAGAGATTTTTATTGCGTGTGCCAGTTTGTTCGCATTTGTTGGTGTCGGCGCTTTTAATATGTCATCCCACACCGCAGCAAAAGCGTAGAAAACATCGACCGTCAAGTGAACTTCCGAGAGCCTAGCCTGAGCTGACCTTGTTTTATGTTGTTTTGATGCAAACTAATGCCTGCTTTTCATATGTTAATCATGCGGCTTATGCTAACAAGCTTTTGTTCAGCATGATTGGCATATTTTACTTGGAGGCAAAAAAATCCCTTTATTCAGAGGAGGCTAGACCAAGCGATGTCTATCAAGAAGATATTGAAAAAACTGACATTATTCCGTCAATTAATTCTGACCACTCTGCGATTTTTCTTCATTTTAATAATACAGAGAAACAAAAACATGGCCCTCCGTTTTGGAAATTTAATGCTATGTAGCTTACTTGATGATGAGAATTTTGTAGTTTTAATCAACCAAAGTGTACCGATTTGGCTAGATGAATTTCAGGTGGAATTTAGAGAGGCGATCGATAAAAGAGTTTTATGGGATTTGATTAAGTATAAGCAGAAACCCATAAGTGGGTTGAAACGTGTAACGCGCATTCACAGCTTCCGAATATTCATTTTTTGTCTAGTACCATATTTGGAAACCCCTCGGTCCTCCGAGATTGGAAGCAAGTTGTTCTAGCGAATTGATTGGTTAATATTTTTATCTTAATTTTTCAAATATGGCTTTAACAACTTCTTAGCAAATTGAATAATCGGAAGCTTGTTTTGAAGCGTACAAGAGACAGTTGCACGTTTCAACCCACTTATGGGTTTCTGGTATAAGATAAGACAGATGACGATAAAATATAGCAAAGAAAAGGCTCGACAAAGAAGGAAAAAAATATTTGATATTGAAACTCTTTTTAAGACGGGAAGGAAAATGCATGAGTAATAGCCCTACTTCTGAGAATATAGAACAACTGGAAATTCTTAAAATGAAATATGATGTTTATGACGAAGTAGCAATGGGAGCAATTATTCGATCGAAGGCAACCTGGTATGAAAAGGGAGAAAAAAACAATAAATATTTTTTTTGAATCTTGAATCTCATCGAAAGGCTAAATGTTCAAGGTTTTTAATAATGGAGGTGTTGCAGTCACAAATCCCAAAACGATTTGGGGGGTTATTGAGGGGTTTTACTCTAATCTCTACAAAAAGGATGATCTTGAGCTGTCTGGAGTCTGAAAATCCTCCTCTGCCTATAGCGGACTCTCTGCTGATAATGTCAAAGTATGCGAAGGTAAATTAACAATGGATGAATGTGTTAGGAGTCTTAAATCTTTCGAATCCAACAAATCTCCAGGTAATGATGGATTAACTGCTGAATTTTACAAGTGTTTTTGACGGGAAGGACTATATTTGATGCGGTTAGAACAATAGATGGCATCTTAGAGTATACTGAGAGATACAAAATCAACGGAAAATTACGTGAAAATTGATGGCCATAGATTTTAAAGAGGCATTTGATTTAGTAAGTAGAGAATTTCTATTCCGCACTCTAGCGGCAGTTCGTTTTGACCCTTCATTTATTCGATGGATTCATACCTTTTATAATCATATTTCTAGTTGTGTTTTAAATAATGGTTTCGCTACTGCACATTTAGGCAGGGAGATCCTCTTTCTCCATATCTTTTTACTATTGTGTTAGAGACTTTGGCTTCAACGATACGGTCTAACAATGACATTCGAGGTATTATGGTTTTTATGTAATTTAATTATTCCAACGTGAATATCATTATCATTTTTGTTTTCTTTCCTTTTGTTAGTTAGTTGTAAGCTTTTGCAATATTGTAAAATCTACAGTCATGCAAATAAAGCTAAATGCTGTTGTTGTTGTTGTTATGGTTGAAGACGAAGAAATCAAATTAGGGCTATTCGCTGATCATGACGATTTGACTGCTTTTTTGAAGAATGATTAATTTCTCTTATAAAATTCATTAATAATTCATAAGGAAAGTACAAAAGAAATGAAAATTTAATGAAGGTTTGTAAACCCCAATACAAATCAACTGAGTTGATGAATTATTAAACAGTAGCATTAACTTTTGATACAGACAACTGCTCAGCTAATTAGTATGCATTAACTTTTCATACAGATCTCTACTCATTGTTTCATTTCATAAGTACGATAAAATATTCGCGTCCGATCTGTATGGGCGTTTACAATGGCTCGCCTTCGGCTCGCCATTGTAAACGCCCATACAGATCTCCCGCTCATATTTTATCTACTACATAAAGTTCCTCGAACTTGAGTTGCATTTCGGTGAATGTTCTGGCCTCGAAATAAATCATGATAAATCAGAAATATTATTGTTTGGGAATTCTACTTCTGTGCCGCCAAAGCTTTACCACACACCGTTTAAGGACATAAAGATTAAGAAATTCATAAGGATTTTAGTCGTGTATTTCACCTATGATCGTCGTCTTAGACGCAAATTTAACTTTGAGGGAATTACCAAATCCATTAAAGATAAGTTTAAAAAAATTTGGAGATGGAGGGATCTTACCATTATTGCTAAAATTTAAATTGTTAAAACATTCATTATTTCTATTTTCTTGTACCGTGCTAGTCTGATATTTATAGATAAGGAATTTGTAAACGATCAAAATTATATTTGACTTTATATTATAAATTCAACACATTGATACACTGCCCAAATATTGTCAAAAAGGTATCGATACGCTATGTCTACATGACGTATATTCAACGATGGAGGTAAATTTCGTATTTTGACAAGAGAATGCAAAAATGACGGACCGGCCTCGATATTTTTTCTTTAAACTGTGCATTGTTATCAATGTGTTAAATTGTAAAACTATTTTTGCGCTCAAGCTTGCGTGATATCGCCTAATTTTAGCCGACTCGGCCTACGGCCTCGTCGGTTAAGAATTAGGCGATATCACGTGCGCTTTCGCGCTATTATAGTTAATTATATGGAAAGGCAAAGACAAAGTGAAACGTTGTGCACTCATTGATGATATTGAAAATGGCGGACTAAAAGCTCCTCGTCTGGATTCCATTATTAAAACTCAGAGAATACTTTGCTGTAAAAAGCTTATGAGTGATGATCATAGTAATTGGAAAACTATTCTTCTCCACTACCTCAAGCCGGTTGGTGGTAAATTTATCCTCTGTTGCAACTTCGATGTAAAAACGCTGCCCATTAAGCTTCCATCCTTTTATGAAGAATGTTTACACCATTTCTCAAAATGTTTGGTGGTCAATAAAGCTAGTCCAGGCAATGTCAATGCGGTGGATATTTCAAAAATTGTTTTATGGAATAATTGATTTATCTCAATTGGTGATCAATTTGTTTATAACAAAGGACTCGTAGACAAACGAATTATAAGGATTGGGGATCTTATTTCCAAAAACAATGAAATCATAACGAAGTGTATCAGCTAGAGTTAAATATATCGCCATTGGATGCATTTCAGCTTATTTCAGTAATTGATGCTCTCCCCGTATGAATGGCATTTAATATGCGTTAAAGAGGAGTGTATTTATTTCCCCTGTTCCTTTCAATCTAAATGAGCAGACACAGGTGTCTTTGTCTGGAAAAAATGTTTTACTAAGTAATGCCGATTCGAAAAGTATTTACAAAGAAACGCGGCACAGGGTCATCATCCAACCCACCGCTCAAAAGAAATATATCGAACAATTTGAAAATGACAGTTTAAACTGGAAAGAAATTTATAGCTTACCCTACCGAGTGGCTCTCGATACAAAATCGCGCGAGTTTCAATATAAACTGTTAAACAGATTTCTGGCCACTGATGCCTTTTTATATAAAATTGGTATAGTTTCGTCACCTTTATGTTTTTTGTGTGATGCGGCAAATGAATCCCCCGAACATCTTTTTGTCTCTTGCCGAAAAACCGCGAGATTTTGGGCTGAAGTTATTAAATGGTGTAGAAAGTGAGTAGCCTAATGGCGGCCGCTTCTTCGCGTTTCCGAAGTGTCTGTGAAGAATATTTGTTGTTAAGTTTTGAACGTCTAGTAGATACTAAAACAATTAGATTATTCGCTCTTGATTCTATCCCGTGATAGTTGATTCGGGCTTCGCTCTCATCAACTACACTCCTCGGAAATTTTTTTTAACCTAAAAGGTACCAGAATCTTGTTTGATGGGCGTGGCGCAAATGGATTTTTACCCCTAAAAAGAGAAAACAATTCAGAAACAACAAATGTCATATTCTGTCATATTTTTCCGGCTCAATAACCTAAAAGGTACTGCGATGATTCTAACCGTGGTAATTTTAGATTTTAGCTAAGCGGTACTAAGCTACAAATTTTGACCCCTCAAAGGTACGACGAGCACCTCAGTCATTTTTATATGGGAATCCCCCCCCGGAATTGACACATATGCCGGTATAATTTGGAGCTTAATACTATAATTGGGGCATCAGTGGGGGACGGGGTGAGAGAGGCGGGGGGAGGGGGAAAATGGGAGAGCTTGCACCCATGTCTCAGCATTCGAATGCCACCCCTAACAGTACATAAATAAAGTTGTGTGTGTACGCCCTGGTGTATAAATATTATTATTATTATAAAGTTATCTATTCTATTCTATTCTATTCTATCTATTCTATTCTATTCTATTCTATCTATTCTATTCTACAGTCCCTGATGAGCAACTTGTCGCCAAACAGAAATCAAGATCATGATGTAATTAATCAATGTAATTAATCAATGTAATTAATCAATGTTGCACACTAATTTCGTTTCCGTTTCGACTCAAGATTTCGGATGCCCGTAGGATACCCGTAGGATACCCGTAGGATACCTGTAGGATACCCGTAAGATACCTGTAGCCTGTGTACAGCCACCCTGTTCCCTTCTCCGATTTTTCCTGAGGGGAATGGCGACTGTACACAGTGAAACAAAAGAAACGTCAAACCGATCCTTACGGCAAAAAAACAGAAGCAGAAGCAAAAGAAAATAAAATAAAAGTGGAATATAATAGTGCCCAATATTTCGCTTTGCAAAACAAAGCTTCTTCAGGGGCTAGCACTAAGTTCTAGCCCCTGAAGAAGCTTTGTTTTGCAAAGCGAAATATTGGGCACTATTATATTCCACTTTTATTTTATTTTATTTTCTTCTGCTTCTGCTTCTGCTTCCTATCCTTAAAGGACCCACTGCAGAGATTTTAAAGAACCCCATTCTTTCTTGATATAATAACTTTTCTCGGTCATGGAGTTTAAGGGAATAAACAATTTACTTGTTCCATCAAACGGAAGTCTCATCAACCATCACGTGATATTCCCTGATTGATAACGTCACAAAACATGTTTTTTGAAATGGGGGAACGTTTGCAAGCGGAAAGTTTGAAAACTTTCGCCATCGAAATGTCCAAGAGGTCCTTTCCAATGTAACTCCGCCTTTGAAGGCGGTATCCGTCATATGTCTTGTCAGATATTTTGACATTTGTTATGTCACGTGACCTGTTTTCCTTAAATGGCGGTTTCCGTTGACACATGGACACGATTAAATGGCGGCATTATTAAGCCCTTACTAGGAGTCATAGAAAAAGGAATAAACAAGATGGATATAATGTGACTATCTATTCCCCATTTTCGTTGAAAGATTTTGACCGTTATAAGGCAAATGTATGTCACGTGACCCAAACTTGACAAGAAAAAGTTGATCAAATGGATACAAACGCGAATAACAAAATGCTTGCCAAGTTTCATAAAGATTAGATAAATGCTTATACTTGAAATAAAAATCCACCAAATTATTGGTTGAGTCAAGCCTTAACACACTTAAGTCTGTTTTTTTTTTTTTGCCGTAAGGATCAGTTTGCCGTTTCTTTTGTTTCACTTCAAGTAATAATACTGATCTAGGTCTGGGAACCCAGATCCGGCCACTCTCAACGGTTTGTCGCAGTGATCGTGCATTCTATGTTTCTGACTGTACACAGGCTAGGATACCCGCTGCTTAGGTGAAAAAGAATTACTGATTTTCTTTATATTCTGTCACCATACTGGTTATTAAAGAAAGTCAGGCATCAACATCTTGCCAAGTCGTTTCACTTGTCATTGTCTACAACATTATAACCAGTCTGGTGATGCTCTCAAAACCGACCAGATACACGTCAAGTCAATTAAATTTTCAGTTTCCTTGAATGACTAACCTCTTTATGGAATATTTTGTATTCCGAGAGATGATTCTTACTTACTAACTTACTTAATTACTTTCTTACTTATTTATTAATTTATTTATTTATTCACACATTCATAAATTATCTTCAGTATATCACCGAGTATTCTATAAAGTCATAAAGTTACAAAAGCAAAAATCGAGTATTCATAGGGTGTTTCTACCACCAACAAAGGATCGAGTATCAGTCGTTTCCTTCCAAAATTAAAAACCGTGAAATGCGCGCAAAAACTTGCTTGCTTCCATTCCCTAATTCCCACTCCCTTGGTCACATCGTCGACTCGTTCCAATCTTTCTCTGTTTTCCGAATCCAAGATAATGCATGGTTCAATTCCTACAGTTACCATCCCCCCCCGGGCACACCCCCGGGGATTTGCCATTTTTTTCTCAACTTGACGTCCTATTCCCCACCCCCGGGCACAAAGAAAGAGGTAATTCCCCACCACCGGGATACTCAACAGCAAGCTGCACCGTTTCTCAAGAAGACAGAAATATTTATTATAAATCCACCGATCATGAAGCATCTCTCCCATTGTTTTTCTTCCTTGTTCGCATTTCTTTGGCTTTCATTACTCCTCTCTTGCGGTTGTTTCGTGTACTGAGGATGTGTTCTTCCCAACAATTCACATCATCCACTGACAGCAACACTCCTTCAAATATAGGCTTTTAACTTTGCCAAATTGTTTTCTTCCATCCAGTTACTAACAAATTGTAAGGATTTCCCAGCAAAGAAGTCCGCTTGTTGAGTCATGTCGTCCGCCTTGTGCTTCGACGACATTTTCGCCCCATAATTCCTTGCGCACCTGGATAATCCCCACCCCCTACCCCCGGGACAAGACTACTTGCAAAATTCCCCACCCCGAGCCATAAGGGCCGACTTTGTCCCGGGGGTTGCCCGGGGGGGTGGTAACTGTAGGAATTGAACCATGCATAACGGCCAAATCAGCGTTCGCTCTCTATCGCACCACCACTGTACTACCAACCTTTTTTGCAACTTGGTAACCTCGCCGGGAGCGAGAATCATAGGTCACAGCCGTGTTGTGTGAGCAAACGTTTCTTCGATTAGGTATTGAAGCCAAAGAAAGAGATGGTCAGTGAAAGTCTGAGAGGCAGATTCTCCACCTTGTCACGTGTTAGCTGCAGTGAATCTTTCAGAACCTTTTAAAGATCCGTTAACTCAAAAGAACGGCAATAACGATTGAAGTTCATGAAATATCTTTCAAGGTAAATATTCAACAACTGATCACAAACCCAGCTTTTCGAAACTATACAACTTGGCCAAGATAAAAACTACTGAGGACGTAATTATGAATTAATTAGCGGGAAAAGAATCTGAGATCGTTTTCTCCAAATGTCATCAAAATTGCAAATTCTATAGAGGTTTTGCACGGCAGCCATGTTGCATGGCAGGAACAATGAAAATGCTTTGCATTAGAAAGAACATTCTTTTCCATAGGGAAAAGAATCTATTGTTCCTGCCATGCAATACTTTACATCGCTTTTGAGTAATAGCATTTTAAATTTTTGGTGGTGCAGCTGAGCGTCTCCATATGCGAAACAAAAACAAGTATTTTTCACTCAGTTTGCAGACTTTTCTAAAGCGAGGATGCAAATCAGAGGTCTTTTGAATCTTTGAACTGAACAGAAACAATTAGAAAAAAAATTCAGCTGTATTTCAATAATTTCTTTCAAATGCAAATTTGGCCGCCATCTTAGACAGTACCAAAGTGGTACATCAAGACTGTGACGCATACAAATATCTCTAATTTTCTTTATATTCTTTCCCGATACTGGTTATTGCCCCCGCAGGGTTTTGGCCCAGAGGCCAAAACCCGAGGAGGCACCCTAGCATTCCCCGGGTTTATACATACAAGGACAAAGAATATTTGTTGAAAAAGTAAGAAATGTGTTTGTAGTGGGCGAAGCATTCTCGATTTGACGAAACTAGGCGCGCACGGCGGTCTCGGGTAATATTTTAGCAAGCGCGCACGGTGGTGTCGGGTACTTGCAACCACCAGGTCGCGTTTCGTCACCTTTGAGCTTCGCCATCTTTTAGCATCTTGCGAGTGTGCGGAAAACTCAGACCCCACGAGATTACAAGAAGTTTTCTTCCTAGAAACCTTGAAATAATATTTAAAACCGATTGTTGGACACATCGCAAGCTCTGAAGTGCTAAAATAATATCAGCCTCGGAATTCATCCAAATTAACGTGTTTTGTTGCGATTCCTGAATGGCGCTCTCCTCAGGTGTTTGCTCAAGCGTAAAATACGCAACTTCGTCTAGACAAATCTGAGCGCTTCAACACTCGCAAACACGGGAAATCCGTTCTGTCTAGCACTATGGATAACTATGAATGAATACAAGTCACTAAATTTGACTAAAATTTTCGCGACTCTTTTTTTTTATTTTTTTTCAGTGAAAAGTAACCGAAGTGCCGGCTGCTATTTTAAACCTTGTTTATAGTTTTTCCCTGTTTGATCGAAAACGATGAACCGGGCAAGATAAATATCTCGCTGTTATCTTGTTATTTCAGTTGCCAATTAACAGGAAGTGCATTCTGTCGACGACTATATTGAATCAAAGTAAATCTGCACTGGTGGGGTGATTGCGTGACAATAAAACATTTTACGCGAGGTGAAAAGAATTGATCATGAGTCCGGGTCATGAGTGAAGTTTATTTATTTTGTAATTTCGTGGGGTCTGTGTTTTCCGCTGGGTCTGAGTTTTCCGCACACCCGCATCTTGCGGCATTTGAAGGTCTTGCATTTACGAGTTCGCGTTTCGCCATCTTCGAGAAGCATTTTAAGGTGAGTATTTTGCACTTCAGTGATTTCTTTGAATTCAAAAGCATTCAACAGTACTGAATAAATTTGGTTTGTCAGACACAAATCAGCAACGGGGTCGACAGACTCGATCCAACGGATCGCAAATATCTCAGAACAGAATGATAAATCTCAACTCAAACGTTTGTAACACTGAAAACTCAGAGTTGCATCGATATTGTCAGATTATTATATTGTCTACAAATACATTGTTGCAAGTTTGGTTATTGTTGTAATGGTTTCTGGTGACCTGTTTTTTGTTTCTTTTTTTTTTCTTCAAAAATTACACGAATTTAATAACATACAATATGTTGCTCTTTGTTTACACAGAGTATAAATACAATACTATATGATTGTAATAGATTTCATTGTCAAATTTACAGATAAATATGTCGACTACTTACATGGATGTTAACCTCAATAAAATGCTTGAAACGTTAATTTTTCAACAGTCGTATGCACAGTATTTATATTCAATACACATCCCATAAACAGGTTATCAAAAGCGGGGGCAGCTATAGTGAACACTATTTCTAGTTAAAGAAAGTGAGGCTTCATCGTCTTGTCAAGTCGTTTCATTTGGCAATGTCTACAACATCAACATCTGGTGTTGCTCTCAAAACCACATAAACGAGCAGCTTACGTAGATGAAAACTATTTGCATTTTTGAGTCAACTGCGCGTGTGCTATCGACGGTGTCCGCCAACACCTGAACGACACCTGTTATAATGATGCAGTCAATTTATCACCAGGCAACCGAAAAGAGATGGCGCATCAAATTCGGCCTCCAAGCATGTCAAACTGAGTCGATTCGTCTCAGGTAGTTGACATTTCGACTCTCACCGGAAATCAGGTCGCAATAAAACTAGCACCTAACCGGAAGTGTGGCTGCATGGTTCGTTTGTGTGGTTGCGTGAGACAACAATACAACATGGACCTTCCTCGTTTTAAAGCGTGTTCACAGAAAGGAAATATATCAAGCGTGCGCTCGGTACGTTCAACACGAGTCGATCCGACTCACCAGAAATCTGGTAACGTGAGACTTAAGGCAAACGGGGAGGGTAGAAAATGTGAACGAATCGACTCGATTCGTCTTGCGTAAAGTCGAATCGACTCACCGGAAGTCGATTTGCGACACACTTAGAAAAAACCCCAGCACATTTTCACCGGCTGTTGTGTGTTTACCCGTTTATGGCGTTAAGTCTAGTTAAATATATAATTGGCCGGTACTTGCATGTTTTTCTCGCTTATTAATAAACGCCCAAAGCAGTGGCGGATCCAGGGGGGGGGGGGGGGGGAGGGGAGGAATTGGCTAGCCACCCCCCTTTTGATCGTCGGTTTTAACAGTTTTCTTTTTAATTGCAACAATGAAAAGTTTTTTAGACTTAGGCATATACCCGTAGCCACTCCCCATAAAAAATCCTGGATCCGCCCCTGCAAAGGTACACAAAGAAACTTCGCAGATTAGGACTCTTCATTGCATAGCATTTGTGTGAGAGAGATGTATCAAGCGAATAACATTTTCTTTCGATATTGAATTATCATATGCTTCAAAAAAAAAATAGAAGAAAATTGACAAACAAACTGTGCCACCGCTTTGTTTTGCCAGATAATGCTAAACCGATCGCTCCCAAGGGACGGGAAGAAGAGAGACCCTGGTAACGAGGTTGGATCGAATTGCTGGATATCTTTTGACAATGTCCCACCCCCGGGCTGACCTATTTTAGGATCTTTTAGCAAATGCCCCACCCTTGGGAAAGAAAAGTTATAAAACGCCCGACAAATGCCCGGGAAGGGGGGGGGGTGGGGGGGGGGGGGGGGGGGGGGGGAGACGAGCGGGCGTGGAATTGACAGACCCATCACTGAGAACTGATCGACCATTTATTTTGATTGGATTTAAAAATCCGCAGTCGAACGCAACGGAGACTCCATCACTCTCACCTTCCCAATCGAATGGGTGCGTTAAATAGGAATTAATTTGAGCTCTTGAAGTAACAATAATTAATATTCACGATCATTCACCAGTCAACCCCCTGACAATCTTATGAAGGTCATGAAGCTGTGGTTATGCTAATGGTCCTAATGTTCTTTTTAGTGAACGTTCGGGCATAAGAGAAACCGCAAAAAGATTAGGTTTGGGTGACGATGTGAAGGTGCAGTTAAATAGGTACGTTTTTGCCATTCTGTCGTTTATGCCATTAAGAAGTATGTTTATCTGTTTATACATCACATTTATTTTGTTGCTTTTATTGTTAAAAATAGGGAATCAAAAAAGGATGGCAGAACAGAACGTTACGCCATTGAGACAGATCACCAGCTGGACTTAGAGTTGCCTTCCATCTTAAGTGGCAAAGATAAACTTCAACGTGAGTGACCTCGTGTTATGCGTTGAGCGTGGATTGGTCCTTTTTTTACCCGAGAAATAAATAAGACTATATCTGAAAACTAAATAAGTATAACGAAAAGTTTTAGCAAAGATTTTATTGGACAGCTGATTTTGTACCGGCATGATTTGTAATGCACATAAAAGTACCTAGTTAGGCGCTGACCTGTACCATTGCCGGATTAGTCAACAAAGGACAATTATCACAATTACAGATAAAGATAAAGGATAATAGAATTAACGATGTATAGAACTAATCTAAAGAGTTCTTTAAGAACTGTGCATAACAAAAGTTCATTACCTAAAGACCTTGCTCGTTTCTTTTATTCTGTTTTGTTTCCACTTCTAGTTATTGTCTATCCTATTAAAACTGTCTTCTCGAAGAAATGTCCGACAATTGTGATCAAGGAGAGCTGCTCCAACAAGTCTTTAACAGCGGCACACACACCATCACCTTCAGAGGGTCCAGCGGAGCTCAAAGAGGAAGAGAAAGCCAAACTGAATGAAGCCGGTAATCATGGAAATATATACAATAAAATAGTGTCAGACCGAAATAAAGCGCTCTGGCTGACCTCCTGGTTGTGCCTCAAATGATAGGAATAATAAATTCCCAAAGGATCCAAAACAACGTTTTGGATTAGGAAAATACAGTTTTATTTCAACTCCTAATAAAAAATTCACTTCTTCTTAAGAAAACGGTGCATTAGTCATTCACACATGATCCCAACTGCTCGAATTACTACTTATAAATGCTTTCTCACAATTGTTTAGAATTGGTCAAGAGATGCGAAAGTAAGCTGATCAAATGTGATAAACATGCTGATGTAAAAACAAGAGAAACGAATGGGAAGGTTATACAGTGGCCATGGAAAATTTCGTGTGGTATTTGCAAACGAAATATACAGATGAGATACGACAGTGACCTGAAAGGACGGATCGCCTATTTTGACCGACGTAAGTCCAAATTTACTGAGTGTTTACGCTACGTAAAGTGATCCGAAATCTAGTTGTACACATATATTTTTACTAGCTAATGAATACAGGATTCAAGACTTCGTAATCCATGAATGCGGCAGTGTTGTTAGAATTTCAGCGTGAAAGAGACACTGATTCTTTTTAACCATATATTAACTCTATAAAACTTTATGCAGGCGAACAATCAAGCTAAAATAAACAAAAAATGTGCCATGTGCCAGTGAGAAAAAAAAATTAATAATTGAAGCATTCATTTACAAACAGTAATAAAATAATCGTTAAAAATTATGGTACATATGTAAACGAAATAATACAGCAGTAACTTCAAAATACATCTATATTGATAACATATTAATCTAACTTCTTTTTGTTTCTTGATGCTATAGATCATTACTCCAAATGTAGCTCCAAACAAGCAAAGACCGTGCGTCAGAACAAACTAACGGACATGTTTGGGGTAAAGCGAACATCTCAAGAAAAAGCTCACGAGAAAGGAGAAACTGCTAAAAGGCCAAGGAGAGAGAAAACGGATTCAGACCTTGACCTGTCTGACTGTGAAACGTAAATAATAGTTTTGTGACTGCGAACACATCATTGTACGTATTTTCCTAAAGGTCCAAAAGTATTGAAAAAATAGACAATGGACCAACTAGGTAGCAGAATATTGCATTTGCAAGGATTCATTACGGAGTCATTGTGAGACTTACTGTTAAATTCGTTGTCGGTTTTTCAAGGTTGTTCATTTTCTGGTGGAAAATATTTGTTTAGTAAGATATGTTTAAGGTCTTTAAGGTAATTATGTCATTAAAAAATCTGCAATCTTTGTTGATTGACCATATTTTCCATATGTTAACTCTTTCTTTTGGCTCTTGTTATGATTGTATTGCATGGGTTGACAAAATTAAAGAAAGCTTGTACTGTTCTTGTCTAGAACGTATTACTCAAGTGGAGGGGAATGGGATTCCTACCAGGACGATGACAACACGGATGAGGAACTCGATGACTCGGACATGGATGATGATTCTGTCGAGGCCTGCTCATGCAGTGAGGTTAACGAAGTGCTGTCAGATGACAGTGTTGACGCAGATGACCTCTTCACTGTGTATGTTGGTGTCGAAGAGGCAGATCCAGTATGCGTTAAGATACAAGACCTCCTTCGTCGAGGAAAGATATCAAAGGAAGGGATTTTCTATAAATATCTTAATGATGTGCTAGAGATAATGTACAATCCTTTCCACGAATATGACCAAGAGGTTGTGGAATTCTTTAACACCATCACCTACCTTGGTGGCAAACGCACAACCTGTTTTATCAGAGGGCCAATGAACTTGGGAGATGGCCGAAATAGCCATGTGAATCTAATAGATAAAAAAATGAACCTTGGAGGACCCTCGGAATCTGTGTGTGCCAAGTACCAGGCCGGATATACACCGGAATCAGGTGTTATCAAACCATTATCTTTAGGCCACCTGGAGCTATTAAAAAATTCACAAGCTAAATCGTTAATCGAAACACCTAAGCTAAACGTGATTCCTTGTGCCCTCGCCAATGATGGGACGGCTTTGAAACCGGCAATTGAGTTCGATTCTCGATTAAAGGAAAACATTGGTCTCAAAATACCCGTTGACATCCATTACGTTCAAGAAAATCCATCGCCCTCTCCCGAGTATGTCAAGGAAAATATTGTTACAGAAGCAATCGTTTCTTCTCTGACATCTCTGGATAACTTTTGTTCTCTTCCTGTGGCAGTTGATTACACCACACAAAGAGGAAAAACTGGCGAAGCTATGGCAGACTTCTTCAGAGAACACATCAAAACTCTGCAAGCGTGCGAATCATGTCAGCAACAAGCGCCTCATAGTCGCCATATCATCTCTTCCCAAAGAATTAACTGCAAGAGTTTCTGTGAAGAGTGCTACGAGTCGACGAGTGTCTGTGATGAATGTAAATTATTGGGACAGGTCAGCCACTTACCTTCGTTGCGCTTCTGTGATGCATGTCGGGACGCAAACACTGTCTGTTTTCGTCGAGTTGTGACAATAGTCTGCAGTGACTGCGAAAGCGGAAACAAAACAGCCTTTGAGACACTTAAAGAAAAACTAGAAGCGGGCACTGAAGACCCCGAACTTGCATTTTTGTCTGTTTTACCAGATTGTCCTCATGTTGGTAAAAGCATGAAAGCCGCGTTTTCAAACTGGCGGCTGAAATGTAAAGGGGAACGTATTAACTTGGCTTTGATACGTACTTTGAGAAATCGCTCAAACAAAGAAACCAAAGACACCTTCAGAAAGCTTATTCCCAAAAACGATCATGTTAAGAATAAAGATAGACAAGATCCATCTTCCGTTCTCACCCTAAGCAACAATAAGTTGACCTCTGAGTTGAAAAACGCTGGCTACGTCTGTCATACAATCATTCCAGAGCTAGACAAATATTCTGCTGACAACCAATTGGGTATGTTTCCATCACCAATTAGCGTTGCCATTCCGTCGTACGGATGAATAGCATTTCTGTCCTATGACGTGAAGAGTTCCTCGTCTACGCTATACAAAGCTCGCCTGCATAGTCCTGTTGACAAGATTACAGCAATCGGGAAAAAGCTTGAAGCAAGGGATATCCACTGTGCTGATGGGATCATCTTCCTCACATCTGACGGTGGGCCTATCAAAGCAATTCCGTTTGCAGATGGGTCAATTAACATCTTGTCCAAGCCGAAGAAGAAAGATGATCTCATCAACCTTGCAAATCAACTGCAGCTGACGCCTACGGGGACTGTTGCAGAGATAAAGGAAAGGCTGAACTGCTACTCTTTATCCCTCAAATCCAAATATGATCAGAATAACGTAAAGCCTGATGAAGTCCATTTCTGGAGTTTCGAAAGACAGCCATCCTTTGAAGCTATGCTGTGCGCAGATGATGATCTGATCTACGCGGCAAGGAAGGACGTCCAAGTGATTGTCTCTTTTCAAGTGCAAAAGGATGGCGTCGGGCTGAAAGGGGTAAACATGCAAGAAATCATTAAGTATGGGCATTCGTGGCGAAAGATCTACAGCATGTGTCTGTGTGAAGGAAACCTTTTTTTGTCGCACTGCAAGGGAATCAGCAAAGTTTCTTTAGATAGAGTACAGGTAATACTGTTGTTCAACTGAACGATCAGCCGTGTATGTTGACTAGGTTTGGCTTACAAATCCTGTTTAGTAACCAAAAGCGCGCATCCATGTGGAAGATCAAGACAGACGGAGGGGAAGACGTTTTTGCCGGCAGCGAAAGAGAGGAAGGGAGTGTTGATGGAAAAGTAAAGGATTGTCGGTTTCGACAGCCAATGGGCATTTGCACGGAGTCTGAAAGTGTCATTTACATCTGTGATGCCCAGACAAATTCCATTAAGATCTGTACGAAAATGGTCGAGTGTGCTAAATTTCTTAACTCCATTGGTCAGCTTTTTTATGCTTTTTCTATCCACTGCAAAGGAGCAAGTTACTCTGTAAAGTCTGCCGATGAAGCGCTTTCGCTTGTCCACCAATGCAAAGAGCTTTTAGACAGGAACACCAACGAGATCAGGATGAGCACTGGCATTACAGGCGCAATTAATGGACCCCAGGGTCATGTTTCCGCCAAGACCGTTGCCTCCGTTGCACTTGTTGAATGGGGACTGCAAAGATTGTACAACAATTTAGAACCATTCAATTACAATGCAACAAATCTCCTTAGTTGTATGACACTTGACGTAGAAAATTGTCACTCCACTGTGCACATCAAGCAGGCGAACATGTCAATGATGGAATATTCTAGATCTTTTGGACTTACAATGAAAGAGTCAGTTAAAAGGGTAACACACTGGGCGGCTTATTACCATACAAGCAGGAAGTCGTGGTACCCCAAACCGGAGGAGACAATACCATTTTCGAAAGTTCCTTCGATAAAGCCACTTCCCATCGTTGACATGTCGAAGGCAAATTGCGATATTATGCGAGATTGGGCCTCGGCGTATGGAGCCGCAGTACGACAGCGGACAGTGCGCCAGGAGACGACGATGGCCAAGCATGGCACTCTACCCGAGTTCATCTATCAGCGACACTGCATCAGTTCTGAACGACCTATTAATGTCTCTTTCGAGGAGGCTGGACAAGATGTCTTAGATGAACAGGAAACTGGAGGACCTGGAGAGGACGCTCAAACTGAGCCAGGGGAACAAGCTACGTATGAACGCGGAGATGAGCCTGAATACGACGAAAGCAGCGATGAGGATGATGTAGGAGCCAGCGATGAAAGCGGAAACTACTTACAAGGAGAAATCGGGAGCTCGACAACCTTTCTGCTAGGCGCAAGGTCACGCTTTGGGAGAGCCATTCGATTCAACAATCGCCTTATTCTTTAAAACGTTTCCGTTGTTATTGTCTAAAAATGCCATAATATAAAAAGATTGGAAACATGAAACTTAGCAGAAATAAGCAAGGAAATAAACTGTGAATTTAATTTCAGGACACGTGACTTCCCGGAAACGTTCCTGCACCACGAGGTAGCGGTAACTTTTCGGCTGAACTTCGCAGTCATGTTTATAGATCTTCCAGCGACAAAGTGTAACCAACAACAAAGATCCAAAGGCATCGGTAGAGTAACTACGGTTTTGGCCTTGTGGTGTTTGTTTCGGAGATTTTCTTGAGGTAAAAAAGTAATATCTTAAAAGTATTATCACGTGCGGACGCGAAAATCATCTGAATAAAAATATACATTGCGGTGACGGTGTTTTGTCGACTTTTCTTGCGGTGATGCGGTGTTCGGTAATTTTTTTTTGCGGTGTTGCGGTGTTCAGACCCCCCCAAAGTCCCCCTCCTGGATCTCGACTTGCGATCGGGTATGGCTGGGTTTCTTGAAGATCGTAAGCTTTTATTTCAATTTCTTTCATTTTCTTTGCGTTTGAAATCGTTCAATTTTCAAAAAATATCAAACCGTGCCTATGCGTCACGCGTTAGCTCGCTGTACAAGGTTCAAATGACATGCTGGCATAAGTTTATTCAGCCATCAGCTTTTAGCAATGTTTATAAATACAGCTTTGTATCCAGAACTGTGAAGGTTTGGAATAACTTAAGTAATGATATTATTGAAGCTACCACACTGAACGCCTTTAAACGTGCCGTTTCAGAGATTGGTATTGAACTAGAACTTACTTAATGAGCAATTTTTTTTCTCACATATTTATTTAATAGGATTATTTATATTTATTGTAAACAGGATTGTAAAATTTCATTTATTTAACTAGTAGTAATCATAGATTATAATGCGTCTCCTTATCCCGTGGCACCTCGTCTTGACCTAGTACCGCAGTTTCATGAATTAATTTATGTCACGCAGGCACAAACGTCGGGCCGACATCAAACAAATTCACGCTATCGCCGTGGGATCGGGCAAAATCCTACCGTGCTGTGTACTCCGAAGGGTTTCAGATTTTTCCGACATACATATAGTATATTTGTCTTGATTTCATTTCGGTTATTTCTCCGATTCTGAAATCATACTACTCAGTACATGTACTAATACCGGAACCGGAAATGAGGAATTCCTGAGAAAGCCTGAAAAAGTGCTCCCGTGATAAACTTCTTAAGTCACGCAACATTCAACGTCAATTTCGCAGGATTTTTCGGATAAAATTACAACTACCGGTTGCAAGTAAGACACAAGACTGTTGAATATAATTCCTTTATTAGCTAGACAAATTTTAGCCACAAAACTGCGAAATCTTTAGTCGCAAATGCGCCCGATACAGGCGCAATTTCGAGCACTGTAAAGTTAATCTGCGTTCGCCTGGCGCGGCCGGTCAGTGAATTATTGCTACAAGACATATGGCGAATTGCACCGTACCGTAGAACATCGCGAAGAACGACGTCGGTATTTTAAATAGGTGAAAGCTTCCCAAATCAGGCAGAGAACCACAGCAAAATCAAGATAGAACATTCAAAACATACCAGAACGGTAGCGAGGAAAATCCGATAACTTCTTGCTTGATTCCAAAGAGACCCAACAACTTACTTGGTCCGGAGAAGAACCTTCGTCCAATTTTTCCACTGCGTACTTTTAGTAGGCATTGAAATATTGAGCCGTACGATTCCAAAATCGGAAAAATATCCGA
This sequence comes from Dendrophyllia cribrosa, assembly GCA_024195265.1. Taxonomy (NCBI): domain Eukaryota; kingdom Metazoa; phylum Cnidaria; class Anthozoa; order Scleractinia; family Dendrophylliidae; genus Dendrophyllia; species Dendrophyllia cribrosa. The sequence continues at coordinate 46,371,981 of JAJLRJ010000004.1, forward strand.
AACTAAATCAAGACAAATAGATTATTCACATGTGACATTTCGGAACCCCAGCTCCCCAGGATGATGCCTGATTTCCACGCGCTGGGAATGCTGGATACTATTGTGACGTTTCAAGATGGCGCAGATTTGGTACCGACACTTTTCTCGATTCGTTTCGCCTAGACGACGCGCTAAGCATGCTGGATACTATTGTGACGTTTCAAGATGGCGCAGATTTGGTACCGACACTTTTCTCGATTCGTTCCGCCTAGCCGACAAGATTAGGAAGCGTCTCCTTCGTCGACGCAATAAGCTGAACTATTGAAAGCTGATCAATTCACGTCTATGGGAAACCTTTGTGAATTACAATTATAGATGTATACCCGACATATCTTATCGAACAAAACCGAACAAAATTTCAATCGAACTCAATCGATCGAAATCGAACACAATCGTTCGAATGAATTCGTGTTCAGCAATCGAACAAAATCGAACACGGAACTTTGTGAATGCTTCCTCTCGGGTTCCTATTTTCGTTTTCAAGATGAAACGATCACCGATCGTCACTGTGAATCTACATTCATGGACGCCTTTAACTACAGCATCGATATCTAAAGTATTTATTGTGAACACCGCTACCAACCAGTTGGCTGCGTCTAAACTTGCGGGAACTTAAAAATGGCCAAAATATCATTTTGCAAAACTGTTACGCAATTAATACACCCGGCGTGTCCAATCGGTAAAAATCGATCATTGGAAGGCAATCGATATAACCAATATTATTGATTATAATTAATCGATTATTAGTGGAGCTCTCGCCGGCCGAAGGCCCACTCGCGGAGCTCCATACTCATAGAACCTATGCCCATCATTTTTCATGGTCATGGCTAGCGGAATGTTTCGCGGGCGCGTCCATCCGTCCCTCCGTCCGTCGCGCAAGACTAGCTCGCGGGCGCGTATGACGTCGCAAAACATGCGCGTATGACGTCGCGTAACATCCGGGATCTTAGCAATTTTCAAACCAAAGCGAGGCTTTGTTTTTCGCGCGGCTACACGGCCGAGGTCACGTCAGCTACCGTAAACACTTTTGTTGTGTTTAGCGGATAAAACCGTTTGCAAAAACGTTTTTTCCCTGCATTTTTTTAGCGGTTTGCTACTCAAGACAGGTTTAACATTTCTCAAACAGTGATCAAGACCGCATTTGAGGCTACGTAACTCTGCAAGTCAAGCGTTTTTGGAGGAATATAGAGCTAAGTGCTTATTTTTAAACCTGATTTCGTCTTAGGACAATTGAAGCTAGTAGATCGTCGAAACATTTGTTTAGCGCTAAACTAAACTCCTTTAACCCATTGACGGCCGTGCCGGCCAAAACCGGCGGTGAATTTGCAATAACACACATTTAAAATATACCCAGAAAAAGAAGAGCTTTAAGCGATGAAATCTTGCTTCGAGGAACTTCACAATCCGCGCAATAACTCACACATAAGCAGTTTGTGTGTATTGGACAACCCTCCAGTTTTTTCAGTCCGAAAATTCTATATCCCGCGCATTTTACAACGACATCGAATCCGAAGGCGCATTTTGTCGGGGAAGTCGTCGAGATCCGGACTTTTTGTGGCTTACAACCATTTTGAAATCCAGGCATTTATGAATAGATTCTTATCGCAGCTCCCAAAACTCCCAGTAAAATGAGCAAAACCATTCCCCGCGAAAAATCTTCTTGCAACGTCTTGTAGATTACATTATGGGGATGCGTGCATGACGTGCAGAGCCAAGACACAAAAAAAAGAACCAAGCTAACTTTTGTCCCGGGGATGGGCAACCGATAAAACTGATAATCGATAAAATCGAAATAAATTAGTTAGCTATATCGGAAATCGATAAAAATCGATAAGAGGATCTGTTGTGAGTAATCGATGTTTAACTATTTTTCAATTATCAATATCGATTTTATCGAAAAATTTATTGTTGAGCAATGTGAAAACCTGACTCCCTCAAACGGCTCGACATCGAGCCTATAACCACCAAGAAAAACGGAAATAATGACCGAGTAGAAGAAAAACAAATCAATCAAACGAAGAATGACCTATGACAGCAAGTAAGACAGTGAGCAGAACTTTCTACAAACTATTTGCTTTTTCTGCGAGAAAAAAAAAAATGATCCGATCACGTCAACGGAAGCAGTAAGGAGTTTAAAGCAGCATAACGTAGCAATGTTCCGTAAAAAAAAAATCGACAAGAGGATCTGTTGTGAGTAATCGATATTTAACGATTTTTAAATTATCAATATCGATTTTATCGAATAATTTATTGTTGGCCAATCTGAAAATTGGACTCCCTCAAACAGTAAGACAAACGGAAATAATGACCGAGTATAGTAGAAGAAAAACAAATCAATCAAACGGAGAATGACCTATGACAGCAAGTAAGACAGTGAGCAGAACTTTCTACAAACTATTTGCTTTTTCTGCGAGAAAAGAATGATCTGACCACGTCAACGGAAGCAGTAAGGAGTTTAAAGCAGCGCCGGTAACGTAGCAATGTTCCGTAAAAAGAAAAAAAAACGCTTGCACACAAAGACCTACCAGATAAATGCCGCGGGCTAGATAGACTAGATAAACAAATCAATCAAACCACAAAGGAACTGCGATAGCAAGTAAGACCGTGAGAAAAACTTTCTACTAACCAACAGACCCACCCAGATAAATACCGCCTAGATTTCAGTTCTAAACCAGTCTACAGTTCTGTAGAGTGGCGGCGGAGTCAACGAACACCATTATCAAGTGAGTCAGTCAATTAAAAGCAGTCCACCCTGATGAATCATTGCAGGTTTTAGTAATTTTCAGACGGTCTTGTGAAGCCAATCGTGTTTGTTAAAATGCGAACAGTAAGAAGTGTACACCAGTTAGTTTTTTATTTTTGAGTCTATTATGCATTTTTTTTTTGCGATTTTTCGACAGATATAGTCATAAGATTTGGTGCGGGGTATTTGCAGTTCATAACGTTTATACAGTAGAACCCCGCTAACTCGAACTCGGATAACTCGAACTCCCCGCTAACTCGAACTAAGTTCGATTTCCCTTGGATTTGGTCCTGTTTTTGAGTCATTTTTACTCGGATATCTCGAACTCGGTTAACTCGAATTCTATAGGAATTCCCCGCTAACCCGAACTATTTTTCGTTTCCCTTGGCCCAAATTTACCCCGATAACTCGAACTCTGTTGTTATCTGATTGTAACTTCGGACTGATCACGTCCCCACGGCAGTGAAAATAGGAAAACGGACATGGTTACTTCTTTAATGTTGTTTTGTATTAGTTGGACCGTATTATAATATACTACAAACTTCGTTTATATTGCAAAAACATGTACCCATGTTAAAGTTACACTTAGCTTGAAGTCATAATCTTTGAAATTTCTTGTTACCAATTCGCAAATTGAGCGATGTTTATCACAGAAGTAGATTATTAATAATTAACAAAAATAAATAAATGTTTCATCGATCCCGATAACTCGAACCCCCGCTAACTCGAACTGATTTTTGTTTCCTTTCAGAGTTCGAGTTAGCGGGGTTCTACTGTATTTTGTTTTGGCCCACCAACCTTTACCGGGGTTGTCTAGCAGAATCGCAAAATCTGACGGTGGTAGACGATCTTGAATTATTCGTGGAATCCAACGGGGATTTTTTTTATCTTATATCCATTCGGTAAAAATCGGACGCCTAGAATTAAACTTTAAAAAAATTAAATATATTTCAGCTCAAAAGTCAGGGTTTAAGACTTTCCAACATATTGCGAAGCGTCCAAGTTTACTCAAATCAAGGACAGGTTGACAAAATTTTGAGACAAAATTGAACATGCCCTTCCCTGTTGGGCTTTGATTTTACTCTGGTACCCAGTGCTGACCGCGCATCCGTGGTCTATTCCGTTCTTCACGCTTTTATGGCGCCTATTTTGCAGTGCTATGTGATTTTGTGTAGCGGCTTATTCGTCATAATAACAAGGGATGTTCAATTTGTTCAAAGAAATTGGACTTAACGTTATTCTGCTGTAAGGAAGACCAGTCAGAATGGGATCAGCACCTATTTTTGTGCGAAAAATGAGCCATTTGTGGACACGTGTCGAATGCCGAAAGCTACCGAACTCTCCTTCCTTTCAGTTATATTATAGGTGGTTTTCATGTTACGTCATCGCCGCCATGCTGGTGGACATAAACAATAGTTCTCTCATTAGCTCCTTTTGTTCGTCCACCAGCATTTGTTCGTTTCACTATTGTTATCTATGTCTCTAGAGATTGGTTGCAAACCACCTATACAAGGTAAGATAAATGGACTAAACATCGTTCAAATAGCGTAGAAACACTGTATAAAGATAGAACACAACACCAATAAATGTTTCAACGATTTTATTCAACAATTTTGATTTATATATTGCTTAAAACGTTGAATTCGAAATTCCATACAATGTCTTATATTTTCAAATATCATAAATATGCAAACATTACGCTTGGGTTTCCTGCGGTCGCGTTAGTGAGTTATAGAGATTTGAATTTACAAAATGCTAATACGTTGACGTCAGGACTAATTTATTATTCAATAACTTCTTCAGCTTGTTTTCACCTCCAAGTAATATTTTTTACGAATCAATTGACTATACACAGTTTATATTTAGTATTTTTCAAATTGATTATCCTTAAGCTGTAAACTACGCATTGTAAGTTAAATTAGAAATATATAGTTCTAACTTCACTCACGTCGCCTTGTGCAAACATGTCTGTGTATTTTTTACAATTTTGATTCCCAAATAAGTTTCTTGGCCAATTTTCGATACGCAACTGGTTTATTCTATTCGGAAATTAGTCAGTCTATTTATTCTAGACGAGAAAAAGTTGTTTTGTGAGCTTTTTTATGGATGAGTCAATTCCAGCAGTGAACATCCCCACCCCCCTCCGGGCCAACCCCCGGGCATTTGCGTTTTTTTTTTTAAATATGGTTAATTCTTTAATTACGAGTCTTGCGAAAGCTTTGAAATGATGGGCACTTTAAAATTCAAATTTCGTGTCTTGTCTTGTTAATTATTAACTGGTTAATTCGAAAACATGTGTAATGACACGTACTGCGTAGCCCGAGCTGTAATACAGGGTAGCCAATAAACGGCCGGGTTTATTAGGTCATACTTAGCTAATATAGACATGTATCTGAATAACAGCTTAAACTTTAGTTCACGATGGGCTTCCAATTCTGCACTGCCAGATTGAGTGAACTTACACAACTTGTTCACCTCCATAGAGATTTTATGCTGACATGGTGTATCTTAAACTTGGTATTTTCTGTCGTGGCAGCTCTTGGAAATCTTCTCGTTATTCACGCCCTGTGGAAATCCTCATCGATACCGGATGCTGTAAGAAAATTGTTCCTGAGTCTCGCTTTCTCTGACTTTGCCGTTGGGATGCTGTCACAGCCAATGTTTAGTGTTATTATTGCGGTGATGTTGAAGATGGCATCGACTGGAGACTATAACTTTGTTTCATTTTGTCCAGCAATTTTAAATGTATGTTATTTCTTTAGTTTTCTCCTCTCTTCAGCGTCGTTTCTGAATATTATCGTGATTACAGTCGACAGACTTCTCGCTGTTTTGCTCCATTTGCGATATCAAGAACTTGTCACCTCAAAACGTGTTATTATAGCGTTGGTGTCTTTATGGATGACAAGTGGTGTCGGCACCTTTACATTCATTCTTCTTCCAAAAGGAAGTCGCTTGGCAGTTGCAGTTATCAGCTTTATTGGACTTCTCGTGACAACTGTGGCCTACATTCGTATTTACAGTGTTGTAAGATATCATCAGAACCAGATACAGAGCCAACATCAGCTGCCTCAAAATACCCAAGCAGTGGACTTACTCCGACAAAAGAAGTCTGCATATAACGCTTTGATTGTCAATGTTGTTTTTATTGCATGTTACCTTCCACTTTTTATCGCTATAATATTATTGACGGTTGACAGTTTAAGAATTTCTTTTTTAATACAAGATCAGGTCTCAGTATTTTTGGCTTTCCTCAATTCTTCAGTAAATCCTTTCATTTACTGCTGGCGATATCGAGAAATTCGCGAGATCGTGAAAAGAACAGTAACTAAAATATTTCGCATGAAAGGGCAGGAGACAAATTGAGAAAGAATTGAGAAAATTGAGAAGAAAAAAAGAACACACACACAACTGAGTGAACACAAACGGGTTTTGAAAAATTGTGATGTCAACAATCATTTTGCTGAGTGTCATTTACGAACAAACCAGCGACTGGCCGGGACTCTGCTGCGCGCGTTTTCAACAGCACGGACTATACAAACGATGATTCACTCTAGAAAGTTGGTTTACCAAATTAGAACGAACTCCGTTGAAGGGATGCTAACAGCCATCTGCAGTATTCAAACGACTTAATTATGAGTAGCCCTGTTTCGCAGGTACGGCAGCCATATCGATTTTGCCTCAGGGCATCCCATAATGAACATTGAAAACAAAGGAATATATTAATTTAAATGGTCATTATGGGATGCCCTGAGGGCAAAATCAATATGGCTGCCGTATCTGCGAAACGGGGTATTGACAGAACTCACTGACAAATTTGACTAACAATAGACTGACCTAATTTATGCTTATAGTGCGTATATTAACACAAAACATCATGACACATATGACAGACTATTTTAACTTTTCGTACGCACTGGTGAGGTATATTACTGAAAATTATGGAACATGTCTGAAGTAGATAACAAACAGGCTTGAAATTATTGTTAGGCACATTCAAATAAAGCAGAGAATTCGTTAGCAAGTAGGATTATCATTTATTAATGCATTTCGTTAACATAATTCACATGTGCCAAAAGGATGTGATATAGTCAAGTCCCTAAAACAATAGTTTAAGCTCGAAATTTAGCGACTAAATTTGATAGTTGTTAACCAGTCTCGAAAGTGTATTCTTCTGAAAAAGTTACGACACACGATAAATAAAAGGAGGACTTCATTTTGCTTCAGTGGCAAAAAAACCCCGCAAATCCTGTTTACCTAGAGTGGTCCTCACAGACAGCGAAGCAAAGTGCTGAGACAAAGGCGTTCAAAGTGTATTATACACAAAAGCATTACAAGTCATTTAGGGTGCGTTCGATTGACCTTATTCCGGAATAAGAATTAACGGAATAACCCCAAATGCCCCTCCGATTGAGTCGCTATTCCGATTTCAGAATACACGGAATGTATTCCAAGCATTCTACACTAATCCAGAATAATGACGTCACCGTCGTCCTCGCCTCGCGGCCTTTTCAAAACAACAAACAAAATGGCTACCGCCGGCGACCATGTGCCGGCGACCATGTGCGAAGAAAATGAATTGTTACTCAAAAAAGGATACTCCTGGCCGGAGTCGAGAAGAGACGCTTCTCCTCATTTCCTTGTTCGAAGAAATGAAAGAGATATGTTAAAACGTCAATTACAAAAAGAAACAAGTCTTGGAATCGATCGCGGGCATTATTCTAGAAACAAAATAATCTTTTTTTTGACCTACGGAAAGGAATGGCTATTCTGGAATAATCCGGAATGTATTCTTCTTCCAGAATAGGGTCAATCGAACGCAACCTAATTTTTAACAAAAACTATACGCATGTTTGCACATACGTAGAAAATTCATAACAATAAATAGACAATAAATGAAGATATAAGTGTATAAAGATATGATTCTCTTACATATTCTACTAGATAAACTAGCAATACTAAAGAAAATGAAAATTAGCACGTTAAAAACAATTGTGTTATATACTGAAATAACAAAGGAACCACAAAGGCAGTCTTTGCTATTGTTATTGTTTTTGTTGTTATTTTTGCAGTCAGTCGAAGTAAAAATTATATAACAATTTCTTGTTCTTGAGGTGTTAAAGTGCCTATCACCCCTAGAAAGTTATTTTCAGTATCAACTCTATGTACATTGAAGAGTTGAATGGTAAAATATTTCTGGTTTTGAACGTCGTGTTTGTGAGTTATAGAGATTACAGCTTGAGGACAATTAATTTGATAAATACTAAAAATAAACTGTGGATAGTCATTTGATTCGTAAAAAATATTACTTGGAGGTGAAAACAAGTAGTTGTATAATAAATGATTCCCGGGTTGACGTCATCTAATTAGCATTTTGTAAATTCAAATCTCTATAACTCACAAACGCGACGTTCAAAACCAGAAATATTTTACAATTCAACTATTCAATGTACTTAGAGTTGATTCTGAAAATAACTTTCTAGGGGTGATAGGCACTTTAAGTAAATTCTGTTTTTTCTTCCTGTGGGGCCATGCGCGCAGACAAACAGATGGTATACTATACCCAGATCTATCTCAATACATCTATTGCTAAATTGATGTTTGAGAATGCATATTAGTTAGAGGTTTAATTTATAGAAGTATGTTGTAAATAGTAAAAATTTATATTGTACAGTAATTTTGTTTCATATAGCAGGTTGATTTTGTATTGTAATTCTACACACGACCACATCAGCTTTGCTGTAATTTTATCGCGTTTAAATAAATGCTTTCATCATCATTCTTCGATCACTTAGAGTCTATGAGGCAAGTAAATCGTGAAATAATTTCTTTATGCATCAATGTTTGTTAAATGATATATATGAAGTAAATCATATATGAACTGCGGAAATTAAATCAAATGAAGAATGCATGATCCTCGCAGTTGTGAACGCAATTTAAGCAATTGCGAAAAGAAGCCTGAAAAAAATTCAGGACTTCAACGGGGTTCGAACCCATGACCTCGCGATACCGGTGCGATGCTCTACCAACTGAGCAATGAAGCCACTGACGTTGGGAGCAGGTCAATTATAGGTTCATATGTTCCCGTGAAAGGAGTGAGTGTGAAATGATATATATGAAATAAATCATATATGAACTGCGGAAATGAAATCAAATGAAGAATGATCCTCGCAGTTGTGAACGCAATTTAAGCAATTGCGAAAAGAAGCCTGAAAAAAATTCAGGACTATAAATCATATATGAACTGCGGAAATGAAATCAAATGAAGAATGATCCTCGTAGTTGTGAACGCAATTTAAGCAGTTGCGAAAAGAAGCCTGAAAAAATTTCAGGAAAGCACTCCCATTTGAAAAGTGTTGGAGTTAAGACTTATGATTGATGCCGTTAGCGATGTTTTCCGCGAACACTTGACGGCTATTAAAGTCAAATGGATCTTTTTTGTAATTGGTTCATAACCGTTATGGCATCAATTTTATTAATTAGATTATTTCACCTCTGTGAAACATACACAATTTACGTTGTTGTTACATTTTAAAGTTAGGTCTGAGCATACCAAAAAATTGTACCCTGAAAGGAGACATTTGCTCCGGGCGTGCGCGTTACTAAAATGAACTATTGCCCATGCGTAGTTGAGCTCGAACGGCCTGGTCGCTATCACCAACAGAAGCCAAAATGGGCTCAGTCGAAGCATATTGCACTAAAAAAAATGGCAAAATGGCGGAGTTTTTTCGCTCCAACTAAATCATATTTCCCACCAAAATATTCACAAGATCCCAGTCTCTTCAAAACCGAGTGTGGATGCTGACATTTCGCCTATTAAAATGAGTTATACCGCTAAAAGCGATGACCGCGCGGTTGAACTCCATACAAGCCTTTACGTGACATTGGTCACTTCAAGGTCAAAATGACGGGACTTTTTTTTAAGTCATTAAAATATTTTAACGTTTCCAGATAGAATAATAATCAAATTACTGGAATCCGCGTGTGGATTTCCGAAAAGTAATTCATAAATGGGCGAAATTTTGATTTTCCCTTCCAAAAATGGCGTTTACGCTGTGATTTTAAGGGTTAAATTGGGGGTCTAAAGACGAGTTAAAAAATTAGAGGCAAATGTCATCCAATTTTTTGCCATGTGTCCAAAAGCGAGAGCATTAAAATGAAAGTAAATGAGGTGTATCTTTTGATGTTCCCGAACAGCGGCTGTTAATCGAGCCTACTTTTGATGCTATTCGTAATACATGTATTTGCTCAAGGCTGTTCTTACTCATTTTTAAGTCTGCGAATAGAAATCGTAAAGTGTAGCCCCCAAAAATTGGGATGATAAATTGTCACGATATTCGATGACTCAAGTTAACAAAGAATTGAAGTCATCATAAATCAATATTTTGCGAACCGCTAACATGAACTCCCTCATGACTAACCCTGGCTTTCTACGAACTCGACGCTGAATGTGTTAAATGTCAATATACTTCTCTTTAGGAAACGTTTTCGTTTTCGTTTTTAAGACTGTAAAAGTCAGCAAACTGGAACAAAAATAATATCAGAAAAGTGGACTGACTCGTTTGTTTATATTCAGCACCTACATTTCCATTTTGATTTTTTTTTGTCCGTCTTAGAGAGGTGTCCGTCTTACAGAGAGTTTAGTAACAGTAAAATGACTGAAAAACGGCAGGGACCAACACCAGCTTTCCGTTTTGAGTTTTTTCCCCTAAAAAAAGCACTTTTCAAGTGTCCGTTGACGGTTTCGAAGTGTCCGTTGTCCGTCTTAGAGAGATGTCCGTCTTACAGAGAGCTTAGTTACAGTAAAATGACTGAAAAACGGCAGGGACCATCACCAGCTGTCCGTCTTATAAAGGTGTCCGTTAAGAGAGAGTTGACTGTATTTGCTTCGTGTTCTGGATTGTCTGCCTCTGTTTTCATTGGCCACAATAATGACTTTGATTTTGGTTTTACGACACTCAGCTGAAAATCGCTCTCCAAATGCCCTAAACTTCCTTACTGCAGTAAGGTGTTTCTTGCGTAACAAGCGAGGATACAAGCAACCTCGTTCCCAGGGTCTCTCTTCTTCCCTCCCCTTGGAGCGACACTCCAGGGGGCGGGAAGAAGAGAGACCCTGGGAACGAAGTTGGGATACAAGGTGCGCCGGAAAGTGTCGATCCCAGTGGATCTAAGTCCGGAGGGCAACCGAAGGTGGTAACGCTGTGCCACGAGACCAGGATAGTGTTGGGTGCTTGGTCCGGTCCCCTTCTGCTTAAGCTACAGCGGGAGACATTCAGTCATGCCCTCAAGGTGACCAGCCTGATGGTTTTTCCCCTCCCTTCTAGTCCCCTTCAGTGACGTCGGCTATCTCAACAAAATTTACCTCCTATATCTTAATAACTGTAAGTCATAGAGTGCCTTTTAAAGTGGCTCCAAGTAGTTGTTTTGGGTCACACAAAAAGCTCTTTATTGCCGAGGAGTTAGTCAGAGCTATTTGCAGGGAGTAATAATTTAAGTCTGATGAAATTTTCTGTGGTAATGTAATGATGGTTTGTGAGACCTATGGAATGTTTTGACCGCTTATATTTTAAACCTGAAAAAACACATGTTAAAAATGTTCCAGCGATTTATTCAAAATCGAACAGTTTAATTTGTTTGAAATTTCCCCATTTAGTGTGCTACACTTTGTAGATTATAGCGCATTTATTCGCTTGCCGCGGATAGCCCCAAAATTGAAAGATAATTAGAAAAAACTGTTTTTCGCCATGTTTGTTTACCGTTGTTATGGAAACACTAACTAGCATAAAAAGAGCATTTCCCCAAACTTTCACCTGGTATCAAATTCAAAAGTAAGATTATGTATAAGCGCATTCAAAAAGGGAACTGTGACCCCCAAAAAAACTACTTGGAGCCACCTTAAATGATTGTGAATTGTTTAATAATACTGAACATATAACTAATAAAAATATTGTTAAGCCGTTTTCATATAAATGCAAAAACTAATATATCCACAAAATTAATTTCTTTCGTCGTCTGGTGCATAATTTTTATCCACCTTTTATTATTTATGTAAATGTTGTAAATGTTTATTTGGTAACTAGACTAACGTTAACTTAAATCCAGTAATGTCTTTATCTGGTCTTGGTAAATCAATTCCAAACGTACATAGATCTAAACTCAGTGCCGAATAAATGGAATATGTCTCGAGGAAAAAACAAAATAACTACTGATCAGTCAAACTCGACTATATGTCATGAGTCATCTAGTGGACGACTTAATTAATTTTTAACAAGACTGTTGGAGATTAAATTTGAAAGGACGCCAAACCGACAGTGATAATTAAAAATAAAACCTAGAAATTTCGTTCTAGGTGTACACTATATTCTTAATCGGCGTTTTTAAAAATTTAAAGACGCAAGGCATCATATTGAAATCAAGCCTGAATTATCTTATTATAGAATGAAAGTTTCTGTGTGTTGTCTTATGCTGTGTTCACACTAGGGCGAAATATGTTTAGTATGATCACGAGTGGGACCATGTTTCACTATGAAATTTGTTCACATCGGTTCATTGCGCGAATCACGATCAAAACATGTTTATTCTGAGCATGGTTAAGCTGAGACATTAGAGAGCTTAAGCAACGACGAGACAACGCCATGGAAAACGTCACTTGAAAAAAGGATTCGCGCTTTTTTAAACTACTTTGCAGTTGTTCCAGTTTGTTTAGTTTGTTTAATGTGACTGGATTCGGTCCAGCAGCTGAATTTGAAGGGATGGCTTTCCAGTTAAAAAAAAAGGAAAATTGACCGTCATGTGTTCACGTTCTCCACAAAACCTATAATTTGATCATTTGACGTTGTTGTTTTGCAGGGAACGGCAAAGAAATGTACGAAAATGTAAAACGCACGTGCAACACGTGCAGAGGCATTGTTTTCGCTCATTAAACCCATTGTTTTGTGCCGTTCTCGCTGCCGTCGCCGTCGTGGTTGCTTAAGCTCCCTATTAGCCCGAGACGAAACACGTTAGCTCAAATGTCGTCTCCTTGTGAACCGCTGCAATGCCCTTCGTTCTCGAAGGGCTTTTAAAACAAGTAAAATGTAACCTCAAATCATACTGAACAGCAAGTTTGAGCTCTATTTTATTTTCGGTTCATGTGTAATTATAAAGACTTCATGCAAGCTTTATTATAATATGTTTGTTTAGTAAAACAGCATAAATTATAGAAGGAGGCGTGAAACATGAAATTTACTCTAACCATGTTTCGGTGCTGATGTATACACAGCGTTAGTCTGATCCGAATATTGTGTGTATGTATTTTGCATTTCTTTTTAACATAATGTGCCTAGTAGAAAAAAAAATTATACAAGTAAACTGTAGGATGTACAATAACATGAAGTTGCGGCAGGTGTAACACAGGGTCACCAATAAAAAAAACTCCTGGGTAATTTAATATCCATACTAAAAAACAGATCGATCGCTCTAAATATTACGAAACAAAGTTTACGATGGCCGCTCCATTCTGCACCGTCAGATTAAATGAACTGAAGATACTTGTTCACCAAACGGGAGATTTCATGCTGACTTTGTCAGCTTTGAACTTGTTGTTTTCTCTAATAACAACTCTTGGAAATCTCCTGGTTATTCGCACGCTGTGGAAAGCATCCTCGATGCCGACGAATTTAAAGAAGCTGTTTCTGAGTCTCGCTTTCTCTGATCTTGCCGTAGGAATGTTTTCGCAACCAATGTATGGTGTTATCATCGCAGTGATGTCTAAGATAGCATCGACTGGAGACTATGTCTTATTTTGTCCAACAATTTTAACTGTTTTCAAATACTTAGTTTTCTTTCTCTCTTGCGCATCGTTCCTTAATGTTACCGCCATTGCAGTCGATAGACTTCTCGCAATTTCACTCCATCTACGATATCAAGGTCTTGTCAGTTCCAAACGTGTTATTATAGCGTTGGTGTCTCTATGGATGACAAGTGGTGTCGCTGTCTCCATATACATTTCACTTCCTAAAGGCAATGTCATGGTAACTGAGATTATTGAATTGGTTGGTATCTTTTTGGCAACTGTAGCATATATTTATATTTACAAAGTTGTGAGACATCATCGGAATCAAATACAAAGCCAACTGCAAAATGCCCAAGCAGTGGAGCTACTCCGACAAAAGAAGTCTGCCTGTAATGCTTTGTTTGTCTATGTTGTTTTCCTGGGATGCAATCTTCCACTTTTCATCTCTATAATATTTTTTTTAACCAACACTTCACGAATTTCTTTTCTTGTGTCTGCAGAAGTCTCAAAATTCTTGGTTCTTCTGAATTCTTTATTAAATCCTTTCGTTTACTGCTGGCGATTTCGCGAACTTCGCGAAATTGCGAGAGGCACAGTGAAGAAAATATTTTGTATAAGCGAGAATGGGACATAAGATGGACCCAGAAAAGATGCGATCTTGAAGACGCTCCGGAAAAAGCCATGAAATAAGATAAACGAAGTTCAACGTAACTCTGACTTTCTAAATGTTGATTCAAAGAGTCGGCACACAGGGGGCGACTTCTAATTTTCGGCAAAAAATCTTCTGGTGACTGGTTGGATTGATTCAAACTGGGTTTTGAAGCGACTAGTCGCGGCGTTGTCGGATGAAAGCTCAAAGCCAAGAACGCAAGGCAGTAAATAACCATCTAGATTCCGGTTGTCAGTGCGGCTGGCGCGACGGAAAATGGCCGACAGTACTAAAATCGTTTGCCTCCTTTTTTTAAAGTAGGGAAACAAAAACCGATACGAATCATATTGCCTTCGAAGCGTTCCTTTATTTGATAGTGCGGGAGATAAAAGTACATGTATTAGGGAGCTTAAGCAGCCACGACGGTTGAGGCAGCGAGAACGGCACAAAACAATAGGTTTAATTAGCAAAAACGATGTCTCTGCACGTGCGTTTTACATTTTGGTACATTTCTTTGCCGTTCTTTGCAAAACAACAACGTCAAATGATCAAATTTCTATTTGAACTTGAAAGCCGTCCCTACAAATTAAGCTCCTGGATAATCCAGTCACGTTAGACAAACTAAGCAAATTGAAAGAACTGCAAAGTAGTTTATATAGAAAGAATCCTTGATGTTGTTGTCGTAGTTTCTTTTGCTTTATACACGATAAACAATAAAGCTTGGTTCCCACTAGCAACGTAAGCGACGTAAGCGGAATCGTAAGCGGAATCGGAATCGTAAGAATCTTACGATCTAGTGGAAATCAAAACGACGTAAGCGGATAGTGAGCGACGGAATCAGAAGCGGAATCGGAAGAAAAAGGAAACCTACTGATCCTTCCGATTCCGATTCCGATTGCGACTCCGTTTTTTAATTTACACTAGAACGTAAGGCTTCTTACGCTTCCGACTCCGACTCCGCTTCCGATTACGTCGCTAGTGGGAACCAGCCCTAAAGGGTCGAGCACGCTGCCCTGCAAGCGGAGCCCTAAACTTGATGGACTGGGGCTCAGAGACAACCCCATTAACGCAGATACTTTAGGTGCGATTGGAACGCAATGCTTAAATCCCTTCATGGTATGGCGCCATCCTATCTCTTATCTGAGTTCAAACATGCACATCAGATCTACGCGTATATCACCAAACGCTATGACTTGTTGCGCCTGCCTATGGCTAAAACATTTAATTACAAGTGCCTGGGAACATTCAGATATAATGGTGCGCGTGCATTTTAATGCCCTGCCTCACATTATCCTCAGTGTGCAAATGCTACGGGAATTTAAGATCAAACTTGAGCGCTATCTCAAACGTTAGTTTGTCAACTTAGCGATTATATGTAGTTTTATTTTTGTGTGCGTTTGTTTTGTAATATCATTTAGTTTAGTGGGGGCTCCATTTCAACTAGCCTAGCTAAATTGGTTGCCCTGAATAAAAATTCCTTTTTTGTTGTTGCAGCAATCTTTTCGTGTGTACTTCTTGTGAAACTAGTCGCGGCAACCAAACAAAATAATTAACCATAGTTTGTCTTTTAAAGCTGAAATAAAAAAGTATAGAAAAACTACGAGGTGGTATATGAACAAGGGTCGTTTAACCTTTGGATCTTTGTGGTTGAATAGGTTGTTATTACACCTCACCTAAAAAGATAAATATCATAGCAGCCAAAAATATAAAAAATGTGAACACGAATACATTATAGAGCAAATAAAAAAATACTAAGCAACAAAATTAGTATACGACTTACCTTGAAACTTAGCTTAAATACAATGTGTATGTAAAGAAAATAGTCTAATAAGTCCCGTTAAATTTTAATTTAGTTAAGCACAAAGACAGGAGAAAAGCACTCTCATGTGCGAATTCTTGTTCAGTTATTAAAACCATATAGTTTAAGAGCCCAGTGTACTATCTCGTTGCTACGTAACGCGGTTGCTACGCAAGTTCAATAGCCTTTTTCGCGGTTAACCTTTCTCATTTCATTACAATAAAATTCAACATGATTGCGAGGCAATTTCGGGCATAAACTACAAAATTGCCCGAAATTGCCTCGCAACCACGTTGATTTTTATTGTAATGCAAATGAGAAAGGTTAACCGCGAAAAGGGCTATTCTCTATTTTCGAATTGCCCATAATACACTTTGTTTGCCCCCAAAATTTTGCATAAACTACTGTTTGTAAATGCTCTTGGGAGGACTGTATATTCCCAAGAGCATTTCAAAACAGTAGTTTATGCAAAATTTGGGGGGCAAACAAAGTGTATTATGGGCAATTCGAAAATAGAACATTCATTTCCAGTTTTCCGGTACTTCCGATAGTTTTGCGCCCCTTATGGCTTCCGGCCGCTCGATCATCGCCAGGAAACGTTTGTTTCTGCCAGTGCAAAACAAAAGGAAATAACAAGGAAAGTATATATATATGTTTAAACTAACATTTGGTTCATGCTTTGGCATGCGTATATCGAGTTAGTTAAGAGAGTGTACAGGGAAAATGTTGAGCGGTGATGAGCTGTTGAATTTTCTACAAAAAGCTTTTTAAAATGTTAAAGTTCGACTCAGATTGATTTTTATCTGCTTGAAAGGGAATTCTGATATTAAATTGACACAAACGTTACCGGCGAACGAAAGCAAAATTATGCGCCTGCTGCATTTTACCGGTAGTTTCTTGGTGTTGCGGATGGTGTGATCACCAAATGACGTAAAACAAAAGATTCAAGACACTGAACAATACCCACAACACAACACAAAAGCTAACCAACAATGGCTTCCGCAACACCAAGAAACACCCATTTTACCGTAAAAGTCACTCAAGGAGTCAAAACTGATAAATAATTAATTACTATATGCTAAACAGAGACGATAAAATAAAATCAATAAAAGGCGACTTAATTCATCCAAGGATTATTTTTTTTAAGAAGACAAATATTTCGAGGTGTTGCATGGAGTTATCTGACAGTGATTCGATCACTTCGGGATTACTTTAATAAAATGTACCGCATTTTGTTAGTACAATTCGAGCTTCAGTGTGCGCCAAAATCCGACTAGCTTGTGTACAGGGAGGGGAAGTGGTGGCTATACACAGGCTAAAATAAGACAAAATGTATTTTCCCACGGCCATATCGGTTAATAATAATAATGATAATAATAATAATAATATTTAACCAGGGAGCCCACTCGCCTTGGCGGTTTTCAGTGGGGCCCTGCAAATAATAAATTTTAACCTATATAAAAAATATACAAATCCTAGCTAAGAACAACATTAAAAATGTTAAAAAGACAATATAAAAAGGGTAAAAAGAGTAAAACCTATTTCATTTCAACTGATTATTTCAAAAGTCCCTTTAGTTTGTAATCCGCTTCATAACCACGCTACAGATCGAAATTAATTGGCCGTTTCCGAGTTGTCTTTAGCCTATCTATCAAAGCGAGGCTAGGTGCGAAACCTTTCATTTGATGAGTTTCCATTCACATGCAAATAACACTGATTTGCATGTGAATGAAAACTCATTTTCATATGAAAGGTTTCGCACCTAGCCTCTCTTTGATAGAGAGGCTAAAGGCAACTCGGAAATGGCCTATTGGAGTAGCTAGTTTGACTTTTCATGCCAAGGTCTTCACCTTTGCCGCGAAAGCCAAAAGGTTTCATTACTTGTGCGCATGCCGCCTAAAATTACAATAAATGCCTTTACTCTTTTACTTACCGGCTATTTTATCGATAAATCTCACCTCACCTGATACGGAGTCAAGTTGAAAATCGTTCTTTTTTCTTTTATTAAGCACCAAAATGCTGAAAAAAGTGCATAGAGCGAAATGGTTATCCTATTGACGTGGATACTTTAACCTCGTTGTTCAGCGCACACCACGAATTAGTGTAATCTCCCCTCTACATTGGCAAATACCTAAATGTTACCCTTCTAAAAAAGACAGACAAACAGCGAAAACTTTCATCTATTAATGTCATTAATAGATTTTAACATCATTGTCAGATAAATCTTTAGTTATTCTTCGCGTTCCACCCTAACACCTTGATGGCTAAAAATATTGGCGTTCCTTTCTTCCTAAGTGATACCAAGATCCGTAATTTACACCCTAAACGAGACGACGAGCAAACCCGTACTTTTCATATCGGAGTGTCCCCCCAGAATAACTGAAAACTGCATCATTGTTGGGTGACAACTCACTAATAAAGTATACATTCTTTGTAAAATGTAGAGTTTTGAAAACAGCATTGCACGGAGAGCATCTGGTATATCGGGCTGAATGATTTTTTTTGAAGCTCGATTTTTGAATTTTTATGACTTTATGTGAAAACCAAGAATATATTATTGCAGTGCAGATTGCAGTGCGTACGTGTACTCAGCAGCTACTCAGCTCGATATAAAACTGCTCGATAAGAGAATGAGGCTCTCCCCAGTCCCTACCGAAACGACGAGCAGGCGGTTACTCATTCTACAGTTTTGGCGCCAAGACCGTTGGAAGTAAGATTTGTTGATTATGTCTTCGGTTTTTTATTTTGTTTGAAACCGATTATTAAGCTCAGGTTTAAGCTTGCAATGGCACTGTTTACAGGATTTTTCCTTCCGAAGAAGAAAAAGACTAAAAAGGACGAATCTGATTGCGAAAGCGGCCGTGAAAGCGATAGCGACGATGACTTTGAAGATCATGATTTTAGGGATATGCACAAGATTGCGGAAGAAACATTGCATTGTTCTTCGTCAAGCAGACTGCGTAATGTCGTGGAAACAATACGAGGGCTCTCAACAACCAACGAATGCCGCGTACGAGGGCAATTCGATCCGCTCTTTTCACATCCGTGGTGGAGGGTCGAGATCAAAACAAATGAAAAGAAGTCATCCAACACGATGAAACTGGCTTCCTCGCGCCCTTCGTACAGCTTTAGAACTGACGATTCTGTTGGAGAAGACATTCTGTCTCTGTTCTTAGTAAACGGGTGCGAAGTTGAACCACAACATGCCACAGCACTCTTGGATTTTATCAGGAGTAATTATCTCAGACCCACATTGGTTGATCTACGGGATAACCTGAATAAGTTTGCGGACAGCACGGAAGTAAACAGGGAAATGGCCGAGCAGATTTCAAAACGTCTGCATACGTCCGGTTAGTGTTTTGAATATAAGCTTATTATAATTTCTATAGATAATTGCCTGTTAATTTCACATTTATAAACAGTCATATTGTTGGTAGCTCCTGTTCTTGTCCTTGCATTTTTTAATTTACATGTACTGTATATGTTGTAGGTTAAAATTATTTTAGGTTAAAATTATTTCAAACTAGGTTAATTTTTATTTTCCTTTGTCTGAGATTATGTTAATGAATCTGGGACAAAGGAAAATAAAAATCAACCTAGTTTGAAAAAATTTTAACCTAAAATTGTTTTAACCTACAACATATACATGTTGTAACATCAGATGGAAAGGGCAAAAATAAAGCTGATTGATACTTTTATACCTTTCCAAGTAAATTCAATTTGGCCAATTTTTATTTGTGTGTGTGACATACATTGAGCCTCCTGTAAGTGACAACCAATTATGAATGCCAAGGTGGTCGCTTGCAGTAGATGGTTGCTTTTTATTTGGGAATGACTTTCATTAATCGAGAACAGATTGCATTATTGAAATCAAAATTCAGGTTTTAAATTGATTATTGGAATCTTCTAATGGTAGCATGACGTGGTTTCAGATTTCAGTCGCTTGGACTTCATAGGAAATTTGGAGTTTTGTAAATGCAGAGCTTCTTTGCGTCAAAAAAAATACTCAGTGATGAACTTTTGTTGAGCGAACAGAAATAGGTCAGATCTGTCAAGCCGCCAACTGTTGCCTGCTTTGCCGGCACATGAACATTCGCCTGATGTCAATAACAAACCAATCAGCATTCATTATTTCGAATAAGGCTGCCGTTGGAAGATTTCAATAATCAATTTAAAACCTGAATTTTGATTTCAATGATGCAATCCGTTCCAGATTAATGAAAGTCATTCCCAAATAATAAGCAGAACCTGAGGTTTTTAAACATCGGGGGCTCGATTTCTGTTGTTTCAGTCAGTATTTTGATAACGTCAGTCCTCCAACTTGGCCGCCAATAAGTTTATGACGTCATCCACACGCGCACACACACACACACACACACACACACACACACACACTATTTGATTGCTTTGGTTTTGCATTCTGTGTTTTGTGATTGGCTAAAACATTTCGCTCCACTTTATCAACCAATCAGAAGTAAAACCATAACCAATTGTGACTTATTTGCAATGTTTTCCTACACTTGGTGCTGTCTACATGTGTTCATTGGATAGGCTACAGCTGTTGTGATTGGCCAGAGTGATTTTTGTGGTTTTGGTTTTACCGCATGCAGTTGAAAACTGCTTGAACAGAAAAACTCGAATTTCCAGCATTGCTCATGATCACTTACAAGAAGTCGTCAATATTGTGAGAGATTCTGAGTAAAGTGATTTGACTGGAAAAAAATTGGTATTTTTTAGAAAAGTGGTCTCTTGTGAGAGTTTTCGACTCTAATGATTTGACTGGAGAAAAATCGGTATTTTGGGAAAGTTGTCACTTGCTAAAGTTGGTTGCACATTGAGGTTCGACTGTGTACATGTTATAAATCATTGAATGGAAGTTTGAAATGTTCTATTTTTTTTACCCACGTACACGCCATAAAATTCTGCTTTTATTGCATGGCAGTAGGGTGTTTGCAAAAATAATATTACTATTGCCCTCCATAAAGGTTACATTTTCTTGAAAGAATGAAGAGGGGATGTCCTAGATTTTATCTTGGTAGTAACATCGATGTCACTTTTTATTCGAACCAAGTCCATACTATTTGTGACATGTGAAATCACATCTTTTTTATGTGACACTATTTTTAGCCTGTTAATGGACCTCTTGGGGTTGGGTATGGGTCAAAAAGAAAGGCAAGCAGAGTGGGAAATTAATAGACCAAATTGGTATTTGTAATTTGGCGGTTTTAGTGTACATGTCGTTTGGAGGATTTCATGCAGATGACTGAATTTACAGCCTTCTTATATTTACCACAAAGTACATAAAGATCTGAAAGTTAAATGCACGTTTTATGAACTGTCTGTTTATTTTCTTTGACCTCTTTTTACATCTGTTTTAGCGATGAGCATTTTTTGTCAATCTATTTACTTAAATGCATACACACTGTATGCGGTATTCTGAGTGACTCTGAATGCATTCTTTGAGCAGGCCTTGATCCAGAGGTCATTTCTTTAATATGATGAATCTTTGGCAGGATTCAGCCTTTCTAGCTCTTTCTTGACCTTGGAGTTTTACTTTCCAAGACATCCAAACAAAGATTATTACCTTATGGCAGACCAGTGACAGATTATTTACAAGGTTGGAATGGCGGCGTTAATACTTTGTCCATAGACCTCCCTTGCTTGCTAGCTTTTCTTTTTGCCCTCCATACCCTATCACAGACAAAACTGTTTGAAAACCATGCTAACACTTGACAGTGGCACATACCCATTTAGCTTTCATGTGAGAGAACGTTTTGCCTTGATTGGCTCTCTTTTACCTGAACTTCACAAACCTGTCTAATTATTACTTTAGCAAGATAGTGCTTAATCTTGTGAGTGAAATATCTTAAAATTTGACATAGCCTGAAATGCCCACAGCCCTTCAATAATTGAATTATAGTAACAAGTAACTAGTTGTCCTTGGACAATGAATAAAACCAAAAACAAGTGTGAAAATTACTGAGCTGTGTTTCTATGCTGCCTCCATACAGACCCCTTTCATTTTTGTTTAATTGTTATTTATTGTTTATTTAGTGGGGGTTACAGTGTAGCTTTGGTACTATACTTTATGTTCTTTACAAACTATAAAATACATCAAATACTTTATTAACAAGAGCCTGCTTAATACAAGTATTTTGCCTAATAAATAAATATGCAACAAATTTTTAAAATAAATTGTACTTACTACATGTAATATTACAGTGTCCATGAGAAAAATATTGATACCAGCAATTATTTTAGTAATTTGGTTGACACATTTGTTCTTATTTTACTGCCATATTTTTATTGTCTCTCAACTTCTTTTGTTGGTGAAAAAGCAATTATTACACCAACCGAACAAAATAAATTATATTAATGCTTAATTAATGATGAATTAATCATTCTTGCTTTTAAATTTTTTGTTACAGCAACAGGAAAGGCATTCCTGGTTCCAAAGCTTACCAGATATGCACATCGTCTCTTCCCACGCCGTGCATGTTCACTTTTTTCTGACCCAAAGATTAATTTTTCAACACTGACGAGAATGAATGATGCATTGGACAGGGAACCATGGGCTTTTGGCTACCAAACAGTCCTGAAAAACCGTTTCCACATAACTGGTTTTGAGGCCAAACTGTCAGCATTTATTGAGTGTGATCTTCTGAGGGACATGCCTGTTGAAATGCGAGATGCATTATACATTTATAATGCACTGTCGGAAGTTACTCGCAGCTTTGGACACACTTATGTTCTGCTTCGAGAGCTAAAACAGCCGAAGTATTACAGTAAGCCATATTCCCCAGGAACATACTGTGTGTCACACTGGCAGAGGAGTCTCACTTATTTAAGTCAGATTGAAGTCGTCAAAACTGAAGGTGATGGTTTTAATGACAGGTGCCATGTGTTTCTGACCCACATACGGGGTTATGAGGAAACCATAGCCAATAATCTTTCCAAGATTATGAGACAAAAATCTTGGATTGGCAGTATTGAAATAAAAGAAGAGGTTAGTTGAATTCTTATAGTTGCAGATTTACACAACAAAACTTCGTTGGATACAACATGTATATGACTCGTTTTTGGCAATAAAAAGTATCAAAGCATGTCAAATAGATGTATATAAACCAAATTGAAGAAACGTTGTCAGGTGAAAAGCATAAACCATGAACAATGCGACCCAAAGGTTTACTAGTAAGTTGGATAAATAAATCTTTGTCTGTGACAGAATACATATTATAAATATTAACACAATGCATAAATCATGCTCTAAAATGTCTCAAACAAAGGAAACATCTTGATTATCAAGAAATGGAATATTACTAAGCTTGCCAATGCTACCTACCCAGAATCCCGTTCAGTCTTATCTTTCATGGATTATGCTTTTCACTGGTCAACATTTCTTCAATTTGGTATGTCTAAGGTGGCTGAACACAGTTTTCAATGACCTTTGTCTTATTTACCATGATTTTCAAACTGTTCATCCGTGGATGCCTACTTTGAGGAACATTTAAGTTAAAAGTTCTTTAATTTTTATTTTAATAAATTGGTTGATGCATGTAATGTTGCTATGGAAACAAGGCTGGATATAAACCAGCTTTAAAAATTAGGTTTGGTTCATTTGTAAAAAAAAATGAATGGATAGATTTTCTTCATTGTTTGCCTGCAGGAAACTCGGAAAAAATTCTAACTTGTTTTTACTGGTCTAATATTGTTTTCAAACATGAGAGAAATAGTATCAACTCGGAAAAAAATTCCGATTTCCAGATGGGATATGAACCCACAACCTCAGTGATCTAGTCGGATGCTCAACCACTGAGCTACTGGGACTCTGTGGTGAGCAAGGGTGAAATGTGGGCTTTTGACTGGAACCGCATCGCGCGGTCACACAGCCAAATGATGACCGTCTCAGTGGTAAAGCATCCGGCTAGATCACGGAGGGTTGTGCGTTCAAATCCCATCTGGAACTCGGAATTTTTTTCTGAGTTGATGCTATTTCTCTCATGTTTGAATAATTCTTACTCACTTTGGAGGTTGGTTGGTTGCATCTTTGATATGCCTTAATGTGACTGCGTGATGCAGTTATGAGTCATATGTATGCCTTAATGTGACTGTGAGATGCAGTTATGAGTCGTATGTGTCAGTCATCATTTGCCTGTGTGACTGCGCGATGCAGTTCCAGTCAAAAGCCCACATTTCACCCTTGCTCACCACAGAGTCCCAGTAGCTCAAGGGTAGAGCATCCGGCTAGATCACGGAGGGTCGTGGGTTCAAATCCCATCTGGAACTCGGAATTTTTTTCCGAGTTGATGCTATTTCTCTCATGTTTGAATTCTTACTCACTTTGGAGGCTAATATACATGTAGTTTGACAGAGATTTATAATAAATTGTTGTTAAATATTTTTACATTCTGTGCTGTGGATTAATTTTAGATTTCTCCTGAAGAATTTCATTTTTTTTTTCAATAGGCCACTTAACTGTTTTCAAAAGTAGGATCTTGAGTGATTCTTTAATATTTGTTGTCATTTCTTGGTTATTTTTTTTTTCAGATTTTTGGTGTAGACCAGGATCAAGTGAAAGCAGCCAATCTTCTAACAACTCAACCAGTTGTAGTAATGTCAGGGAGGGGTGGCTGTGGCAAGACGTTTGTGGTTTCAAGCGTTATAAAGATGAAAGCAGGCTATCCTATTGTAGATTCATTTTCTCCTGAAGAGATTGATTCCAACCAACTGCTAGAAGATAAAAACGTAGAAGAAAGTTCACATGTTGAGCCTTCCTGTGATGTGCCTGGTCCTCAGACTACATCTCCGAACTTGGAGAGCAGTGATCAAAGTCTTCCCAGTTCAACAACCATTTGTCATGTTTCAGATAAGCCACCAGAATTACATCAAAGTTTATTATCCAACTGTTGTCCTGCAGGTTCTCAAGAGAATCAGGAAACCCGCCTGCCCCAAACCGACCCCACCTCACACATACAAGATAAAGTTCTGCTCACTGCCCCAACTGGAAAAGCAGCTGCATTGCTGGGCAAGCGAACAAAAATTCCATCTTACACATTACATTCAGTGATTTTCAGCTTTTTCAGCTGGCTGAAATGGAAAAAGAAAAGCAATGAAGTTAAAGATGAAAAAGAAGAAGACTGGAAATTCTCTGAAGTTTGTCTCCTGGTCTGTGATGAATGCAGCTTGATATCTGTCAGGTTGTTTTCAACTCTGATCAGTATTTTGAATGAATGGTCCAAACTACAGCAAGTCATCCTCCTCGGTGACATTGATCAACTACCCTCCATAGAACCTGGAAATTTCTTAAGTGATGTTTATCACGCATTGGAGCCACATGGTGTTAGCATCAAACTAACAACCAATCACAGATCAGACTCAGAACATATTGTTCAAAATGCAATTAAAATTGCTGAACAACAGTTGCCTGAATTCTCTGATCAAAAGGGAGGTTTTGTTTCCATTCGATATCCATCAAAGCAAACTGATGAGGACAGCAACACAGTTGCAGAAAGAGTTAAGAGCTTACTCAACAAAACAGATCTACCTCCGCCTGAAAAGTCCCAGTTTGTGGCATTTCGCCGAAAGGACTGTTCTCTCATCAATGAACTTTGTGCAATGCACTACAACAAACACTGCATAAGAGACAGTCGGGGGAGATTCGATTTTCAGATTGGAGACAAAGTCTGCCTAAGGCGCAACACTGTTTGCTTTGATGAATATGCGAAAGAGGAGGTGAAGTTGTGTAATGGAGAGATATTCTTTATCAAAGACATCATTGAAGATGTGGATAACCACTCCAAGAAGACAACATACTTTGTCCTTGATGATGAAGAGAGAACTATGAAGATAGCCTTGGGAATGCTGAAAAAACTAAGTCATGCTTGGGCCAGAACCATTCACACTTTTCAGGTAAAATTGTTCCTAATGTTGCTATAAATCGTACTTTTACATTATTTTGCAGTCTCGTTACCTTTTTTAGCTACGACCTACAGGTTTACCAAACTTTGTCGAAGTCTTTGTCATCGAGGAAGCTCAACAGATGACCCATAGGCCTCTTGGTTTCTTTTCGGCTTTTAAATGAAAAAAAAAAGTAAAAGCCTCCGGAGGGAAAGTTTTTTAATGTTTGGTGACACCCTGCTAGGGGGCTTAACAGAGGGAATTAGGTCTCTTTTTGACAAATAAATCTGTGTGTTTACCACGGATAAATGGCATAAACAGACTTATGCAACAGGGCCCGGTTGTTTGAAAGCCGATTAATGCTAACCCAGGATTAAAATTTAATCAAGGTATTAATTTCTTTTGCTTAAAAGGTTTTCAAAAGTTAATTTAAAGCTAGATGTGAAGGCAAATCAAAGCCGAAACTAAAGGGAAAAATACTTTTGAAAAATCTCCATTGATTAATTATTTAACTGGAAGCTAACCCAGGGTTATTTTAATCACGCTTTGAACAACTCAGCCCAGGATGGTAGATGGAAGAGGAATAGCAAAATCTTGTGTAACCAACGTGACAGCAGAATTGTGTGACAAAATTTTCCATATAACTTACTTTCCTCTTGCTGTTTTATTTCGTAAAGGATCAGAGCACAGCAATGTTAGACTGACACTGTGCCAAAACAAGTAATGAATGACCTGTCATGCTGATCACACAACAACGTTTTGCTGCCCTCTTTCCTCTTCTGTCCTGTTGTTCACTATTATTATCTGAAAGCAGAAGCTTATATGAGCTTCTACTGAAAGCTACTGTTTTTTGCAAAATAAACAAACTGCAAGATAAATGATTTTTTTTAATGCTAGGCATCACATATTTTTAACTCGTGGATACGTGAAGCGTTGAACGGGTTATACTGCAGCAGACGGGGACAAATATGCAAATTTTCACTCCTTCCGGCCTTCCTTCCTTCCTTCCTTCCATGGGCTGTAAACTTTTCTTCGTAATTCCGGTGTCCAGTGCAAAAGGCTTGCGCATGTATTTTGCCCTTTCCAAATGCGGTGGTGATGGTCACTTGCCTTACCCTTACCCGTGGGGACGGCGTTGGAGGGAGGGTAGGGTTGGGGGGGGGGGGGGGGGGGGGGGGGCGGTTGTTAGAAGCAGAGGGTGGGGGTGGGGTCGGTGTTGCAAAAGGCGTACGAGACGGGTGGGTCCGAGGGTTGTTTCGTATTCACGAGTTGGCTTTTAGGAGCCTTTGATTTTATACCAGCAAAAGGAAAAGGGACGGGGATAATTGAGCGAGGAGCTACTGACAGTTCCACCGCGGTCAAACGTCCGAGGCGTTTTTCGTTTTATTTAGTGGGATTTTATTTAATATTAAATGGAAATATGGGCAAGGATGTATAAAAAAAATTAGTTGACGTTACTATCTGTTAATTTTTCTCAAAATGATGAGCTTTTTTCCGTTGAAAACTGACCAAAACTCTTTGCGCCTGATCAAAATTATGTTGGCAAATGGCGCCGACAATTCTGCAGTTCACAGTTTTTAAACGCTTAGAACTTTTTTGATAAACTTTAAAAACGTTTGGTAAATTGACAGTGTATTGGCAATATATTAAACTTTAAACAGTGAAAATGACAACCTTAACTTTTAAGTACTTTGCTTAAGTTTTGCAAATTTCTCTCGTTTGACTGTGTTTACGCTTGTTTTATCATCTCCCAGGGTTCCGAAATGGACACTGTCGTTTATTTGGTGGGAAGTCCATACCGACAGAACTGGCAGCATGTATACACAGCCGTCACACGTGGTGTTCAGAAAGTTATAATTATTAACAACCCAAGGAACTTAGAGACAGCCATCAAGAGCCGTCCCATACCACGACAGACGAAACTTAAGGATGACCTAAATCAAGCTTTGAGAGGCTACCCGCTGCCTACCCAGTTTTGTTCTCGGTCAACTGGCGGTAACAGAAGTGATGATACTCTCACGAGTATTGATCAAATGGATGCGTTGGCCTCAGTAACACCAAGGGATAGTTCTTTCTCCATCTCAAGAAACAACTTGAGAAGGAAAAAGTCCATGGAAGCTGTACAGGAAGAAAAAATGGACACCTCGTTTGGTTCTGAAACTGATCAATCAAGCAGCGGAATAAGCCACAGACCGTCTTCACCGTCTTCACCAGTGATGTTTGATGACGAAGCAGCTTTTAAGAGTCCTCAGAAAAGAAAGCTCTCGGAGAGCTCAGCCCTTTTGTCTCCTCCCGAGACTCCAAAATCATTTAAGCATCTTGGAGTTTCTCTTTTATCCGTCAGCCCACTAAACCACAACCCAAGCGAGAACCAACCTGCTGTTACCTCTCGCCAATCTGCAATAACACCGATCAAGAAGAATGCAATTTTTGCAAAGTTTCCCTCACGGTGTAAAGTTTGCAATGAGTTCCATAAATAAAGACGACGAGATAGCTGTTTTAGAGGAAATGGATGGAAGGCACGGCTTCAAAAAAAAGTGGGTCCATTCAAGGTGCGCCAAAAAATGAGGGATTTAAACACGATGTACATCACCTGTGGACAAAAAGAACAAGAACAAATGCTCAGCAAACATAATAGGACTTTTAAGTTTTTACTTATGCATTTTATATTTTATTAGTTGTTTTACATGAACGTCTCAAGGTTCCCAGCAAAAACAAATGTCCAGCAAACGATTGGGTTTGGTTTTATTTCTGATTGGTCGAGAAAGTGGCGCGAGATTTTTTAGCCAATCACAAAGCGTAGCAATGCAAAACAAAGCAATAGACAATATTCGTATTCTCGGTATTGAACTGGAACTAGCTTGCAATGGAGGCTCATGCGGGGGAATATCATTAAAAATATTTACATGTGAAAAGAATGCCCCGCATGAGCCTCGTCTGAAGGTAGTTCCAGTTCAATACCGAGAATACGAAAATCGTCTATTGTGTAATTACTTTTCACATTCAATTGAAAACTGCTCTATTAGATGGCATTGATTTGGTGATATAACATGGAAATTAAGTAAACACAATATCGTTATTTCGGCGGGACAGTGTGCCTTTAACTACGCACTACATTAAAACGTTATTTTTTGGTGCGCACACCGGCACAAGTTGCTCGTTAATTATCAGTGCGCCTTACGACATGTTAACATTCATTTTAAAGCAGAAACACTCTCAAACCCCAAACGACCTATTTGCACGTCTTTGGAACCTATTTATTTTATTTTATTTTATTTTATTAGTCGGTGTGATATCGTAAGACTTTACCGACTTAATCAATGTAAATGTAAAGGCCTGTTTGCGATTTTTGTCGCGCTCTCCAATGCAACTTTTGTCGCAAGTGTAAACTAGCTGCGATTTCCTGTGCGATTCGGGTACGACATTTGCTTTAATTTGCTGTGATTTCCCAAAAATCGCTGCCAAGTTGCATCAGGTTTCGAACATGTTCGAAACCTCTGAGCTGCGACATCGCGCGACAAATCGCGCCCAAATCGCACTGAAATCGCCGCCCGTTTACACATACGATTTGAAGATGCAACTTGCGCGCGACAAAAATTGCACAAAAAATCGCCTGTGTAAACGGGCCTTAAAAAAATAACCCAGTTTTGTTGAAGGTGCATTGAAGCTATTAACAAGTGGCTATGAATGACCAATTAATTTTATAAAAAAAATGTACGTTGCCCGACGTTTTTCAAAGTTCTGTGTTGAGTCTTAGGAAAATGGCTAAAAACGGATGTTGTTTAGTTTCAAGTTCAAGACTTCATGTGACATTCTCCTCGTGGTTTTCTTGAAACATGATGAGCGAAGGTAATTATTCATAATTTAACCACATTTCTGACGCCCAAAACACAACAATGAATAGCATTTTGATTATATGTCCATTAGGGCATGATTTCTGTACGTATTAATACGTGCAAGGGAGGAGAGTTATTTGAGTGTTTGGGAGCTTTGACCTGCGACCAGGCTGACCAGCCTGCGACCAGGCTTGATCAGCATGCTGATTGCACTTGATCAGTCACGTAGTTGTGAGAATTTATGGATTCATGTTGGCATCTGAAAATTTGAAAATAAAATTAAACGGCTCGGCTTATACCGATGTCTTCAAAGTGGTTTATCCGTCCTGGTATTTTGCATTTAGTAGCCTGATTAAGAGAAAAAGCGGCGCGCCTAGAAAAAAAAACCCCGCCTTTTTCTTAGTTTTTGGCTTACAATATATTTTCCTTGGATTTCCGCCTTTTTCATTAAGTAGGATGCTATCTAGCCTCTGATTCTGAGACGGTCCGAGGTGGGTTGCTCGAGATCGAGAGCGCACGACCTGGGACCGTCTGAGCCAATCAATAAATGCAGCACAAATAATCACAAACAGGGAATCACAGAATCAACTCTGATAAACATAGTGCTGAGAAAAATCCATAAATTTCCTACTGGGCGTTAGCCCTAGTAACGAAATGGGGACCACACGAGGCACAGAAAAAAAATATTTGACCTCAGTGGGATTTTAATCTACGACTCCGACTCAATGCCACGAATTACCACTGCCTTATAGCTTATCACCCACGATCAGATCTCGTGCGGCCTCGTAGCTCTTTGTTCTCAACACTTAAAATTCATCACAGTAAATTTTCTAATTTCCCGTCCCAGAATCAGTCTAGATGACCTGGTAAAGGTTTGAAAGTGGCGCGCCTGTGATTTCCCACTGCCCCTTCTTCCTCTCCCTCTCTCCCACCCTATATCATGAACAACCTAACGGTGCAACCAAACGATGTCACGCAATAATGAACCAGGCCTTGGTTGTTGAAAAGATGGATATCGCCATCCATTGAATATAAAATCACTATACAATGGATAACATGTAATTGTTTTTTTTTTCTTTAGAGCGGTTTAAAACGTCCTTTGGCGATTGCTTTGGTTTTGCATTGCTACGCTTCGAGATTGGCTAAACAATCTCGCGCCACTCAAGTTCTCAACCAATCAGAAGTAAAACTAAAGTCAATCGTGACTTGTTGATTTCCCGCGCTTGGCGCCGGCGACACTGACTCGTCCCCAGTCGTCTCTCAATTAACGAGAGAAGCGCATATCGAGCTCGTATATCGTAGCGTATATCCCCCACGCGCGTCTCCCGCGTCTTGTCTTGCTGTTTTGATTGGCCAGAGTAATCACACTGGATTCCGGTCGATCGTATTCTCGGTATTGAACAGGAACTAGCTTACAGTCGAGACTTATGCGGGTAGTTCCCCCGCATGAGCCTCGACTGCACGCTAGTTCCAGTTCAATACCGTGAATACGAATATTGTCTGTTGCGTGACGTGACAACAATCATCAGTGGAAGTTTTTATAGTTTTTTCTTTTCCACTTTTCTCAGTGCACAACTATGATGAAACTTCAAATTTCATGGTCTTTAGTCGAGCCTGGTTCATATTCTAAGTTACTGCTGTCGACACAGCGGAAAAACCGCCACGCATGCGCTCTGAAAATCTTGACCGTTACAAATTCAAAATGGCGGACGACAAATCGTATTTTGCTACGTAATTAGGGACCAGTTTGCAACCGTTTACATGAGCTGGAGACTGTGCCTTCACGCCGAATTTCAAGTTCAATTCTTTGACGTTTGTGAGTTCGTTTCTTTCAGTAATTCGACTTGGTTTTCCAAACATTTTGGCCTTTGCTTTACGGACCGTAACGACAGCTGTATATGATGATAGCTGCCCCAATCGTCCGTGGTTTTTTCCATTTATTAAGGTCATTCATAAATGATTAAGGCCAGGACTTCGGTTGTCGAAAGTTTGTGAATTTTCAAAGAAAATATCAAATATGACTTTTTTTTCGTTCTAATGACTTTTTGTAAATGCCTTTGAAAGATGGAAACCTAAATACATGCGAAGGAGTCTCACTGGCTTCGAATTTCGTCTTCATCTTCACGCTTACCTTCCCGACGAGCAGTCTTACGAACGGTAAGCAGATCATCTTGTTTATCTGGGCTGTTGTCTATGCCTTTTCTTGTGTTATGAGATTTTCTCATCAATGTAAACAGCTTGTTTCTTATAAGCGTTATTTTCAAAGTAATGTATTTAAACATAACTTGGATGAATAAACATTTTTTGAGTTCAAGATCTTTCTTGTTGTTGTTCTTGTTCGTCCATCTTATCTAGTTGTGTCGCGAACGCGGCGACGATTTCCCGCCTTTTTCGTCGGGACGCACCCAATACGATGTCAATATCAATTAGGCTGGTGACTTGACAGCAAACCGGCTAAACTGCAACAAAAACATGGCAGTTGTGTTGACGTTTTTTTAAGAAAATGTTTTGTGCTAAAGCACCCAGAGTTTTATGGAGCAAGGAAAATGTTTTGGCAAGTCCTCAAAATATAGATTGTTGGGGGAAAATTTCCTGTTTGACTAAAATAGAGTCTTTAAACTGTGGATTTCAAGAACGTGTGAGCCTCTGTGTGCGGCATTACGAAGAGGAAAAACAAAAACACCTAAGTGTCTGCTGTTTCCCGACACGCTCCTGCAATGACAAGTGCTCTGGCAAACTTACCGCTTGTCCACAGCGTCTTATTACAGTGTTCGAGGGATTGTTCAGTGGGGGCAAGATGCCGTCGGGCAGAATTTGTCAAACCCATTTAATGCAGGCCGACAAAGATGCTCGTATCATTGAAAACAAAAATTATATTTCTCCCAGAAAGGTGAGCCACTCTGCACATTTGTTTTTTTATTATTACTATTTTGCAAGAGAGCAAAAGTCGAAAAAATATTTTTTTTGTAATAGCGTCGACATTCAAACAGTCCAAGGGAAGACACCGGAGATGTGAAGGTCTCGCCAAGGGATCCCCCAAAATGGTGTGAACTAATTAAGCAGCTCGAGAGGCTGGAGCATGAGAATGAACGCTTAAAGGAAAGGTCCAAAAAGTTAGGTATTGAAAACTCAAACCTGAAGGACCAAATTAAAGGTGTGTTGAATTTTAATGGGTTTGTAAAAATTATTAAAAGTTTAAATGGGTTTCCATAACATTTAAAGGGTTTTTCAAGCCAGCTTTTTCATGAAACATTTTGTTTCAGTTGAGACCCACTTAATTGTACTGTTGATAAATTCAAATGCACCTCACAACTACTTTAAATGCTACAATTTGACCGGTCATCTGAAGAAGTCTAAATATAGTCTATAGCTATTTTTAGCAAGGATAACATTAACATTTGCAGATATGGAACAACAAAACAAGGACAAACAGAAACATCTTGAAGAGGCCAAGGCTGAGATTGACAGTCTTTTAGAGAAAGTCAGAGGTACCAGAATATAACATGATTGCCTTCAGTCGAATTCACACTGTGAACTATGTATTTTTACCCAAGGCATAAAAAGCCTAAATGCTGTACTAGTACAAACTGACAGAGATTTTTAACAACATACAGATCTTAAGGAAAGCAGACCTCATGATTGGATTTTGACTGAATCAACCTGTTTTTTTTATAACATTTTACTTCGCTAATATTCCCCCTAAGCTCACAGGGAAATTTTTCTACACAGGTTTTAAGGGGGAAAGATACTGTTATTTCAACTAAATAAATAATAATATTTTGAAATGAAAATAAACATGGAGAGAGCAATTACTTTAATTACACCCTGTAGATTCTGTAAATAAAATTAACAATAACTTTTAGGTCAATCATCATTCAGTGAGTCAGTGCACAGTTTCCACAAGGCACTGACACATCATTACACAATGGGTGGCAAACATCTGTACAACCCCACTGACATGGAAGAGTTTTGTGAAAGTCACGCTCCGGATTTATTCAAGCAAGTGTACACAGCAATTGTCAATGACTCAAAGGAAGCACCTTCAGTAAAAAGGTTGGAGCTGCAAAAAATAAGGACTGTTGCTATTCTACACAGTCTGTGTTTTTATCGCAATCAGGTATTTTCCTAGCAATAAAATATTTCAATATTGACTTCGTGAACTGGTGATATAGTAAAGTGGTTTTGTTTGTATGTTCAAATTTTCGTAAGGTTCTCTTGTAAGGCAATATAACTATATAACTGCTGTAGATTTGTACTCTTTAGTGGTTTTAATCCACAAATTATCATAACAGTAGGAGAGGCCAACATTGCAAATGACCACTCATTGTTGTTTTAACTGTAAGAATCTACAACTGGTACTTTTCCCAAGAAGAATGTAATTTTTAAATGAACCACATTTTTTTACTAGAAAATTTGCCCCATTCAAAAAGCAAATGGTCTAAACCTGAAGATGAGTGGTGCAAGCTACAGTGCATTGATGTCTGGAATGATCCTTGGCTACAGTTGCCACCCAAAAACTGTAAGGAATCATGAAAAGGCATTAGCAGAAGCAAACAAAAAGGAAGTTTCAAAGAGAATAATGGAAGCCACAGCTGTAAGGAAGATAATTAAGTTTAATTTTTTTTTTGTGCCAGAATAAAACTTACATGTAGGCTGACTCCAGCAAATCTTGCTTAGCTCCACCATTAGCATATTTATGCCAGTTCCCCAACTCATCATAGCATTGACAATGAGGATAATGGCTTACTGAAATTTTCTTTACAGTATCTTTAAATTTTTGGTTAGTCTTCTCAAAAAAAAAACATGAAGGTAAAAAATGGACAGGTTTTAGAAAAATTCCTCCCATACACAGTCAAACATATATTAAACCATCCAACTTAGCCAAAGTACTTGTAGATGTAGTGATATTCCTTATTGTACATACAGCTGCTAGCCATTTTGACTTTGCACAGAATACTGCTGAAGTTTAACACTACATGTTTTCTTCCACGTGCTGGATGTGAAACTTCAGTTCTACCAGGTCCAAAAATAAAAAATGACCTAACAGTTCAAGGAGACAATGATATACATTCACAAATTACTTGGCTTTCATTCCTTTTTTAGAAAAAGCAGTTTATGCTCCTCATTGAGGATGATATTCATTTCATTCATACAATCGGCCAGCCTACAACCAGTACCACGAGTACTGCTTGGCACATGTGCACAGGCTTACTGGATGTGCAAGACCAAATTCCAGCAGTGCCAAAACCTCAGAACACCAGCAAGCTTCATCGCACTGTTCCAGTAACCATGAAGAATGGCACAGTAAGACAGTGTAGGGGTGGCATTGATGTAACATCCATACTGCAACACTTTTCTAAGGCTTTAAATCAGTTCTTTTCTTCAAGCTATTTAAGTTCCTTGCCAGTGGGACACAGAACTTTGGACATGACAAATGCACAGCAAAGTTGTGAAAACCTGAGGTAAAAAACAGAAAAAAAGCAAGAAAAACAACTCTTATAAATTTGTCTCTCAAAATAATTTTATGTTTAATAATTACTCTGAGTTGGCTTCAGATAGGCAAAGTGCGCGAAACAGAGAAAACATCTACACTGCCTTCAGATTCCATCACAATTTCGTCAGGCTAATAAAATTCAGAAAAGAAATATCTTTCAGAACTCATAGAAGATATGTGTTTTGTTCAATTTCCTGCTTTTTTAACAAGGTTTCTTTGAACAAAAGTCACTCACTAAGTTGCTAGGTTTTGTAAACAAAAACCGTGGTGGGAAAAATCTGTAATGCCTGTGGGCAATCAGAGTGTGCATACTATTGCAGCCATATAAAAATGCTTAATAAATCAACACATTAAAGAATAAGAGACTGATAAGCATTTCATTAAATAAATAAAATAAATAAGTACATCAATCCCTCTTTTCAGAGTGTATTCAGATGAAGACAGACAGGAGTTAGAACTCCTGAGGACAACGTGGCTCATTGATGAGTTTGAACAAACCCTCAAAAGTGTCCACAACTACCGAGAGGCACTCACACACCTTCTAAGGGAGGCTCCCACACTAGAGGAGTACTTGCAGAAGTTTGTTGTCGTATTGAGTGGCGACTTCCCCACCTGGAAATATAACAAGATTATTGCAGAGGTTTGTTACATGTCAATATACTGTAATTCTGGGCTTAAAATTGGTACATGTAGTTGCATGATTATTTGCCAGCTGTCTGACATCCTGTATCATGCAGCAGAAAACAAAGACCTGGTGGAAAACATCAAGCTGTTTCTACATGCATTCACCGAAAAGAAGGTTGAAATATTTCATTCCGTTTTAAGAAGGTTTGTTAAAACATGACAATTACTTGTATAATTACATTTACAAACAAATTTAAAGCCATAGAGGATAATAAACATTCAGTGGTAGGCCCTTTACCAATTTCATTCAAATCATATATCACTGTATCATACAAATGCCATCATTCAAATCTTATTTATTGTAATAAACATTTTTGTAGAGATTATTTTACCTTTTGTTAATTTCCTAGAAATGTTCCTGTATGGGCAGTTCCTGCTGAGATCCAAACAATGGCACATGCTTTGAGTGGCAGGAGGTTCAATGATGACTTTTTGGAGTGGTTTCTTCCCGAATATGCAAGAGGCCGAGGTACCAAGCATATGGCTGAACTGGTTTTTGCTGCTGCAGAATTCTTCATTGAATTGTTTTGTGAAGTCTGGGCCACACAGGGTCAGACTAACAAGATTCCTAGAGGAAGGAAGAAATTTCAGGTTAGTAACTACATGTTTACTGGCTCCTAGAGTCTTTAGGTTTACTCTACCTGCCCATTCAGTGTACATGATACTTAAATAAAAGTAATTCACAACACATTCAGCGAATGGCATTCACTTAGGGAAATATGCAGGGCCAAAAAGCTAACATAATATCTAGACAACTTATTTTTTTTTGTTTTGTTTTTGTTTTGAAGTCATATTATTTACCTGCGCTTGACGCAACAATGGATCAACGGTGCCTTCCCCTGGGCTATTTGTTTCTGGGAAAAGAGCCGGATCCCATGCTAGCATGTGACCTTAGCACATGCCCAGTCAGCGATGACTACAATCACACAGTTGTACGTCTCACATGTGGCCACACATTCCACAAAGGATGTTTGTTGCAGGAGTCTGAACATGATGTTGAACACAACTATGCAATGGATCACACAGTGAAATGTCCTGTTTGTTATGGACCATTGCAGAAACACATGCAAGAACTTGCGACCACGTTAAACCGGTAAGATACAGTGCTGTATACATGTAATATAATTGACCTATTATTTGATGTATAAATGTATTATTGACATATTGATGCACATGTACTTTCCTAAGAAAAGTGCCATCAGGAATCAAAGTACTATTAATTTAAATTGGACAAAAATCGAGTGCCAGAATAATTTAAATTCTATTGCGTTTTTTGACATCCTTTTAAGGCTAAAATTATTTAGCAAAGATGTAAGTAACTATCCGTGATAACCCCAACAACAATTTCTTATCAGAGCCAGAGAAAATGAATTTCGAAGCTCACAAGCTATAGGCACAATCTCATGTGATTTTTTAAAATCGTCTATAAAGCGATTCAGTGGAACTTCGAAATTTGTTTTCGATGTTTGGTGTTGTTAGAGAAGATTTCTTTTGATAATACGTCACACAAAAGTTTGCAATAAGGTGTAAATAATTTTGGTTCGTACTTTTGTCTACTAAATACTCAAAGTCCTGGCGGATTCCACCTTAAATATTTATTACCAACCTCCATCCGATTGTTTGAAGTTCTATTTCAAACAGAAACGATGACTGACAACAATAACTGCGTAAAATCGTTTCAAAAAATGTACCTACCTGTGACAATTCGATGTCTTGTTGATTTCCAAACTTAGATATCTGGCAGGAGGCGCGGACGATGTTAGAAATGATGATGATGAAGACGACGATGAAGACACCACCAAAGATGAAACAGATGATGAAGAAGACTTCAGTGACGACAACATCGATGACAAAACGTACAAGGAACAAGTCGAAAAAATTCAGCAACAGGCGGTCGCGCGTTTCTCGTCCTTAACCAGGATAAACAGGAAAGATGAACCATCCGCCTAAGAACTTTCCTCGTATCTAAATCTCGCAACTGTCCCATTTGTCAATGGCCGGAGGATGAAATGTGGAAGGTGAACAGTTCCACACAAAACCACCAAAAACACGGAGGGCAACAGCCTTCCTTCGCGTTCGTTCCACTGCATACGATGGCTAAAAACTGTTATTTCATGAGCCATTTAAAATGAAAACGCCAGTGATAAATCCATTAGTTTTAGTCAAAACCTAAGAAAGATTGAAGGTAACTTGAAATATTCCCGAGATCAAATATTATTGTGTTTTCTCTATTCTCGAACCGCGTGGTCATCCGCCATTTTGAACTCAGTTAACGATTCGCGCAGGCGCATTACTTGGTAATTACGTCATAACAATCAGCCAATCAGCGGTTTTTCCGCCTTGTCACTGCTGTCTGCTTGATTGATTACTCGGTCGAATCGAAAAACATGGCGGGATGTCGCCAATGGAACATCATGCGAGCTGAGAAGTATCCTTCCGTGGGGGGTTGCCTTGCGCGGGAAATCGCGTATCGATCGTCGCAGCGCTTTTCTTGTGGACATATTAAGAGGTGTGTTTTACACAACAAGGAAACAGCTGAATGTGAAATGAACGATTTTCAAGCTAAGAGCAGAACAGGGTAAACATCATGGTCAACTTTCGCGGATTTTTCTTACCCAAAGAAGAGAACGGTAAAGAAGATGGCGCGAGCTCTGAACCCGACAGCGAAAGTGACAATGACGATTTCGAAAATCCCGACTACCACGATATCATTCAGATCGCTCGAGGAACATATCAGTACCTTAACGGGGCGAAAACACGATGCGTCGCAGAAAGGTTAAGAGAACTTGTCTATCGCAACGGATGTTTTGTTTTGAAGAGGGAGCAAGTTATACGCGCTCGATTTGACCGCATGTTTTCCTGTCCATGGTGGATGGTTGAATTGTTTGAGATCAAGACAAGTTCCAGAACGCAACGAACAGAAAGGATTCCATCTTACAGTATTAGATGTGACGATGGCGTTGATAAATCTCTACTCTCGTTGTTCCTGATACAGGGGTGCTTTGTAAATCAACAGCATGCTGCTGCTTTTTTGGAATTCATCGAAAGCAGAAATTTGAGACCAACGTTTGTGGATCTGCTGAAAAACTTGCGGGAATTTGGAAGCAGTGGTGAACTGAACAGTGAAATTGCTAAACAAATCCAAACAAGTTTGGCCTTCACGCGTAAGTTTTTGCCATAAATTTGTTCATCTAGCTTAAACCAAAATAGTAAATTTCACATCATTTGCATTGTCACGCAATTTTGTCAAAAAATTGCGCGACGATGCAAAATTTACACTACCCGGGCGGGAGTAACCAATCGATAAAATCGAAAGGATTTTTAAAATTGATTTGATTGATATTGACTGTAGCAAATGTAATGCTATTGTTTTATTCATTTCTTACATTCATCTGGCTAGTGTAAAACTTTTGATTGGTCAAAATTGTATGTAGCAATAAATGATTTGATACTCTGGTCTAAATGAACATAATTAATTATTTGTCATCCAATAATGATTGATTTAGTTCATTATTTCTCTCCTTGACAGAAATGGGGGAAAACCAAAAAAATATGTTTTTTTGACACCAAAATGCAGTTGCACCACCATGGCATACCAGCTTTGCTAGCCTGTGAACTGGCTTTTTTGGGAGGGAATTGGGTTAGCCAGGGTGGACTGGGGAGGAATGAGGGGGCGACAAAGCCTTCGCCTTTTCCCCAGTCTGCGCTCGGCTCACTTGTTCCTGTTCACAGGCTACAGCTTTGCCAAGTATGTTTGTGGCTGACAACTACAGAACAAATTATTTTGTGTCTATATGTTCAAACCCTTGTTAAGAAAGGAAATTTGGCATCCTATGATCTGGACCCTATGATCTGTGGTTATTGTTTTTCTTCATTATTCCGATAAATGAATTTACTGTGTGTGCATTTTATGTTGCTGAAAGATAACAAAGATACATGGCTATGATCTATCTCAAATTATTCATATTGTAATGCTTTTAACCAGACAATACAAGAGAATAGTATGGTGGTTTATTCACTAGCATTTTGCACTTATAGACATGTGTATATGTATATGCTCCATGGCGATGCATGTCCAAATTACAAGCTTGCACAACTTGATCTGGATCCTGACAACCTCTAATCACATATCAAAAGTTTTTAGATTGCTCAATACCTTGTATTGTAAAATTACTTCGTGAGTGGCAAGTAAAAGTACATTTCTTTGTGTACTTTGTTTATTCACTCATTGCTGTACCTTGCATGCAAAGCAGATTTTGCATATTGGCAGTTACAGGCAGACACATTACAAAATCCAACTTCCAAAAGGGTGGGTCGTTAAAGAGGGGAGCTTAATAGAGCTTTTACAGTACTGATTACATTCACTTAATTTTAAATAGAAAAACTGGTGATAAAAGAACACTTTATCAAAAATGCTCTTTGACTCCATGCTTAAAGGTGGAAATAGGCTTCTTGTATTGGGGTACCATCATTTTTGTCCAAATTTATTAATCTCAAGAAATTTAAATGCACAGAATTACCATATTTCTCAAATAATAGCTGGAAACATGGGAACACTTTTTCAAGGGAGCAATAAATAAATCTATTATGGGAGCAATTATTCTGAGAACCTCCTGCAAAATAGTCGGAGGGTCAATGATCAATCAAGAGGCACAATAATTATTTTGTGTTTTCTTTGAAAAGTAAAACAGATTATGTTGATAAATGTAAACAAATTAATTATTTTATTTCTATGTTTTAATTTTTAAATTAATCAATCCATTTAATTACCTGAGAAAATCCCCATTGGGGACATGGTAAATAAAGTAGGCATGTTTGTATGTCTGTATTACATTTTGCTTATCATAAGTCATATTCTTTTGTGTTTTTTGATTTCCTTAGCCACAGGGAAAGCCTTTTTGGTACCAGAGCTGACCAAAGTTGCCCATCGTCTGTTTCCACGTCATGTTAGAACACTGTTTTCATCTTCTGAGCTGACAGTGCTTCAAGACATTGCTAAGGCACTTGAAAGTGAGCCTTGGATTCTGGGTTACCAGTCTGTCATGCAAGAACAATTTGGGATATCAGGCTGCGAGGTGAAAATACCATCATTTGTCAACTGCAACCTTACGGACGAAATGCCTGTAGTGAATCGCGATGCTTTGTACATTTACAATGCTCTGTGCAAAGATACATTTAAGTATGGTCACACCTTTGTTCCCCTCTGGAAGTTGAAACGTAACAAATGTTACGAGCCGCCATTCACGCCTAGAGTTTATCGTGTTACCACCTGGGAAGAAAGCCTAACACATCTGAGGGAGATTGATGTTGTGAAGACTGCTGGTGATGCCCTTGGTGATGCACGCTCTGTGTTTTTGCCGCACATTCGTGGCTATGAGCAAACTATTGTTAGAAGCATCTGTAAGATGATGAAGAAGAGTCCATGGGTCAGTGACATGGAGTTAGATGAGAAGGTAAGTGGAATATAATGCTCACCATTATACTGTGAGTCATACTGTAAATCCTCTATTAAGCCCCCCCCCCCCCCCCCCTAAAAAGCCCCCATCTCTAATAAGCCCCCCCCCCCCCCCCCTCGGAGGCCCTCCTTTTTGGAACAGGCAATTTTGCTCCCCCCCCCCCGCCCCGCTCTCGCATCCTTATAATCCTGTACTTTTTCTCCAGACTTCTGCTTCTGTTTTGTTCTATAGAATCTTTTAATCTAATTTAGTTGTATATTCGGTGGCATTTGATGAGATAACATGGAAATTAAATAAGCAAAATTTCGTTATTTCGTTGGGACAGTGTCCATCTTACCGCAAAGTAAGGGTATCAGTGTTCTCATGTAGGTTGTATATAGTCAGACTTCTATTAAGAGGCACCCTCATGGAAGGGACAAGTGGCCGCTTCAGTAATATTTAATCCGTATGACAACCATCGGTAACTCTGATGTTTCATTTTGTCATTTCCTAGGTCTTTGGTGGCGATGCAGACCAACTGAAGGCAGCTAAGCTGATAACAACAAGTCCCGTAGCAGTGTTGTCAGGGAGGGGTGGGTGCGGCAAAACGCATGTCGTATCTACAGTGTTATCAAAGGCATTGAAACTAAAAAGAAGTCAAATCACAGCTGAGTCGTGTGCCAAACAAGATGAATGTTCCTTCGCTGAGAATTCCCAAAGTTCATCTGATGCCTCTCAAAACGTTTTTCAATGCTGCTCCAAGCCACCTGCAACTGCGCGGTGTTCTGCTATGGAAACCCCAGTTAAAGAAGAGAACTCCACTCAAAATGTAGAGATGTCTCAAAGCCAGAGCAAGAAAACTGACCCTAGTGGTGATTCCGTATTACTGACGGCACCAACTGGTAGAGCCGCTTCCATTTTGGGTAAACGCACAGGGCTACAGTCATATACGCTGCATTCTGTAGTATTTAGCTACCTCCGTTGGCTCAAGGAAGTTAAGAGTGGTGAAAAACCTTCAGCCTGGAAGTTTTCAGATGTCAAGCTTCTTGTTTGCGATGAGAGTTCACTCATATCTGTCAAGACGTTCTCCACTTTAATAAACATAATCATGAAGAAAGCGTCGCTGCAACAGATCATTTTATTAGGTGACAAGAATCAGCTACCATCAATTGAACCAGGGAATTTCTTGAGTGACGTATACCAAGCGCTTTTGCCTCATGGCTACAGTGTCACATTGAGGACCAATCACAGGGCTGAGTCTCAACTGATTGTCGAAAATGCAAGCAGGATTTCCCGCCAAGAGATGCCGTTTTTCCCAGATGACCCGAAGAAAGGATTCATTTCGCTGTGCTGTCAATCAAAACAAAGTGATGACGCAACTGATTCTGATGACATGGCTATCACACAGATGGTGCGAGATTTGCTTGAAAACAAAATATCAGCGGTCACATTACCAGGACCTGATAAATCGCAATTTATTGCTTTCCGGAGAAGAGACTGCTTAAATATCAATGAACTCTGCGCGCGTCATTACAACCAGCATTCAATCAAGAATCCCAAAGGAAAATTTGACTTTCAAACTGGAGATAAAGTTTGTGTTAAGAAGAACATCGTCTGCTTCGATGCTTATACGAAGCAGGAGGTGAAGTTCTGTAACGGAGAGATCTTCTTCATTAGAGATGTTATTGAAGAGGAGGATAACCGTAAGATGAAAACCACGTACTTTGCTCTGGACAATGGAGAGAAGATAATGAAGGTTGATGTCAAGATGTTGAAGAAGGCTAAACTTTGCCATGCATGGGCCAGGACAATCCACACCTACCAGGTATGCTCGTAACCAAATTCTCCGTACTTGTTACTTTACGTTTCCTAGAATTATGGTTTTGGGAATGTGGTGGTATATCAAGACAAAATAATCCGCCAAGAGCAGCCAAAATCAAAATTTTTGAAAAATACCAAATTTCATTTCGTAAAATTAATAAAAAAAAACTAGCGCCATAAGAAAGTACTGCTTACCCCTTTAACTCCGAAGAGTGCAAAAAATCAAAATTCAAGAAAAATCCCAAATTTCATTTTGTAAAATATTGAAAAACAAATGGTACCATGCAAAAGTACTGCCGAAGAGGTTTCATTTGAATGGTCACACCATAGGATTTCGTCAACAGACTCAAAAGTTAGAACTACACTACATGTCTCCATAATTGACTCTGGGAGTGAAAGGGTTAAGATC
The DNA here is from genome assembly GCA_024195265.1 of Dendrophyllia cribrosa. Classification (NCBI taxonomy): domain Eukaryota; kingdom Metazoa; phylum Cnidaria; class Anthozoa; order Scleractinia; family Dendrophylliidae; genus Dendrophyllia; species Dendrophyllia cribrosa. The sequence continues at coordinate 46,415,557 of JAJLRJ010000004.1, forward strand.
TTGTCACACGTAGGATTTCATTGACAGCCGCAAATTATCATAACCGCAGTTTACATGTATATAATTTCTTTTATATCTTCATACCATGTAATCGCAGTTGATACTAAACATTATGAAGGTGCCTGAGCACGCACAAATGGATTTTAATTTGTAAAATTGCCTATCTCCTTTGTATTGTGGCTGCACGCCATTCTTCGAAAGCCAACATACGAATTCCGTGCTTATATTTTAGCGCGCCATTTTTCGAGGGTTTTTTATGTAAATACAAAGGACCTTCAGCGACACACTAGGCGATTTGACCGTGGCGAAATTGATCGCCGGCAAAAATCGCAAGCCAATCTCTTCGCGAACACACTTGTCGATTTTTTTTTTCATTTGTCGACCACATTGATGCTTCCACGAAGTCCGCTATTTTGAGTTTTGACGTAACGTAATCTAAATTTCGCTATTGTAATAGCGGAAGTGAACAGTTTTTCCGGCAACATGCCAGGTATCAGCGATTTCGTTTGTTGCAGCGATCAGTATCCCAGGCGAAAATTGCCGTCGCTGTAGCAGGCACACCTAGCGATTTTTACCAATCGCTGCAATCAGCATGTAAAAATTGATTGGTGTGCCGCTGGGTTCAGCAACGAGAACGTTGATGTTCAACATCGACACTGTTACCTAAAGCCAATACAGTCGAACCTCCATATGCGACCTCCTCTTCTAAGCGACCACTTTTACATAATACCGAATTGTTTCCAGTCAAATCATTACGGTTGAAACCTCTCGTTAGCGACCACCCCTCACAAGTGACCGCGACCACTTTCAACACTGATGATTTTGTAATTTTCTATTGTTTTTAGCCTCTGTACCACAACTCCAATACGATACATTATTTTGCGGTGATAGGTGCTTTGTACATTGAAATTACTATATGTTCATAGAGCAGTTTTCAATAGCCCTTTTCGCGATTAACCTTTCTCATTTGCATTACAATAAAATTCAACATGATTGCGAGGCAATTTCGGGCAGAAACTACAAAATTGCCTCGCAACCACGCTGATTTTTATTGTAATGCAAATGAGAAAGGTTAACCGCGAAAAGGGCTATTGAGTGTGAAAAGTAATTACACAGTTGCTTTGGTTTTTCATTGCTACGCTTTGTGATTGGCTAAAAAATCTTTTCGCGCCACTTTCTTGACCAATCAGAAGTAAAACCAAAACCAATCGTGACTTGCTCGCACGCGTTTTCCCGCGCTTGGCGCCGCCGACATGTAATTGCTTCGAGCTCTGATTGGTTCATTGGATTGTTTACGACTGCTGTGATTGGTCAGAGTAATTACTTTGGTTTTGGTTTTGCACACTCAATTGAAAACTGCTCTATTAGAGCAGTTTTCAATTGACTGTCGAAAGTAATTACACAATTGCTTTGGTTTTGCATTGCTACGCTTTGTGATTGGCTAAAAAATCTCGCGCCACTTTCTCGACCAATCAGAAGTAAAACCAAAACCAATCGTGACTTGCTCGCACGCGTTTTCCCGCGCTTGGCGCCCGCGACATGTAATTGCTTCGAGCTCTGATTGGTTCATTGGATTGTTTACGACTGCTGTGATTGGTCAGAGTAATTACTTTGGTTTTGGTTTTACGACACTCAATTGAAAACTGCTCTATTCAAAGTTAAGACTCCCTCGCATTTTGAGTGGTCGTTTAGGGAGGTTCAACTGTATAAAATTATGTCGTAGTTTAATTTTGTCCTTGGTTCAATTTTTATTTTCCATTCTTCTGTTCTATGTTAATATATGATAATGAATATAAAACAAAGGAAAATGAAAATTGAACCAAGGATAAAATTGAACTGCAACTTACACCTAATTGCAGTAACGTTGTCATAGAAAAATGAAAAATGAAAAAAGCCAAATAGGAATTAATTACCTTAATCATCATTCACAGCGACACGCGGCACGATTAAGCGTGCAGCGGCTATTGTTAATTTAAATTAAGCGTGCAGCGGCTATTGTTATTTGTATGTCTATTGAATTCCTATTGGCCTTCTTTCATTTTTCGTTTTTACATTTTTCATTTTACTATGACAACGTTATTGCAATTAGGTGTATACATATTGTACACATATACATATCGCTCTCACAGGGTTCAGAGATTGACACTGTTGTGTACGTTGTCGGAAGCCCTATTTACCAAACCTGCCAACACGTCTACACTGCGGTCACTCGAGGTGTTCGACAAGTTATAGTTGTCAACGATCCCAAAAATTTGGAATCAGCAGTGAAGATGAAGCCATTCGCAAGAAAAACAAAGCTGCAGCAGTTTCTTGCTTCAGATTTACAAAAGTCCTCTGTCTCTGATAAAACGGAAAGTGATGTAGAGGAAGATGTCACAGTTCCTTCAACTAGTGACATAACCAGCCAATGCCTTGACAGTGATGATGACAACGATGACGTATTTTCCAGTCAGAATCGTAACCAATCAGGTAGTACTGCTATTGGTAATTTATGTTCCACTCAGGATCTTCAGATAGTAAACCGGTGCAGAATTGACGCAGGCACAAACGCATGCTGGGAAGATGAGTTTAAAGAGGAAGACGAAGAGGAAATCCTTGCTTGGGCCTTAGAAGTAGAAAGCTCCCAGAATCAACATAGTGGTTGTAGCACAATGACTGGGAATGATTTTCGCATCTCAAGAAATAATTTAAGGATTAAACAAGAGAGACGGGACATTGTAGAGTGCCGAACCATGCAAGGGTCTGATTCTGCTGTGGAAGGCAATAGCGATCATACGTTTGTGGGTTTTGGAGATTTCTTCGCCGATAGCAACACTCCAACAGTAAAGAGCGAGAAGCTAGATGAAGAGAAAGCTGGTGCGATAGACAGATCCTGTTCACAGTTCTCTGGAAGTCTGGCTGGTCTTGCATTGAGCGCTATAAACACGTTTTCATCTTCGGTCAATCAAGTATCGCCGTCAGCAAACAGTTCAAGTGTTGTGCATAGCGATAGCCCCCAAACATATCCAAATAGATTCTATGAGAGTTCTACATTCCCTACGCCTCCACAGACCCCACCCAACGTCAGGAAAACCCTGTCTACTTCAACAAAGCACGTTTCTAACACCGTCCCAGAGAAAGTTAATCGGCAAAGATCGGCTTCTTTCCCAAACTCTGGAGGGACCCCAGCTAAAGGCAGACGGAGATCATTTACAGCAAGGTACGATACTTGGTGTCATGTATGCAGAAGTCCTATCCGCGCTGGTGTAGATGAAATAACTCACTTGGAAAGTGGCTCAAGTAAATCATGGGTGCATCAGAAATGTACACTATTTAGGAAAGAACGGTAGCCAATGTCAGCTGGCTGACTTACTTGACTTATTCCTCTTTGCTCCGTCCGGAGCATAGAGCCTCCACAGCAGCTTCCATCAAAGTTACTCCCCCTTCCAGTCCTTGGGGACCGTCCGTGGTAGATTTATGTGCTATGTTAGTTTCCATCCACCCGTCAGGTGGTTGGCCTGGGGAGCTTTTCGTGTGCCTATTGGCCTCAGGAATTGTTGGAGTGTTTCCACCAAACTTTTAACCTAAGTACACCGCTATACCACGATGAGACACCTCCTGGGAGAATGTGGGGTCCCTGGTCGCTCCGACTGGGCAGGAGTCAGAGTCAACGACTAGCTAACGCTAAATTGGTGGACATGACTACAATTGTCTCTCTGAAAAACCAGCATCCCGTTTCTCGAAAGTCCCGTTAACGTTTCGGTGACAGAGATATATTAAAAAAAACTATGGATTGATGATGTGGTGTTTAGCTCGCAAACCAGTCCGACTTGTTTCGTCAACTTAGAATTTCATTGCTTAACTTTCAAAACCAAGAAAAAGTATTAATCTTTAATGTAAACATTGTGCACATATATTAGCTTTCCGGGGTCTGAAAAGTTATCTGGACTTTCGAGAAACGGGCCCTAGTGTCGTAAGCGATCATCTCAATTCAGCAAGCATTTTTATTAAATCTCGTTTGAAACATTTCTCAGTGAAAGGCTGCATTTAGAAGCCTCCGTAAGCGACCATCTCTCCTAAAGCTGCTGTTACACGTAACAATTTTTTTTCGTGCAACTTGTCTCGCAAAAAATATTGTTGCAAGTTGCACACACACTTTTTACGTGTAAAACCCCTTCATGCAACTGAATTTTGTTTTTTTAAGTTGCACGGAAAGTTGAATCGTTTTCTACTTTCTGCAACAAATCAACAAATATTTTCAAGTTGCACAACAAAAATACGTGTTACATGGCTCTTGCTACTTGTTTCGCCGTACTCTTTAGTCAACAGATGCGTCCGTGATTTGTCAACTTACGCAATTTTTTTCGCGAGACAAGTTGACAATTGTAATGTGTAATATTGAACGTGCAACTTGCAACACATTTTTTTGAGAGACAAGTTGCAGGGAAACTTGTTACGTGTAACAGCAGCTTAAGTGACCACGTTTTCTTCGGGTGGTCGCTTACGAGAGAGTCACATGTATTAGTTATGATTGACTATCAAGTGGAGAATTGAAACCAATAGTACAGATATTTAATAGCGTAATAAAATCAACCACATAATTGTTATTTTTTGGCAGAAATAACCCTATAGTTTTTATTTTTGTTCAAGGTTAGGGTTAGGTTAGGGTTGAATCCGCGTTAAAAAATAGCTTGTAAAATTTTCGCCATTTCAAACTACTAAAAAAATGAGAAACTGCTATTGGCTTCCAGTAAACACAATAAAATGCATATTTTACCGGGTTTACATTTTAGCGAACTTTTACAGTGCTCGAAAACAACGTTGAAAATAGAAGGCATTAGAAGATGGTACTACGAATGTTTTACTTTTATTATATTTCTCGGTATCTCCAGTTTTCCAACATGTTGTTGTCATTTGCGATCATTTACTATCCAATTAATGTTACAGTTAAATATCGTGTTGCAGCAAAAGAGAACACTTGCTTCCAAAGATATTCAATGTTTTTATTACACAAAGACATAGATATTAAAAGCAGAATTTGTGTAGAAAGGGTGAACTTTTAATGTTTTAAAATATTATGTCTTTGAGATATTAGATACGGACATGTGTTTCGTAAAGCCTGGTTCACACTAGCGACATAATAAGAACATGGACATAATGACAAAGAAAATATCAGTTTTATGTTTATGTCATTATGTTCCTATTATGTCGTTATGTGATGTTGGCTTTAACACTGTAAAATTACTACCGGCCTGACCAATGGATGAAAATCAATGATCGGAAATCAGTCGATATACACCACTTTCATAATGGCGGCCGATTTATTTATTCTTTTATATGTATGTTAATTAGCCTCACCAGCCTCGTTTAGAGTAAAAATTCTTTTGAATTTTGCACATGTTACCGAGGCCAGTGAGGCTAATTAACATACATATAAAAGAATAAATAAATCGGCCGCCATTATGAAAGTGGTGTATTAATTTGTTAATTGTCATCGATTGGTATCTGCCAATTAATGACCAATCGATAATCACAGATAGATTTTCCTTAAACGATTGCTGTCTGATAGAAGATAGTAGATTAAAATCGATGCAGTTAACAATCACTGCATTTCCGTTCATCGATTGATCGTCGATTCTTAATAACAATCATTGATTGACATCGATTTTATCCTTTGTAACGTCTTGGTAATTATTATTTTTTTTTAATTTAAACCTGCGATCTTTGGACCTTTTGAATTAAAATTGTATTGTTTTTAATGAAACCTTGTTCATTTGAATGACTGACTATATTCTAATTTCGTATTTTGAATTCCTGATTTATCCCCTAAGTGTAAAAAAGCTAGAATTATCTGGCGGTTTTTAATAGCCCTTTTCGCGGTTAACCTTTCTCATTTGCATTACAATAAAATTCAACATGATTGCGAGGCAATTTCGGGCAGAAACTACAAAATTACCCGAAATTTCCTCGCAACCACGTTGACTTTTATTGTAATGCAAATGAGAAAGGTTAACCGCGAAAAGGGCAAATGGATTTGCATTGCTACGCTTTGTTATTGGCTATAAAAAAAATCCGCGCCACTTTATCAACCACTCAGAAGTAGAGCAGTTTTCAATTGAGTGTCGAAAGTAATTTCGCAATTGCTTTGGTTTTGCATTGCTACGGTTTGTGATTAGCTAAAAAAATTTCGCGCCACTCGTGACTTGCTTGCACGCGTTTTCCCGCGCTTGGCGCCGGTTACACGTGTTTGCTTCGAGTTCTGATTGGTTCATTGGATTGTCTGCGTCTTTTGTGATTGGCCAGAGTAATTACTTTGGTTTTGGTTTTACGACACTCGATTGAAAACTGAAAGTAGAACGAAAAGCCGCGCCGAAACAGAAACTGATTTTGCATTACATTGGCCGTGCAGCAAAACGTGTCATGTGCTTTTTTTTTTTACTGAAATTCCACTTTTTGTGGTTACTAGGTTCTAGTAACCACTATGTTGTTAAAGTGCCCATAGCCTTTTTTTTTCGTATCTAAAACTACACGTCACGTAATGGACATCTGCGAAAAAAATTTTTGATTTCAACCAAACGTGGATTTTTTATGAATATTTCAAATCTTCAAGATCCTATTTTTTTGTGGTATACCCATCCCGCTGTTAAGAAGGCCAACGGGCTCACATGTTCCTTAATTTACGTCACAGTTCCTTTGTTTGAAGTTATGTGTTCCTTAATCTACGTCACGGATCCTTTGTTAACCGAAAGGGATCGAGAGGAGACTAATGCGAATGGTGGACCAAAATGGCGGCAAATTTCGAAGACTTTAAAAAATCATAAAAAATTCACGTTTTGCTGAAATCAAACATTTTTTTCGCAGATGTTCATTACGTGACGTGTAGATTTAGATACGAAAATTAAAAAAAGGTTATGGGCACTTTAACTCTTGTTGACATCAATGCACATATTAAAGACTTTGGTTCAGTCACGCGATGTCGTATGTGAGTGGTGAATCGTCATAAAAAAAATTATCTCCCCATTTTTTAAATGCCTTTTCTTTACATATACCGGTAGTTAAAAGAAGCAAAGATGTCACATTATAGACATTTTTTGATAAGGGGAACAAATGAAATCAACCGTTGGTATTTGTGTGTGACGTTAAGAGGTAGCACCCGAACTACACAAAAACACCCGTTTACTCCTTGCCTTTGTAGGAACGCGTTTTTTCTCTGAAGCATTACAATCATTATTACAGTAACTAAAGAAGCAATTAGTTAATTACTCTCTACCAAGGCTCTGCCGTTTGAAATATAAATAAAGAATTTAAGCTGCAGAAGGTCTATAAACAGATTTTCAAAGATTTTTGATAACTTAATTTCTTATAAAAGTTAGAAAACGAGCCATTTTGAAATTTTGACATGAAAAGTAGGCGGCGCCCAGCCCTTTTATACTGCGGGTTTAACATGCTTAGGGGCTAACCGTCGTGTTCTCATGGTCCAAATTGTGTTCTGTATCAACTCTAACTTTGGATTGGAACCACCAAATTCTTATATCCCAACTTTTGTTATGTTGTCCAAACTTTATATCTTGTGCTGTCCCATATTCTGTCATGCTGTCTCAACTTTTGTTACGTTGACCTGACTTTTATTATGCTGTCCTAACTGAGAGTAAGTTACATATAATTTATGAAAAATTATTTTTTTTATCGTTTCCTGCGCTTCTGTAATGCATTCACTCACGAGTTGGCTTGCAGCAGGAGTCAACACGGGCAACAACAGCGAGTTGTCCATGTCCTGGAGTCATATGACTCCTGGACATGATTAAGATTTATAGGATTTTACAGTGGACTGGATCTAGGGGAAAGAACAGCCCTTCCCCCCCCCAAACTCCCTTATGGATGAAAATAACACTTTATTACCCGCACATACGCAGTAGACAGAGTGCGAAGCCGTTTCTCATATGGAGTCTATCAATCTTGAATTTTATGACCGTGCGTACGTCATTTCTCGCCAATGGTCACTACACTGACACTAGAGCTCCCGAGCGTTAAATTCATAATTCATCGATTAAGACTGGGAACGAAAATGAGAAACAAACTTTTTAGAAAGAAAAAGCGGCCAGAATTCCAAAGAAGCCACGGAAAGCGATTTGCAGTTTATTTTTTTATTCTTTCATTTTGAATCACATAGAATTATTGTCTCCATTTCACACTATGTAATTGAAATACTATCACGCAAATAAACCTTAAGATTGGGAAACAAAGGTAAATTCATTTTATGAGAACATGTGGCGGGAGGACAGGTTATGACGATTATATCGCGCCAAACTCTTTCATCCATTCTTCATATTTCTTAATATCGGCATCAGAAACAGACTTGGAGACTTTCTTTAGCGCCATGTCAAAGTCTTCCATATTAACGGGCAGATCCAGCTCTTCTTTCGGCAGATTCTTAATCTGCTCTGGTGTCAATCCCCGGATGCGACGCCTCATTGCCATCATGGACGCATCCCTGTCAAAGAGACAGAAAAAATGAACACAGTACTCGAGTCATATACGAGAGAACTAACTTTTTCATAGGCAGTGAAGCTGCAATGTTGGATACAATTACTTGAAACACTTGGCTTAAGGGAGAATGACAAGAAGTGTTTCAACAATTGTGCCCGATATTGTAGCTTAACTTTGCTGATGTAACAAACTGTCCAACCAATCACAAACAAGCTTCTACCCGCTCGACCAATCAAATTCAAAGCTAAACCCCAGTGCTTTCTTTGCGCACTTTTGTCGCGGCTACAACAATACAATAACTTTATTTATACACGATAAAATTTAAAGCGATGCCGCTTGTGGGGTAAAAAGTCTGCTATTTACAATAAAATACTGTTTATTCTGAATAAAATTACTAAAAATTAAAACACTTAAATTCGCACCCTAAATTACTATTAAATTACAAGGCATTTCAGTAAACCATGAACGAAAAAAGGCAAAAACAAATTTGCAAGCAAGAAGAAAAACAGACACATATCAATTCTCGCGTGTCTCTCACAATATTCAATTCAATAAAATTTGCCACACATACATACAAAATGAGAAAAGAAAAACGTTATTCTACAAGAGGACTAGAAGAAACCACGAAAGCTTGTGAGGGATTAGGCCTAATTGATCTGGTATCAGATGGAAAACAGGGTCCAGATTAATCTTTTTGTTTCAAACTGTTTCTTCAACACGAACCTGCAAACGTTGGTGATATCAGCGCCGCTGTAGCCCTCCATCTTTTTCGCGATCTCTTCTAGAATCACATCCTCTGCCATGTTGACGCCACGCAAGTTGATCTTCAGCAACTCCAGACGACCAGCAGCTACAAAAACATCAGTAAAATTATTCCTTTGGTATTTTTACTAGTCTGGCCGAAAAAAAAATAGCTTGCAAAAATGAGGTAAGAAATTGTGTGTCGAACCTATAATCCTTAATTTTTTTGGTGAATAAAAAATATAGGAGAAACTAAGTCGAAGGGCAAGAAGATGAGGACTTGGTCCAGTTTTGTCTAAGCACAATTTTAAAAGTGATATAAAATAGTTTTTCGTTATCAGTTTTAATGAACCAATGTCAAGCTGAAACTTAATTAAGTGGTTAAAGACGATTTCAAAAAGGAAATACGACTATGAATTACTATCAAACTGCTTTTAAACAAGAGAAACATTCTCGAATTAGCAAAAAGGATGCTGACCGCGGCAGGAGACACGCATGGAATTTTTTCTTAGCGTTGCTCACCACTATCGAAATGCCTGGACCTGAGTAGATTAAAGTTTGATTTTTCTCTAGATTAAAGTTAATCCGTTTGAACAACTGGTCCAACCGTGTCTGTGATGCTAATGATGTCATTAACGTGTTGTTTTGCAGCTAGTGCGACGAGCAAAACCGTAGTATTTTCGTGCAAATCGACTGTCTGATCTGAATTTGAGAATACCTTACAAGAAACCAACTTAAGTTCATTTGCGACCCTGGGTTCGTCAATCTTAACAAAATTATGTAAATTATAAATTAAAGCAGTGATGCACCGTACTTTCAGGAAGAGGAATATAAATTCTCTTTTCCAGTCTCCTGCGCAGAGCTTCATCCAGATCCCAAGGGAAGTTAGTAGCAGCTAGGACCATAACAAGTTGTGGCCCCCCTTCCGCTGTTCCACCTACACCTGAATAAAGACACACACAAACTTTAGCATCAAAAAGAAAACTCAATTTGACTAAAGCAGTTTCCTGGTGTTTCTTGTAAAACGAAATCACCTTCTGCCCAGCGTCGCCCGGGTTCGATTCATTCACCAGGGTCATAATTTTATATGGGTTGAGGTTTTTGTTGGTTACCGTTCCTGCTTTCTCTGGGCTCTCTGGGCCCTCTGGTTCCCCCCCCCCCCCCCCCCCCCCCCACCTCTTCAAAAACTAACAATACAACTGGAATCCGAGACCCAAAGTTTAGTCAGTTGTGCACTGTTTAGAGCCACCCTCATCAAACCACGTTGATTTACTGATTGATCAATATTTGCTTAAAAGCCACTCTATTTATGTAGTAGTTTGGCCTACTTTGCTTCTTACAAAAGGTAATGGTTTAACACACTCACCATCCATCTGTATGAGTAGCTCAGACTTGACTCGTCTGCTGGCTTCATGCTCACTGTCAGAACCTCTCTTACTGCAGATTGAGTCAATCTCATCAATGAAAATTGTACTTGGGGCATAAAATCGTGCCTGAAAAATAAACTTATCATTAAGCATTTCAAACCTCCTAGGACCGATTTCAATTTTCCTGTCTTTGTTTATTATGAACCTGAATGAATTACTAATTAAAATAGTTTGAGAACTATTTAGAAGTGGCATTAAAAATACAGAGTAGGAAATTCCTATGCATTGACCAGTAGTTGACTTATTGTTTAGAACTCTCATTCCACAGGTATGTTGCAAATATGTTGTCCATACTTAGAGATTCGACTAAAAACTAAAGATCAATGGAGCAAGCCAGATGAATCATATATATTTAAACTGATAACTTGCCATCTCAAACAGCAGTCTGACAAGCTTCTCAGACTCTCCACGATACTTTGATGTCAGAGTTGATGATGTCACATTAAAGAATGTTGTGCCGCACTCTGTAGCCACAGCTTTAGCTAACATTGTTTTACCAGTTCCAGGTGGACCAACCATGCACACACCCTGAATACAATAGAGAGAAATCACAGCTAGAGTGCAGTCAGAGACCTAACTTTCTACAATTATAATGTACAGTGAAGGACACGAGTCCTTTCAAACCTCCATTTTGATCGAACATTTTAACAAAATTGGTCAAACGTCCATCATTTGGATTTTCCTTGAGGCACAATATGTTAGCATACATACTGTACTAATGTGCTATAAGAAATTTTGCAGTTTTTCAGTGCATTATTTTAACATTTCTGGAAATTCGGAAATTCGGCAATTACCAAAAAATATTGCTGCACAGCAAGAGTAAAGAAAAAAAGTAATGCACAGCAAGCTAAAGGAAAAAGGGTATGGAACAATCCCGAAAAAAAATTATTGTACAACATCAAGACGGAAAAAAAAATCATTATAAGAAAAATTGCCCAACACGCTCGCTACCACCCCACCCACCCACCCCCCCCCCCCCCCCCCCCCTCCCCGCCGACAAATATAAAATTGTCCATCCCTTTGCAGGCTACAATTATTTCAGGTCTATATTTTTTCTCTGATCGGCTCTGTACTGTTAGCAAAAACATAAGTTTAGAACTTTGTATATTTTTTTCGCTTTAAAATCCTTGAAACCACCTACTACAAGGAATCAGGATCGTTTAGACACATTTTGGAGAATCGATGATAGGATTTCGAATAAATTAACAATATCAACATGATCGATCAAATAATTAACAGCCGACCATAGCGTGACATAAATTCGAAATGTTTGGAATTTCAACGTGACTCCATGGCGTAATGCTTGAGAATTGTTTAATTAGCAGTTGACTTGCCGGGACGTGTTTTTCGATCTAAACTCAACTGTTTGACAATTGATTTGGTTAGAAAAGTTCAACCCGCTTTCCTTTTACCAGAAATAGAACACATTCTGAAATCACAGCGATTTAATGTTTAACAATTCCGTCGAAATTAGAACGGTAAATATTTCAATTGTAAATTGTCTTTTAGATGACATCACTGATTTCTGAAAACCGGAAGTAAACTAGGTACGGTGTTGGCCGCAGCAAAATCGATTCCCGGGGCAGGTGACCCGACAGGAAAAAAAAAAAAAAAAAAAAAAAAAAAAAAAGAGGGTATTTTAAGAACTGACTCGTCGCAGAGCGACGAGCCAGTTAATTAGTCTGACTGACATTTTAGGATTTTGGTTTGACAAAAGCTGATGACTGACTGTTATTTCCATCACTGTTGTAATACAAGACCCACATTAACTGCATACTGTAAAATTCATACTTTAGCTAATAACATGTAAGCAGCCCTCGCATACAGTTAATTAGTCTGACTGACATTTTAGGATTTTGGTTTGACAAAAGCTGATGACTGACTGTTATTTCCATCACTGTTGTAATACAAGACCCACATTAACTGCATACTGTAAAATTCATACTTTAGCTAATAACATGTAAGCAGCCCTCGCATACAAAAAAACTTACAAAATAGCAGATGCAGAAATTTGTCTACTACATGTACAATGTATCTGAAGCCCCCCAGATTATTTTCCAAGATCTTTAAAAGTTATGCAGGAACTTGAAGGATCTTTGCAAAGATATTGTGACATCCTTATCAAACCTTGAGGATCTTGAAAAATTAATGTCCTTACAAATCAAGGATACTTGAATCCTATCTTTAAGAATATCTGCAAGGCCATTTAATATCTTAAACAAGAAAATTTGTATCTTACACCATCTTCAATTCTTGAATTAATTAAAAACTTGTCAACTGTATCAATCCTGTAACTACGACCAGTATAGTGTAATCTCTTTCTACTTTCTTTACTGTTTTTTATTTATTTATTTTTTTAATTTATTATTTTAATCTACTATTTATTGTAATCTGAACTGCTGTAATCTGAACCCTCGTAATAAGCCTAACTTAATTATACCTACCCGCCTCGACTAGTTTTTTAACTATTTGTGGGTAGGTACTATTTAAATCAATATTTGTTATTTAATAAAGTGTTTTGTTGTTGTTGTTGTTGTTGTTGTTGTTATATCTTGACTGATCCTTAAGGATCCTGCATGTTTTATTTTTATCAGGGATGGTCTGTAATAAAGTTAGAGCAAAGAATTAACAGCAGAATTTGAATGTACCTTCCAAGGGCGACGGATGCCAGTGAAATAGTCTGGCATAAGAAGTGGCAGGACCACTGCTTCTTCTAACAGCTTTTTAGCTTCACCCAATCCAGCAATGTCACTCCTGCAGTCACAAATAACAATAGTAGCATTACGATGACACACTGCATAATTTATGATGCCCACTGCTGTGTTAACATTTCATTGAGACATCAATAGGCCCTCCTTATAACCATGGGTTACTGATAGAACACCAGCTCGGATTGGATGATTGGATTTTCCATTGCATGAGACAGTTGTGAAAAATGGCACTGTAACTGTAATTGGCTTAAATCTATAAAGGTATGTGGTTTGGGTGTGAGCAGCCGTTAGTGGGGAAGGGCCTTGCATGACAACCCAAATAACAGCTGTGTCGGCGACTACAGGCAAGGGGTATAACCTAAATAATGTTTTGTTACCAAGCTGGTGGGCTTATAAGTGGTTGGCCTTAACATGACTGTAAGTTGGATTTTAGGGTAACATGTATTTCAGTTCCATGACAAAAAGTACACAGCCTGGATGATCTTTTCTTCTTGTGTTGTTTTAATGATTGTTTCAAATTAAAAACTAGCTGGAAAATCCTGGCCCCCAACCCATACTGACAGGTTTTCTTATATCAGTCACTTTTATTAATAGTAGTGTCATTTGTGGCTGCCACAACAAGTGGGCGTTCACTTACAAGAAATGAGCACCTTAGCACAAAAGGTGTTTGTTTATCATGATTTAAGTTCAGTTGTTCTGTTAATATTTTTTTCATGATTCCATACCAGTGAACATTAGGATTCCTCTGCAAAATGTCTCTTTCTAAAGCCTCAACCAGATCTTTATCATAACCACTTCCGTCAAATCTCTTCTCTCCGTCTCCCTCGCCGTCATCTTTACCATCACCCTAAAGGTAAAAAATTAGATTTAACTTATTGTCTATAATATTGAAAAAAAAAAACTTAAAGAAACTAGTGATCTTTTGCCAGTTGCCTGTTCTTACATTATTTAAAGTGTTACTATGGTCATAATTTTGCCTTCTCCTTTTGGAAAGTAGAAATGCTGAATACTTCCCATGCCAAATTTTAAGTTCAAATTCCAATGGGAAGACCAGTTATTTCAAACATAAAGTTTAGCTTCGGCTTGCTGCCATTAATAGTTGATTCAAATGGCCAAACAATTGGATGGTATATCTACATGTATGACATCAATCAACACAAAAGGCTGCTTCCCAGGGACAGCTTGATTGTGTGGAAAGGCTGACCTCGCACAGACAAGGCCTTTACTACTTTACAGCAAAGATGTTTCTGTCAGTAAACATGCAATACGATACCCACACGTGAGACTGCTTCCTAAAATAACTGCAGGCTTTTTGCGAACAGAGTAATGGTGGACAGGGTATTGACAGTTTTCAGTCAGCTATCTTCAGGCTCAGTAAGCTTATTATTATTGTTCTAAATTATGGTAATTTTTATAATTATGAACCCACTGAATGAATTGAAGTAAAAAGATTTAGTCGAAATGAAAAACAACAATTTTCTTCTTATTGAAAAATCTGAGAATTATAAGGAAAGATCTTTCTTGCCTTTTGCTCTTTCTTGGCAGCTCCTTTATCTTTGTCCCCTTTCTGTTGACCACGCCCTCTATCTCCTCTGTCAGCCTGCCTGGGATCGCGGGAAGGCTTACTGCTAGGTGCACTGCCAGGCTTGCGACCTCCCTTATCTGCACCCCTATCGCGATCTGGACGCCTGTTTGGTCCAGCAGACGGACGATTAACTGATGGATTGTAATCATCATTTTTCCTGACAACAGGACGAGGAGCAGGTTTGGAGGGCCTAAAAAGAATAATTCAAATGGACAGACTGCAAATCACAGTAGTTGCTAAAAAATATATATATATATCTGTGTCGTAACTGTTCATCAGTAGGATGCCTAAAATGTGTGCAATTCTACAATTGGTTTCAGCTCCATTAAATCCTATACCAATTGCAGAACATTTTAGGAGGAGCCACCCACAATGTGAGCACAGTCACGGACAACACAAATAAGTAAGGAAAATAATGCAAAGTGAAATTAAGACGTTATTTAACGAACTAAATGCACACGTCAATTAAATAAACAAATAATGCACGCGCACAAATAATGCACCAATAATGCACGCGCACAAATAATTAAAGAAATAAAAATGCGCGCGTACATGTGCCCAGATACAACTGAAATACAAATCTTACTACTAAATACGTAATGTAAGGATACGATGTTGCAATTCAAGCCTGGATTGCTAATCTCATCTCACGCAGGGCTGCACCATACTTCTCTACGATAAGACCATGGCGACTGGAGAATTTATTAAATGATTTCCGAAGTAGATTGGTTTCAAAGCCTTGTTGAATGAGACCAGAAACCCATAAGTGGGTTGAAACGTGCAACTGTCTCTTGTACGCTTCAAAACAAGCTTCCGATTATTCAATTTGCCTAGAAGTTGTTACAGCCATATTTGGAAAATCAAGATAAAAATATTAACCAATCAATTCGCTAGAACAACTTGCTTCCAATCTCGAGGGACCAAAAAATGAATATTCAGCAGCTGTGAATGCGCGTTACACGTTTCAACCCACATATGGGTTTCTGATGAGACGTAATGAAATAGCGCGGAGTCTATCTATGAAGTCAACTTTGGACGTGCAAATTCTAACATATCTCACTAGTTGAGATATGTAAACACCGTAAGCTGGATTGGCGGGAATGTTGCTGTCCATATGAGGAAAGTTGACAATCCAGAATGCAAAGTCATCTCTCTTATCATAGATGCTGATACGGAAAGGTGTGTTTATGTCTCCTGTCTTGTAAATATTGTAAAGAACACCATGCAAAAAACGTAATCGCATTCGAATGCAATCCTAATTTCGTGTTGGTTGTCCTGTGGTTTATGTGCAGTAAAATTTTAGATTTTTTGGAAGAATAATTTTATAAGGTGAGAAATGAAGAAGTTAGGGAAAGAGCGAAAATGGAGCCTGTCGGCACACAAGTGAGGAGAAGACAGTGGCGGTGGATCAGACGTGTTACAAATGGAACAAGGAGCGATCCCACGTACCACACTGACCTGGGAGCCAGAGGGCAATCAAGAAAAAAGGCTGACAGAAAGAGACATGGAGATGCACAGTGGAGAGAGAACTGCAAGAGATGGGCATAAGATCTTGGGCCGAAGCCTCCACCGTGCGAGAGACAGAGAAGTGTAGAGAGAGACGGTTTCCCACCCTATTCCCCACATGGGGAAACAGAACTGATGATGATGATGACAGAGCTGAGAACAGGTGAGGCGGAGACATCATATAAAATTCTTGAAATTTCCCATATATTGTTTATGGTAAAAATATAAGTTGGCTGTGAGAGAGTTGCTCACAGGTGGAAAAATTCACCTGAATTTGTTGAGGTCACTACCATAAAATGTAGAATGACCAGTTCTGATGGAAGTTGTTTTTTTTTATATCAAGAGCATTATTATTTTACCTATTGTCTCTCTCAACTGGGGTGGGTGGAGGCCACACATCAGGGTCCCTGGTTGGCTCATCCTCATTTGAACGCCGAGGACCACCAAAATGAACAGTATCTTTCTTGAAGTTGGCAAGAGTTTGATTGATTTCTTTGACTTGATCATATTCCTTGACAATTGATTGTCGCACCTATGATAGACGCCAATAAAACATTCAAACAAGCCAAATGTTTGAGATAATCTTATAGTATAAGTTTAAGAAAAGGTTACTAGGGAAAGTGGTTTTGGACAAAATGTGAATCTCAACCAGAGTTTGCACTAGGTTTTGCAAGATAATCATCCTGGGCTTCTCAGCTTAAAAAAAATTAGGGGTCCTGCACAAATTTTAAGCATCCTCATAAATTAACTGTCCGGGAAAATAAGTTGTGCAGTACATGATGATGTAAGTTATTAATTTAGAATTATGTCACAATTCACAAATGATTATATTAGAATGCGCGACATATTTTACAATAATAAAAAAACAAAGTTTAATCACTGTAAGGGACCTGATCTGCACGCCTACATGTATATCTCGTTAAATTATGCAAGAAAACGTGCTATTGCAAAAAAAGATTAAATTTAGGCAGATTACAATAGTTAGGGGTTGGGATTTTACAATACTCGGAATTACGGGGAAAGTACTAGTTATGCAAGGCGAACTATTAAAACTGTAGTAGAGGTTAATGGGAGGACATAATCGTCAGTTAAGAACCCTGGAATTAAGAACTTGGAAACGAAGATTGACTATACAGTTCTCTTTGATCGGATTGACCAGCAAACGCGGGGTAAAAAGATTCCACGACAAATTACGCCATTTTTCACCCAAAGGCTTTTACATTGTAACCCCTGAACAGCAGATTCACATGATAGAGAAAGACAGGAAGTCTGGTACCGATCTGTTTTGGCCACCATTTTGACTCATTCGTATGTTCAAGTTTATTATCGAGTGTCTTCAATCACTCACTTTCATTTTCTTGAGAATGAAAACTCAACATCAAAATGATGCAGACAAAGATAAACATGGACACAAAGCTTTGCAGACAATATAATATAACTTTACATACTGTTTTCAGTTGAATCTATTCAGTATCTTGTTCTACCTGTGAGGGGTGTCCCTAGTAGGTGTTATGGCTAATATGCATTAAGACACAAAAGTAAAAGAGGGTCTATTGACTTGTACCAAAGCTCAAATTAAATTTCTAAACATAAATGCAACAATCAATGAAAACATTTATACTGAGAACAATGATGAAGTGTATTGTCATATGTTTCATGATGGAGTCATTTTAGAGTAGATTGAGACGGTTCGACCGCTTTCTGCTAGTCTTCATCAGGAGATGAGGTTGACACACATTTTAGGCATCCTACTGATGAACAGTTATGACACAGAGATATATATATATATATATATATATATTTTTAGCAACTACTGTGATTTGCAGTCTGTCCATTTGAATTAGTATCTTGATGGTTGGCTGTGATATTTGCTGGAACTCAATCCTCATTATTTGGGCAAGCAGCTGTTCTCTCTGTGGCCCGCTTTAGTACCTTTCTCCTGTTGTTCTGTTACTTGACTGTTAGCACCTCATCATCTGATGAAGACTAGCAGTAAGCACTCAAAATGTTGCAATCTACATCTAAAGTGCCTACATCGTGAAACAACTGACAATACATTTTATTTTTGTGCCTTACCATAATGAACAATAACCAACTCTTTTACAATATTATTGAGAACCTTAGCACATTTTATATTATTTACTAATAGGTCATTGAAAGGAAATCAATGCAATCATAGGATGGGCTGGTTCCAAGTAAAGTGGACCATTTAAGCTTTTTTGTGTGACAATATTTTACAACAACACACCTGGTGCCATTCTTGTTTCATGATAGCATCGTCCTTGAGTTGTTGAATGTGCTTTTGTATTTGCTGGATGACGCCTTGGTAATAAACCAGTGATGTGTCGTAATTACCTAGGAGGGCATACTCACGTGCCATCTTTGCATTTTCACAGATTTCAGCAAGACTCATTTTGTCTGGAATAATATTGACAATTAATGTTAACAACAAAATTCACAGAAATGCACAGCATTTGTTAGCATTCAAGTCAGGACATTTTTATTATACCTCAAAAGTTCAAAAATAATTTGCAAATTCGGATTTGAGCATAAATTTTTGGGGATTGATGGGTTCAACTGTCAAAATTTGACAGTTTGATGGACTGGTATACAGTAAAACCTGTATTAAGCAGATGCCATATTAAGCAGACACCCTCCATTAAGTGGACACCAGCTGCTTGGATTCCTAAATTGTCTTCCCATATTTACTTGAAAAGCAGACCCCTTTATTAAACAGACACTAGCAAGTGTCCCAAGGATGTCTGCTTAATACAGTTTTCACTGCACCCCTTTTTACCCCACCCCCCCACATATATACCATACTGGAAACATTTAGTATCAGAAAACCTTCAAAAATTTAATAGTAACAAAAATGCATATGGCAGTCTCTCGTCCCCCCTGGCCCTGAGCGTAAATGTAAGCTTATCTCCTAGCGAAGTGGGGTGGGGACGGTGTTTTAATGTTTTTTAACCTTTTCGATATTTTTCCGCCTTTCCATGTGCTAACTAAAAAAACGTATGCAAATATTTGATTTGGTGTCAATGAATCAAATCTGTCACACTAAAAACACATTAGCAGGTTTAATAATATAATACGGCCAAGCAAAACTCAAGGACCGGCATGAAAGAAGGAAGCATCTGCGGTCGGCAATGTGTCAAACATAAGCTTAAACACCGCACAATAAATTAGCAAACAACGACATGTTCTAACTAACTCTCCCCTTGTAAATTTTCTTCTAGTTTCCACAGAAAAAAAATCTATGTTATTTGCTTACCTGGTAATCATAAAACAGAATTTTAGACACCAAATCATTCGATCGAGCCCTCGAAGCGTCAAATTATTCGTTGAATCTGATTTGAGCATGCTCTTTGGCGCGCTTATTTCGCATTGCATCAAGGGATATGTATTGGACTTTATTCAAACAAACATGGCGGCGGTCACATGAACGCCCTTACAGTTTTCCTGTCTGGAAAACGACAATTTATTGGTAAAAGAAGCTGCAACGATATTGTGACCTTCAGATAGAGGATTGTTGTATTAGATCGTCAATTCTGAACTGTTTCGAGGCAGTTTTAATCAATTTTGTTTTGGTATACTTTAGCGGAAATGTAGTGGAACTTTCCCGGAACAGTCGAGTTTATATTGAACTGTTTTAGCGAAAGAATCGGAAAGAGTGGATATTGTGTGTTGATTACCAAAGCTTGCTCCTCGATAACGGACTAAAAAAGATTGGAAATGGACGAGGAAGACGACTTGCAACCCGATTCACCACCAGGATTTGTAGAGGAGATTGACAGTTCTGAATTGGAATACGTAGAGGTAAGCTTAATTAAAAAATAAGCTTGATCAGTGTATTAAAAAGGCTCTTCCTTAGCCTGTTTTTAAAACTAACTTACTGTTTGAAGTGTTTTGATCAAGGTTAGAAAAAATATAACTCGCACTTGCATATTTATCGTTTTCACAAATCCATTAAAAGATATTGACTTGAGTTGTCAATGAATGGAAATCAATCATTCATTGACAATCAATACAATCAGTAGACCTTATTAATTAGCTCCCATAGCCTCATTTTCAAGTGCAAAATTTAAAAGAATTTATACTGTAAAAGGAGTCCAAGGGGGCTAATTAACATTAATATATAAGAATAATAAATTGGCTTCTATTGTTGAATAAGGTCTGTAATAATAAATAATCCATTGATTAATTAACAAATAGATTCCATTTGGCCGTGTGTCTGTTCAGTTATAGATCACAGATGACGTCAAAATGTGGTAAGAACAAAAAACACTTTTCATCTTGGTTTCTTTTGTTGCTCGTAAACAGCTCCTGCTAAACATTTTTCGAGGCTTTCACTTGCTCAATCCAGGATAATCTTGCAAACATTTTCAAAACTGTGCGCCATGTTGGACAAAACAATGCAAACATTTTTTTCTATGATGTCAGCCGTGCGTCTGTACTCTGGTAGATCATAGGCAATGACCAATCACAGAGCGCATAGTACTATCGATCTCAGACGTCCTTGGACAAGGGATTTTTTTCGGCCCGCTTCACGAGCTGTTGATTTCAGTCTGCGGTTAAAAAAATGTCGTCACGTGATGACATTTTTTTGGCTCTGCGGTTTCAAAAATGTTGATCACGTGACGCCATTCGGTTACTCGCGCCAAAAAGAAAACCGGCAAAGTGATCAAAGATGTTGGGGAGTAAAACCGGCCGAAGCTATCATCCAGGGAAAGCTTTGTCCAATGACATAAGAAGCGGAATAATAGATACGATAGTACAGGCCGGTGGCGACTTTACTACAGGTTTCTTTATGGGTAATTACAGTGATGTGGCAAGGAAATTTAACGTGAGCAGACAAACCGTTAAAAACGTCTGGGATAATTCACGGCCGTGGGAAGTCGAAATAAAGCATCACGTGATCAACATTTTTGAAACCACAGAGCCAAAAAAATGTCATCACGTGACGACATTTTTTTAACCGCAGACTGAAACCAACGGCCCGTGAAGCGGGCCGAAAAAAATCCCTTGTCCAAGGACGTCTGAGATCGATAGTATTCAATTTATTGTATAATACTGATTGGTTCGCTGATTTGACAAAATGGTAAAAATCCAGGCTTCAAGGCATTTGAGATAATTTGGTGGATTACCTTGAACAGGGGGGTGAATCTCAATCCACAAATTGTTTTTGAACTTTTGAGATATAATAAAAATGTTCTGACTTGAAACCTTGCAAATGCCTTGTATGGTCCAATTATAATTACTCGACATGCACAAAGCGCAATGACTTAAAAAATGCCCTTTGTTTTTCTTTTTTTCTCTTTCTTTTTATTATTATTATTTTTTGTGTCATGATTTTGCATGCAAATTTATGCACGCATATTTTAAATTGTGCACTTCCGGTTCATAGCTTTGTCATCTTCCTGTTTAGTGACTTCCGGCTTCTCTCACTTCCGGTAAAACAGCATTACTAAAGTTTCACGACAGCGTCTCCTACAACTCTACTTACATTACTAAAGTTCACGTAAGGTATATATAACACTTAGAAGAATCACTGGCTTCATTGTGGTACAGCCTACAGGAACGATGACTGAATGAAAGGAGTAACTCTTCTCCATGTTGGACATCTTCTTATCATGTTTAAAATGTATCATAAAACTTTCTTACACATGCGCATGAGTTTTAGGCTGCTTGGAGCCTCTTATTGTTTTAGAAAACAGGTCTTCTTAAGTTTTCTGACATGCATTTGCGAGTAAACTTTAACAGAATATTTGAGCAACAGCACAGGTTGATCTTGGCTCTGATGAGCTGTTAAACTGTTCTTTGTTTAATTTTCAGACTGTAGGAAGAGGTGCCTTTGGAGTTGTGTCTAAAGCAATGTGGAGAAAGAAGTTCATTGTCGCTGTAAAGACCATTGAAACTGATGCAGAAAAGAAAGCTTTTGTTGTTGAGGTAAAACTCAAAATACTAACTTCTTATTACTCACCCGAGCCCATCACTCCCTATGGACATCAACAAATCTTCTCCAGCCAACTCGACTTTAATTGTTGGTTCTTAGATCTTTTCTATTCACCCCAGATCACTAGCACAGTTGGGATGATCACAAGGAAAAATCACAGGTTTCCATCAAACTTATTGCAATATCTTGGTGCACAATGTTATACTTTTTTAAAGCCCAGCCTTGTTCAATTTTATTTTGGTTATGTGTCCTTTCTAACTGTACAGGTATGAATAGCATGTGAGTTATTCACCCGTACATATATTCCATGATATTTGTTTCAAGCTACCGTAGTTACAGTGTGTATTTGTTCATACACTTTCTCTTCAATTTTCATTGTTATTCATTGTAAAAAGGTTTCTTGATGTGTAACATCACTACATATTTTTACTTGTTGTTTGTATTTTGACTCACTTTGCAACTTGTCAAAATAGTGGACAACTTGTAAAATTATACAGCAATGCTATACACCAAAACATCATATTAATATGTATTTGGAAATACAGTAATAGGGTATTTGAAATTATTTTGCAAAAAGGTACAACAGTTGTCTCGCATCAGCCATCCAAATATCATCAAGCTTTATGGTGCCTGCACAACCCAAGATCCTGTAAGTTTTTAAGTTGATGTATTAAAGTTGGTTGATGATATTATGATGAATGTATATGTTGTGGTTCAAATTTTTCTTTGGTTTAAAATTTTCAAACCAGTTTTATTAATTTCTATTTTCCTTTGTCTCGGATTTATTATCATATTCTGAAACAAAAGAAAACAAAAATCAAACTGGTTTAAAAAACATTAAACCAAAGGAAAAATTGAACCACAGTAATTGGGAGTTAAAAGTTGACATTGAGTAGGAGATAACCTGCTTTTAAACCAACTGGGCCTTGTGTGGTATACAATTTTTATTTCAGTCGCTAACTTAATTTGTTATTCTCTTTTCAGGTGTGTCTTGTTATGGAGTATGCTGAAGGAGGGTCTCTCTACAATCGTAAGTGTATCGCATTTTCAGTATTGCATTGCATTGTATTGTTTTTGTATTATTGTGTTACCTAAGCTAAAGAACTTTGCTCCACACACACAAGTGTGTAAATTGGTATGTTGTCCTTGTGTTGTGTCTATTAAGGCAAGAAAGTTCACTCTGCATTGTCACTTGTCACTCATTCTTTATTAAAGTCACAGCGTTGTTGGAAATGTACATGTAATTCTCAGTCTGTGAGCATTCACCAGTCAGGTGATTATTTAACCAGTAATCGAATAAAATGAAAATCCTACTTGCCAAATGGGGCAAAGGATGTACATGTATGATTTGTACTTGCCTGGAAGGATTTGTACTCCCATTGGTGAGCAGGCAAGTACTATTATTTCCAATCCTGTCATGGTACTGATCCATTAGACTTTAGTAAGAAGAAATGATTTACTGTTGTAAGTGTTTTCTCTACAAGCATATTTTGGAATGTATGTTACAGGTCAAATTTGCTTTCAGGTTAAATTTATTTCAACCTGGGTCATTTTTATCTTGTTCAATGCGCAAGTGTAAACGAGATGTAGTATACAGACTGTACAGATATGCAAATTAGTCACTCAATGTCCTTCAGTCATAAACTTTTGTCCAGGAGGGGGGTACTACTTTATATAAGCTATATAACGGCACCAAAGGATATAGTTTGTAATAGGGTAAGGGTTTCTAGAAGTGCAGGAGTACCCCCTGGGCTATTGTTAAATTCACCAGGGTATTGTCTCGTTTCAGATTTATGTCACGCTAAGATGTTTTCTTATTTCTAAACTGAATGTACGCTTATTTTTAAACTGCAAATAGAGTTAAAATGGCAAGTTAACATTTATCAGTTTTAAAAGTTTTTTTTTCTGGTCTTTGTTTTAGCCTTATTTGCTTAAACCGCTGTACGCTGTTCACAAAGACATAAAGTGCCGAAAGTGTGGATTGTCAAGCATGTAGGCCTAAGTTTAATCAAGGATTATAGGATTTTGGTGACCTATTATGACAACTACAATGATGCTGAAAATGTTTCACAGAATTAATTACACTCAGATTGTAATACATACTAGATTGATGTAATGATAATAGTGGGCAATTTTAAAACTTCTGATTACATAAATTTTTATATTGTCTTTCTTTCTTGTTGCCGTATAAGTACTTCACTGGACACACCCTACACAGCCTGCACCCATCTACACAGCTTCTCACGTGATGAGCTGGGCTCTACAGTGTGCAAGAGGTGTGGAATATTTACATGGCGTGAAGCCCAAAGGGATCATTCACAGAGATCTTAAGCCTCCAAAGTAAGAATTTACCCTGTAACTCCCAAGAGTGCCAAAAATCCATATTCAAGAAAAAGCCCAAATTTCATTCTGCAAAATATTGAAAAACAAATGGTACCATGCAAAAGTAATGCCAAAGGATTTTTTCAACAGACTCAAAAGTTAGAACCACATTAATTAATTACATGTTTCCATAATTGAATTTTGGAATGAAAGGTTTAAACAGTCATATATTTATTGATAAAAAACATATGTTTAATAACTGTAAAATAAAGATTTTTTTTTCAACTGCTTATAAGTTGAGAGCACACTGCGAGGATCACAAATTCACTCATGTTTATCCGCAGTTCAAATGTATGATTTTCTTATATTCATATTCATATATATTCACTATCATCAGGTAATAATAATTATTATGAACTCACAATTGACCATCTATTTATCTGGCTTGATAGCTCAGTGGATAGAGATTGCACTGGTATCACAAGGTCATGGATTTGAATCCCGTTCAAGCCTTTTTTTTTCAGGTTGCTTTTTCAACTGCTTAAATTGAGAGCACACTGCAAGGATCACAAATTTCACTCATGTTTATCCGCAGTTCAAATATATGATTTTCATATATTCATATTCACAAAGATTTTATAATTACATTGTATGTAATGAAGAAGAAAAATTTGCACCACAACAGATATTAAAATAATAAATGCAAAAAAAATCACAAATTAAATTAATTGAGAATGTTAGATTTGACTAAATTTG
Organism: Dendrophyllia cribrosa; assembly: GCA_024195265.1. Lineage (NCBI taxonomy): Eukaryota > Metazoa > Cnidaria > Anthozoa > Scleractinia > Dendrophylliidae > Dendrophyllia > Dendrophyllia cribrosa. The sequence goes on from JAJLRJ010000004.1 coordinate 46,441,027, forward strand.
GGATATTAAATTAGAACTGAGCCATTAAGTATTGTTCCACATAAGAACGATAGCAAACTTCATTGTTCTGCGGCATTAGCTCTTTCCCACATAGAATATCTTTGATTTCAAGAATAGAGGAGGAGCTGATGGTTAATAATTATATTTCATTATAAAAATAAAGAAAATCCATTTGCGTCAAATAAATTTTAGGAAATGTTCGTGCTTAACCAATCAGAATAGCAGAAGACAATAGCTAATAATTTTGCTTCTTTGACGAAGTTCCCCAAATCCTATTTCTTTTAAAAATTGTATGTTGTGCGATTGGGTCTCAAATTACTTGAAACCTTAAAAAAATTAGACAAAATGCACCTTGAACCTTAACTTTTTAGCGGTTTTTGAGTCTAGGCCAATGAGATCACTAGTTGTAACAATGAAAAATCTTGACATTCCATCGTGTTTGACATTCCATTGCCGTTCAGCGCTATCCTTCTTATGCGGATCATTACTTAACAAAGTACAGTGGAATCCCAATTTCTTGAACCCTCGATTTTTTTAGCCTCCCAATTATTCAAACCAAAACTCATTTCCCTTGAATTTGATTTCAGTTGATGCCGTATATTCAATTTTTCACAAACTCACGATTTTTCAAACCAATGTCCGTTTCCCTAGGAGGTTCAAAAAATCGGAATTCCACTGTAGTGACACGTGTTAGTAAACTAACCTTCACTTTGCTTCAGAACTTGAGGTTTTCTCCATGACCTAGATATTGCACTTGAACATCAGCTTGAATCTACTTATTTTAAATGCATGTTAAATTTATTTAATGGCTGAATATGTAGGTAATTGTTTCTTGCAGTCTGTTGCTGACAAGATGTGGAACTGTAATAAAGATATGTGACTTTGGAACAGCTTGTGACATGAAAACTTACATGACAAATAACAAGGGGAGTGCTGCGTGGATGGCCCCTGAAGTGTTCGAAGGTCAGAAAATCATGCTGTCTGTGGTTTGATAAAGCTGTTAAGGCTGGTTTTCACTTGCAATTTTTCATGTAATTTTTGTCCCATTTGTCACGGCGATTTTTCTCAGGTGCATGCTGCAACTCCAAATTGCAAGTGTAAACAAGATGCAATTTCGGTACGATTTCAGGGCGATTTGTGGTCACAATATCACAGAGATTGCAAACATGTTCGAAAATTGGTGCAATTTTGAAGCGATCATAAATTATTGTAAATAAATAAAAACAACAATAAGCTTAAAGATGTTTCGCATTTGGAGTCTTTAATGTAACATTAAAATCGACCTTAAAGGATTTTTCAACCAAGACATGCGTTTTGATGCGTATCTACCTTGGAATAATTAAATTTAGTTTTATCTACAATGTAGTAAGTATGTGTTCCACAATGGTCGAGTGGTTTAGCGCCAGGAATGACAGTTGAAAGGCCCGAGTTCAAGTCCCACTAAATAAAGGACCTTCTTTTCTTTTTTTTTCTTTCTTCTTCAGACTCAACATTATGAAAATGATGTACTGTCTTTTTCGTCAATAATCCTTATGTTTAATTTTTTAAAAATATTGAACCGTGTCAGTGTAAAAACATAAGCTTACCGCAATATTGCATTACGCATTTCTTATTCACGGGTTGGCTCTTAGGAGCCTTTGATTTTGAGTCATGGTCAAATATTCGAAACTAATCCAATTATAGAAAAACATCCCCTTTTAGTCATCCTGGATAAAAAAGACTGGTATAGGTTTAACAGCATTTTGGCTGGGTGTATGTAAGCAACAAGATGTAGCAAAGAGTTGTTCAGAATAATATTACACATCTAGAGTTTTGTAAGAATGTAAAGTAATATATATATATATATTTTTTTTTTTGTGTAGGAAATAATTACACGGAGAAGTGTGATGTGTTTAGGTGGGTTTAAAAAGTATTTGTTATGGTATGTTTTTTTAGCAGTCATCAAATTTATGGGTAGCATGCTGGCCTTAATTCAGATCTGAACCTAGTCAGACAGTGGGGATTCAAGGCCTGTTCTCTGCGGTTGTGTTGCTTCAAAAAAGAATGAATGAATGAATGGGTGATGGACAAACATTGTATCCAGGGGGAGTAACAATACCCCTACATGCAGTTGCTTTATGTTACAGACTGAAACTGGGTTAACTCCAGGCGTGTGGGACACCTGTGTCTTCTGCACAACCGTACCTACCTTCTATGAGAAAACAGTACAAAAACTGTACATGTAGGACTGTTATCATGTTAATGTGCCACAAATTAATGTTAAAAAAAGTAATTGCATATTAACAAATTGTAACATACCCCACAATGATATTTCTCACATTTTTCCGTTGCTACAGAACTGACAAAAATATTATAGCTGTGAGAAGTAGAACTTGCATGATTCTGAAATCTACTTTTTTAACGATCATGGCAACAAAAATGGCAAAATACTTCAATAACTCCGTCATGGTATCTTCTTTTTGTTGTTGTTTAACTTGTGTAGTTGCAATTTCATTGTAAGAGAACTTGTATACAGTACCAGACAGAAGTAACCTAACAGGAGAACGCGTTCCATTTGCGTTCCCTGAGTGTTCCCTAAGCATTCCATTTGCGTTCCCTGAGCGTTCCATTTGCGTTCCCTAAGCGTTCCATTTGCGTTTCCTAAGCGTTCCCTTAGCCTTCCAGTTAAGTATAAAACTGGAACGCGTTCTAATCTACACTATGACAGTGTTCAATCTAGAGTCTGGAACTGCTTTGGTGTCGTCTGAAATATGCGAGACAAAAATATAACGCATCGTAAATTTGCACCATCTCGGAAAAAATGTCAGAAAATGTCTTCTGTCACTATTGTTACAAAACAAGTTGCACTGAACATTGCCTAATGTAATGTGCTATTTTCATAGGTACAGTACCGGACAGAAGTAACCTAACAGGGAACGCGTTCTTGGAACTTGAAGGAACGCTAAGGGATTGAAAATGGAACGCTAAGGGAACGCAAAATGGAACGCTAAGGGAACGCAAAATGGAACGCCAAGGGAACGCAAAATGGAACGCTACACAACTTCCAAATTTTAGGGAAACGCGTTCTCGAAATAAAATACAAACTCCCTTAAAAAACGACGGAGAACTTGCTTACTTGGTCACCGCGAAAGGTAATAAATTCGCAAAATTCATTGATTCATGACTATTTGCGTATGACTCATGTTAACGCGACGAAATTTCAATTCAAAATGTCCTGTTGTTTTCAATTCCCCAAAGTTATTACTAGCCGAGAATATAAGACCAAGAAAATGTTTTGCTGTTTAGAATTGTCTGTTCTCAATGTGTTCTTGAAATAAATTACAGCTCAGCTTGTCTGCGCTGAGAGATATATTTTTGCTTTAATTCATGTTAATTACATTCAAAAACCAAATACATCAGGGAGACTTAAAAAACACAAAATCTGATTAGAGTTTTATCAGGTACAATTTTTCCATTCAAGTGAAAGAAGGTTTCATTCACGAAAATGCATTTTTCATTCATGAATGTCAAGTTTTTATTTACATTCAACAGGATTCAAGCGCTTGAAAAACACCAGATCAAATTACATTTCACACAAATTTGCATAAAAACATTTCATGCATTTCATGCCTCGGCCTAAATTACAAATTAAAAAATAATTTAACACATCTTTAAGATATTATAAAGACTGAAATCACTTTCATTCTGGTTAGATGTTATTTTTACATTCAATTGAAAGTTGTTTTCATCGATTAAATTACATGTTGCACGCAACAAACTTTTACGGGAAAACTGTTGCGGAAAAGTTTTAAAGAATTCCTTTGCAGGACAATATTAAAAGGAGGAACATCGGAACAAAGAAAAAGCAAGCTAGGACTTTTTATTGAGGATTCTTCAGCCATTTATATTTTATCACAGTTTTGAGCCTGACAAAAAAAACAACAACAATTGTTCAGATGATATATCAATGATCCACTCCAAAATGCGAGCAAGTTCGATCGCAGAATCAGCTCATTCGGTCTCTGTCAATTAAATGTCGGATGACAAGTTCTTTGCTTCGTCCTGTTCGTGGTTTGTTAAAGCATGGCAAGAAAAAACTTACTGTTGGTCTGTCCACATTTATATTCATTTATAATTGTCTTCTACGTACATTTTTCCCCCGGATTTTTCCGCACTGGTGCAAATTAACGTTATGGCGTTATATTTTTGTCTCGCATATTTCAGACAGCACCAAAGCCGTTCCAGACTCTAGACTGCACACTGTTAGTGTAGATAAGAACGCGTTCTGAAAGAAAACAAGGGAACGCGTTCCATTTTACTGAACTGGAACACTAAGGGAACGCAAAATGGAACGCAAAGGGAACGCAAAATGGAATGCTAAGGGAACGCCAAATGGAACCCCAAGGGGAACGCGTTCTGCTAAGCGTTCCCTGTTAGGTTACTTCTGTCCGGTACTGTAGATACTCAGGAGACTTTCAAGCTTGGGTCAAAAGAGTGAATTATTTCAATTAACACAATTGTTCTTGTTTTGCAATTGAGCAGTTTTGGCATAATACTTTGGGAGATGGTGACCCGCCGCAAACCATATGAGGACATGTCAGGATTCAATGCATTTAGGATCATGTGGGCAGTTCATAATGGTAACCAAACGGCTGACTTGTCTTTTCTTGTTTTTATTTCTTCGGCAACGTTACTGCCCTTTTCAGTAACAAGTCAACTCTGAAGTTCAAAACTCGACCAACTACAACAACAACAACGTTTATTCGCACTGTAAAGTTACAAAGATGTATACGTAATATATAAATTAAAAATAGATACAGTAGCTGGTTACCCAAAATAACTAAAAAGCTACATGTAAACTAGTTGGGTAACCAACCAGCCAGGGGTGTAGCTAAGAAAACACTTAGCAGGCTCATTAACATGCACAGCCGTTTTTTCTGACTTGTGCAGCTTCAAAATCTCTCAAAGTCTTTGTTTTCTAGTGACATTTCAGCCGGTAATAATTTCTCTTTCAGCTGGCGAAATTAGCCGGCAGCCGGCTCTTAGCTACATCCCTGACCAACTATGTTTTCATTTTTCACTGCCACAAATATCATGGCAGATGTCTCAGGAAACAATTATGCTTTATGCAAAATAGTCAAAACGTCATGTTTCTGTTTTGAGGGGTCCAATATGTATCGCTGTAATTATGATTGACAGCAACTGTGTAAAATGTAAACCTTAGTTGGGCTTCAAACTTTAGAGTTTGCATGCTATTGAAAGGTTACAACTCAATTTATTAAGTAACATGCTATAAATAATTAATGTACTGCTCTACTTTAGAATGAGGGAATTCAAAATAAACTGTAAACTCTTGAATGATACACCTACATGTACATGTAAAATTTAACATACATTTTTAGAAGATCGAGGCCAAGAGCTTGAGTGCTTGCTTGGTATCTTTTAACCAAAGTACCTCACCACTTTAAAGTTGTTGCTTTTTAAAATAATTTTCAGGAACTAGACCACCATTAATAGCAGGAATTCCAAAGCCAATTACAAAATTGATGACAAGGTAAGAAATTAGACTCAAAAGGTTGCAACACTGTTGTAATTTGTAATATTTGTCTTGGAATTATAACATAACTACTACTATTGGGGACATACTACATGTACTAATAGCTACTCACCTTTACAACAACATACTTTACAATATAACATTTTGAAAATACATAAGAAAATACATAGGAACACATTTTATTTTTAAAGACAATTTATTTTTCAATTGTTACAAACATAATAACTATATAAATTAGTGTAAATTTGAATTTGTAATAGAGCTCTACACAGCTCTATTATAAATTAAAATTTACACTGTAAATACATGATCATTTACCCATTCGCTCCTACACCGGCCAAAACCGGCCGTACAAGACTCCACTGCTTTAAAAAATTGTAACTTTCTCAATCGTGCGAACATTGCCTTAACTAGCAGTTGTGAGCATTGACTAGAAAGTCTTTCCAATGAGATACCCAATAAACACAAAAAAGTCAGCGATTTTTGCAGAATATTAGCGTTTGAATTTGGACAATAACAAAAATTACCGTTTTTAACGTCATAGAAAAACAACAAAAATCACGTTTTTGCCTTTAGTTTTTTTTATTCAAATCATCGTGGCAAACCCAAAAGTCAACATTTACAGCAAAATTCAGTCCTAGTCCTAGCTTAGCAGTGAATTTTTTTGCTCCTATTCGTTGCTCGGGCCTAGCTACAGCTTCTTATACTAGTGCATACTCACCTTGCCTCGATTTTCAACATCACCACCGCACTGCATGCTGGGAAATAAACAGATTTTTTGACAGCGTCCATTCCGTCCTCCACAATTTTCATATATATACTAAGTCCACAGCCACTCTGACCCACCGCCGAAATTTCGCGCTTGTTGTGTTCTTCTGTGGTCGCAACTTCCAAAATATGCCGCGGTAGGTCGAGAAATTCATCCAGAGTCGAGTCCCAAAGCTACTTCGTTTCCAGGCGGCCATTTTTCCAGTTCAACGAGCAACGAGCCAAATTCGTAAACGAAGTACAACACCTAACTCGCTTCTTTGAGAAGTGGACTCTGAACTACCTCCAAGCTTAATGATGCTCATCAGGCAGCTACTAAAGATGAAAAATGGCCGTGAACTTACCAAAAATCGTAGATAATTCATATTGGACCCTTTATTGCAAATCAACCAAGCAAAATGAGATTGTCACAATGACTCGAACAGCAGCACTTTCAATGGTAACTTTAAATATGGAGTCACGAAATCCTATGGGGCGTGTGAATGCAGAAAATCGCTCAAAAACGTAAAAATTCTCAGGAGTGAATGGGTTAATGAAAGAATCAAAATGTCTTTAAAAAAATCAAATGTGTCAAACTGTCACCTTTCTAAAAATATTATTTACTATGTTTTTATCCAGACCTTTTTTAAATAATTATAATTATATTTATTTAAATAATTATTATTAATTTTTAATATTGTTTTATAAATTGGGAAATGGCAGGAATACATGTACATTTCTGAAGATTTTCAAAAATTCTCCAAATACTGTTCAAAGGTTGTACTAACGTTTCTGATCAATTCCAAAATATTTTGAAGATTTCCGAGGAAGATCCAAAGATGGTTTGATTTTAGACCAACGCTTTTTAACTCATTTGATTTTTTTTGCAGTAGGAGAATTCCTTATTATTATATTTCACTGAAGTTTATATAATACAATCATGTAAATTGTTTTGTTATTATCTGTTTTTAAGCTATTGTTAGTTACATGTTATGTATAATAATTTAGAGGAAAAGGAAGAGACTTATATAGTGCACATATCACATGTCCCATAATAATTTAAAGTATTGATTAATTAGTTTGTTGTTCCATCTACAGCTGCTGGGATAAAGTGCCCTCCAAGAGACCATCCTTTACAAGAATTGCTCAAATACTCCAGCATTTAGTGCAGGTGACACACACAAGTTACGATTTTAATACTCTGGCTTTACATTTTCAGCCTAAAAGTTATGTAGTGTTGCTTTGCATCAAATAGACCATAGTTTGTATTCTCCATATTGAACTGGAACTAGCTTGCAATAGAGGCTCATGCGATGGAATGTTATTAAAAATATGTGCATTTAAGAACATTGCCCTGCATGAGCCTCAAATGTAAGTTTGTTCCAGTTCAATACTGAGAATATGAATATAGTTTATTGGGCATAAAAGATCATCTTAATCCTAACACTGTGTTACTACGAAAACCATCAAACCATGGAATGGAGAAAAATTTAAACATCACTGCCCCACTCACTTTCGTTCACTGCCCCACCCACTTTTGTTGATAAATACTGTTAATTTACTGAGGAATCATGCTGATGTTTCACCCTATTTTTGCCAGCAATCAAAGTGGAAATTGTACAGTCTTCCACATCTGCTTTATTTGTTCATCTAGTTGTCTACTAATTAAAAACACAATCAGTCTACTAATCAGCATTTTCCATGAGTGGTAATCTACTTGGATGTGCATTTCAATCACTCATAGAAAACTCTGCCTCGTAGTTTAGTCTACATTTATTGTACGTCTGAAACAAATTTTAAGCGTGTTAAAAAATCCAGCTGAATTTCAGTTTTCTAACAGTTCTTTCCAGGTGCTGATACTTGCCTGGTTTTTCCTGTTGGTCCGCCGAGCACTGATGGCAGTACATCTAGTTCAAGCATGTCTCTACTGAGTGCAGCACTCGGTCAACAACATCCAGGAATGACCACGCAAGGAAGCACACTTAGTGACACTGTGATAAGTGTGAAAAGCCAGCAATCCAGTGAAAGTGATAGTGAACAACAAGGCTTGTATGAACTTGATGACGAACGGAAAGAGGAGGATGAAACTCCAGTCCCAGAAGAACTGGAAAATAATGACCAGCCTTTCGATGAAGTGCCTGCAGAGCCATTGTCTCCCACTATTACCATCTCAGTTGATAACAAAAGTCCGACAGCACAGTTCGTCAGACAGCCTTCAGATCCAGGAGGGTCACCATCATTGCATCCCAAGCAAGGAAAAGTTCCTGTTCTCCGTCCAATCAGCCCCATCCCTGGGCCAGTCCCTGGTGTAAATTTCCAACCAATCAAAATAGTTGCTGCATCATCTACGCCGAGCCCCAACATGATGGCAGCTCCTCCAGTAACCTCTACTGTGAACACAGTGCAAGCGTCTGGCCCAAGGATGTCTCTTACACCAGTAAACCCTGCTCGTCCGATAAGCCCTGCCATCAGCTCTGGCAATTACCCAGGTTACCCAGCAGACATCCAACCAGGAACAGTGCCGCATGGACCTTATTACTCTCCCGGAGGTTACACGTCAGCAGCCCCAGCGATTGGACCTGGACAACAAACTCAACCTCTGATCTATTCTGAGGCCCCAGGTTCAGGGCTTCTGGGGGGTGCAACATCTCCCTACAGATCTCCCAGCCCTGTTCCTCCAAGTTATAGCCAACAGGGTGTTTACCCCTCAAATGTAATGTACCCTCCAGTCTCTAACTACAACTTTCCAGTATCTAGCACTGCTCCAATGCAAATGCCAATTCCAAACACAGTTCCTTCTGTGCCTAGAAACACTCCTGTATCTGGCTTTTACCGGCCACCAGTTGACGACCATGGTCTGGATCTGGAAGAGCTGCGAATAGCTCTTCAGAATGATCTTGATCCTCCAGAACTTGGTAGCAGAGTGCATGCGAACTCTAGTGGGCATTCTACACCATCACAAGGCTCACACACTGGATATTCCAGTCAGTCCAGTTCGGGAGCAGGCAGCCCTTATCCTGATCGGAAGACCAGTTGGCCAGTGAGTAGTACACGTGTGCATAACCCACCATACCCAATGAACAGATCGGTGTCATCTCCCGAAAGAAAGTACAGTGGAGAAAAGGACATCCCACTGCCAAGGAGACCTGAACTAGGTAGCTTATTACACCTTGTTTTTTTTTGTCTGTTGTCTGTTAAAAGATGGCAATTATACCCTGAAATAGTGTGTGGTGGTTTCATTAGAAGGTGGCACGGGCTGGAGCTCCAATGTCTATTAAACAGTTTTCAACTCAAGTAGCCATCATTTTGTACCTTAATTCCACTCTTAGACTAAATTCTGAATTCTAAACCCTGAGTGTGTAAGGTATCAGGTTACCCTTTGAAACACCACTTTGCTTTTGCACCTTTTCATTGCTCTTTTCCTCATTAAAACTCCAACAAACTATAAATCTTCTGAAAGCTTAATAACTAAAGGTTACAAAAACAAATTTAAATGAAGAGAAACAATTAATGTGTTTAGGATATAGCAAGAGATTTCCAAAAGTACATCAGTCTTTCACAAAATTGAGTTCTGCTCCATCCAGAACTGATTTTAAGAAGGAGATGATCATTGTGCCCAATACCTAATACCTTTGTCTAGTCAAAGGCTCCTATGAGCCAACACGACTTGTGAATATGAAACAACCTTCTGACCCTCACCCCCCCCCCCCCCCCCCCCCGACGTGTTTTGTTCCACCGACCCCCCCCCCCACCCTCTGTGTCAACTCCCCATCCTCCCCTTCCTCCAATGCCGTACCCATGGATAAGGCAGATGACCAAACGGGCAAAATATATGTGCAAGCCTTATGTACTGCTCAGCAGAATTACCAAGAAAAGTTCACACACAGCTGAAAGAAGGAGTGAACATTTGCATATTTGTACCCTTTTGCTATATCTCATTCAACACTTCATGTAGTCATGAGATAAAAAACTAGTCCGAAATTTCAATAACTTGGCTGGTTTGTTTTCTGCACGCAGTTACATTTTCAAGTTCGAAAGACATTGATTCCTCTGCATTTAACTTCCTATTACATTTGAACAAAATCAAAAGATAAAAATCAGAGACATGGTTATTTAGACAAAAGTATTACTAGGTTATCAGTGCAATGTTTATCTCCTTGAGATAATTTCTGGCTGGAGTGGAACTCAATTTTGTGAAAGATATACTTTTGGAAATCACTAACTATATTCTTATCACGTCTTATTGCATTAATAGTCTTTCTTTGAATAAAATACATTTTCATAATCTTTAATTATTAGGCTTTCAGCAAATATATAGTTTGTTGGGGTTTTAATGAGCCATAGAGCAATAGAAAGGTGCAAAATCAAAGTCTGGTGTTTTGGGGTAACCTGATACCTTAATCACATTTCATGGCTGAAGCTGTCATATCTATCTTGTATTATTATTATATATGTTATTATGTATTGAATTAATTATTTTCATTCCTTTGATGTTTAGACCACACATTGTTTCCTAACATATTTCAAGCATTAGATACTCATTTACAGGTAAGTGACAATAATTAGTATTAATTTTTGTACGCTAATTATAACCACTTTGGATTTTCCCTCTACCATGCATTCGTCCAAGTACAGAATAATTTTATTTATAATAAGTTATTTTGATGACTATTGCCTGGGTACCAAAGGGGAAGTTCATCAACTAGATAAGCGAGTAGTTTATCCCAAATAAAGAGCTTTTAACTGTTAATTAATTGGAATGCAGTGTCAGGTAAAACCATTTCCCCAAAACATTCTCATTTCTTATCATGTGCTGTTCATGTATTTTCTGTGGATTCCGAACATTTTAACAAAGAGTAAAATGTTGGTGATTAAGCCTTCCCGATAATATGCAATTATAATGTTCCCCTAGATCTATATTTCATACATGTAATAAGCCCCTCCAGTCCACCCAGGACTTTGTAGACTTTCGGTATTTTAGTATTTATATTATTTTCATCTTGTTATTTTCATTTCACAGCCTATTGCACCAAACCCTTCGATACCAGAGTCACAGGAAATTTATGATGAACATGTTAAGGTAATAACGAGATTATTATGAACAATTCAAATCCTTATTTAAAATAATAGTATATCATAACTTAAGAAAAAAGATTTCTATAAAAATATAAAAAAGAAATAAATTATTATAATTAGTCATAAATAACAGTCTGGCTTATGCTAAGATCAAAGAAACTGAATGTTGTTATAGAGCAGTTTTCAATTGAGTGTCGAAAGTAATTACACTATTGCTTTGGTTTTGCTTTGCTACGCTTTGTGATTGGCTAAAAAATCTCGCGCCACTTTCTCGACCAATCCAAAACCAATCGTGACTTGTTCGCACGCGTTTTCCCGCGCTTGGCGCCGCCGACATGGAATTGCTTCGAGCTCTGATTGGTTCATTGGATTGTTTACGACTGCTGTGATTGGTCAGAGTAATTACTTTGGTTTTGGTTTTACCACACTCAATTGAAAACTGCTCTATTGCGACTAATGTTATCATTAATAGTGTTTTTATCTTGTGAATAATAACACAAACTTATTTTCTTAAGTGACAGCTGATTTTATCTTAATTTATTTTGTTGTCTGAACACTATACAGCTTTCCAATGAATATATCCAAGTTCAAACAGAAATGGCAATGATGCTTCAAAAAAAGTAAGTGATGCTCATCAACAGTCAACTACTCATGCAGTAAAATTTCCCTCTAAAACAGACACCTGAAGTTGGTGACTACTGTTGTACATGTACATGTACTTTAGTTGCTCATTTTACTGTAACTGAACTCTCTCTAAGACTGACACCCGAAGTTGTTCTCTACTGCACTTTAGTTGTTCATTTTACTGTAACTAAACTCTATATAAGATGGAACTGACATATTTTGACCACACCCACTTCGGGTTCAGTTTCATTAATAATTTGGTTTCCTTAATAATTATGCATCTGTATTCTTAATTTTGCTGTAGGTTGGATCTAGTGAGAGACTTGGAAGAATTTGAGAAGGAGCAGCAAATTAATGCACAATATGTGGAGGAGTTTGCAATGCTGACCAGTGAAAAGGTCTGAGATTTAAAAAACAAACTATTGAGACCCTGAGAAATGCAACTAAAATTTTACAAGACCCATATTTTCTGGAACGACCTATCGTCATGCCTAGTATGCCAAAAATGGAATTTCTGCAACACTGTGTCCTTTAAAAAGTCTCCCTTCCCATCATGACCAAATAAACTTGTCACATACAGTACTTAAAGTGCCACTACGACGAAAATTTTTGTATTTCTTTTCCGCTTTTTTTAACGCAAATGTATCTAATAGGTTTAGACAAATGCGAATTGCTATAAATTAGATTGATATATTCTTACACAGCCCAGAAATAGCTGGCCAAAAACTCACGAAAATCACGTAAAATCCGTCCGCCATTACTCCGTTCATAAATCCAGGCGAGCCCACGTTTTACTGGTTTGCGATCTGGTACACGTGACTTGATTTGTGAGGTCAATGACTCAAAGCGATTCCCCCCGGGACACAGATGACAAAGCCAAAGGCACATGTTGAGTCATTGACGTCACAAAATCTTTAGAGTTTAGACCAACTCGATCCAACAATCAGGGTTCGGTCCCGGTCATTTTTTAAAATAAGTCAAATAATGGCACTTCCCGTACGGGTTTTGACTGTAAACTTCGCAAGGTAAGTAACGAGTACTTATATTTTCAAAATATGAAGAGGCCCCTCCCCTATATAAGATGTTGTCAAGGTTTCATGTATGATTTCCAATAAATTTAAAGTCGTCATTGTCCAGAAATCAGGCAAAAACATTTGTCACAAAGATAATAAAGATGAATTATGTACTCAAGTTTTTCGTTGTTGTCTTAACAATGTAAAATTTCTCATTATTGTATTTTTAGGAAAGAACTTAAAAGCATCTTTTGTTAAATATTAATTGACTTCTTGGTCTGCTTTCATTTATCTAGGATAATCTTCTGCTGCTTCACAAGAACTTGAAATCACAGCTGGAGGCCATGAAGCGTCAACAGGGTCGCCCATTGAGCCAGTATCGATCCTGATAACTATAGTGTAGTCATACTTTAATTTTTGACTTAGTTCCTGTAAATTATACTATACCTAGTCAGATGTCAAATGTTATTGTACGTTTTCTAGTTGCAAAGTTTTTCAAAGAAATAATTATAATACATGTAGTTGAAGGGCTTGGTGGCAACGGTGATTTTATATGCTCAAAAAGGTAAAATTGATTACTGGCAAAAATCAATGCCTACTGCAGACACACTTAGCGATGTTTCTGGTGATTTTTCATCCATCTACCATGCATGGATGCTTTTAGGAAGTCCATCATTTCGAGAGGTTATAAAATCTCATATTCTGCTTGGTTGAAAAAGTTGATGATTCATGGTTTTAACTGCCCATGCAGGCACACTTGACAATATTTCTGGTGATTGCCAGTGATTTTTTCACTGATACTTGACATGCCTGATATCGGTGGTTACCGACATGACTTCTTGTGATAGAGATCATTGTTTTGTAGCGGGCATATAAAACTCTTCTAAAGTGTCACTGGCTTTACAAATGGGTTTTTTGCATTGTAGCTGTAGCCAAGCAACAGCCATGTTGATGATGATGATGATGATAACTTGATGACCAGTAAATAAGAAAAATATTAAAAAAATAACAAATAATGTTATGTGTAAACATAGGAAATCAGTTTGAAAAGTAATAATGCCGATGATGACATGATGATAACGGTGTGATTATTGTTATGACGAGGATGACAAAAACGTTACTATTAATGTTTTACATTTGAAAATAATAAATGTACAGTGTATGTTTAGAAGTATCTCCATTAAAAGTGAGAAACATTAATGCCAAGTATTAAGACAGAGTGCAGGATAAACTCTTGAAACAGTACTTGTAACGTGTAAGAATATTTAATAAACCCACCTGTCAAATGTCTGATTTTTTTTTTTGGGGGGGGGGGGGTGGTGGGGGGGGGGGGGAGTTTTCGTCCTGATTAAATAATCAAACATTCTCAAAACAGGACCCCCCCCCCCCCCGGGCTTAACATTAAAGGCCCACCTTCACCCAAAATGCTGTGCGCGCCGTGATCACTTTCTGTGCTGAATTTCGTGTAACACGAAATTCACGCTTGAATGCGTGCAACCAATCAGATCACGCGTATGAACAATGGAGCATTTCAAAACGAAAACAAATGACCGCAACATCTTTTGGGTGAAGGTGGGCCTTTAATGATTGATAGGTGCATAACTGACAGAGGGAAAGTTGATTAGTAATGGTAAAACAGTAGTCTTGGAACATACATTGCTGTTTATTACCTACAGTTAATTAGAGAATTAAACCCTTGATAACTAGAACTTTTGATATATTGAACATTTTTGTGCTATCCCTGGGGAATTATATGTATAAAATGTTTAATATTATTGTGTAGAATCAAGATAGGGCAGATTTAGAAAATAAATTAAAATGATCTTTTGTTTGTGTCCGTTCTTGCCTATTGTTATTGAAAAAAAATTATCCCTACTTTGAGCATGGTAAAGCCTGCGGTGGAGGTATATTTTGTTGAAGAACTTCCGAATATTCCTTTATAATTGCATACAAGTCGCCAATGTGTGAGTCGGGAAAAACTTAAATGCACCTTTTTGGAATACAAAAATCTTTTACCTTCTATCTTAAAATAAGTTAACCATTCCTTGGTTTTTCAGATATGTACTTTGAATTCCTGTTTTTTCTCATACAAACACTATTTCATAACTTGTTTGCCCCATTTCCACAGGCTACGCTATCCACGATCTTGTACAATTCAAATAAAAAATAAGACAACCCCTCCCCTCATTTCAGTGATGGAAAAATGGCCAATTTTGGTTTTAGCGCAAATTCATCATTAAATCGGAGGGAGGGAGATCTCATTTACTCCATCTGATATTGCAGGTAACTAAAAGTCTGTAAAATCCAGGTTTGACTGTAGCGCTTGAGCAAAAAAAATAACAGAAAATAGCTTTCTGTTATCTAAGACCAATTAATTGCTTTATCTCCTGCAAGTTCGTATCGGCAATGCCCTGTGCTTTCTCTGCACCGGTCTTCAGAACGCTATCAATATAGCCAACATCCTGCTCAATTCTGCTGATGTTATCTCGTACAAAGCTCAACTTGGAAGCTACAATCTCTGTTAAGTCCGCTTTGAAAGCTCTCTTGCACTTCTCCATGTTCTGATATTTATCACAAACTTGTTGCAGTGACAAACCACTGAATTCTACATAAATGTTTATAAGATTTGACATTTCTGGTCTGTTCTGTGGATCATAGCTGATGTGTTTTTCCGAGTCTGTGATCGCTTTTTGTATCTTGTTTTTGATAATATCTGGTGAATCTGACAATTCAATTCTTGACATTTCGTGTGGATCTGATTTGCTCATTTTTGTGGTGGCATCGCGCAGGCTCATCACTCGTGTAAAGTTGCCTGGTGGAAAGAAATGGAAAAAGAACTTTTAATTTTAAAATTGTGGATTGTGTAAAGGAAAATATAGCCAACCAAGCTTTTAGCCAGCAGGGTGTCCAGACGTCTTGTGGACGCCCAACTTTTGAAGAAATTAATGAAAATTGCACCTAATCCTGCAGGCATAGGAAGTGACCACTATTTCGTATGCACAACGGTCAAGTTGAGACTGAGGAAACAACCAAAAGGAAAGAAAGGAATCAGAGTTAAGTATGATACAACGAAGCTGAAAAATGGAAACATCTTGAAGATATCTACCATCACCCTTAGAAACAGATACCAGCAGGTGCTTGAAGATGAGGGGCCAGTATTGGAGGAAGATGAAGAAATAGAGCGTGACTTTCAGGTGATGAAGAAGGTATTCACTGAGGCTACAGAAGCGGTTCTAGGTAGACCACAAACAGAAGCGTAGCTAGGATTTTTCAAAGTTGGGGGAGGGGGGGAGTCACACTGTGTCACACACAGGGTACTTTATACGAGATTGGCATGTCGACATCCACGCTGTCTTTTACTAAAATTATCTCACAAAGGCGGGGGGGGGGGGGGGGGGGGGGGGTTACGGGCACCCCAGGACCCCTCAACCTAGCTACGCCCCTGCACGAAAGAAGAAGAAACCATGGATCAGCGAAGAATCGTGGAACCTTGTAGACCAAAGGGAAGAAATTAATAAAAGGATCTTGGAGTCGAGAGGCAACTAAGAGTAAAGTATACAGAAAATTTGAAGTGAAGAGGAGTATAAAAGCAGACAAAAGGAAATGGATGGAGAACATCGCAAGTGAAGCAGAATAAGAAGCTGCAAGGAGCCAACATATGAAAACACAATACGGACTCACAAAGATGCTGTGCCGTGAAAGATCTAGGCAGAGCACTCAGTACTGGACAAGAATGGAACCTCATCAGCGGTAAAATGAAGTACAGTCAAGATGAGCATAGCACTTAAAGGAAGTGCTTAATAGGGAAGATCCAGCAAACCCAATAACTAACGACCAGGAAGGCGAAGTCAACGACATGATTGAAGAGAAAGCAGTCGCAGGTTGAGGAACGAACAGGCAGGTCAGTTATAGAAAAGGCAAAGGGACAACAGAGCAGGTCTTCATACTACGGAATATCATCGAGCAGGTTAACGAGTGGCAAGCATCGCTATATCTGAATTTCATAGATTTCAAAAAGGCATTTGACTCTATCCACCGTGAAAACATGTGGACGATTATGAAGAAGTACGGGATCTAGAGTAGGTTGTGAGAATGGTAAAATTATTCTATGAAGACTTAAAGTGTGCTGTTGAAGACCAAGGAGAAATATGTGAGTGGTTTGACATAAAAACCGGCGTCAAACAAGGATGTAACATGTCAGGATTTTTGTTCTTGATTGTTATAGATTGGGTAATAAGAAGAACAGCTGGTCATGGTAAGAATGGTATCTGATTAGGAGGAAATTCACATCAAAACTAGAAGACCTGGACTTTGCATATGACGTAGTGCTAATATATTCTCTACCAAACAGCAGATTCAAGATAAAATGACAAGAATAAATGAAGAAGCTAGACGAGTGGGACTCAAGATCAACATGAAAAAGACAAAGGCGATCAGGATAAAAGGGGCAGTATCACGAGATTCCACGCGCGGCACTGTTCATTGTTCTTGCACCAGAATTTTGGACATATCACTGTTAAAAGTGATTTTTTTTTCTTCCGGCTATCAAAACGGATTTTTTGATTCAACAAATACCTCCACTTCTCGACGGCCTTTTTGAATTTGCCGAATCAAACTTGAAAACATGGGCCGAACGTTTTCGAGTTTTGCCCTCATGATACTGCATTTTTAATGCAAGAAACCAGGAAGTGATTACGATAGATGGACAAGGCATTGAAGAAGTAGATGAGTTCACCTACTTGGGAGCTACAGTTTGTAAGGACGGAGGTGGTATGAACAACCTGAAAACCGACTCTCAAAAGCCAGGGGTGCATTTGTCAGATTCAAGAGGATCTGCAGCTCCAAAAACATCTCAAGAAGAACAAAGCTGAGGCTGTATAGAACGCTGGTAGTGCCAGTCGTACTATACGGGTGTGAGACATGGAAAATGAACACGGGAGACGACAAAGCAGTGGATGTGTTTCATAATAAGTGCTTACGAAGAATCCTACGCATTAAAGGGCAGGACCATGTCAGTACTGAAGAGCTACTAGAAAGAGCAGACATGAAACTGACGAGAAAAGAAGTGGAGCGGCGTAGATGGAAGATGATCGGACATATACTAAGGCAAGACCAAAACAACGACTGCAACACAGCAATGACCTGGGCACCACAAATAAAAAAAGAAGAAGAGGAAGACCGAAGACTACCTGGAGGCGCACAGTTGAAAAAGAAAGAAAAGAAGAAGGATGGGAATCACGGAATGAAGTGCGGACTATAGCAGCTAACCGAGAAAGGTAAAAACACTCTGTGGAGGCCTTATGTGCCACGAGGCACGAAGAGGATAGGTAAACTTAAGGTGAAGCAACTAATCCTTCAGGACGCCCACTTTTCAGTTTCTGGCTAAAACCCTGGAGCCAAAACTAAAATATGAGGCCCTATTTTAATGCATCCACTGTAAGTTAACAGTGAAAATTTGCAAGTTGATGAAAAACCCGGACTTATCTCCAGTCATCTCTCTTGATCATTGATTATCATCATTTATTTTAATTAATAAATTAGTTAAAATCATCTGGATGCGCAGTTTCAAAAATGGGTCAAGGCAGGCCTATAAAATAAAATATTAAAATAAAATAAAAGTGGAATGTAATAGTGCCCAATATTTCGCTTTGCAAAACAAAGCTTCTTCAGGGGCTAGCATACAGTGCTATATATAGTGCTATGTATAGTGCTATATATAGTGCTAGCCCCTGAAGAAGCTTTGTTTTAAAAAGCGAAATATTGGGCACTATTATATTCCACTTTTATTTTACTTTATTTGCTTCTGCTTCTGTTTTTCTACCATAAGGATCAGTTTGCTGTTTTATGCTGTACATGTACAAGGTGGTTCTGATCTAACATTTTAGTCTGAGTGTGGATAAAATCCTAAAGTGTGACATTCAAATGAAAGCAGAACTGCGCTACCGTTAGTTTTCCAGATGTAAAAAATGGATTATTTTTCTTTTTATTAATAGTTTTGAAGTTGGAAACTTCAATGTAGAATGTACTCATTCTCTCACTCACTCCACGCAGGGCTGGGGCCTAGCCAGCTTTTAGAAGAGTTGTAGGCCTGGCCATCTGGCCCGCAAGGGACACTTCTAGGGTGGTCCGGGGACATCCCCCCCCCCCCCCCCCAACCCGGAAAATTTTTCGATATTGGCTCTTGAAAATGCTTTATCCTTCTCTTTCTGGTGATTTTATGTGTATCTTGACAGCACCGAAATCCTAATATTTGATATAAGAGAATGGATTTGAATTTTTCATTTCCAATTCTTAAAATGTAACACAAGTGGGCTGAAAAATTTGTAGGCCCGGGCCTATGGGCCTATAGGCTGGCTACGCCACTGCCAAGATTGAAAATAATAATATTATTAATAATAAATCTGCTTGTTGAGTAGTTAGCATTTCACATTCATTTGGTCCTGCACAGTGACTGCTTTAAATTAATTTACCTAAAATAGGTTTGGGAATGGGAAACTGGTTTCCATATTTGCTGTTAAACAGTCGACAAAGTTCTCTGGCAAGTTCCAAGTGCTGCAGCTGATCATCGCCAATGGGCACATGGGTGGCCCTAAAGTCAAATACCAAAATCAGTTTGTTCATTTACATTGTATAGTAATGTTCATTTTGTAATTTAACACCAAAAAATAGTTGTCAATATTTTGTAACAATAATTCACCAATGATGAGCTTGAATGTGTAGCAGTCATTTCCTTTTCCTTTCCAAATGTGAGAATCAAATGGGAGAGGGGCCTAATAAGGAGCAAAGAAAATGGAGAGGGGGGAGGGGAGAAGAAGGTGTTCGGTAAAATATCTGAAATCAGTTGCAAGCATTTCCTTCCTCTTCCCTCCCCCCTATATTTTATTTTTGCTCCTTTTCATGCCCCATGCCTTCACGTGCCTGACCTGCACTCTTGGAAAGAAAACAACTGCTATGCAGGTTACCAGGTTACCAGGTTACCACTTACTTGTAAAGGAGAATATCAGCTGCCATTAAAACAGGGTATGAGTACAGTCCTAAACAACTTTTTTCTTTGTTTTCACTTCCTTTAGTCTGAAAAAATCAGAGAAGTAAACAAGCGTTTTTGTGCGTTTTCATGTGCAGCAATTTTTGCAGCTTTTGTCAAAGTTTTCTCCTTTGCTCTTCCCTCCCCAGGTGTCTGGAAGTCTTGTGTGGGGACTCATGGCTGGGTTGCGGGATTGATGGGGGCAGTACTCATTGTTGGGGCTGGTTGATTCAACAGTGGAAGCCTCTGGATACCCCAAGCATCCAACCTCCATTTAGTGTTGCAGCTGTTGAATAGAAAAAACCTACAAAGTGTTACTTGCTGTCGTGCTTATATTAAGCTGATCTTAAATGGCTTTGCAATGGCTATGCAACCAATCAGAACACAGGCAGGTCAGGGTTTGAGCCAGGATTTGATGAGTGGAGGCCAATTTGTCCCTTCAGCAAAGGTTTTAGGGGACATTTTTCATTTCAGACAGACAATAACTGTAAACCCAATGACAACCACCATTTTGAATTTTCCCTGAGACACAAACCATAAGCATGCACAACAAATATATGTTTCAGTTTGCAATGCATTATAGGGCGATTTTGAATCGCATGGCTTTTTCTAAATTTTCTCGATTTGAGAGAGAGCCTTTTACAGCGAAATCAACGGTACAAACAGCAAAAATTGTTTTCTTAATGTTTTTGGAATCAAAGATTTTCTTGTATCTTTTTTATAGGCCATTTTCTGAACAGATGTTCAAGGCGACTGATTGTCCCCTTCTTCATTTTTCTAAGGGACAATGTAAATTGCAGTGCGGGATTGGCACAATGGCGCGGCCTGGCTCAAACCCTGAACACAGGTTATTTATACCACACTGATTACCTTCCACTGGTGCATGCGGTTTAAGAAACCTGTAGGAGCCAGGCAGCCCAAGATCCAAGCCAGTTCTGCATGCTGCGATACCTTAAACACACAACAAAATAGTATATACAGTAATGCAGTAAAGTTAGCATGTGCCTTGAGAAATGCTATTGCAAAACAGAAAGTGAACCTGGTAACAACTCTTATAAGCTAACATTAGCCTCAAAGTTCCAGGTACTTTCAAGAATGGGCCACCAAACATTGTGGTGCCAAGAAATATTCATCCTCTCCCTATGGAAGGTCATAAAATTGAAATGATTCTGAGGCGGGGGGAGTCTTGAATGCCATTATTTTTAAAGAAAGTATCAACTCAAGCTGAACTGGAATTTCCAGAGAGGCAGTTGGGGGGGGGGGATAAACCAAGAACCTTTTGTGGGGGAGGTATGTAAATTTCTGGAACAGCAAATTGCATATTTAATATTCACATATCCCTCAGGAAAATTTCCCTGTTCATCGATAAAAATAGATGGTCTTTTTTTATGGCCAGGCCATGAAAATGTGTCTGAATTCTAAGGCATTACCTTACCTGAGATTGTTGGAAGAGAATGCTTTTCTCTGGATTCACTCCACAAGCCAGCAGATATACTGCCATATTTCTAATACTTTGTCGCAAGCTGGTAGGATCTTGAGGGAGGGTAATGGAGTGTAAGTCTACAATACTGTATAGCACGGCATCTTTACTTTCCTGTTGTAGTGAAATCCAGTTTTTGATTGCCCCTAAATAGTTCCCAATATGCATGGTTCCTGTTGGTTGGATTCCAGAAAATATCCTCATAGGAGATTGGGGACCCTGTGCAGAGAGAGAGAGTCATAGTCACTATTAGTGCATTTGACTGGAAAATTAGAAATAAAAAGATCCATTTATTTGTGAACAATATTATTATTGAGGGGGTGAATAGGTCCGCGGATCGGCAGATTTGGCCTTGAAAAGTGCACAGATTTCGGTTTTAAGGGACAAATTAAGCGGATTCGCAGATTTAAAAATTACTGTGGATCACAGATCAGCCGAAAATTTTGCAACGGATTCCGGACTTTGCCTGTCTAGAAGTTCGGATTGTTGATCGGATCATTAATCATTGGTCGGCCTTGGACAGTATGTTGGTGATTTGTTGACTAATTTTTTCAGTTTCACCAGCAAAGGCAGAAAACTGCGAGTAAAATTTAAATACTGCACAAGAAAAACAAAACAAATATATATAATTTATATATATACCTGTGTGCTGTATATTTATACTGCGGAAAGTTTTGAAGTAATGCATCAATCAGCGGCTTCCCATGGGGCCCACCCCAGGGGCACCCACGGGAACCCAGGGACATTTGTTAAGATTGTCATATATTTGTTGCCCGAGGGTGTGGGGGAAAATATCACTTTTGTTCATAGAGATTGCACCCCAGAGGGCAGACCCTGGGGATTTGCTGGTCAGCGGTATACCCTATCGACGATTCCCGGATGTTGTTCGAGGTGATCACTTCGCACCCTTCTCGCACGAGATTTAGGGCTTGAATTAACCAAGTTTCGTTTTTTTTTTTTTTCATTTCCTTTGTTTGCTTCAAGTGCAAGGATCTGTAGGTGATTATGCCATAAGAGTCCTGCAGAGTTCCTACTAGTTTTAAAAATTAGGGGTCCATGGGAACTCCAGCAACCTAAAATTGAGGGTCCTTTTCTATTTTGAGGAGTCCAATCCTGGGTAGTACCAATTCAACGAATTTCATGTGCATCCTAGGGACTCACAGCGCTCAAAAACCATACGTCTTTTCTCCATTTTTAGAAAGAAAAAGAAAAGAAAGAAAGAAACTTTATTTACCGGGTAAAATACATTATTACCGGTAACCCGGTAGTTTACATAACGGCCCTCAAAACCTTAAAAGAAAGTTAAAAAAATAAAAAAAAAACAATACAACTATTTGGTCAAGTGGAGCCAACTGCACTGAAATACAACAAACTTTAAATGAGGGTCTAAGGCCCGTTTTAAACGTCGAATTTCACGTGTGCCGAACTTAATGCAAATGAGCGAGGACATTAGTTTTTTCTCATTAGCATTAGATTCGGCACATGTGCAATTCGACGTTTAAAACGGGCCTAAGCAAAGCAAATAGCTGGTTTTTGCGTGTAAAATTTGAACATTTGTGCGTTAACGGGACCACTGGTCCTTATTGTTGCACCCAGGGGGCAGGGGATTTGTCAGAATTCCTCTGCCCTATACCCAGGGGGATTTGATGAGGTTTGAATGGGCATTTGGACAAATCCCCCAGGGTCCCCGGGGGTGGGCCCCAGGGGGAAGCCGTTGATTGATGCATAATGCGGATACGGATTTTAACGAAAATAAAGTCGATTGATGGATCAGACCAAAAAAAACACGAATCGGTGGAATTGCATACCCCTATTCACCCGCCTTGTTATTGATCTTGTCCCATCACATGGGTCGGCCATTTGGGTTCACCATTTTTACTGTTTCAGAAGTCCCACTGTGGGGATTTGTATGTATGAGCTGACCCCACCGTGGGACATTTGCAACATTATAAAAAAAAGACAAATGCCCGGGGGGAGCAATATTCACGGAAGACATGTTATTCATTGGTATGCAAGTAACCGTATAGTCTGTAGTTTTACTCCAGCATCTTTTCCATTCTTAGAATATTCCGAGGATATCAAATCTTATAAGAATAAGACGAGATGTACATGCTACACGTACAGTTTATGTAAGATGTCAGATGTGTATGCAATATAACTTAAGTACTAGAAATACGTCTTCATACCTGAGAGCAGAAGTGTTTTATGCAAGACTGGCCTAACACAACTGAAAGCAAACGAGCATTTCTAAATTGAAATGCCATAACTCAACGATGAGCAAAGAACTACATGTATTGTGTCCTCGAGAAAACAAAATACTACTTCGTGGCCGCCATTTTGAATTTTGTATCAACAGGACTGGTAACTAATCTGTATTTCGAGCCCAGGGTCGTCCGAGGAAGAGAGAGAGCCCTGAGTCGAGGCTGCAGGAAGGTAAATGACGTCATAGCGTGGGAGGTGAAACTGCTGGTCATCTGACCTGGGCTCATAAGTGACATCACTGGTACCGATTTGGGAGATGAAAACATAGTTTTATATCGAGAAAACGGTGGATAGTTTGCTAAAAAAGTGACTTGCAAGGGTTTTTCAACCGGTTTGAGATTTCTTACAGATTCTTTTAGTTCTTCCGAAAACCTACAAACATGTCAAGTCAGATGGAAAGTATCCTTTGTTTTTAAATTTTCCCTTAATTAGCAAGCTATAAGCGCATGATGTTTTTTTTATCAGACTTTGTTGTTCCCAAGATCACTGGAAATCATCCGTTAATATCATATATACATACGCAACTCCTTTATCATAAATATACTCTTGCCTGGATCTATGTTACAAGATCAGTTTCACTGCGGATGTCATTTGTACATGATGTTTTTAAATTTGATGCATGTAGCTCTATGTAACATGTAAGCTTACTTGCTGATTTAAAATTAAGCTTAAGTTAATTTTAGCTAAACTTGAGCTGGTATATAACTTATTTATTGCCAAATGTTGGTTATTTAGCCATCTTCGTGTAGAAATTAGTTAGGTTTGCAAGATTTTCACTGATAAATACTCCCTTCTTTCACCCCCTTCTATGTATTCATAAAGATAAAATGATATAAGCTTAAACTTGCTGCATCATTATTCCTATTTAGAATATTATTGCCTTCCATTGCATGGTATGGTCTGTTGATCCTTGACTAATGGTTTTCTACTTTGATTAGAGCACCTGTTTAATTTAAAGGTAGGTCATTCTTCATGTTAATCAAGAAGAAGACTAGAGGCTTTATTAATATCAAGCTAGAGAAGAACATATTGTAATGCCATTACACCAAAACTACATGTATCAGATTACCCTATATATATATTTTGATTTTTAATTCTGTACAGCATGTAATTACAGTGTGGCTTGTATATCTTAAATAGATTCTATTTAGCCTAGCATCAGTGGATCTGAACTTGCTTATAAGGTGGCATGTGGGCCAGGGTTTGGGTAGCCTGCAGACAGGCTTCCAGTTGGACGGCGAGGTCATACAAAGAAAGCAAGCCTGCATGCATCCTTCAAAATCGCGGCTGCCACCCACAAGAACCCGCGGATTCCTTAGCTTGTCAACTGTCAAATTTTAACCGTTTGCAGGCTTAAGTTAACAATAGAAGTGATAATTTAGGAGGAGAGAAACAAATCTAGCCCTTTAAATTATATTTTTTCAGTTGAGGTAAAAATGTTGCAATTTGCATATGTCAAAAGTAATTTGAAACCTTTCCCTGAGTAACACATAATGCAGCTATTTCATAAAACATCTCGCCATCAGACACCACGAAAATATATCCAATTTTTTTTCCTCTGTATGCAAACCATAGAAAGGAAAATTAAATGAAAAAGTGATTGCTTTAAGGTTATTTTAGCCCAAGAAACATTCACTAGTGCTTTGATACAGACATTTGATATTCCCTTTGCCGGCGCTTCGCACCATTAAATAGCACCCCTCTGAACCAGGAGCCTGTTCACATGCTAGGGTTTGGGGGTAGTTGGACCTAATGTTCCACAGTAAGGATGCGGTCTGGGTCCCTTGGGCTCATCCCCAAGTTACAATGTACGTCACTGATTAGGTTAGTTTTATTGTAGCTATCATCTGGCTGCAGTTTGGGAATTTGTGTTTAGAGAAACAAATAGTTTGTACTTGTGAGTTAAAGCAGGAATTCTTGTTTAGCAGCAATCTTCGCTATACATTAGCATGCAGATGTTAAACTAGAACAAACCAAAGGAAATTATATTGTGATGTGGTGACTGAGATAATTAGTTATGATTGAGTGTCATCCTCACTATCACCCTTCGTGTCATACTGCAAACATGAGAGCTAAGCACTGGAACTGAAAGACCGTATAAGCACTGTAAATATACGTTAGACAGCACTCTATTCAAACTAGCAATTGTGCTAAATTAGATATACCTGAAAAATATTTGGCAGAATAAATAAATGAATTAATTATGTGGTATATGCTGTCTTCTAATCTGAGAATCTTGAAAATGTTAATAATAATTAATGGATATTGCCTTGGACCACTGCTGAATCAATTTGTTGAAAATTGACTCTTGATTTCTTTCTTCCAAATCAGTTTGCTGCCAAAGATTTAGAAAGAAAATCCAAGAAGTGTGAAAAGGAGGAAAAGGCAGAGAAATTGAAGTTAAAAAAGGTAATTAATCAAATTTAAGAATGAATTTTTTCATTTTACATGTAATATTTTTTCCAGGTCATTGACATCTTAGGGGCATCATTGCTGTTTGTGCTATTCTATTTACAAGTTGGTTTCCCTTAAATTTTCCCAGGCCATCCAAAAAGGAAATTTAGAAGGGGCTAAAATACATGCCGAAAATTCTATTAGGCAAAAGAATCAGGTGAGTGGGTCAACTTCTGATTTTCCTTAGTACAGCTTTAATGATTATTATTTTATCAGACTCTTCTGATAAAGCGGTTTTCAATTGAGTGTCATAAAACCAAAACCAAAATCAAATTAGTTACCGGTACTCTGGCCCCGGTTGTTCAAAAGGTGGATAGCGGTATCCAACGGATAAATCACTATCCAGTGGATAAGTACTTAATTAACACACTCCATAATTATTTTGTGTTATCCACTGGATAGTGATTTGTCCAGTGGATACCGCTATCCACCTTTTGAACAACTGGGGCCTGGCCAAATATACAGTATGCTAAGACAATCCAATGAACCAATCAGAACTCAAACAAATACTGAATATATGTAACTGGCACCAAGCCTGGGAAAATGCGGGCAAGCAAGTCTTGATTGGTCGATTGTTCGATTGGTTTGGTTTTACTTCTGATTGGTTGATAAAGTGGCTTGAAATAATTTTTAAGCCAATCACAAAGCAATGAAAAACCAAAGCAATTGCAAAATTACTTTAATTTGCTACTCAATTGAAATCGCTCTTATAGAAATTATTATAAAGACTGAAATAATTATCATCTAGGAGATGTTGTATTTAATCATGACTTGATACAATCAGTTGGGAGAATTGATATCTTGAACATGGACTTTGAAATTTGAAAATATGTTAAATATCTTAATTTGTTTCCCATCCTTCAGATTTTACATCTAACTGCATTGTTCATTTTTAATTGCAGGCATTGAACTTTATGCGACTAAGCTCAAGAATTGATGCTACCGCATCACGAGTGCAGACAGCTGTTACAATGAAACAGGTAATTAAGTGGGCCATGGCCATATACATATGGTGAGACCATGTCCACTTCTTAATATAAGTTTCTTTTTTCTGGTTGACTTGGCATTGTTCCCACTTCATGCATTACATCATCCAGTTCTCTCGCACTTCACACAATGTATATTTACAGTATGTTAAACTAAGATATATTAGAGTGATTTTCCTTTTCCTTCCTTTTCGTGAAAAAGTTAGTACACTAATAGAGGTTAGTAGATCTTATTTTCATTGTTTTCTTTTGTGTCTATTTGACTGTTATACACTAACTACTAAAAACTGTTTCACAGTCTGAGGAAAATCACTCTATTTTTTTTTAGTTCATACATGTAGTTTGTTTCAAACAAATTTTGCCAAACATCCCGCTTGTGAAGCCGTAACTGGCTACCTGATACAGACTGAATTCTCTTAATACTAGAATTGCTTAGTTTGTGAATTAGTATATACCAACTGCATCTATAAATTATGTCATCAATAAATTAATGAACAAATTTATTAAACATTGTGCAGGGAAGCTCTCTAAAGCATTAGATCTCATTCTTACTAATACTGTAGTTTACATTCAAAATGTTTCTGTGCTGATATGAGACAGTGCATATAGGCTGCCTTCCAGGTTGGTTTTCTTCAATGAACAGCTTCATTTTTGCAAACAGTTTTTCCCAATTTCTATAGCTGTATAATTTTAGCACTAATTAGTAAAGATTTTGTTCAGAATAATATATTCAATGTACTAAATACAGTATTGTATTTACATGAATACATGACATATGTTAAATTCTTAAAAAAAAATCTGACATTTTGTTTCATTATAACAGGTGACAGGGTCAATGGCTGGAGTTGTCAAATCAATGGAATCAGCCATGAGGTCCATGAACTTAGAAAAGGTGGGTTGTCTGATGAACAGACCACCACCTGAAGAAGGGCAATGCTCTAAATGTTACTTGTTTTTTTTTTACATAAATTTTCACACTTTAATTTAGCTAATCTTTGAACAATAAAAAATCTGAATCTCCTGTTGTGTATTGTAAATGCAAGCTATTTTATGAAGCAATTACTTTATTAACAACAATGTTCAATCTTTATTTGTACTCTCAAGTAAAAAGAATCTTAATTTTAATAGAGTACTGGCTGCCTGGAATAACCATAGGAGCTAGAGAGGGCAGGCAGCCAATTAACATGATATGTACTGAGTAGATAATTAAAAATAAATTGTAGGTTGGTTGACTAGCTTAATGTTTCTAGAGCTCATGCCATATTGACAATTGTTTCATATTTCATGATATTAGGTATCTGCTCTGATGGACAAGTTTGAGCAGCAGTTTGAGCATCTTGATGTCCAGTCGAGCTACATGGAAACTGCCATGAGTGACACTACAACACTCACAGTGCCACAGGTGTGGTTAAACTTTCTTTTATCAACTGAGATAATTATTTTTTGAACAAGTGGCAGTGAAGACATTTAATATAAAAATATTCCCATTTTACAAGCAGAGGTGGTGCTGACACATGTATTATAATGGCTACTCTTACTTTTGTCAGGCTTAAACTAGCCTCTACTACGACACTGTAAAATGTATATATGCAGCAGTCTTTAGGGTTCGTCATACACTTCTCGCCCACGAATGTCTGCTTGACAGAGCCATCATGTTTTTTCTGACATGCTGTACAGCAAAGCCAAAGTGTCAATCATTGCTGTCTAGTAAATATTCAAGCTGGCTCCCACCATGGGTTTTGAATCAAAACAACACTCTTAAAAGAATATCTTTCTAAGTTATTTTGAAGCTTAACAGAAATAATAATATTGTTTCTTTATATATTAATGATTTATTGGCTTGGTTCAACTTAATGAAATTTGGAAATGGACTCCAACAACACCAGAAAATAACTAAGTGAAGTGACATGATACTAGAATTTACTGTTGGTGATAAGGACTTAGAAGGTCAAATTTAGTTTTACACAAACCTATAAACAGCCTGTGATTGTTGAACATAATGTTTGGTTGTGTTACACAGACATTTGTGGTGGGAGGAATAGATTGTATGACAAGCCTTAAGTATGCCTGCATTGGAGGCCAGCTTTCATACATGTAAAACCTGTTGTTAGTTGTTGTTAGTTCTTCTCTTTCTCAGTACATGGTAGACTGTAAAAAGTTCATTTCAGTTTAGGTTATTCATGGGAAACATGAGATGAAGGGGACAATATAGCAGGATCACTTAGTACTAACATGGGTGCCTGTATGTACATGTATGTAACATTTCAGTCTGGGCACCTTTAAGCTTTGGAATTGGATTTTTGCTCGACAGCAGCCTTGAAGTGTGGGCGACTTAAACTAGTCTAGTGTACAAGCAGAAAAGCAGACTGTCCTCTGTTCACTCCAGTGCCATAATATATATACCTCCCATTTGTAAAGTTCTAAGACAAATCTGTTCACAGTTAATATGTTATTGTAAAAAGTCTTGAAAGTTTTACAAGCTTTTAAAAGTAAATTAATATACCGGTACTGATGATCAAACCTACAAAATGCATTTACCTAACAAACTAAGGCTAGAAAGAAGCAAGTACTTTTGTCCAGACTAATCTACTCATTTTATTTTGCACTGATTATAGTTTCAATTGTTATTTGTTTTTGTTTATAGGGACAAGTTGATAATCTCATGCAGCAAGTAGCAGATGAAGCAGGGTAAGCCACCAGCAGATGTTTTTCTATCATTTTAGATCTTTTTTATTGATCATTCCCCTGTTTACACCTAATAATTTGCAGAAACATTGTCGGGAAAAAAGCATAAACCATAAACGATACAACACAATGGAATTCTGGGCAACAGGAAAGTTTGGCTTTTTACCATTCCATATGTTGATATTTGAGATTGAATCCTTTATAAAATATTTTCATAGGATGATTTTGGGCATAGTGTGTTTTAATAATATGCGATTTACTTCCCAAAAAACTGTTCGGTCGCATGGTTTGTACCTTTTACCCGACAACGTTTTTCAATTAGGTGTATCAAAAAGCAGATAACAAAATTTCCCTGGCGTACCTGGAAACTACAGTACCGGACAGAAGTAACCTAACAGGGAACGCTTAGCAGAACGCGTTCCCTTCGCGTTCCCTTAGCGTTCCACTTTGCGTTCCCTTGGCGTTCCATTTTGCGTTCCCTTAGCGTTCCAGTTCAGTAAAATGGAACGCGTTCCCTTGTTTTCTTTCAGAACGCGTTCTTATCTACACTAACAGTGTGCAGTCTAGAGTCTGGAACGGCTTTGGTGCTGTCTGAAATATGCGAGACAAAAATATAACGCCATAACGTTAATTTGCACCAGTGCGAAAAATGTACGTAGAAGACAATTATAAATGAATATAAATGTGGACAGACCAACAGTAAGTTTTTTCTTGTCATGCTTTAACAAACCACGAACAGGACGAAGCAAAAAACTTGTCATCCGACATTTAATTGGCAGAGACCGAATGAGCTGATTCTGCGATCGAACTTGCTCGCATTTTGGAGCGGATCATTGATCATCTGAACATTGTTGTTGTTTTTTTGTCAGGCTCAAAAATGTGATAAAATATAAATGGCTGAAGAATCCTCAATAAAAATTCCTAGCTTGCTTTTTCTTTGTTCCGATGTTCCTCCTTTTTAATATTGTCCTGCAAAGGAATTCTTTAAAACTTTTCCGCAACAGTTTTCCCGTAAAAGTTTGTTGCGGTTTACATGCTGAAAATTCTTAAATGAGAATTGTATTTTAATCGATGAAAACAACTTTCAATTGAATGTAAAATTAACATCTAACCAGAATGAAAGTGATTTCAGTTTTTATAATATCTTAAAGATGTGTTAAATTATTTTTTCATTTGTAATTTAGGCCGAGGGATGAAATGCATGAAATGTTTTTATGCAAATTTGTGTGAAATGTAATTTGATCTGGTGTTTTTCAAGCGCTTGAATCCTGTTGAATGTAAATAAAAACTTGACATTCATGAACGAAAAATGCATTTTACTGAATGAAACCTTCTTTCACTTGAATAAAAAAATTGTACCTGATAAAACTCTAATCAGATTTTGTGTTTTTTAAGTCTCCCTGATGTATTTGGTTTTTGAATGTAATTAACATGAATTAAAGCAAAAATATATCTCTCAGTGCAGACAAGCTGAGCTGTAATTTATTTCAAGAACACATTGCGAACAGCCAATTCTAAACAGCAAAACATTTTCTTGGTCTTATATTCTCGGCTAGTAATAACTTTGGGGAATTGAAAACAACAGGACATTTTGAATTGAAATTTCGTTGCGTTAACATGAGTCCTACGCAAATAGTCATGAATCAATGAATTTTGCGAATTTATTACCTTTCGCGGCGACCAAGTAAGCGAGTTCTCCGTCGTTTTTTAAGAGAGTTTTATATTTTATTTCGAGAACGCGTTCCCCTAAAAATTTGGAAGTTGTGTAGCGTTCCATAGCGTTCCATTTTGCGTTCCCTTAGCGTTCCCTAAAGTTCCAAGAACGCGTTTCCTGTTAGGTTACTTCTGTCCGGTACTGTAGCTCTTAAGTTAAGTGTGCTGACCACGCTAAAACATAGGCACGCATTGCGTGCATGAGCTATTTTGAAAATTACCTAAATGATATGAAATGGTGAAAGTAACAAAACAGCGGAAGTTAACTCGCACAAATAACCGCTTGCAGATATACGTTTTTCAAATCCTCCGGCCCGCCCACTACCAAAAAAAATACCGAGATAACCAACTGGGTCCCGTTTCTCGTTTCTCGGCTAGCTTTTTTTCACGGGATTTCCGGAGTTATTTTTTGACGAAACTACGGCCCCAGTGAAATGAGCAACTTGTTTCAGTAATGAGTGTATTAAATTAAATGTCAACCAGAAAAGTCCTGCACATAAATTTGATGCATCCAAATTGAAGGCTTATTATTTCCTGGAAATTTGTATCTAGTCTTTTTTTAAAGGTTTCTTTTATTATTCACAAAAGACACGTGGAAAAGGTTCCTTTGGCCTGGAAGACGCAAACTAATTAAATTAAATTGTTTTCAACTCCAAACCACAAGCTAATTAAATTAGTGACAGGAAAATTCTTTCTCAAACTCATTAATTATGCATGCAGTGGAGAGCCAATCAATGAGGGATATTTTGGTCAGGTGGATGAATCTTGATACCCAATGAAACACCAGATAAAGATCTCACCGTGTTTCATCTGAGATCAAACATGTTTTTCATCTGAGATCAAACACTTGCATTTTAATGAGGTTTTTATTCATAATACAACTAGTACATTGTTAAACATGCGAGAGAGTAAACATTAGTACAAGTTCGATAACTCTAAATTTTTACTCCCTAAATAATTGCAATTCAGCTCACCTTCGGTCGCTATTATCAAGGGGATTTAATGCGTCAGCGCCATTCCGTTCTTCAAGATAACGTCGGATACCACAAACCATTCCGTAAATAGTTTTCGCGGGATATCTCTCACCGGTCTTCTTAGCCACTTCCATAACAAATTTACTAAGCCAATAATTTAAGCTCAGCGCGTCCATTTCTTCGAGTCTTGTAGAGAGCGTCGAGACTTTATGCAAGTCATAATCCTTGAAAAGGCCTCCTGGATCTAAAACGGGCGCTTTAATCGTCCGAGCAAATTGCCATTCACTAAAACTCGACAGGGCCCATTTGTTCTTATACTTCGTTGATAGGGGGACAGCTTTCTCCACTAAGTCTTCTTCTTCGCATGACGTTCTCGGCTCTCGAAACCTTACAGCTTTCGGCGCACCTTCTTCAGACATGGTCGGACGCCAACTGTGATCAACAACAAGTCCTCATGCATATAAACGTGTTTTTTCGGCAAAGCGCAAAAAAATTATCACTGAATAATTTATCATTGTTTGCTTTGAGAAACATGTCACTGCATAATTTCCTATTGTTTCATTTGAGAAGACATGTCAAAAACTCGGGATTTTTGCTTTCTTTTGTTCTTTTCTTTTCTTTTTCTATTTTGTTTGCAATTAGGCGCCGATTGAGAAGCTATATCAAAAACTCGTGCTTCGGGTTTCATCAGGGGTTCCAAACACCTCGAAACAATAAAAGCACTCGGCCGAAGCGGCCTCGTGCTTTCATCTGTTTCTCGGTGTTTGGAACCCCTGATGAAACCCTCGCACTCGTTGTTGATATATTACTTGAACCACCTGTTTCTGTAATGTCAACCAGAAAAGTCTTTCACAGAAACTAAACGCATGAAAAATGAATATAAGTAGTCTCCTAGTAAATTGGAACTAATATTATTTAAACAACTGTTTTTATTCTCCACAAAAAAGTCGTGCAAATAGAAACAGAACTAATTAGATTAAATTGTTTTCGACTCAAAACCACAAGCTAATTGAATTACTTACACGAACATTGTTGAGGTTAACATTTGGAACCAAACACCTTTTCCTGTAATGTCGACCAGCAGAAACTTAGCGCATCCAAAATGAATTTTGCTTGTTTCCTAGTAAATTGCAACTAATATTTTTTAAACAGGCGTTTTTTAACGCACCATATAAATTAATTACATTACGTTTTCTCGAAAACATGTTGAATTTCATCACGTACCAGGACAAAGTTCAATATTTGCACGTGCACACAACGTGACTGCTCATACAAAATACAGTCGCTTCTCGCTTATAGTAATCGCTTGAGGCATACAATTAATAACCTACACATCAGCTCACATTAATTCAAAGAAAGATAAACGTTTTACATACTGTAAATTGTAGATTAATTGCATTACATTTTCTCTGTTGAACTCCATGCATCACGGACAAGTTTCTATAAGGACAAAGTTCAACATTTTCACGTGCAGACAGCGTGTCTGACAAAAAAAATCCAATTTTAAATAGTAATCTCTTGAAACCCAGGCTTGAAACATACAATTCATGTTCCGCATCATATTATTTGAAATCGGCTTGCCGTTTTTGCAATAAAACTATACTCATACTTCAGTATAAGCTCACCTATGAACGTAACCGTAGTCCACATTTTTTGGACGTCTCATCCCCCGCAGACCATTCTACCATTCATGCATAGGGCACATTATAGGCGGTATTTCCGAATAAATGTCCTTGATATTGCCAGGTTAGCAAGCCAGTCGGGATTAGAGAACAGTTCCCAAGCAACAAATTTTCAAAACTTTACACTTTTAGTGTTTGCGGCAACAATCGAGAAGATTCAAGATGGCTGATTTTCAATTCATGTCAAGTGCCCTTCTTTGACCTTCAGTAATACCATTTTAGAAGCGAAAATTTGATTGGCTGACATAGTACACGGTGTACATACTAGAGGCAATCTGATTGGTGTGACATAACCCAAGACATACATACAAACAAACAAACAAACAAGCTAACAAACATACTAACATCACAAACCAACCTTTGCGCCTGCTAATGAGCTATTTTTTTCAAAATAGCTCAAATAAAGGATTAACCCTTAATAACTCCCAAGAGTGTCAAACATCAAAATTAAAGAAAATCCCAAATTTCATTTTGTAAAATATTGGAAAACATGTCAAATGCTCCCATGCAAAAGTACTTCCAAAGAGGTTTCATTTGAATGGTCACACCATAGGATTTGCATCCACAGACTCAAAAGTTAGAACTACACTACATGTCTCCATAATTGACTCTGGGAGTGAAAGGGTTAATTGATTGAAAATATGAATTACATAAATCACTATCCATCAGATATTTTTTATTGTATAGTTGAACTACATGTAGATTTGATTGACTGGATATTAATTTATCTAGTGGATAAAGTTACAGTGAAGCCTGTATTAAGCGGACCCCATATTCTTTTGAATTTTGCACATGCTAACAAGGCTAGTTGGGCTGATTAGCATGAATATAAAAGAATAATTATAAACCGGAAAATAGGAAAATAGGCTGTCATAAACTCAAGATACTGGTAGCCTTTCATGGTTGGTGTCCTTTAGACATTTTCAAACTTTGAGTTTCCAGCCATAATAGACCTATACAGCTAACAGCTACTAATGACAACCCTGGTTATTCAGTTGTCACCAACATTTTTAAATCTGTGTCCTGCATCATTGCCTCATTTAGATAACTTCTTTATTTATATTTTATATTAATTTTTATAGTTTATTATAAACTATAAAAATATAATTATAAATTAAAGAAGTTATCTAAATGATATAATGAAAGTAAGGACACCTGACTGTACTTTACATGTAACTGGTATTATATATTGAGAGTACTTTTAGCATGATGTTCATATTTCTTTACAAAAAATCCATCTTCCAGATTGGAATTAAACATGGAGCTCCCTGCTGGTCAACAGAGCCAACCGATTGGTACAGCTTCTGCAGCCTCTGCAGAACAGGTCAGTCTGAGCATTTGTTATTAAATACAGAAAATGGAGTTAATTTGTATCCAAGCCCCTCTGGGAGTTGTGAAATGAAGAAAGATATTATAATTACAAAATTGGCAGTTGTGTCTTCAAGCTTTTCAAGGTCAAACCTAGCGGTACATGACAGTAATCACTGTTAAGGATGTTATCTACAAATGACCTTGTATAGTGTAATAAACCTCACACCTCAAATTTATACAGACTCACAAGTTAAAACCACCCTGTACAGGATAATAAACAGCACCCCTAATTTCATCCACAGACTCGAAAGTTAGAACCACCTTGTACAGCATAATAAACAGCACCACAGGAAAGTACTGCTCAGTGGCTTTCATTTGAATGGTCACACTTTGGGATTTCATCAACAGACTCAAAAGTTAGAACCACCTTGTACAGCATAATAAACAGCACCAGAGGAAAGTACTGCTCAATAGCTTTCATTTGAATGGTCACACTTTGGGATTTCATCAACAGACTCAAAAGTTAGAACCACCTTGTACAGCATAATAAACAGCACCACAGGAAAGTACTGCTCAATAGCTTTCATTTAAATGGTCACACTTTGGGATTTCATCATCAGTCTCAAAAGTTAGAACCACCTTGTACAGCATAATAAACAGCATTTCATCCACAGACTTAAACGTTAGTGAAAAGGTAAAAATGTAATCATAAAATCTGTTTTTGATATTTTACAGGATGAGCTGTCACAGAGGCTGGCAAAACTACGACAAGCTTAAAATTATAAACTACAGTGACCTCTTATCTGAAATGTTGATCATTTAAATATGTTAACTTTATAATTTGATAATTCTTTAGTAAAGTTGCTCAGGAAATCCTTAAAGCAACTCTCAATAAGAATTCAATAATTGCCTTTCTGTTATTTACCACTATTTTGCTGGAGGGGCATTTTAGAAACAGTTAAACAGTCAACAGATACAGTCAAACTAAAGATTTTAATTGAGGACAGTTCACCAGTTCTGACAAGAACAAAACTGCATGTAGATATAAGCTCTTATATTTCTCCACAATACAAACACCTCTTAATTACGAACACAGTAGATTCATTAGAATGCACAACTGGTAGATTTTGATGTTTATTTGAACTCAAATAACCACCCCCTACTTTGCCTTGATTTTAAAATGCTTATGAAAAATTGTCCAGATAGGCTCTGCCTTCTTGGTTTAACTCTGTAGCCATTTTGATACCACTGCAGATTAGCCCTTGTTTTTAAACTCCCAAAAGTGCCAAAAATCAAAATATAAGAAAAATCCAAAATTTAATTTGTAAAGTATTATGTACTTATTGAGGGCTGTACGTACCGAGCGCAGCGAGGTCCGTGCGCAATGACCGAGAGCCAAATATTTTCCCATCCGGCCCGATCTAACTTAGTCAATAAGTATTTTATCATATGACCAATTTGGAGACAAAATTGCTTGAAATTTTAACTCGTGAGGCTGTAGGGCTTTTTCCGGTCCCGCTCGTGCAAATGCGTACGGCCCTCATACAGGACTTTCATGAATGGTTTTGCAAAGAAAAGGCTTGCAGGGCCGTACGGGTCATGCGATAATGAAAATTATCAAATGGTACCATGCAAATTAAAGTACTACCAAAGAGGTTAGTTTCATTTGAATGGTCACACCATAGGATTTCGTGCAGACTCAAAAGTTGGAACTACATTACATTACATGTCTTCATAATTGATTCTGGGAGTGAAAGGGTTAGGAGCAAAAATAATTTACAATTCTGCTGAAATATTGACACCTCTTATAATAGAGACAGGCAAGTCAATCAGTCTGTGCTGTGTCTGTGCAATATAATAGGATTTAAAATTCATAACAGTAAGGATCCACAGTCTGTTCCACACAGGACAGGGAAACCATCCTATTGATCAAGAAAGTGCTAGGGTAAGGCTGCTAATGACTAGCATGTCATCAAGGGAAAGTAACAATACAGTACTCCCAGTTGCCTCATTATCCAGAAACCATATTTAATATGCTTTTAAAAAAGCAGCAACAATAAGAGCCTTCATTTGCTAACATCAATATAAAAACCTTCCCTTTTCTAAATTTTTAGGTATTTCTTGATGTTGCAGAAACTGTTGTGATGTGGGTGTTGTTTATTGTCTTTTCAATCTTTTGTTTTACGTCATTTGGTGATCACAACATCCGCAAAATGTTTCCTTGGAGGACCTGGCTTTAAATCACAGCATCTTGTCGGAGTTGACAAGGGACTTTACATGCTCTCATCCTTTCCTCACTTGAATTTGTTATAAAATAGAAAGAAAAGCTGGAAAGTGAATGTCTGTTTGGGTTGAAGAGTTAACATTTGATGTAAGATCACATTATTATATCCATTTTTTTAAGAAACTTTAATTTGCTTAACAGGATGTGTAGAAATAATATTATTATTATGAAATAATCATGATCTAGTTACATACATGTACACTGTAAGTTTAAATAGTTAATATGCAAGTGTGTACTGCTGAACATGTATGCAGGTAACTTTAAATAAATTTTACAACAATATCACAGTTAAACAAGTGTCTAGTATATGTTATAACTTGGTTATTTAAATTTCCCCCTTCTTGTTCTTTAGCTAACTCCTATCATTAACCGGCAGTAGTGCTGCAACGATACACCGATGAACCGCAATATTTTTTGTCAAGTGACGAATATCGATATTTGAACAACATATTGCGATATTATGATATTTTGATTCTTCATCAACATTCAGAAATTACTGTCTTAAATGACTCCTTACCCAAGTCCAAGCCTTTTTATAGCTATTTATTAAACAAAGGGACAAAAAAGTTCCATCCTTGCTTTGCATGCTTCCGACACATATTTTTCATTTGTCAGCTGACAAAGTCTTCCACGCCCACGGGAAAAACATGCGGTTCGTTCACAAAATGTCTTCCTGTGTTGGTGGAAAAATGTATGTAATGATGTATCGTATCGTGTATCGTATCGTGGCACTTGTATCGAGATATTATCATATTGTTGCAGCCCTAACCGGCAGGGTTGTAAATTTAAGCCTTGGCACACTCGCCAGTCGGACGAATGACTTGCATTATGCACTCACCCACATCAGTTGATCACTTACCCAAAAGAAAATAACTTATTTAACTCACAATATTAAAGAAAATCCTACTTGCCAAATCGGGCGAGTGATGCAAGAGTTGTACTTGACTGGAAGGATTTAAACTTGCATTTGGCGAATGGCAAGCACAAATTTCCAACCCTGTATAGAGTAAACAAGAATTCTGGAAATCTTTTGTAATTTTTGTTTTTCTTCTTCTTTCTTTTTTATCACGTGTATCTATTCCTTAAATACTAATTTTGTAGCTTTTCTTCTCTCTCTTCTATTTATTATTTTTTCTGCAATTAATTAGTATTTGTAATTTGAATGATAAAAACGATTTTTTAAAAAATAATTCTGCTAAAATTTGGCATGATTGCAGGTTAAAAAAACAGTAGTAAACAAATCAAGTATTAAAGCTCAAAACATGTCATAGTTGTCTGCAATGAGAAAATGCTACAATTAGCTGCAAAATTGTTGAGACACTCACAAAAAAACACTCCCTTTATAAAAAATGATGCCTCGAAAAACAAAAGAACAATATATTTCCCTCACAACCCCCCCTCCCCTGTTCAATGTTGTTAGCCAAAGTTTTGGCGCCGGTCACAAAACAACATTGACAAGGGGGGAGGGGTAAGGAAAGGTAGCAATGGTGAACTTCTTCCTAAAAAGCACTGGTGAATGAAAGTGTCTCAACTACTTTTACAGCTAATTGTAGCATCTTTTAGTTAGCTAACTATCCCTGAGCGAAGAAAGAGCCTATTCATAGTCCAATTAGTTTTGTTTATAAAATGAATGAAAGGAAAATGTATCTCATTTCCACTGAGACCATGTAAAACAAATCATAATGTCACAACCATATTCCAGGGCTATAGCTAGCGTGAAATCAATGAAGGGCAATTGCCTCAGTAAAAATAAAATTTTGAATACTTGAGTACAAGCATTGGATCTCTCTTGTAAGAGGCTATGCATAAAAGAAATGAAATAAGTATTTTTTTTCAGATACTGCCTTGGTAAGAATATTCATCTGGCTACAGCCTTGTATTCTGACAATAATATTAGAGTGTGCATCAAATACCATGGGTGGATACAGGGGGGGGGGGGGGGGGGGGGGATAAATGGGCGGCTAGCAACCCCACTTTAACAGTTTTCTTTTAAAGTGCAACACATACCTGTAGCCACCCCTTCCAAATTAAGACAAATTTTAATGTAATATTAAGCTGCAGCTTTACATGCAACTTTTTTCTTAGACAGGTGATTTTTTTGGAAACTTATTGCATCACCAGTGCATGTTAAAAATTGCACATGACATACACTGTAGCCAACCTCATATAGGCAACATGACAGCAAAAAAAAAAACATAAAAGTTGCGAGAAACTCAATGTGATGAATTTTTGGGACAAAGTACAGTTTGTTGCATAAAGCCTGTACAGGAGTGGCTACAGTGTGGGGTAGTCCAGCACTTGTCCAAATAATGTCTGTGATTCGCTAAGAAAACAATAGATTTGTCCCGCTAGGATAGGGGCATTGTTCCAGCGATATTTCAATTGTATCGTTTGCCAATCACAGACATTGTTTGGACAGCTCAAGGTTGCCCACAGTGTGTGCTTTTCACCGTGCAATAGCAACACAACTTTTTCTAAAAATTATTTTTATCCCTGGTTTGAACAAAAAATCACTCATATAGTGATAACTTTATGAGCTTAGGCTAACATCCCTCGGGTCGCACTTCTTTCCACCAGTTATAGGGGTACAGGTGCTTCATAATTTCAATGCCTCCTTTAGGAATGGAGATATTGAAGAATCCAAACTTTGCTTGTGGCAGTTCTGGTTTCACTACCCATGCTGGAAATGAATGGTATGTCCTGTAGTTGAGAGGAAAGAACCATGACTCCAGCCCTCTTCTTCTCATTGTTCCTCTATCGTTGTAAAATGCAAATAAGTCTACAGATAGCCATAAACCCTCTTTAGAAATGACAATGGTTCCACTCTGAATCCACTTATTTTGCACTTTCAGTCCTGCTGCTTTAAAAGGTGCAAAGAATTCACTCAAAGTCATATCAGCAAATCTACCTTCACCTTCAAATCCAATGTCAACGTCATTGTCCCATGGAAGGGGTCTGCCTATACGCAGCGCACCCCATATGGAGCCATACATTAACCAATGCCGAATTTTCATCCCATCTAATATCTTGTGAATTTGCAATGTTAGGTCAAGCAGTTGATTCATTTCTTCATCGCTGCTGCGACAAGTAACAACTGGTTTCCAAAACTTGTTTGTGTAATATGCAAAGCTTGTTAGGTTGATGTAGATATAAAGTCCAAACAAGGCCAACACAGTCACAACACGGAAAATCAACCTTCGCCTCCTAAGCCTCATCTGTGCATCTGGACTGGTCTCTTTTTTAGGACCACAGCATATCTATAAGTGGGTTAAAAATAGAAAGTACTGTAAGTTTCAAATAGAAAAATTTAACACATTCTCACTGGAGTCACAAGATAGTTGTTGCTGGAGCAATGTTATGGTCTGTTATCAGGCAGAGGAAGCACATGGACTGATTTTCAATATTTTATCATTATTTCATAAACATTTATAGAATTATTTGGGCATGTGTCCAAATGATGTCATATGGCCTGACTTTTCATCACTCTTTGCCTGCAGTGAGTGATGACAAAGCTGGCTGTACTCCTGGCCACTGAAGCTATTAGGGAGAGAGAAATAATTTCCAACATGTGCAATAGAACTCCACTAACTCAAACTACCCACTAATTCTAGCAAAATCCAATTTCCCCTAGATTTGACTACATTTTTTCAGTCATTTACTAGATCAGCTAACTCAAACTCCCACTGACTCAAACTAATCTTACTTTCCCTTGGTTCAAAATTTACTCCAAAAACTCGGCAAACCTCAAAAAGTGTCAGAACATAGCTGATTGACATGTCAAAATCTTTAATCAACAGCTCTTTTCGCGGTTAACCTTTTCTCATTTGCATTACAATAAAAGTCAACGTGGTTATGAGGCAATTTCGGGCAGAAACTACAAACTTGCCTGAAATTGCCCCACATGCAACCACATTGACTTTTATTGTAATGCAAATAAGAAAGGTTAACCGCGAAAAGGGCTATTAGACTGGTAAACATCTGGCCCCGGTTGTTCAAAAGATGGATAGCGCTATGCACCGGATAAATCACTATCCAGGGGATAACACAATTGGTTTTGTTAATACTTATCCACTGGATAGCGTTACCCACCTTTTGAACAACCGGGGCCTGGTCGGTCACTGTTTGCAATTTTAACATGTAGCAGAATATTCATTTTACCCTTTGTTGTGTCCTTAAAATTTTGGCTAAAATTCCCAAACTAAACTTTCTTATCAAAATGCTCTTATAAAACAAACTAATTGTAGTTATGACAGAAATTTTGACCCTCACACTCGAGAAGTGATAGAAGCACTCGCCTTCGGCTCGTGCTTCTCTGCGTGCTTATATGACTCAGCAATGCACGTCGGCACGTTTTTAATTTCTTTAATGAATGTATTCAAAACCTAGTGAGTTCACAGTGTCCACAGTCAGTCACGTTATTTCATTACAAAGAGGAACATGAAATAAAAAAAAGTTGAATAAGAACCTTCAGAACTTCCAAAAGAACAGTTTGAAACGGGATCGACCCGAATTGCCAATTGAAAATGATTTCACGTTTTTATAATATTTGTTTCTGTCTTACTGGCCAAAGTCCGCCTCGTTTTTAACAGTTGCTATTAAACATAACTACTGTCAGATAAACTCGAGACGAAACTTTGCATGATTATATCCCTTTAAAAAAATTATAGCGATTTAAAAGCTTAAGCTTATTTGACGTGGACATTCGCAGAGAGAAAACGCCGGAAAACTACGAATGAATCGGACTACCACGAGATGATATTTAAACGTCATAAATACAGCAAATAAATTGACAACAACTTAAAACTCACTTACCCTTATCTAAAAAGACAGCAGACTGAATGGCGACTGTAAATTCTATCCGGCTACTTGCTACTGTATTTTTGTTATCAAGCAGCCATTATGAGAAAAATATTAGGGAGACTATATGGTGGCCTAACATGAAGTACTTGCCTGCCGTAATCTACCTTGCGGTCAAACGGATTGTTCGTGCCAGGGGAAAGCCCTCACTCCGGCCTCACCCGACTGAACTGATAGGGATGATATCTGTTTACAAACATTCTTTTTGTTATTCAAATGTGCCAGCCACTGGAACAAAAGAACCCTTTGTTTCGGCAGCCAATAAGACTCTGGTTGGCACATTAATAACAATTGGTGACGTCATTGATATGTTCCCTATTAATTCTGAATATCATAGTCAGCTAGCTATAATTAAACATAGGCACGCATTGCGTGCATGAGCTATTTTGAAAATTACCTAAATGATATGAAATGGTGAAAGTAACAAAACAGCGGAAGTTAACTCGCACAAATAACCGCTTGCAGATATACGTTTTTCGGGATTTCCGGAGTTATTTTTTGACGAAACTACGGCCCCAGTGAAATGAGCAACTTGTTTCAGTAATGAGTGTATTAAATTAAATGTCAACCAGAAAAGTCCTGCACATAAATTTGATGCATCCAAATTGAAGGCTTATTATTTCCTGGAAATTTGTATCTAGTCTTTTTTTAAAGGTTTCTTTTATTATTCACAAAAGACACGTGGAAAGGGTTCCTTTGGCCTGGAAGACGCAAACTAATTAAATTAAATTGTTTTCAACTCCAAACCACAAGCTAATTAAATTAGTGACACGAAAATTTTTTGAACCACCTGTTTCTGTAATGTCAACCAGAAAAGTCTTTCACAGAAACTAAACGCATGAAAAATAAATATAAGTAGTCTCCTAGTAAATTGGAACTAATATTATTTAAACAACTGTTTTTATTCTCC
The DNA here is from genome assembly GCA_024195265.1 of Dendrophyllia cribrosa. NCBI lineage: Eukaryota > Metazoa > Cnidaria > Anthozoa > Scleractinia > Dendrophylliidae > Dendrophyllia > Dendrophyllia cribrosa. The sequence goes on from JAJLRJ010000004.1 coordinate 46,484,645, forward strand.
ACAAAAAAGTCGTGCAAATAGAAACAGAACTAATTAGATTAAATTGTTTTCGACTCAAAACCACAAGCTAATTGAATTACTTACACGAACATTGTTGAGGTTAACATTTGGAACCAAACACCTTTTCCTGTAATGTCGACCAGCAGAAACTTAGCGCATCCAAAACGAATTTTGCTTGTTTCCTAGTAAATTGCAACTAATATTTTTTAAACAGGCGTTTTTTAACGCACCATATAAATTAATTACATTACGTTTTCTCGAAAACATGTTGAATTTCATCACGTACCAGTTTCTATAAGGACAAAGTTCAATATTTGCACGTGCACACAACGTGACTGCTCATACAAAATACAGTCGCTTCTCGCTTATAATAATCGCTTGAGGCATACAATTAACAACCTACACATCAGCTCACATTAATTCAAAGAAAGATAAACGTTTTACATACTGTAAATTGTAGATTAATTGCATTACATTTTCTCTGTTGAACTCCATGCATCACGGACAAGTTTCTATAAGGACAAAGTTCAACATTTTCACGTGTAGACAGCGTGTCTGACAAAAAAAATCCAATTTTAAATAGTAATCTCTTGAAACCCAGGCTTGAAACATACAATTCATGTTCCGCATCATATTATTTGAAATCGGGTTGCCGTTTTTGCAATAAAACTATACTCATACTTCAGTATAAGCTCACCTATGAACGTAACCGCAGTCCACATTTTTTGGACGTCTCATCCCCCGCAGACCATTCTACCATTCATGCATAGGGCACATTATAGGCGGTATTTCCGAATAAATGTCCTTGATATTGCCAGGTTAGCAAGCCAGTCGGGATTAGAGAACAGTTCCCAAGCAACAAATTTTCAAAACTTTACACTTTTAGTGTTTGCGGCAACAATCGCGGAGATTCAAGATGGCTGATTTTCAATTCATGTCAAGTGCCCTTCTTTGGCCTTCAGTAATACCATTTTAGAAGCGAAAATTTGATTGGCTGACATAGTACACGGTGTACATACTAGAGGCAATCTGATTGGTGTGACATAACCCAAGACATACATACAAACAAACAAACAAACAAACTAACAAACATACTAACATCACAAACCAACCTTTGCGCCTGCTAATGAGCTATTTTTTTCAAAATAGCTCAAATAAAGGCTTTCCATACCAAACACCAGCTAGTAGAAAACGGTAACAGCTTGCGAACAAATAATACTATGTTAGCTCTCACATAGTCTCCTTTATCGACTTTATTAGACTTTCAATAAAGTCCTTCGTCTTATATAGCTCGCGACTTCGTCGCTCGCTCGGCCTCTTCGCTGCCTTAAAAGCTCGCTTCGCTCGCTTTTTTTCGCTTCGCTCACTTTACTGTGAAACTCGTGAGGTCGACTTGTGGCAAGTCTACGACTCCTTCAGAGTCGGCCATAAATGCATTGATACTCCATGGTAAATAATCCTTGATTCTGAAATGTGTATGTGAAATATATTCATATGAACCGCGTGAGGAAGTATAAAAGAGAAAGAAATCATCAGGAGCGCTTTCCTTTTGTATGGAAAATCCGGTTGTTCCGGTGGTAAATCAAATGGTACAGACTTTTCCAATGGAAATTTTCCGGAAAAAAAGGAATACCTTCAGAGGTAGTTGTAAGTTTTCTTTTCTCGTTTTTACCAAAATGATCGGAAAATCCTGTACCATCTGCTGCATCCCACTAGTGCACAGGGTACAGAGGAGCTCTATTTGATCGTAGAAGACGTTATTTTCTTCGAATTGTCGCCGTCTTGAAAGTTAAACTGATTGCGTTACATAAAATGTGTACCGCGGGCCAAATTACTACGGGCTCGGAAGCTGCGAAATCGGTACTTTCTTTTCTCTCGGCAGTATTTTTCAGTACTTTTCTCTTCGAAGTATTAGGGACCTTAAGATACGGGGACGGGAAGATCTAGGACGGCGAACCGGAAGTAATTTGACACGGGCGCATGCGCATTAGTGACTTGGGCTCACCGCATCACCGTCCTGATCTCGTCTAGGACGCCATTTGTGCGATTTCCCCGTCCTGTCGAAGACGTGAGTATATTTGTCTTTTTTTGACTTTAAAAAAGTTAAATCTACATCTTTTTTTCAAGAATCTGACTAGAATTTTCATTAACATGATATTTTTGGTGGTTTTAGTCCATGAATGCCATGAATCACGGAAAAAATATGAAAATATTCAATGTGTGTTTGTGTTTCAGACTCTGAGCTTTTAAAATCATGAGCGTTCCCGCAATTCCGAAGAAAGGCAATATGAAATCCTCGTAAGTACTGTATTGTTCAGGAAATCTCGTAGGAATTGACGCTTTTAAGCAACTTTATCTATCGGGCAAAGAAAGAATACTGTAAAGAATAACACAAGTTGCAAGTACAATTCAGTGATTGTGCTTGCGTTTGCTGCAAACGTAAGCTTATAAATTTCAAACGTATTTTCTAGCAGTGATCGTAACTATTGAGCTTTCACTGTGCATGTTTTATTTTTAAAAGTCCAATATTTTTAATGTTAAACTTACTTGTTGATTCAATATTCAATCAGGATTTTAAAATAATTTTCAGGAAGCAAATGGTTTGGACGGATGAAAAAGATGAACTTCTATGTCGGGAAATATTTGCTGTCAATGTATTTGCTGGTACGAAGAGGAGTACAGTTGCACGGGGAAAAAAATGGGAAAAGGTTGCTGAAAACTTAAATAAACTCCAAGAAGTCTACTTTAAAGTTGACAAGAGGGCAGTACGAGACCGCTATAACAATCTTTCCAGAGATCTGAGAAAAAAAAATAAAAATGAAGAAAAAGCAAGCGGAATAGAAACTGATATGACAAATGTGGAAAAAGCACTGGAGGATTTAATTGAAAGAGAGGATGCAGCTGAATCAGAGCAAAGAGAAGTTAATGATCAGAAGAAACAAGATAGAGAAAATGCAGCAGATATGAGAAACAAAGCAATGGAAAGTCTTGGTCAGACACAAAAAAGAAAGGAGGCAGAAGACGACGAAAGTGGAGGCAGAAAAACCAAGAAGAAAAGAGCAAGTGGGAATGAAACAGTGGCTTATCTGAGAGAAAAGAATGAACGTCTTCGGGAAATGCATAAAGAGGAACTGGAAATGAAGAGAGTCCAGTTGGAGGTGGAGTCGAATAAAGAAGAAAGGTTTATGAAAATGATGCTGAACCAACAGCAACAACAACAGAAGCAGATGGATTTAATGCTAGCTCTTGTGTCTAAGGTTATTGACAAGCACTAAAAGTTAATAACAATCACCATGTTTAGTCAAAAGAAACATGTACCATTTGGCAGTTGTTGGGTTTCTGAAAAAAAATGTTATATCTAGCTTGTTGTTCATTGTTTTTATTGTTTGAAATTAATTGACTGCAAGTTATTGTTCAGTTTTTGTCCACAAAAGGCTTTGTTTCAGTCTACAACTTAAGTTTTCTCACATTTATAAGTTCAGGTGAGGCCAAACAAAAAATAAACTGTGGTACTATTTCTGAAAAAGTTAAAAGTTTGATGAAACTTACATAATAGTTTGATCAGAAGTTTGACCTGAAAGTGGAGCTGGGGCCGACCTACCAACTGAAGACTATTTTGTTTTCAGTGAAATTGGAACCACAGTTGTATTTTTTGTTTTGCCTAAATGTTGGTACTTTATACCATAGTTTTGACAACATTATACTGTACAAAGTACTTGGTGTTGCATTTCATTGTACATTTTGAAAGATCTGTACCCCCATTGTAAAAGAAAGACATGTTCACAAGTCATGTTTCAATAAAAATATTTGATCATAATACATGTGGAAGGGGTGGGGGATTTGGGTTGGTGGTGGTTGAGATATTACAATTTGATTGGGTTATGCAAACAAAATGCCTGAAAAGGAAGGATCATTCAAAACTTACTTTATTATGGGTGGGGTGGGGGAGTGAGACGATGATACCAACTGGAAGCCTTTGTCCCCTTAGGGATGCATGCTCTTAAACCTCTGCTCTATGAAATATTTACCAAAGCTATAACAGCAAAATAGGTCAAAATAATATACTGCATCAGAAATCACAATTATATTGAAACTTGGGCTTGGTAGTGGGGGAGGGGGTGGGGGGGGGGGGGGGGGGGGAGGTTGAACATACCCTTAAAGAAATTTGGAGTCCTGGCCAAAAACTATAAAAAAGTGACAACTGTTTAAGCAAAATAATCATGTAAACTGGGAGGGTCAAGAGCAAAGAACTGTGAAGTGGAGTTGCCATACATGCATGTTAAGGCATTGCGTAAAATAGCGCACACGATATACATCTTGCCAACGGCACTGAGAGAAATTTTTAAGTTTTTCTTAAAATCGAGAAATTTAAAATAGTTCACAATGTCGCCAAAAAGCCATTCTACGGAGATGCGCACGGCACTCATTGCCTTGTTATATTCTTCCATTTGCGGCGTCATTCCCGCACATCTGTAAGGGACCTGAAGGTGGACACGCAGTGGATAAGCGGGGTCACCATAAACAGCCATTGGCTCCCGGGTCCTTGAAAAGGCATGTCGTTCTAGATCCTGAAGAAGACCAGAATCCGCTAACATCCCTGAATCATGTTTTCTGCCCTCTGAAAAAGAAAGAACAAGGGAATAAATTTTAGCTAACAAAGGACTGACGAAAAGTTATTTTCCAATTTCACAGAATAAAATTTTTATTTTGCATGTTAAAACTAACCTACTGGGCCATACATGTTGGCTATCATGCCACTGGGTAATACGACAGACTGGAACTTGAGTCCGTGAACTCGTTTATGGCCATTGTAAACAATCCTCTGATTGTTTTCAGGTCGACAAATCGGTCTGACTGTTCCGTCTATAAAACCAAAGCAATTAGATAATGGACTTCCTTTCTGATGTATTACTTGTGCGTACGTTTCCAGAAGTGCTGGATTCAGAAGTGTATTGTTCCACTGAGTGATCCTGTGATTGTGCTGAATATAGATTGTATCCAACACAAGATTGAAAATCATACTCAATTCTGGAACTGGACGACCAAATCGCGGGATCATGTCGCTGTATCTACAGGGATACGCAACTCTTCTTAGTGCAATGCAAAGGCCTTCAATGCCATCGCATATTGTACCTTGTTGACATTTAAAAGTCTGAGGAAGCTGTAGGACATCAAAAAGTATGGGAATGTCACTCTTGTGAAAACGAAATTCCGCCAAGCACTCGCTGTCATCCATCTCGTTTAAGTCGAACTTATCATAGCATTCATACGGAAAATCTGGATTTTTCGACGTATTTAAATCATAGAGAAGAAGGAATTCGTCCTCTGATATATCACCATCGTCATAACCAACGAGGAGAAGGTCCCGAACTTCTCTAAATGAAGCCATCACTTCAATCAGCGAAATAAGCTTCCAAACAGCCGTCCTCGGCTTCTTAAGTATTTATTTTCCCGCCTTGCGACGGGGACCTCTCCCCAGGTTTCCTCGGCCATACTCCCCGTCCTAGATCGTCCCGTCCTCGTATCTTAAGGTCGCTATTTTCTCGCGCGACGGGCGATTCTTAAATTTCTTCCCAGACACTGAGCTATTTTTAGAATGGACTCGGCGGGCTGGTAGACACTGACATTCCTGGGCAATAATAATGTCATAATGAAATGTAAAAAGCGAATAATACACGGCAATTGTTTTGAATCGTTCTACAAGATGCAAAAATAATGGAACTTAAGGAAATTTTTTAAATGGAACAGTTCAGACTTAATCAGGGTTTGCACACTTTATAAGTAGTGTCGTTTCTTGTAAAACGGAAAACGTTTTTTATCCTATGAGAATATGTTGAAATGTAAAAAGCTTAGTTTTCGGGGTCTTAGGTCTTAATAGGTCTTAGTTTTCGGGGTCTTAGTTTTCGTAACAACCTAGAATTATATTATTTATTTTATATGCCGTTGTACGATGCAAGCTCTATTGGCATACATTGCGGTTTCTTCGGCTCACTTTTGTTGCAAGACCGTGACTAAATCACGGCCTGAGAAATTTAACAATCCTAGCGCTTTCAAAGCGATAACAAACTTTAGCCGATACTGAGTATTTATCTTGCAACAAAAGTGAGCCAAAGAAACCGCAATGTATGCCAATTGTGCTAGCACTGAACAATGCATAAAGAAATAATATAATTTTAACGGCCCTGGACAGCATGAAATCCTCCCGGCTATCAATTTGAGATCCGCCGAGATCAAAAGGTCAATATAATTGAAGAGAACAAATTCATAGCTGTGATTTAAAGGCGAGTGGGAGTCGTGTTCAGCCTGTCTATTTTGCGTCGACAGTAGCGCAAAACATTATGGGATATGTTGACATTTAAAAAATGTTCTTGAATGTGATCGAGATGTCTGTTGAATGTGATTGATAATTTACATATGTTGAATGTGAATGTGCTTGTTGAATGTGATGTGCTTGTTGAATGTGATCGAGATGACTGTTGAAATTGATTAATTTAGATATGTTGAATGTGAATGTGGTTGTTTAATGTGATCGTTATCCTTGAATGTGATCAAATTAGAGTTCTTGAATTTTGCACCATTTGGCCTTCCATAGTATTGCGCAACTCTGGGGACGGCGGGATTATTCAAACCTTCACCGCGGTCACACGTCCGAGGCGTTTTTCGTTTTATTTGGTGGGATTCATTTAGAATTAAGTGGAAACGTGGGCAAGGATGTATAAAATAATTAGTTTATGTAACTATCTTTTCATCTTTCCGGCTCAAAATAACGAGCTTCTTTTCGACCGTTGAAAACTGATCAAAACGCTTCGTGCCTGAGCAAAATTGTGTTGGCAAATGGCGCCGACAGTTCTGCGGTTCGTAGTTTTCAAACGTTTAGAACTTTTTTTAGTAAACTTTCAAAACGTTTAGTGAGTTGACAGTGTATTGTCAATATATGAAACTTTTAATAAACAGTGAAAATGACAACCTTAACTTTGAAGTACTTTGGTTAACTTTTGCAAATTTCTCTCGTTTGACCGCGGTGGAGTACACCTGTTGTTTGTTGATGCGCGGCGAACGTCACAAAGTGCGAGTTGTGTTTTCTCTGTTGCATCTAACAGTTTTATATTTAATATGCGTAAGGAAATTACTCAAGAAGACACTGCGAAAGTATTTGACACTCGCGATTAATTCTACGATACCTTCATGACGGAAACCCGCTAAAACATGTTAAAACGAACATGAAGAAGATAATTTAGACGAATACAGTACATACATAGCGCTTATTTTATAAGAAGTGAACAGTGGACAGCGCGAAGGAAGAAATATAAGCGTGGTAGGAATCCCAATTAATTTCACTTCTTTCGGTTGTTTGCCTTTCATTAATTTTTATTTCGTGAAGTTGAAAGAACAGAACAGACAACTGAAACTTTGGGTGCAAAAATTCACCGCCGAGAGAAGATGTAAACAATGCACGCGGTGGCTTGCGAGACGTTTCTTGCGAGTTTTGCTTCCGCTAGTGAATGTTTCTCGGGCGAAGATAACCTTAAAGCGATCACTTTTTCATTTAATTTTCTTTTCTGTGTTTCGGATACAGATGAATAAAAACTGAATATATTTTCGTGTGTCTGATTGCGAGATGTTTTACGAAACAGCTGCGTTATGCGTTACTGGAAAGGTTTCAAATTACTTTCACATTATGCAAATTGCAACATTTTTACCTCAAATGAAAAAATATATTTCAAAGGGCTAAATTTATATTGTTTCTCTCCTCCTAAATTATCACTTCTGTCGTTAACTTTGATTAAATTTATAAGTTTCATTCAAACTTTATTATAATAACGGCGGGAATACTTCCAATTGCAAAACTTTCAATTGGAAAGTTGGGTGCGTTTTTTGGGAATTGATCCAAATCCGGATTTCTGAATCCAAAAACGGATTTTGCGTTTTTTGGGCAAATCCAAAAACGGATCATGAATCCATAAAATCCACACTCAGGGTGGATTCTTCGGATCAAATCCAAATCCGGATTTTTAGATTCGTGATCTGAGCGTCTTTTTGGGAATGGATTCGAAAAAAGTACATCTGACAAGCGGTCTTTCGTGCAAATTTACTCGTTCCGGTCGCGGTTTTGTTTCTTCCGCGATTTCATATCATGGGCAATTCAGGTAAGATTTTATTGCTTATACTTTGAAATCTATTTGTCGAGCAGGCTGATAAACACAAGCGAGTCAAAATAGGTTCATTTGCATACCAACGGTTTTTTTTACGTTAAATGATCCGTTTTAGGATTTTTCGTTTTTTTGGTCATGAAAAATCTATATGATCCGAGATCACAAATCCAATTTCGGATTCTCCCAAAAAAACGCAGCCGTTGTTTTGACCTCGGGTCCGGACCAGGCAATTACATCATGGCTTCGAAAGGCCACTTTGCGGCTACATTTGCATTCACTTCAAAAGTGTCGGAAACACAGACCAGCTACACTGCACGAAAAATCGCCTTTGCGGACGATCAAATGTGTGGTGAAAGGCGTATCAAAGACCTCCTTTGCTACATCTATCCACACCTGTGACGCGCGTCAAAGATCATCTTTGATGTCGCCTTTGACATAGTGGTAAAGGTGGTAAAGGCCGTCTTTACCACATCTTTGACATATACCTTTGACGCGCGTCAAAGATTATATTTGATTCACCTTTGTCCATTATCAAAGGTTTGTCAAAGGTTTAGTCAAATTCGTCTGTGATTTGTGACAAAGGTAGATCAAAGGCGTGTGGTCAAATCCGTCTGTGACGCGTGTCAAAGGTTGAACAAAGGTGTTTGGTCAAATCCGTCTGCGACGCGTGTCAAAGGCTGATCAAAGATGTAGTCAAATATGTCTGAGACTTGTGTCAAAGGCTTGTCAAAAGTGAATCGTCTTTGCCATGTGATTTACACACATTTGACACTCGTCAAAGGCCATCTTTGATCCCGCCTTTATATAGTGGTAAAGGTGACAAAGGCCATCTTTACCACATATTTGACATATGCCTTTGACGCAAGTTAAAGGTGATATTCAATTCGCTTTTATTTTGTCCACTATCAAAGGTTTGTCCAAGGCGTAATCACATTGTCTACGATTGGTGTGAAAAGTGTGTCAAATATCTTGACCACTTTTAGAAATTTAAATTAAATCATTAAAAAATACTGGTGTTACGTCAGCAATATTCATTATGATAAATATACAGGCCATGATGACTGTTTTAAAAATTCAATTTTAATGATGTCAAAAGCAGAATACACTCTTTACTAAATTAAAAGTGCCATAAAACTGTTTCAAATAGTATCAGAAAATACATGGTTGAATTAAAAATTAATTAATGAGGCCTTAACTGCAATAGTGTACAAATGTGTCACAAAATTATCATGCAGTAGTACTAATAAGAAGCAAATTAGTAAAGGTAATACAATGGTTTCAAGGGGTATTTGGGGTATAAATACCTCGAGTAATATTTTAAAATTGTCCCAAAATATCACGAGCCGCTTGGATTATTTGTTTATACTGCAAGGCTAAGAAATTTCTCTTTTTCTAACGCTCACACGTGTGATCAGCGATTCGGCACCAAAAGATTACTTCCAAATAATTTTCTTAAGGTGGCTCCAAGTAGTTTTTTTTTGGGGGGGTCACACTTCCCTTTTTGAATGCGCTTATACCTAATCTTACTTTAGCTCAATGAATCTGAATTTGATATCAGCTGTTAGGCTAAGATGAAAGTTTTGGATGATGCTCTTTTTATGCTAATCAGCGTTTCCATAGCAACAGTAAACGAATATGGCGAAAAACAGTTTTTCCTAAATATCTTTCGATTTTGGAGCTACCCGCGACAAGCGAATATATGCGCTATAATCTACACAGTGTAGCACACTAAATGGGAAAATTTCAAACATTAAACTGTTTGATTTTGAATCGCTAAAACATTTTAACACGTGTTTTTTCATGTTTAAAATATAAACGGTCAAAACATTTCATAGGTCTCACAAATTATCATTAAATTATCACAGAAAGTTTACTCAGACTTACATAATTACTCCCTGCAAATAGCTCTGACTAATTCATCGGCAATAAAGAGATCGAGCTTATCATTCAAGTGCAGTTTAAAAAGAGGGAAAACGTCAAGAAAAACTGCATTTGAATGAAAAGCTCGATCTCTTTATTGCCGAGGAGTTAGTCAGAGCTATTTGCAGGGAGTAATAATTTAAGTCTGAGGAACTTTCTTTGGTAATTTAATGATAATTTGTGAGACCTATGGAATGTAATGACCACTTTTATTTCAAACATGAAAAAACACGTGTTAAAAATGTTTCAGTTTCAATTCACAAGTTGCGGAGTTTCTCTAGATCGAGAGAATTTTTTGTAAAACCCGCTAGTGGACCAATTGATTAGACCATGGGCTTCAACTGGACAATAAAAGTTTAAAAGAAATATATGAGAGCCTTTTTGAAATTTTGGGGGATGAAGTTTTGGGGATTGTAAATACAGTGAAAAACATACTATCGACATAATTGGCTAATATCTAAAGAAAACGACGCGCGATAAGAATGCAGTTTCATCTCGTAGTAGTTTGATTCCATTTTAAATGGTGTGTGAAAAAGTGAAGGGGTTGCTTTGCCCGATTGCGAGAAAGAAGGATTTGATTAGCGTACGTTCAGCTGCTCTTGTTGTTATTTTTGTATGTAATTTGGTCTACGCCTACGAATGTGATGATAATTTGGAAACCGTGAGATTTTTTTTTTTAAAATTGACAACCTCGAGATTAATCATCAGTTTATATGGCCTGCAAGTTTCAAGGGCATTGAAGACATGCAAGGCAATAAAATAGGGCTTTGATCCAATGTACCAATGTTTTCATACAGACTTTGTGTTTACAAGTGAGCGTCCTCATTATTCACGAGTATTGTTTTCAAGTTTCATATGCACGTGCAAAACTTTAGCAAAAAGTTTATTTGCATCGAACAAAACGCTCGATTGCTTTCCGAAGAATTTTCCGTTACATGCTAATAACTGGCTTGAGAATTATAATAACATTACGCACTCGATGCCGCGCAATTACGCTGTAATAGATCACTTTGATAATGGCGGCCGATTTATTTATTCTTTTATATGTATGTTAATTAGCCTCACTGGCCTCATTTTAGAGTAAAAATTCTTTTGAATTTTGCACATGTTACCGTGGCCAGTGAGGCTAATTAACATACATATAAAAGAATAAATAAATCGGCCGCCATTATGAAAGTGGTCTATGCAGCCGTACCTAGGGTCTCTGTAAAATTGCAGGACAAGAAGAACATATCCCAATTTGCAAATTTATAAACGAAATACAGAAACAGTGCTTCTTATGTCCCACGCAAGAACAGTGTGACAATTTTATATTTTAGCTGAGAATTTTGCTTTGCGCTATATTATATCTAAATAAGTAACAGATGCTACGCCGATTGCAACAAATAACCAGAGTGAGACAATCATAAACCATTGCCAAAGCGTGTTATTTCTGCATCCCACTTGATGAAATTAAACGTGACGTTTCCGACGTTGTCTTCATCAGTACTGTTGTCATTGCTATTCGTAACGCAAGCCAGTTATTAGCATGTTTCGGAAAATTCTTCGGAAAGCAATCGAGCGTTCTGTTCGATGCAAATAAATTTTTTGCTAAAGTTTTGCACGTGCATATGAAACTTTAAAACAATACTCGTGAATAATGAGGACTCTCACTTGTAAACTCAAAATCTGCGGGAGTAAATTGGTACATTGGGGGCCCTATATTATTGCCTTGCATGTCTTCAATGCCCTTGAAACTTGCAGGCCATATAAATTGATAATTAATTTCCAGATTGTCAATTAAAAAAAAAAATTATCTCGCTGTTTCCAAATTATCATCACATTTGTAGGCGTAGACCAAATTACATACAAAAATGGCAACAACGAGCAGCTGAACGCACGCTAATCAAATCCTTCTTTCTCGCAATCGGCCAAAGCAACCCCCTCACTTTTTCCCACACTATTTCAAATGGAGTCAAACTATTTTGAGATGAAACTGCATTCCCATCGCGCATCGTTTTCTTTAGATATTAGCCAATAAGGTCGATAGTATGTTTTTCACTGTATTTACAATCCCCAAAACTTCATCCCCCAAAATTTCAAGAACGCTCTCATACATTTCTTTTAAACTTTGTCCAGTTGAAGCCCATGGTCTAATTAATTAGTCCAGTAGCGGGTTTTACAAAAAATTCTCTCGATCTAGAGAAACTCCGCAACTTGTGAATTTCGGAGGATCACCATTCTGTTGCCATGGAAGCACCGATGTAAACAAATCCTATACTCACATAAAGTTCAGTGTATTGTGTGTTTGCATGCAAAGTGGCTTGTCTTTTTATGCGCAACAACAAAAGATATGGCCCATTAAAATTGAAAGGGTGTGGACTTGAGAAATGGGTACGAGCCTCCTTAATTGCTACATGGTTGCTGACGGCAATCGAAAGCCAACAATAACTCATTCCTGCCAATTAACTGTACTGCCATGTATATCAGTCATACATATAACAAGTTATGAGCCACAGCTATGTTTAAAAAGTTTAAAAATTAATTAACTACTATATGAACGTTTATGGTAAAATTCAAGTACTTTTTTTGTGGATTTTCAGTGTCAAATTTCGGCTTTCACGAAATCAATACATAAGATCATATTTCAGGTGCTGAAATGAAATAATGTTTTCCATGACAAGAATTTTTTACAGGAGATGAATTTCACTGAGACGACAACACATTTTGTCATCTGCCCACTTGTTAATCATTACAAAATTACAAATGCATTATAGTTAGTTTGTTATAAAGTTGAAGAAAAGACAATATACTGTTTGTTGCATCTTTTCAAGACCACATGTGGCATGAAAACATGACTGTGAAGTAGGTTTCAATTGTGGTGACTGTAACATAATTTATGCATTAGGTGAACCTAATCTCACCTGACTCTAGATCAGAAATGAGTTCGGCAAACAGGCATGCATTTTAATTGCAATGTCAGTTGAAGTTGTTTGTGCCCTGAAAATGTTATCTATGCATTTACAGCCGCTTTTTTTTTTTTCTTTCAAACTTAAGTTATAATCACTTTGAATGCAAATTAAAGTTCTCAGATTATGAACAGGCTAAGTCACACATATTTGTTTGAACAATCATGGCATGTTTTATACCAAAATATAATGGTCGTGTTTTCACATGATTGTTTACGTATGCTCGATGCGATACTGTACATCCATTCATTTCTTGAAGCTTGAATTATTTTTTGAATGTGGAAGTATGACAAGCGATTCTCTTAACTTACATCATTTCCTTTACCTGTATATTTGTTTTAATCATTTTTCATTAATTTTAATTTTTTAAGTATTAATAAATTAACTGATTTTTTCGTAATGATTTTCGTTAACTGCTGCTTAAAAAATAATCAAGCATTCTTGGGACCGAAAGGGTGGCTAAGGCCCGGTTCAGACGCCGAACTTTTCATGAGCCGAACTTAATTCGAATTTGGACCGACCCAAATTAACAAAAGTACGCCTGTTGATTCAGCCGCCGAACCTAATTAGCCGAACTTAATTCAGTTTGAAGAGAAACAAATCGAAAGGTCAGCGATTTTCAGGCAAAGATGTCAGAACACGCACCAGTTGTTATAATAATTTATGCATTAGGTTCGGCTCATGAAAAGTTCGGCGTCTGAATCAAAGCCGTTCCAAAGCCGAAATTCCCGGCTAAGCCAGGCGGAAAGAACGGCTGAGCCGTTCCAAATTCAAATAGCCGTTCTTAATTGATTCAGACGCCGAACTTTTCATGTACTTAATTCACGGTATTAGGTTCGGCTCATGAAAAGTTCGGCGTCTGAACCGGGTCTTATATGTTCACTCGTTCTAATGGAACCTGAAAAGTGTCTTGAGTTTAAGCATGATCTGTTCAGTGGCTCTTTGCACTCTTGAAAGTTATAGAGAAATATTTACTTCTTTGGTCTTCTGATCATCGCATTCTTTGATTGAAGAACCAGACACGTGTAGCTGCCAACGGCAAGCTGACTTGGCAACGCAGCCCAGCAAGACATCTTTGCTCTTCAAATTTTCATGCCTGTTTACACATAAAATTAATTACTTTTAAATAAACATACTAAGGCAATTATAACATTGTGCTTGCAAAAAGAAAAACCAAGATATGAAACAAAGCACAGTGTCCAATTTAATGGGAGGTTGATTTTCTGACTTTTTAATAAACTGTCTTTATTGGGCATCTGATCTGAAAATGTTATTAGTTTATACTGTTGGAACAGTTAAATGTATCTTTGTTAGAAATTAATATTAATTTCACCCAAATGTAAAACTAAAAGTAGAACAGAAGAACTTACCACTTGTAAAGAAAAAAATTGTAAGTTGTAAATTGTAAATTGTAAGCATGGTGCCTGCGGCCATTTATTTAGACTCTGTCAAGTTCAATGTGATGCACCCAAAACATATGAATTATTTAGGTTTTAAACATGGAGCTCAATGTTCTATGCAGCAAAAACTTCAACATTCCCTGTAGCAAGATTGTGTATCACAAATGAAATATGCGATGTTGAAGTGCAATTTTAAGCTTAAGTATTATGAACAAACAATTCGGTTTTCTAGAAACTGGTATCCCGCCATTTTGAGTTGCAAATGACAGATAAAATTAATGATGAATGAAACGGATATCCAGGGTTTGTCATTAATATAAAAAGTTCACTAAATAGCCTCGTTGGGTGACCTTGTATTTCATAAACAAGCATCAAAAGCTAACATTTTATATACGAAAAGGATTAGCTGGAAATAAGCTTAAATAAAGTTCATTCTGTTTGTTTACCGGCAAGTTTAATAGAAGTCTGAGAAAGCAAATATCCGTGTTGGAACGCTTGAGAACTCTTAGATCTTGTTTAAGGCTTAATTTAATTTTTTAAATGTCAAAGAGACTTACCTTTTAATCTTAAGTGAAGTTTGAGTCAAAGAAAGGTGGAAAGATTATTATCCAAACGATCTTCTGAACGCAGGAAAATCAGAATATTTTTTTCTCTTCGACTCACTCTGTACGCGTCAGATGTATCTTGGTTGTGATTGGTCAAAGAGAAATGGCAACCGGCGGAAAGCGCGGGAAACTGGCTGCCTCGGCTCCAGTCATCTATCGTCCGGCAACGTGACAAGATGTTCAAAACAAAAGCAAAGCCGTCATATCTTTCACTTCATCTTTGAAGCTCGTCACAGGTGAAGTCAAAGTTCTTAGTATGTTTGACCTCACCTTTGACAAATGTCAAAAGAAACGAATACCAAAGCCGTCATATCTTTGACTGTACCTTTGACGCGTGTCAAAGGCGAAGTCAAAGTTGTTTACATATTTGACCTCGCCTTTGACAGGGGGCCAAAAGAATATCAAAGCTGTCATATCTTTGACTTCACCTTTAACGCGCGTCAAAGGTGAAGTCAAATACGTCGTCGTATTTGACCTCGCCTTTGTCCCGTCTTCAAAGGTATATGCAAAGCCGTTATATATTTGACATCACCTGTGACGCGCGTCAAAGGCGAAGTCAAAGTTGTTTCCACATTTGACCTCGCCTTTGACAGGTATCAAAAGAATATCAAAGCTGTCACATCTTTGACTTCACCTTTGGCGCACGTCAAAGGTGAAGTCAAACACGTCGTCGTATTTGACTTCGCCTTTGTCCCATCTCAAAGGTATATGTAAAGCCGTTATACATTTGACATCACCTTTGACGCGCGTCAAAGGTGATGTCAAAGTCGATGCCACATTTGACCACACCTTTGATGAAAGTCAAAGGTATAGCAAATCCAATATTTCGTGCAGTGAGCTAGTTACAAGATTTAGCTAAAACTAATAACAACCATCGGGAAACTCTGACATACGGCCTTTTTTTCAACGGTAAGTACAAAGTTGGCATCGATTTGTATTTTTCAGTATGTACTCGTCTTTTGACACAGTGGACACGCTACTTTTATAATTTGCGTGCGATCTCACACGCTAAGTGTACTGTGTCTTCTTGTTTTAGACGGTTAACGCGCTTCTTTGTTAGACTACTCACACTATCCGAATACTCCCAATCATCAAACCGTGAAATAACGTGCATGCAGATTCCCAAGACAATTATTCTTCAATATGCCTAATACAACGACGCCCAAGTATACGCTCCACAGCGTCTTGTTAACATCAAATTACCGCATGCAAGCGGTAAAATAGGCCCCATTTACCTAACAGTAGTATTCTTTATATTACTGACGTTAGACACAGAACTGAGAGAAAAGAACTCCAGTTTAGCACTGATCTGCAGTGGATTTGAAAACGGTTAGCTTTCATTTATTGTTGAACCCTATAAATATGTTAAAAATTACAACTCCTGTCAGCTAGCCCTCGTTGGTGTAGTGGATATGGGTATTAGTTATGAATTTCTTTCTTTTACCAAAAAAAAGGAGTTTTACTTTATGTACTGAAATGTTCAAGTGAAAGACAAAAGCCAGTTTGAGATCAGCTCTATTTTCGTTATTTCTCAGTAGGTGACTAGGTGGTTACAGGGACCGCGCAGCATATTTTCGATTGGGGGGGGGGGGGGGGCTAAATCAAATGCCAGAGGCATTTGTAGCGCGCGCCGCGGGCGCTAGCCGTCTAGGGGGGTCCGGGGGCATGCCCCCCCGGAAAATTTTTATAATAAATGCTCCCAGAATGGCTAAAAATGCATCCCAATATACCAGACGCAGTGAATTATTTTATTATTTATCAGGCTAATAAATACCACCAAATTTGAACTACAATAACAAAACATCGAACACAAGGAAAATCCCAATAATTACTTTTTAGCACATTGACAAATCTAAATCAGTAAATTTACCAAAGTTGCGAAAACGGTTTTCATTTCGTTGGACAAATTCATTCGCTACATCTAGAAGCCGAATTTTATTTGTTCTTGCCTTGTGGGTATGCAATAAAGCCACATTATTAAAACGTTGTTGGTTCATGTTCGCACGCAACCACGTTTTCACTCTCCTTGCCATGGAGAACGACCTTTCACCTGTAGCACTTGTTGCAGGATTCACCAACAGGAGTTTACAAATTACAATAACCTCACTTATCATGTGTCTCTCATGATCAGCAAGACTCTTAACCGCTTTCAAAACATCGGCAAAGCAATTAATCTGTTCATCCTTGATCAAAACTTCAAAACCATATTGCCGTAGATCATGTGAGCCTCCTGATTGCTGATAGCAGTTGGATTGTACGACCCAGGGTGACTGCAACTATACATCAGTCTTCGTTTAAGGTACTTCTCGCGATATTTGACGGAAATAGCGGAAACATGCCATTGCGCCGACATACAGTATGCCGCACTGATTACAATGCCGTCTCCGGTGGAATGGTTATCTGAACAGATTCCCACAAGAGTTGTGGGTTTCTGATGTAAGCAAACAAGTTCAACGACTTCTATAACAGAACTTAAGAGAAGACCTATAAGCCATGTCCTACGAACGGCCGCCATATTGCATGTCCTAAAGGAAGAAATCAATTTACCGCTTACCACAACACTCACTGGCGAAAGTTTTCATTAATTATCGCATATCTATGAGAGCAGTAAAACAGTAATTTTTCAATTGGGTAAAATTATTTTTTTTCCCAAAAATGATTGGGGGGGCTGAAGCCCCCCCAGCCCCCCCGGCTCCGCGGTCCCTGGGTTAGCAATCAATCTCTAGAGACATAGATAACAATAGTGAAACGAACAAATGCTGGTGGACGAACAAAAGGAGCTAATGAGAGAACTATTGTTTATGTCCACCAGCATGGCGGCGATGACGTAACATGAAAACCACCTATTGGGCCTACTTTAACCGCTTGCATGCAGTAATTTGATGTTAATTAGGCTCGCTTATTAGACTACGAGTAGTCCCTCCTTTTTCCTCAGGGATAGAAGAGCGAGCGAAACACGAGTGCTGTTGCTGGTGGGCTCGCGTGGGGTGATTTTCACGCGCGCTCGCGTTCGCTCGCTCTACTATCCCTGAGGAAAAAGGAGGGACTACTCGTAGTCTACTCGCTTATATGCGGTTAATTATATGCGAATCGGCATGTTTGTTATTGTAAATCGTTAGTACCCAGTCTCGTCAAGAAAGAAAGAGCAACTCCGTGCAAAAGGAACACGCCCTTCCCGTTCCATTTTGATTGAGGACAATTTGTCCTGTTCCTTTTGACAGGAAATTCTACCCGGTTTTTCCATTCAAAGCGCTACAGGCCCCGTTTACACGGGTCCGGACAAATTTTTGCACGGACGAATTTTGTTCCTAGACCACGTGTTTACATGGATCCGTGCAAATTCTGTTACAGATTGCAGTGGTGTTTACACGGAAACTTGCACACTTAGCCGTTCAAAAATTCGTCCAGTTCCGCCGGTCCCGTGTAAACGCAAGGTGGAACCGTGCAATTTTTTGTCTGTGCAAAAATTTGTCCGGACCCGTGTAAACGGGGCCTCAGAGATCACCATTACTGTTATGCAGTAACTGAAGGAATTGCCTAAACATCAAACTAAGACTGAAATGTCAACGATTTCGTCTCTAATTTCTTGACTCTGATTTAAAACTTATAGATACTAACAAGTCATTGCGAAGTTAGAATGCGCGTGCACTCTAGCTATGAGGCAAGGAGGGACTTTATTTTGAAATTGACCGTTGATCCCGCTAGGACCGCTAAAGATCAACAGAGAATGTTTATGTGTAGCCGATTTTGTGGAAACTTGCTTTGCTTGCTGACAGTAAAGCTTAAAGGCTCGGAACTTATTGAGCTTAATTAGAAAAAAAATCTGTCGTCGTTTGATGAAAATATTCGCATTTTCTTAAAAAGCTGCCTTAATGTAACTCTTAATCGCCATTTGCACTAAAATTTAAAGTCCTGTATAATTTAAAGACTCCTTTATAATTCTACCAAACGGTTAACGCCAAACTTTTCAAGTTCTAAAGAACTTTAAACGTTTGGCAACAGTAGGTCAAAGAAGAGTTCTATTTCCCTTTAATCGTTTTCCAAATCCAAGTATTTCATAATCCATGTGACCATTTTGAGGCCCCCGTCAAAATGTTTTGCTTGCATGATGGAAGCATGCTTCTACGGCTGCATCTCTCAAACGCGCGTGACAATTAAGGTCAATTAATTATTTTACAGGCTTCTGATATTTGCTAATTCAAAACATGTCAGAAATTCAATTATATGAAATATATATGCACAACTGTGAGGCGTACATTTTTTTATCGATCAGGTACTGGCTGGCTACATTTACTTGATTACACTATATTAATATTACTTTTAATTTTAGTGTTTTTAATTTTATAGGTTTACTTTACGCCTGTTTGTAATTAGTATTATCGTTCTTAATTTCTACTATTACTAATTTGTATGGATTAACTTTAGATACACAGCTTCATTGTAAATAAGTATCAGCTTTATGAATTCTATGCCTAATAAAGTATCTATCTATCTATTTATGCCTCTGTTCAATTATGCTATATTTAGTTGGACAAGTGAAGATCGTATGGAAAGTTGATCGGACTGAGTGTTAAAAGGGTTGCGAGCTCAGACGCCATCATTAGAATATCAGTTAGTTTCCCATCGCCCTCAGCTCTGCCTCGTAAATTGTCCCCCGTAGAGGGCAAAAACTAAGTGAGTGAATGATTCGAAACCAGATGTTTTTCCAAAGAGAAGTTATCTTACCTATATCTTACCATTTACAATTATATACAATGCGTTTACATTTACTATTTTAAGCACGGTCTACATGTTCAATATATATTAACTGAAATGACGCTTTTTGGAAAAGAGAGGTTAAGTTTTAAGACGTTTCAAGGAATGATTTGAAAGTCAGCTTCACTATATAAAAGATGAATACAAAGGAATTCACACCAAGAATCACCGACGCGTACTATTATGCGACAAAGGAGCTAGCCAAAATTAAACGAGAATGCAAGTGAGAAAGATCTGGCGAGAAAACATGAGATATTGGGTTGCATTGTTGGCCGCTTGGTTCTAATTCCACTTAATAATAAACTAATCATAACAGTCGAGAACTTAAATGTGGACACATCTTATTATTTGAACACAATAAGTAGAAGCGTAAACAACTTGTGGTATAAATTGAGGTATCTGTCGTGATGAGCGATCTGCTGTAAGAGATAATGACACATCGGCTTGTATCCCTAAAATAGGCATTAATTAGTGACTTTCATTATCTAAGCAACGTTGATACCATGCTGATGAGTCTAACAAGGACGAAACAGATGTCCATGGCTACCGCTCCTCGGCCTCGTGAATTATGCTGAATTCGGCATTGTGTATAAACCCCTTGCCCCCTGCAGTCTCTGTTTTCCTTTACTGACGCTAAGATTTAGCTTTTTCCCAACACAGAAAACACTTCTCTGAGCTACTCCCATTGTTGTCTTATGTAACTGCTTGCTTAAACGTGGTTTTAACTAGCGACGTAAATGGGCGCGGGAACTGACTTAAGCATAAGATTAAGCGTATTAAACATCACTCATCATGTTGCGGTGACTTTCTCGACGCAGTCGTAAGAAAAAAAAAGAGCAAACACTAGCGTAGAAACTATGACTTCTTGTACTTCCGCTTATGCTTGCGTTATTTCGCACGTTTTCCATTCGACGAAAATCTCTTTCTTGCGCTTGCACCTGCTTCGTTAGTTAAAAACCGGGCTAAAATTACGAATGACTTAGTGACTTTCTGACAACTTACTTGTTTGATCATCGTTATAATAAATTGCCAGAAGAGAAGCACCTAATTCCTCCCATCTATGAAGTCTTGCCTGTATTGGTACGGCCGATATCAGTTTTGTTCTGAAAATTCATTATTCATAGCAAAAACGAATATGCACCAAAACAAATGCAAATATGACACGTTACGTACACTCCCCTCTGAGCGCGGCAGAAACCGTACTGACCCCGATTACCGTTGCGTCACAATGGAAACAGAGCAGAATGTCAACTATGAACGATTCAAAGACCTCTGATTTGCATCCTCGCTGTAGAAATATGACAGACTGAGTTAAAAATACTTGTTTTTTGTTTCGCACATGGAGAGGCTCAACTGCATATCTCTAAAGGGAAAAATTTCCGTATAATCCCATACATTTATTATGCATGCATACTTCATTACTTATAAGGGGCGAACCATTTGACTTTAAAGGGGGGGGGGGGGGGGGGGGGGTGGTTGTAAGATTTCTCCTTGGAAAGAATTTTTTTCCACTGACCAACTAGGCGGATATTTTTTTTCAGTCGAAAAACGGTGCATGATATATATATTTTTTTTTTTGAGATTTTCCATTGCAGGAGTTTTTTTTTTTACTCCAATCAGGAGTGGAACAGCCCTTCTTCGGGCATTCCAGGAGTGGAAAAATGCAAATCAACAGGAAGCAGCAAAAAGGCCAATGTTGAATTCATCAAGTTTTGTAACAAATAACAAAACCGTAGTTGTCACACTTCCGCCAGCATTCCAGGGTTACTTTGGCACCAGAGACGGAGGAAAAAACATCATCGTGTCATCAGAAATGTTGAAAAAGAAATGGATGCAGTAATATGGTACGAAAATCCTCTGAACCTATTCCAAAACGCTAGTTACTCCTTTGTACTGAAGATGTGCGACTGCAAACAACATAACTTTCGCACTCAAAGGAAGTGTGAAACCTGGGCGAGAACAGAAAGACTGGACAGGCGGATTGAACTTCTCTTAGCAGTGGAAAAGAACACAGCGGGTTGGACAGCCTACTACAAAAAAAGAGCATATATGGAACTTTCTCCTTACTATAGGAATGATATCCATCTGTGGCTGCCTTAGATGCTCAAACTGTCTGTAAAGCAGATTATGATGCCTGTGCTTCCTTTAAGGATGAGATTGACATGCTAGATGCTGCACTGAAAAAGCACGAAGATAGCTTGAGGAATGCCATTTCAGACACACTGCAAATGAAACTGTGAAAAAAGGTTTGTTTAATACAATAGTCTATATTAAATCTTCTCTGAAATGCATACTAATGTATCTACATGTAAATGAAATCTTGTCTCAAATGTAATATCAAATCGTCTCTCAAATGCACGCTTATTTATCTGCATGTAAATATCTGCATAAATGAAACAATAGAATGAGAACCTTAAAAAGACTTAAGCCATCATTGATATCCATCAATCCCAATTTCATTTTCAAATGTTTTAAACTCCCATTTAAAATATATTAAGTGAAAGTGCTAATTAACAGCCATTGGAGCGTTATGTCAAAGCAGTGAACGGACTGTATGAGAATTGGCGACAGTCCTACTGATTTCTGAAACAATTACGACAAAAGCTCGTAGGAAAATACAGCAGTAATAAGCAATCGCAGGAGCTTATCAGATCACATGAACAGAGTAGGAACATTCTGTCGCTTTTCGTCTACTACCAAACTTATCTTAGTAAGTAGGCGCTTTCAATTGAAGAACGTGGGGGAACGTACTCGACGAGATGCAAAAACAAGCATTACGACTGAAGTACTTTGAACTTTCCAAATTGATTAACTTTCTCTTAACAAAAAAGAACTATTTTTAAAGAAGTCAGTTATTGTCTCTTTTATTTCAAGCTGGAACACCATTAACCTTTTAACAATGTTCAGCTCAGTATGGGCTTTTATCACGCCCAGCCATTTTGTATAAAAACAAAAGATTTGCCCCCCAAGCCTCGCAGTGAAAAAGTTGAGAACGAGGTTAAGCAGGGGAAAACAAAGCATTTTATTCTCCTGGGAATCAACATGGCCGCCGCGTGATAAGGGGCTCTAAACAGTGACGTTCAAAAGAAAGCCGAATTCTATAAGGTACTTCTCTATTATGTCGACAGACAGGCGAAACATTTTAAATACAGCTGTTTCGAGAAAGGTTGTCGGAAAAAAGCGTAAAAGTGCACGCGACAATCCAGAAAGGTATGGTGGGTAGTCATCCACGCTATATCCTAAAAACTCATTTATTCCAATGACCCGCCATCTAAGGTCGGCCCTGTACGGACTAGGCATCGCGGGTTTCATGTATTTATTCGACTTATTAAAATTCATTGATCATATCCCATATTATTTGTCGGGATTGTCGCGTGCACTTTTGCGCTTTTTTCCGACAACCTTTCTCGAAACAGCTGTATCCCGCTCTTTCTCGCCTCGTCAAAGATCACTTCGGGTCATGTCTAATTCGTTGTTATTTGGTTTATATCAGTATAACATCAATTTATCAATAATAATAATAATAATAATAATAATATCAAATGGACAAAAAGTTTATGCGACCTTATGCCTAAAAGTTATTTAAGCCGATTTCTTTTCAGTTGAGATTTGAAGATGCATAATTACGCAAATAAATGAATATTGATAGACGATTGATAATTTAATGAATCCTCGGAAAAAAGCTCAATACAGCAATGATTCGATTTTGCGCCCGGGGCGCTTATTTACTTTTGGTATTAGACATTCTCGTTCCTAGAGCCGCTTGGCCCGAATATAAAACAGTTTGCTTTATTTTGTGCGTGGGAACTTGAAACAGATTGATTTCAACGTGATGCCGGACTGGTTTGGGTTTGAATACCTACGCAGTCGCTTTTAGGACCCCAAAATAATAAGTCGAAAAAAAGTCGGTCCTTATAATTTCTTTCGACAATTTATGATGCCAGTCATGAAGTTGTGTGCCTCCTCTGCCGATATTTTTGGACATATCTCGGAGCGCGACTACCAGATACTAAAAATCTCACAAATTCTTAGAAAGGTTCTCCAAGGATTTGTGAGAGGCACCAGGAGGTATTTACGGTGCGGCAATGGTTAAAGGCGGCTGTGTCACCTATTTTTAGTATCACTTTGAAAAGCCAAAAAACATGTTTGTTTCAATGGAAACCTGCAAATAATGGTCAAATTTGGTTAACTAATACTCTACGCAATATCACGCAATTTTGTATATTTAACAATTTAACTAAATTGCTATGACAGATTTTTTTTCTAAAAGAGTATGTTAAGGATAGCGTTGGTATCTCAAAATGTGCGAAGTTTTAAAAAAATTCACCGCGAAGGAAACGCGAGAAAATCTGCATGCGGTAAATTTTGCTTATTTTTGCTTTGCTTTCGTCATAAAAAAAATCGGGAAAAACTTCATTTTCGCGCGAAACAAACTGTAGTGTAATGTTCTGCCTTGCATGCATTCTGTCAGTTTAAATATTCGAAAATTTCTTAGGGCGTTTCTTGATTACTTCTATAAAAAAAAACACGACTAAAACGTTTTCTATTTCTATTAGAAATTAATCTAAGGGAAAGTTACCGTATTTCTATAGAGTTATACCTGGAGTTATATATAATTATGGCTTTGAATCAGTTCGAGTGCACGCTGGCTAAAGCGGGCTGTGCTAAATAGTACACATACCAAATCGCCTAATATTGGACTTGATTTAGTTTGTATCAATACAGCAAACACCGCACACTGTGCAAATTATGAAACGCATCCATATTTAAAAATACATTTGATAGTTTACATCCTGAACGAAATATAATTCAATAAAAACATTACTCTATTAAAGTGGTTATCGCAGCTTGGCGTTTAGCCTTACTCGGTGTCAGTTCGTGACAGGATGCATCAAAATGACCACTTAATATTCAAATTTAAAAGTGCAGAAATTAGAAATTTTATTTTTGGACTGAGATTGGACCCTTTTCCTATTTAAATTTTTCTTTTCTTGCATAGTTATACTCTTTCCGTCTTACAGTCATGACGTCTCTATACTTTTATCTCGGTTTGATTGTTGTAACGGTTTGCCTGCAGCTTGTGAGTACTGAACAACCGACGGTAAAAACAAAACGCGATTTCGCTTCGATTCCCGGCCATTTGGAAGCTCTCGGCGCAAAGAGCATAAAACATTCCCTTGAAGTTATTCAAAGTTACCCAGACCCTGAAACGTTTTTCAAGACATACGTGGTTCCCAGTCGACCAGTTCTAATCCAGAATGGAGCGAAAATGTCGTCGGCTTTCGAAAAATGGACGGACGAATATTTTTTGTCATTCCCCGAGTCGAACGAACACAAAATTGAGGCAGAGCAGAGGAAGAAAGAGAAGCGAACTGTTCCTTCGGAGGAAATTTCATTTAGTGAATTTGTGAAGACTTACGATGAGAAGGATATTTATATGGTGAGCTCTGTCCCTACATTTATCAGGTAAGTACATAGAACAAATTTTGTGGATAATTGCGGCGAAGTAAAAATCCGGTCCTGTTGTTTCTATATTTGTTAATTATAGATACCGGATGAATAATCACTATGCTATATTGGCGTTTTAGCTTAAAATACGTACAGATGGGCACTGCATGTTTTTTGTCTGAAGCCTGATAATTCCGCTAACGACAAACTTCAAACCAACTTCAGGGCCAAGTTGTTCGAAGGACAATTAGCGCTAATCCAGGGCGGTTAATTACCATGAAAACTCATATGTTCTGTTGACAGTTAATCCAGGATCAGTGCTAATCAGGCTTTGAACAACTCGGCCCTGTTGTCTAACTGCTAAGTATTACATTTGGTTCTAGCGTTTAAAACTTACTTCTGAAACTTAGAGTCTTTTTTACCTTTTTTGAAGATTGCGGCTTTTTCCAGCTTTCGAACAACATGGCAACTAGGTATTTTAGCGCAAAAAGCTGAAGTACTTAACTTCTTGACTGGTTAACAATATTGCGTTTCCGAGATCAAAGTTCTAGATCATGGTAAAAAAAAAAAAAATGACGCAGGATGGACGTAAAAAATTGGCACGCGTTAGAGCAGTATTTCAATTGACTGTCGTAAAACCAAAACCAAAGTTATTAGTCTGGCATAATGTGAACAAACAGATTTTTGTCTTCTTGAGTTTGGGACCGTTTAATAAGGAAAGTGTTCGCTTATATAGCGATTGGCTCATAAACTTCTATATTTTCCTCTAATTTTCTTGCAAAGTTATAATCGGGCAATGTAATCGGACAGTTTCACGAGCTAACCAAATGAACCAATCACATGATCATGTAGTTAGTGATGAACTTGCATTTACTCTTTCGATTGATAAAAAGCCTTTCTTCAAATTATTCTCTTTTAATTTCTTCTCATTTTTTACATGTTAATTTGTTCTCGGAAATTGTTATGGTTATGATTAAGTAATAATAGGACTTCGTGTCGTCCAATTCTGTCTGTAATCATACGTGATTAACAAATCGGACTCCCGCTATACACGGTCCCCCGAGTTGTTAATCACTCGTATGATTACAGACCGAATTGGACTCCACTCATGCAGTCGATACTATACTACCATTATTGATGCAGATTTTTTACACATGATAATATAATCGACCATTCTTCTTCCTTTTAGGTGCCTGCGTCTGTTTAATTAAATACAGGTTTTCTTTACAGCAAAAGTAACATGAGAAGAAAACCTTGCGACTAACTTGGCCGTACTGTCCCTAACAAAGGGTTAATACGGTGTCCGCTAATACCTGAATGATGAAATGAAAAAAATGTTGAATTTGACGCTGTTCATATAATTTTTCTTTACAGACGTTTCGGCAATGCTGCCTTCTTCAGGGTACAAAACTATATTGAACTTTATTGTACCCTGAAGAAGGCAGCATTGCCGAAACGTCGGTAAAGAAAAATTATATGAACAGCGTCAAATTCAACATTTTTTTCATTTCATCATTCAGTATAACGCTGCGCAGGTAATTTAAAAATTTAAATATTTATCACTCAAGTCCGCTAATACCTGTTTGACGGTAGATCAAAATAAGACTTCGATACTAAAAATATATGTATTTACTAGATTGGGGATCGGAAGATTTAAAAAAAAAAGCCTGGACTCCTGAAATTACAATAATTTGCAATAATTTTGGGGGCTGTTGTAATAACAATAAATATAATTTTTTGTTCGGCCACCTAGGAGTGATGTGCTACTTCCTTCACCCCTGTTATGCAGAGACATCACGGAAACAGGCATGTTAACTGACGCGGTAAGCAAAATCCCTTTTATATTTCTATCCATTATATTGAATCTACCGTAAACTGGCCATTCCCTTCCAGCTCACATTCATGACGTCACCACACGCAACTCATTCCCAGGACGTCGCGCTCGCTCGTAAGAGGAGGAGAGAGCCGTTTTACGCCCCCCGGGTCAAAAACGGTATATGAAACGGTAAGGGTTTGGACCTCGGGGCGGAGCATCCCCGTACAAAACTTTGTTGAGTACCCCCCCCCCCCCCCCCCCCCCCCCGGACGTTTTACATGGAGGAAGGAAGATTCTAGCAATAGCGAGGATCATCCTAAACTGTTACAGCGAAACAACATTTACTATACTGTATTATCAAATACAGCTGTGGTGATCGTTTTTCCATAGCATTGTTAATGGCGTCGTAGTTGATGCTCAAACTTAGGGGTTGTCGCCCCCCAAACATCCAGTCGAGCCACCTTAATTTCAATGGTTTACAGCATGCAGAAATGCAGTACCGGTTTTGAGGTCGGAGCGCAGTCATCAAGTATATATATATATTTCCAGTTCCATTAATTTTAAGAGGCTGCTGCTTTCCTGGAATCTCCTACCCGGGCACATTCTGATCTGTTTGCATTGGTGAGCGGCTCACTGAGTTGTCAGAATTGATCTTGATCGACGGTTCGCTACTTCCAGCTGACTCTCCACTTTGAGTCCTGTATCTATCAAGCACCGGCAAATGGTCTCGAATCTCAGAATCGTCATCTGCGGTTTCGCATGGGCAAGTAAATACGGAATTACCGGCTTTTTGCGGATCGCTCAGCTGTCGCCATGTTGTGTTTCGACGCGAGTATATATATATATACGGTATGGATTTTCGGTGTCTAGTCTAGTATAGGGATGCAAAATCAGCTGAACATGGTCTGGTATAGGCTAAGGGTTTTAGACTCCCAGCGGCACACCACCAGCCAAAAATATACAGAGCACCTCTCCCCCCACCCCCTCCAACCCGGCCGATTTTGCTCTATTTTGTGATATTACATTATATATCTTAATTGTGCCATTGCAGGTGATGTGGTTTAGCAGTGGAGGCACCAAGTCTGTTCTGCACCTTGATGATGGACTGGATAACATCAACTGTCTGTTCAGAGGCACCAAGGAACTTTTATTTATTGATTATCACAAATACAAACACGTGGTACGTTAACTCAGTGACATGCTAATTCAAACATTAACCCTTTTAACGTCCCATGGGGTTTTATACGACCCTGTGAGGAGACCAACCTCGTTCCCAGGTGGATCAAAACGCCTAGGAGAGGGGAGGGGAGGGACCGAAGGTTATTTCGTATTCATGAGCAGGAGCCTTTAACTGTTAGTGACAGACACAATCTCCCTGGGTAAAGAGTAAATACGTTTGAAGCATAACTTGATGGAGTGATTTCTACCACACAAAGTCTAAAGGCCGGCACACACTAGGGGACATGTTGCGGGAGCATAAAGCGGGGACAAGCTCCTTCGTGTGCACAGCATTGGCGCATGTTGCAGGGACAGTACGCAAGCTGGTGCACACAAAGCGGATTGACGTATAAAAATCACAGAAATCACTGTGGGCGCCTGCCACTGAAGGCTTATGGGATAATCAATGGCGCGTTATTATTGGTTCATTTCTATTTTGTAGCGGGGACAGTTTGCAAGAGCAGTGCACACGATGCGACATCGAAATTGGGATCATTTTGTCCCCGCTTCATGACGCACGAATTCAAACCAGCTGCATTTCATGCAACATGTTGCGGGGGACAAAATTGTGTCCCCGCAACAGTACCTTTTCGCAAAAACGGGGATGTCACACGAGGAAAACTGTCGCTGCAACATGTCCCCGCTTCATGTCCCCGCAACATGTCCCCTAGAGTGTGCTGGCCTTAACTTGAACCTCGGAAGTGCATTTAATGGAACTCTGTACCTGTTTATATTAAACGGTGTCACTTTAGTAGATAATTGTTTTCCTGTGCGATATGTCATTAATTGCTGGAAGATATCTTGCACTTTCTTCTTTCCGTAGGTTCCCATTGATTTTCCGGCTGAAGGTTATTCCGGTGTGGACGTAGATAGGTATATTTATGCTTATGCATGTCGTTGAAACACTTGAATGACCGCCGTATGAAAACTGCCTTCGCTCAAGCCATAATCCAGTTATAATCACGAAAGAAAACTATTCGAATGTTTACGCCGTCAATCCACGTAAGCGCAGAACGTTTGTCACGTCAACCAATAGGCTTAGGGGAATAAACCATATAAAGCCCTTATATCATCCCCCTAAGCCTCGTAGTAATGTCTTTTGTTTCAAGTTGAATTTTAATATATCGAAATTGGGCTATTGTCTGGTGCCTCTACGGCTTTCTGCCAGGCCTTCACGCTGATACATTTCGGCCCGAGACGAACGCTCGCACCACGTGACCCAAAACGAGTTGACCGCGGTGAAATAATAAAAGCTAGATCCACTTGTATAAAATACGACTAAGAAAGTTTAGCTCCAACGATTTATCTTTAGTATTATATAAATAACAGCCACTGAGTCCATGTCAGCTTACGCCCATGAGTCCATGTTTAAATCTGAGTATTTTTCCACCCGTCTTATCTCCACTGAAAACGAATTGGTGACTCCTCAATTATTCACATTTCTGTCAACAGTTTTTCATAATCTGGCTGTGATAGAAGCCTTTAAAAAAATCTGAGTTGTAGAAGATTTTCGCGCGAACGCCCTTAAATTCAGGCAGTCAACTACTACAACATATCCAAAAATAAACCATCTGAAAGCAACGGTCACCGAACATATCTTCGCGGCTGACTCGTCCCCAGCCGTCTTTCTAGGCAAGACGCGTGAGACGCGCGTGAAGGATAGACGCGGAACGAGGGAAGTACGACCGAAGGGGGTGATGGGAAGGAGGAAAAAAGAAAGGGAAACTCGCGCTCCCCTCGGCCGCGCTCCTCTCGTCAAATGAGAAACGACTGGGGACGAGTCAGTCTTCGCGGTATGGACAGTAAAATATATTTAGTAGAACAAGACCAAAAGGAACAGTTGGGAAAACGACTGAAAGTTGAACTGAACTTTGGAAATGGTCTTAGAATCTTATTAGAAAGCCATTCTATGAAGGATAAATTGAATCGTTCTTGGGCCATCGTAGCTTGATAAGAAATAGAACACAAACCGCGGTGATAAACATATTGAACTTATTCATTTTTGATAAAACTTGACGTTTCGTATGCTACTAGCTACATACATTTTCAAAAGTGAAAATAAATTGATAAATTGACTTGACTGTTTTGTCATGTTGTCTTCAGGGTGGACTTCGAGAAATATCCTGGATTAATTAACGTTGAGTACTACAATGTGACTATGCAGGCTGGAGACTGCTTGTTTATTCCACACAGATGGTAACACATCTCTTTCTTTAGCCATGTTTATTATTAAGTTAATTTGAGCACGTTTCCTGTAAATATTTTCGAAGGAGGGACAAACAACGAAATGGGAATGGAAGAGGTTAATTACTAACGTAATGTCGCACTCAATAAATAATATCAGAAGCTCATAACAGAGCTCTACGTGATAAGCTTCTGATAATATATATCTAAAAGATATAACGATGATATGATATTTTCTTCCCCGTTTAAGGTTTCATCAAGTCCGGTCGTACGGTAGAAACTTAGCAGTGAATTTGTGGTGGAGTCACCGTCCAAAGTTTGTACCTCAGGACTGCGAGGGAGTGGAACCAAATCAAACGCTCGACAAGTTTAAATTTACATCATTGAAGGAATTGATGGAAAACAGGACCCGAGATGAAATGTTGTAAGTACATATATCCTGCGAGCAGTCTCCTATTTGCTTTTAATAGGCCATTTCCAAGTTACGTTACGCCTTGTTGTCAAAGCGAGGCTAGGTGCACAACCTTTCATATGAAAATGAGTTTTCATTCACATGCAAATGAAAACTCATTTTCATATGAAAGGTTTCGCACCTAGCCTCGCTTTGATAGAGAGGCTAAAGGCAACTCGGAAATGGCCTATTAGTCGAGCGAACGCGCTTGTGTTACGCTGATTAATTACACGCTTTCTAACACAGCTACATCCCTCAAATTTGATGAGAAAACATTCTTCCTAGTATCGTAAGTTTTTAATTCACAAATATTAAAAATATAAAATAAACTGAAATTTTTTGACACTGGGTTCCTATACAAATACTGTATTTGGCGCCCAGGTGGGAGGGAGGGGGGGGGGGGGGGGGGGGGGGGGGTACTCCCATGCAAGCTATATAGATATGTGCCGTGGGATAAGGTATGGGTTTTGAGGTGCTCAGTCCTTAAATAGGGTATCCTTTTTTGTAATTGTGATCCTTGGTTAGGGTTTCTTTGAATTGTATTAGCTTAATTACAGTACCTGAAACTACGCTCAGTCTAGTATTCATTGCCTGATGCTAAACCTCCCATGTACAGAAATTGACGGGAGTCCCCCACACGGGAATTGGCGGCATGTTTGCCTAATCTTGTACCCAGATCCCCCACGGTCAGTAGAAGCACGAGTGAAATCTGGGTACGAGATTAATGTTTGCCGTGATCATCCATGAGGACTCTCATCGATCGACTTTGAACTCTCGCAATTCCATGCCCTTTCCCGTTTGGCCCATCCATGTCCAATGCTGTCGACCTGATATGATCCGAAAAAATCAAAGTACGATCCGTTTCTAAGTATCCCTAATGAGAGGCATTTTTCGGATCGACAATTCTCTTTTTCGGGTCGTAACAAGTTGTCGACCCGTACAGATCGAAAACTGTCTTTTTCGGGTCGTATCAGGTCGAGAGTATTGTACAACCTTCGTTTGGCCCCAGCTTAACCCTATCTCATAGAATTTGTTCCGGAACATAATTATTATGATTTAACATAATGCACGAATAAACAACTTTTTGCAGAAACCTTTTGCAGCGCTTTCTAAGGAAAAAGGACGAAATTTCCTACAAGATATTTGTGAAAAGATTGAGAAAGGTAACGTATTACTAACTTCTTGAGTAGTTTTGCGGTGTTACAATGATATTTTGGGAGCATTTTACCTTTAATAGATAGCATGTGATGTGTTCCACTAGGTAAGGTATATATTATGGGCAGGAAGCATAATCGATTATGGCTCCTGTTATTAGGGGACCTATGACGTCATCCAAAATGGCTGCCAAGATGGCCGTCACCTTGGATTTTACTCAAAATTCAAATTTATCGAAAAAGCGGAAATTGAAAATGGTTTATACCAGAGATGTAAAATATAATTTGATTAAACATTTTGCTGCTTTTTGGCAGAATTTTACTTTTTTACCAAAAAAGAAAAAACACGCATTTTTATCAAAAAATGACTTGATCTCATGCTACTTATAACGTCATATCTCGTTACCATAGCAAATGATTGTCACCCTTGTACCTCCGAGGGTTGTCGGCTCAAAAAAGATCATTTCAATCCAGAAAGATATTCATTTGTTGTTAGGAATCTTCTCACTTTAATATGGTCCCGAATAAATGGTCCTTGTACTGAGCCAACGCTTGCAGTGGTTTGCTAAATTACGCTTGTTTTAATCTTTCTTGTTATAAATTTCATCTCAGGATCCTCAATTATTTAATAACGACGAGACTGAGTGGAATAAAGAAATGAAATTAGCGGCTAGAAAGGTAAGACAGAGTACTGCGAAAAAAAACCGTATATCTTTCCCACTACAACAGTCTACAAGCTATTACAGGGAATATCAAATATTCCCGGGAACTCAGTGGTAAAGTGATGACTGATATGTTATTGTTATTTCGTTCCTTCATTCAAGATGTTCAAACTGATGGATGTGGACGGAGACAAGTATTTCTCTATCTCTGATCTTGAGGAACTTGAAAAAGACGATGCCGTAAGTTAAAACATTTATTTGAAAGATTAAACATCGCTTTTTTGTTTACTGACTGCAAAGGGCAGAAAATACCACGTGATCATTTTTTTACGTTTCTCGTCCACGTCTCCATTCCCGGTTTTCAACGCGAGAAAGGCTGTTTCTACGTGTATTTCACGGCACACCGCAAAAAGCAAGTTTGCTTCCGCCATATTCGCTGTCGATAACTGAACAGACCCTCGCCAGAGAGTGCATGTGCACTACGAAAAAAAGGCACGAAAAGTGTTGCTGTGTGTCCGTAATCAAAACACTAGAACTCTCCTATCCGAGATATACACCTGGGCGGGAAGAAAAATATAAACTGAAAATATTTGCTGCTGCTCCAGTTAGTTGCCGGAAGACTCCAGCTTTTTGTATCCGTACTATCTGGACATTTTAGCAAAGTAAGGCCAACAGAATGTTCACGTTAGCCTTTAGAATTGAGCTCTCTCGAGCAGTTCTCATCAAAATGTTTCTTTTTCGACCAAAACAAATGCCTATTATTCTACCTTCGCAATTGTCATTAATGAGATATGGACTGTAACTGTTCTGGCACGAGGTGGCAATGATTGAAAGAGGGTGATCAACCCCGGCTAAAAAAAGATTGGTGAGAGGGTGCCGCATCTTACCATTTTGGCAACGAGCCTGTTCCGCTGGACAAGGGTAACGCGGACTCTGGGAACGAGATTGCTTAAAGGTTGGTTCACACGACGACGCAAACGCAACGCATGCACATTAAGATACGCATGCGCATTTGAGCATAACAAGATGGCGGACGGAGCGAAGATGGCTAAGATCCCAAGATGGCGGATGACACCATCTTGGATTCAACCGGCAATTTCACGGGAGCTAAATGTCATTTGTGAAACTCATACCCTCGGTAAAATATACATATATTAAACGACTTTACGCGCGGCTTGCGTCAATCCCTTTTACTTAATTTGTCTTCATTGTTTCAGGGGGAAAGTACTGCCATTTTGAATGAATACTATAGACTGGCTGACTTGATAGAACTGGAGCGAGAGTACAATGACGAGGAGGAGGAGGAGGGCGAAGACGATCATGATGACGGCGCTGGAGATGGCGATGACGATATTGAGCCAGTTGGAAATGCCGATGACAAAAACACTCGAGAAGAACTTTAAGGAGATTTTGCAGTTCATACTTTTAAAATGCCGCTTCTTCAATCTTGATATAGATTTGGAAAAGCTGATCGCAAATAAACTTAATCTCCAGTATCTAAAAAACCGAATTTATGTTAATTGGTTAGAGACAAAAACTTAACACCCTAATTGCCTGCTAGGGTAAATTCCGACAGGCGACATGACCCAAAAAGTAGCGACAGCACGTAAAATGAAATTGCCACAAAAGACAATCTTTCTCGGCACAATTCCGACAGCGATATCAAAGCCGAGAATTAACGACAAAGAACGGTGGTTTGGCATATTTTTTCACCGACCTATCAAACGAAAGTTAAACGCGCTAACCACTAAACTACCGCGCCTCCACGATTTATCACGTCAGTTGGTCTAAAAATGTTGTACGCAGGTCAGTTACCATGAATGGCTATAGTAGCATGTTACGTTTTCGATGCGCACCGAACGATAACTGAGCTATTGTAGAACTGTAGGCGTTTCTTTATTACGTACCATTATCCACCTTTTCTAAAATTCCGACAAGCTATGTACGTTCAATTTCCGACAGCGACGTGAAGCATTGATGAAACACCGACATGAGACATTTTAAAATTCAGACAAGCGACACGGGACCCCCCCCTGGCAGGGCCTCGTTAATGGTTAATTTTCCCTTAAATCAAGTCTCAATCACTAAATCCCTGGGTGTATTTATTGACGAAAATCGTACCTGAAGCAGCCACATATTAACTAAATTGGCTGAAAAGGTTCCCGGCCTCCAGTATTGCAACAATTAAGCGGGTAACTGGTAGTTTGTCTCCTCGCCGACATAATATCTTATTGACAAAGCTTTGTTCAACCGCATTTCGATTATTGCAGCGTATTCATAATTCTGTAAAGGTCCTGATAAATTTTTACCGTGTATCAATAAAAATCACTGTTACTGCTACTGTTACTACAAATGAAGGGTACTGAAGTCCACTTTCTTAATTAACCCTATTCAGACCGCGGGGACCGGGGGCTGGGGGGTTGAGGGGTTGGGGCTGGGGGGTTGGGGTTGGTGCTGGGGGCGGAAAATACCCTCGCAGACTTTGAACGGTTATACAACAACAAGTAGCTTTATTTGCATGACTATAAATCCTTACAGTATTGCAAAAGCATTACAACATAAAATGAAATAACAGTAATATAATAAAGAAAGGGAAAGTTCAATTGAGATACATTAGTCTGGATTGATAATTTGATTATTGCGGAGATCAAAGCATGAAATAATGAATTTTACTAATTGAATATTTACAAAATAATTACGAGAGTTCATTAATTCATTCGTAACTTCTGAAGGAGATAACTGTTTCATATTTGGTAGGTGATGCCCTATTTTCCTGTAAAATTCGTCCCTAAGAATTGAGTATTTAGAACAGTGAAAAAGGAAGTGAATTTCATCTTCAATTTCATTAGTTCCACAAGTAGGGCACAATCTATCATCTCTCGAGATTTGTTCATATCTACCAATTTCAATCATTAACTTATGATTACTTATACGAAATTTTACTAATTGTTTTCTGTCTTTTGATTTCTTTGTAAGGTCTAAGTAATGAGAAGGCGCGTATTCGTTCTTAAAGATATTATAGAATTCGAGTTTCTTAGAGTGTTGAATGGTATGTCGCCAATATAGGATATATTTTTGTTGCATTGAGTTTACATAATGTTTGATTTTAGTTTCAGTTAAGAGAATAGGATCAAAATCGGGCAAATTATAGAATTCGGATATCCTGATAAGATTAGAGTAGAAACTATATATAACCTTCAAAGCATTTACCAATACCTATCCAAACTTCGAGACATTTTCTGAAATGAACAACATTTTGATTCTGACTAATTTGTATTCGTGACATGTGATGTTTACATGGTAATTCTTCATCACTGACGGAAACCCGCTTATACCTTACAATGCCGCTTATAAGCCAGCAGGGCTTACCCGACCTGGGTACCACAAGCCAAATTTTTACCAGTTTTTTTGTTGCTGTTCACTTCGGGTTTGAGGGCCCCGTCATACCTCCCTATAAAAGGAAACATAGAATGCACGATCACTGCAACAAACCGTTGAGAATGGCCGGATCTGGGTTTCCAGACCTCGTGTTTAAATAAAAGATATTGTATTGTATTGTAGATCAGTATTAATACTTGAAGTGAAACAAAAGAAACGGCAAACTGATCCTCACGGCAGAAAAACAGAAGCAGAAACAAATAAAATAAAAGTGGAATATAATTGTGCCTAGTATTTCGCTTTGCAAAACAAAGCTTCTTCATAAATGATTACAACTGTAAAAACATTATACAAGTGGTTTTGAAAAAAAATAAAGAATAACAAAAACAACATTTTAACAAGAAAATTAACGATAGAAAAACTACATGACGTTTCGATGACTTTCATGACATCATTGTCGAATGAATGAATTGATAAAATTCGACAATGATGACAAAGATGTCATGAAGTCATCGAAACGTCATATAGTTTTCCTGTCGTTAATTTTCTTGTCTAAATGTTTATCAAAATCGATTTTTATTAAAAACAACGTTTTTATGAATATGATTGGTGAAGGGTTTGACGGGTGATTAACTAAACTGACTCCCGGCATAGTAAATCGAACCCAATCGAACTAAATTTCAATCGAACTCATTCGAACTCAATTCATGGATTGAGTTCGATCGTGTTTGTGTAAACTGACAGGCGTTGAAAATCCATAACCAGATCTTGGAAGCTCGAGTTACTTCAGCTCGGAGTGTAGCGCACGTGTTTTTCGTAAACGAAGAAATTCCGCAGAAATGGCTTGTTCAGATGCGCTGTGGATTGTAAGCTTCAAATGCGTAGTAAAAGGCTACCAGGAATGCCGCTTTGACGTCAAGGATGGCGAAGTTTTCAAGGTTTTTAAGAAAATAGTGCCAGAAAATCGAACAAATCGAACTCAATCGAACGCAATCCATGTAATTGTGTTCGATTGAGTTCGGTTTCCGAACTCAGTCGAACACAATCAAATGGATTGAGTTCGATTGAGTTCGATTTGTTCGATTGGATTCTATTTGTTCGGAAATCGAACTCACTGAAAGTCCGGTGTTCGATTTCGTTCGATTGCCGAACTCAATCCACGGATTGAGTTCGATTGAGTTCGATTTCCGAACGTTCGATTTACTATGCCGGGACTGACTAGTGATGAGAAAGTTTTATGAAGTTAGTCGCGTCTGTTGATTCCAAGTGGTTCTAACGTCTTTATTTTGCCTATGAGATATGCTTCACGCGCTTTTCGTACAGAGTTTCTGCATTGGTTCATGCTTAGCGTGCGTCTATCGAGTTTTATAGGTGGTTTTCATGTTACGTCATCGCCGCCATGTTGGTGGACATAAACAATAGTTCTCTCATTAGCTCCTTTTGTTCGTCCACCAGCATTTGTTCGTTTCACTATTGTTATCTATGTCTCTAGAGATTGGTTGCAAACCACCTATAATTCAACACATTGATACACTGCCCAAATATGGTCAAAAAGTTGTCGATATACGCTATGTCTACATGACGTACTATCCAACGATGGAGGTAAATTTCGGGCTCATCCTCGGTGTAAGAACCTGTCAAATTCACGAGTGACGTAAAACAAAGAAAACAAAAGGTATAAAACAATAGAGTCAACTGGGAATGCAATACTACAAAGGTAAAGCCTGCCGCACACTTGAGGAAAGTGCTGAGCAAAATTCCTCGCGAGGCAGTTAGCTCAGCTGTTTCCGCAAGTGTGCGCTGGATTTTTGGTGAGTTTTTCGCCTCACGCGGTCGTGAGGCAAATATCTGACGTGTTTGATATTTTTTGCCTCACGAGACAAATTCCTCATCGTGTGCGGGCGCCGCGAGAATCTGGCTGAGCCAAATTAATCGATTAGCCAATAAAATTGCATGGCAAGCTCATGTGATTTCAAGCTCGACATTCAAGATGGCGGACGACGAGATGTTAAAACTTCTCGTAGCTCTTCTTATCCGTTTGTTTGTGGTCCACTCAGAGTATACAAAATGTAATATTACATTTGTATAACTGCAATTGCTGTAATTGATATTGAAACGAAGTTTTAATATCCACTTTTTTAGAATATTCTTAGGATATACACCTAATTGCAGTAATGTTGTCATAGGAAAATGAAAACTGAAAAAAGCCAAATAGGAATTAATTAGCTTAATCATCATTCACAGCGACACGCGGCACGATTAAGCGTGCAGCGGCTATTGTTAATTTAAATTAACCGTGCAGCGGCTATTGTTATTTGTGTGTCTAATTAATTCCTATTGGCCTTTTTTCCATTTTTCATTTTTCTATGACAACGTTATTGTAATTAGGTGTAATTTAAATTTAGCATTTTATTAGATTTTAATACAGTAAACATGCAACATACAACGCTGCATAGAACTCGACAAGTTTATCCTCTAGGATAACTTCGTAAACCACACTCCTGTCCGCCATCTTGAATGTCGAGCTTGAAATCACGTGAGCTCGCCATGCAATTTTATTGGCTAATCGATTAATTTGGCTCAGCCAGATTCTCGCGGCGCCCGCACACGATGAGGAATTTGTCTCGTGAGGCAAAAAATATCAAACACGACAGATATTTGCCTCACGACCTCGCGAGGCGAAAAACTCACCAAAAATCCAGCGCACACTTGCGGAAACAGCTGAGCTAACTGCCTCGCGAGGAATTTTGCTCAGCACTTTCCTCAAGTGTGCGGCAGGCTTTAGAAACAAAGGAAAAAGTCACAGGTTCTTACACCCAGGTAAACCCAAATTTCGCATTTTGACAAGAGAATGCAAAAATGACGGAGCGGCCTCGACATTTTTTTCTTCAAACTGGTTTTGTTATCAATGTGTTGAATTATAAAACTGTTATTGCGCTCAAGTTGCGTGATATCTCCTAATTTTAGCCGGCCGGTTTGGAGAGCACGAGAGAATTTATAATTCAACACATTGATAACAAAGCACAGTTTGAAGAAAAAATATTGAGGCCGGTCTGTCATTTTTCGGCAATCTCTTGTCAAAATGCGAAATTTACCTCCATCGTTGGATATACGTCATGTAGACATAGCGTATATCGATAACTTTTTTACCATATTTGGGCAGTGTATCAATGTGTTGAATTATAAAACTCGATGGATGCACAGCTAAAAGCATGAACCAAATCTTTTATAACATAGCGAAAGGAAAAGAAAAAATATTGATCGCATGACTGAACGAAAAAAGGCGCGAAAATTATTGCCGCGTACTCGCAGTTCACCCTGGCGAAGCTGAATGAAAGGTCACCTTGGCAAAGCTGTACAAACCGCTTGATCTGGAAAAAACGAACAAGCACAATTTTCTGAAAATGTCTTCTAATAATTGGCTTTGAAATATGGTATATACTTTATGCTTCCTTGAAAATGTTCCTAAACATTGCATCGCACGGTTTGAAGCGGATTGGAACCAAAAAATATCACTACGCGGCTGTAAGAACTAAAACGAGCAACATGTATTTTTTCGCAGCACGGACTGTTGTCGACTGTTGTGTGCAAGTTTTGACTAAATAACTCAGTCTGTTCAGTGGAGAAATGGTTCATGAACTGAAACGGAGACTCGCTGTGAAGCCCAAAAGCCGTTGTTAATTGAAGAGAGAATACTGAACTTATTCGGACTTGAAATGTGTGCACTAAAAAGATACGGGTTCTTTAGCGAATGGTCCATGTCAAAACAACAACAAGAACAATTAAACTCGCTTAAACTTGTTAACTAACTTAATTTTCTGGAAAGCTGGGTACTAAAGGAAGGGACTAAAAAGCTACATCGAGTGCGGGTAACATTTTTTTAACGTTAATTTGTGTCCAAATTAGGAGCCTTTTTTACTGCTGTATTTCATGTTGTCTGTCGTTTTATAATAGGTAAGCTTATAATTACCATAAAAAACCTCGCGGGTTTGTGAAATTTTAGCGTAGCGTGGTCACGAGTACAGACAATAAACTTGTAAACATTGCGCCGCCAAGATAAAAAACTAACGGCATTAAAAAGCTAAGTTTTTTGGCATTTTCAACAAATTAATATTTTACAATAACTCTGCGAATTCTCGCGCGCTGATTGGCTAATTTTTATTAATTATCAATATGAGAACAGACGGCTGTACAGACGGATAAAATGATAAAACTGACGCCATCAGCGAAAGTTTTTCCAAACTTTTCAGCGCTGCGTTTTTCGTGGCGAGAATTCTTTCACAAATTAATCTGAGAATTATTCAATAAGAAAATCTTCCAAAATAGATGAGATGAACCTCAAGAAGCTAAAACAGAACCTTAAAGCGGAAAGATGAAGATGTTTGTTGAGAATCCAGACCTGAAAATTGGCGGTGAGCAGGATTTAGTTAAGCTTATAGTGCTGTCGCTGAAATAAGCTTTACCGGAGGTGAACTGAATAACGGTTAGTTTCAAAATTCCAATTTTTTCTATATGTTTTTTACTTAAGCCCCGGCTACACGTCCTAACATTGTCATATAACATTTGTTGGTCTAACAATGTTAGAACGTGTAGCCGGCATGTTAGATGACGTTTGTCTAACATTTTTTGTCAGAAGAATGTTTTGATTTCGATCAAACATTCGTCTAACAAAAAAATGTTAGTCAAACATCATCTAACATGCCGGCTACACGTTCTAACATCGTTAGACCAAGAAATGTTATATTACAATGTTAGAACGTGTAGCCGGGGCTTTACTCTACTCAAACTTTTAATTTACGAGCCCGTGTTTCTCCGAATTATGGCGATGAAATTCTGGTTTTGTGGTGATCGCATCTTGCATTTCCTTCCTTCGTTTCAACACCAGTTTTGACGTTTTGTTATTGTAAAATAAGGTGTTTTCGTACAACAGAGGAGGGGTTACAAAGAGCTGGATTGAAGGTGGTTACGAAAGGTGTTCGGTCGGAGGTAGACATCAAAACAGTCGCATTTTTTGCGTTGGTCATACGAATGCGCGCGGTCTCTGAACGAAAGGTCTGGAGTCGCGCCGGTATCCACGCTTCAGATGCTTTCGGCGCTTCGCGCCTTTGGGAGCGAGGCAGCGAAAAAAAAACGACTGTTTTGCAGTCTAGGTCGGAGGCTTTCTTTTGTTGTTCTATCTCAGTAAGAAGATCACAGCGAGGGATGGAATGGACGCGTCGAATTTCACTTTTTAGGAAAGAGCGGCTGTATTCATTCATTAGTTTCACTAAGTAATTAATCAGTTCAGCAGAGCGTTTTTCAAAAAGAAAATCAGTAGAACACAGAGGTTTCATTATGATTTTGAACAGGGGGGCAATGAGTTTAAGCAGGTGGGCACATGATTGGAAGGGCCTTTGGCCCTTCCCCTCTAGGGGGGTCCGGGGGCATGTTGAAGCACGACCTTAAGCATCTTACTGTTGCTTGAAACATTGTATTTTGTTTGTTCAATCAACTGAATACAGATATCTGTAGTCATGGACATCAAGTTATCAAGTTGAGTACAAAAATATTGTTTAATCGACCGTTCTGACCTTTTTCCGGTCGCCATAACACACGTGGAACTTGTTTGCAACTCAGTGACTTCATGCAGAACATAATGCACAGCACTAAGCTGGCAATGCATTGTGGGGCGATTTCAGTTATTTGCCACGTTTCTTCTGCACAGGCAGCAACGGGAGGTATTAAATAAGCAATAACTTCGTTGCTTTTTAACTTGAAATATGCTTTATTTTTTAGAACACACATAAGAATGGTCAAGTTAGTAAATTATTTAACTTGTTGGCGAAAAAAGTAAGGTTTAGATGTTCAAAGCAGCTGGGCAAAATCGTGTTCACAGCCGGTCAATTTGCCCGGTGCCCTTCCTTTAATGAAACCGTCCCCTGAGAACATATACGTCTAAATATTAGGGCAAGGCCTTGTGAAAGGAATCGAGCGTTTTGTGTGACTTGGATGCCCGGGGAGGGGGGGTACTTCTTATAATGGGCTATACGGGGATGCTCCGCCCGAAAGGGGTACCTTTTTAAATCAGAAAACGGCAAACTGATCCTTACGGCAAGGCGATGAAGGAGTAAATAAAAGAATAAAACAAAATATATATATTCAACAAAATTTTGGGCAAATTTGTTTGAATATATATTTTTTGTTTATATGAAAGGGGTACCATATTCACTGAAAGGTATATGAAAGGGGTACCATTTTCAATGAAAGATATATGACAGGGGTACCTTTTCTGTCAAACACGGTATATGAAAGGGTAAGGGTTTGGACCTCGGGGCGGAGGATCCCTGTACAAAACTTTGTTGAGTATCCCCCCGGGCTTGGATGACATGACGATTTTAAGAGAGATTGGCGATGTTTGTCTGTAGGCTTAGTGTAAAGGTCCGTTTGGATTTGGTTGTCTTTAAGCTGAACTTGAACGTCAAGAAACGGAAGGAACTGCATGTATAGACGAATCACGGGAATATTCGTGAGTGAACTTTCTTCTCCTTTAGTCCATACCATGAAAATGTCATCAATGTATCATCAATGTATCACCAAACGTAGGGTCTGAAAGCAGTGTTTTCCAAAGCGTGTTGTTGCTCAAATTTAGCCATGAAAAGATTCGCGTAGGGGAGTGCCATTCGTGTGCCCATGGCTGTCCCGTGGATCTGTAAGGGACGGACCATTTGATTTTTGTGGGGGGGGGGGGGGGGGGGGGAGGTTGGGCAATTACCAAAAAAAAATTCCTGCAGAAGAAATTTAAGAGGAAAAAAATCATGCACAAGAAAGCACATTAAAAAAATTCAAGCATTTTGGTAAAAAAAATTCTTGCAAATAGTCATACTCAGTAGAAATTGCCCAACTCCCCCCCCCCCCCCCCCACCCACAAAAATTAAATGGTCCGTCCTTAAGTAGTGATCACCATTGAAAGTGAAATTGTTCATGCCAGTGTATTTTATTTTATTTGCTTCTGCTTTTGTTTTTGTTTTTCTGCCGTAATTAAGGATCAGTTTGCCGTTTCTTTTGTTTCGCACCTCCCTACCCAATCGTCTGTCGAATACCCTCCACCCCCCCCCCCCCCTCCCCCCTCCCCTCCCCAATCAAATTTCATTTGACTTCTGTTTTTATTGTGACAAGCCTGTGAGGGGAGAGGAAGGGGGGATTTTGACGCGCTCCCAAAATGAAATTCCTTCCCTTCCATTCATTTTCGCGCGGCTGCGCTCTTTTGCTTGTTTTTGACCTAACGTCATAATTTCATTTTATTTCATTGGCTGATGATGATTAACCAATGAGAAGCCAAATATTCAGATGAAAACAACACGTGCAAGAACGGAGGCAGCGCTGTTCTCGGAGAGAGCAAAGCGTGGGGTCCAACGTCCTTGATGTAAAAAATCCCTTCCTTTAATACCTTTATTCTCTTTCTATACAACATACGTGGATGTTCATTTGAAAGTTATAATCGAGTCCTCAAAGATGAAGTACATTTTGGTCACTGGCGGTGTTATTAGCGGCATTGGAAAAGGAGTCATTTCTAGCAGCATCGGGGCTTTGCTAAAAGGAGTCGGGCTGCATGTTACTTCAATCAAAATCGACCCCTACCTGAACATCGACGCTGGAACTTTCTCTCCCTACGAGCATGGTAAATTCGATCATTGTATTTTTTTAATGGCCTTATACCGAAAGCTAAAGCTTTGAGCACTTCACAATTGCGCGCGGAAATTATGCGTTTATCCCGCCATTTTATCCGAGTCCGTTAGGTTAAAGTTTAAGATATAAGCTAAGCTTGCCGAAAACGGTTTGGAATAGTATCGATAACAGCTAGTTAACTGTAGTAACCATCTTATGTAGTAATATTTCTACAAAAACGTTGCCTTTTTTCGATTAAAAATGTTTGCGATTTAATCAGTGACGTAGCTTATTGCCACATTCGGTGTGCGAAACCACATCGGCACATGGCCATTTACATGTTTACATTTTGAAGCTATGCTTTCCTCAGAAGGCGGGAAATCAATAAAATGGATAAACTATAAGGGTTTAAAGTATAATCATTCTTCATGTAAAGTGAAAATTAAACGTTTTGGTTGTGTTGCTTGGAGGATGAAAGT
Organism: Dendrophyllia cribrosa; assembly: GCA_024195265.1. Lineage (NCBI taxonomy): Eukaryota > Metazoa > Cnidaria > Anthozoa > Scleractinia > Dendrophylliidae > Dendrophyllia > Dendrophyllia cribrosa. The sequence continues at coordinate 46,528,860 of JAJLRJ010000004.1, forward strand.
GTGGTTTTTAAATGAAAGTGTGTAGCTTTTTAAAGTTTTATCAGAGTTTATTTGACATGGAAACAGATACAATGAATATTTCATTTGTCAGGATAAGACGTCCCTTTGGGTGGGATGGGGGGGGAAGGGGGGTTAGTTCGGAGGGCAGTCTGAAGTGTTAAAAAGTGTAGGCGCTGGTGAGAGTTGGTCTGAGCATTATAATGCCATCTGGTGATATCAGAGATTTGTGTGAGAATGATAGGTAGATTTTGGTTTGTTCCTAGTTTTGCAAGGTAGACAGTTGTGACCCCCATTGATACTATTAAGACCCATAAACTACACTGGCCACCAATTTCTGAAAGTTATGTCAGTTATGCATCATTCAAATAAATTACTTTGTGCATAACCAGACCACAATCCAGTTATAACACTTAGAATTTCGATACTCGTGTGTTCACATACAGTAGGGCAAGAAAACGGCTGAGGCTTCAGGTTATTGTAAGGGGTATATCCTTTAGCTTTGTGCTGTTACTTTTATGTTTTTCTTTTACCATTGTCGTCAGAATATAGATAATTCATTTGTATTAAAAATGTGATTGTTGTTCATCATGATGTGTATGATAGGTGAACACTTGTTTGTTTGTTTGTCTCACAATGGAGTCACTGAGCTGTTGATTGTGACGTTTCGACTTCTATTACTGCTAGTCTTCATCAGGCGATTAGGTCGATTGGTTCCATGTCGCTTATGTAGCACGTTGATTTGTTACTGTTGGTGTATTTTGATCCTCATTATTAGTCTGTATAGATGTTCCCTTACAGTTCCAAATTTTAATCGAGCGGCTGTTGTGTTGATATTATTACGGTTAAGTCTTGTGTGGATGGCCTCTTTAACCCTGCGAACCCATGAGGGAACAACATCTATTAGAAATAATGAGGATTGAAATGCGCCAATAGTAACAAACCAACATGCTACATAAGCGACATATAACCAATTGACCTCATCACCTGATGAAGACTAGCAGTAATAGCAGTCCAAATGTCACGACCAACAACTCAAAGTGACTCCATCATGAGACAAACAAACAAGCGTTCACCTAATTTATTATTGTTTTGTTCACCAAAATGTTGCAGGAGAAGTATTTGTTTTGGACGATGGTGGTGAAGTGGATCTGGACCTTGGCAATTATGAACGATTTCTTGATGTTACTCTTCACCGAGACAACAACATCACAACTGGCAAAATATACCAGAGTGTGATTGATAAGGAGAGACGTGGGGACTTCCTGGGTAAAACAGTTCAAGGTAATGTTATATTGTATGTATAAAAAAAAACCTCTTTAAAACTATTTTATTTCATACTTATTGAGATTTTCTATTGAAATTTGGTGTGTGAAAACCCTGTTCAGGGTTCGCAGCCAATCAGAATGGTGAAACGACTTTCTAACACGTGATAAAAGCGTTTTGTCCAATCACAAATCTCAGTATGTATAAAATATAAAAAATTACAGCATAGGCAGTGCTTTGAACGGTATTTATGAACAAGGCCGTTTTTCGACATAGAAGAAAACTTCTTAATATTAATCAAATAAATGTTTTGTTTATTTTAGTTTTTTAAAGCATCGTTTGAATGGTAAGCTTGAATATTTCAAATCATATAACTGCTTACAACATTTTTGTTGGCTTCTTCTGAAAAGACAAAGAGAGCCTAAGCTTAAATTACCACAATTCGACATTCTTTCAACCCGAAAGGCAGAAAGGTTAAGAGAAAATAAATACAGGCTCAATTGTTTTAATTGAGATACAGGGCAAAAATTATAAAAGCCACTAACCTTTTCATCTCAAAGCTTGTCGTGGTTAAAAAAGCTCACAAACTTGAAAGCAAATTAAGCTTATCGCCGTAGATAAATGAAACCAGATGCAGCAACCGGCCGCGCTTCAGATTTTCCTACACGGTAAAAAAAGTCCTCACTGGTGTCCATCTCTAAGATATCCAAAAAAATTTAATTGTTGTTCAAAGTTCCTTTTTCAGGTAGCTTGTTTGTCCATTCAGATTCTGTTACCTGTCAGCGATTTACAACTTTTGATTCACGATGATTTCAATCCATTTCCAGATTTGAAAAATGCTGGCACGATTCATCATTCATTTTTGCATTCCTCCAACTTAAGTCTTCCTCCAACTTAGTCTTTGTTGTAAACTGAGATGACACAGTATTTCCCATCAATTTTTTCGCGTTGTGTTTAAAATTGAAATCTTACATTTTCAGTATTCATTATAATACTGCATGTTGTAAATTTCAAAGTTTTCTCTTGCTCGGCGGGCTGACGTGAGTGGTTGCTCACCGATCGGCGATGGCGTGTTTGAATGAACCAATCACATCGCCTAATTCACGCACTTGGTGAGGATTCTCCCGCCGAAAGAAAAGCCGCGGGTGTATGCAGAGAAAATGGCGTGGCAAGTTGTCAAAGAACAAGAAAAAACATGCCGAACTACAGTCACTACAACAAGAAGTCACAGAACGACCATAATCATTAGCAGTGGAAAGATCAGCTGCGAAGAGAAAAGTGGTACATTGAACAGTTGATTGTGTTAAAAGTTTATAACCTTTATTGGCAATATTTTAAACCTTCAAGTTAATATCATTTTGATATCCCGGAGGTTTTGGTACGTCTGATCGACATGCTGAAACACCTGGCGATGTTAAAACCTCGCCGGTATCTCGGGATGCTCGGTAAGACTTGAAACGTCCGGATTCTCGGCAACAAGGGCAATTCTCAAATGTATTATCCGAGAACTCCGCAATCTTTTAAAAATCGCGTTGACTGTCGCAGTGGAAAACATGACGCGGAACGACGCGATTATTAGAAGTCTCCGCGATCACACTTGTTGCGGCGTGATTGCGATTTACTTGCGCCGTGATTGCGCTCATCGTGCTGCGATCGCGCTCATCGCGGCGCGATCGCCCTTGTCGCGGCGCGATTACGAATTACTCGAAGCGCGATCGCGCTTATCGCGGCACGATTGTGATTTACTCGTGCCGCGATCGCGCTCATCGCGGAGCGATCGCGCTTTCACGGCGCGATCTGACTTGTCGCGGCGTGATCGCGATTTACTCGCGCCCATCGCGCTAATTTTTTTACAAGGGTTTGCAAGTGAGATTTCTGACATGAACCAACTCGTGCGTAAACATGGTTTGCCTGCACTGCCCATAAAGTAATCTGTATGTTCTTTATAGCTGTACATTGTGTGTTTACAGGAAATATCGATACCTACCACAAGGAAGGTCTTTGAGAATTCCACTTCAACTGAGAACACTGTGAATAAACAATAAAATTGGATTGTTTTTAGGTGCTAGAAAGTGAATTTTGCTTGTTGTGTTTGTAGTGGTTCCTCACATAACAGATGCCATTCAAGACTGGGTGACAAAAGTGTCAGATGAACCTGTTGAAAAGGAAACCAAGGCTGATGTCTGTCTTATTGAGGTAAGTGGCAAATAAAATTCTTGTTATTACCTTTCAGGAAAGTGGATCATTTTAAAACTCAAGTTGGGATTCATAACCAAGCAAAAGGCTTGAAACTGGAGTGAAGCTTGAGTGAGCTACTGTACACTTTCCACAAATGTAATATCAAAGCAGGCTTTGCCCTATTGTTTCCTGTAAGTGTGAACAGTGTCCGGGGAGTGCGGGGGACTCTCGTTTAGGGGTGTAAATTACGGATTTTGGTTTCACTGTTCAGGAAGGAACACCAATATTTTGAACCAAGGTATTATTAAGGCTAGTGTGTCCACAAAGAATTAAAAGAAACATTCTATATGTAATCTATTTATAGACAAAAGCATTCAATGGCAAAGCTTCTATCATCATTAAAGTCACTATCTTTCTTGTTTATCTGTCTACAGTGTATTTTAGAATGGTAAATTTTAAGGGGTCAAATAAGGCTTGAGTCATGCCCAGATTGGTCTCATTTAGGGGTTTAATTGAGCCTCCCAATGCCTTTCATGTAAGAGTCCTACAGTGTACTAACTTTCCTCATTTCGCTAAATTATACAAATATTTTCTCTTCAGCTTGGAGGAACAGTGGGTGACATAGAGGGAATGCCGTACATTGAGGCTTTTCGTCAGTTTCAGTTTCGAGTTGGACGAGACAACTTCTGTGTGGTTCATGTCAGTCTGATTCCTGAGGTACTTGCAAATAATTGAATTCTTAATGGAGACTGTCCCGTTAAAATAACAAAATTTTGCTTACCTTATTTCCATGTTATAATGACAAATGCCACCAAATATACAACTTTATGGGATAAAAAGCTGTTATAGGACGACAAAAAAGAAAGGTTTAGAGTAGTTTGGTGGTGAAGTGCAGGATTGCAAGGGTGGAAGTGGATTACAGAGTTAATCAAATTTGATTTTGTGTAGAAGTTTGAGTTTTTTTGCTGTTATTTTGTCTTTAGTTAATATTTCTTTGCTTTCATCACCTTTGGCGATTTTTTCTTCATATCTCAAGACAATAAAGCAAGCTTAAGGCAAACTCCTGACCATAATCATGAAAACACAATGCCTACATGTATATATCAGCCAGGGCAGTGTCACTTATAATCCTTGATGTTGTGTATAAAGAGGATCTAAACAAATTCATCATTGTATAAACAGGATTGTCATTGCCAAATAAAATTCATGTTACAAATGTATGTGCAAAACTTAGCAGCTGCCTAGTGTGTGGCTTTCCCGTTCACAGTTTTTGTAAATGATGCAATTTCTCTCTCCTTTGCCTCTGGAGGATATTAATCCCAAAGCAGGGATTCTGACAGGGTGCGCGGGTGCGGGACCGCACAATTCGGTCAAATCCGCACAATACTGAAATATTTGCTTGAAATTTTAATTAAATCAGGTATTTCTATTGATTACCAAGATTTCGAGAAACGTTTTAGGCTATTTTCAGGCCATTTTCCTTCCAAATAATCGAGAAATCCCTCGCTTTCCTCGAACAGCTCGAGCACATCGATATAAAAACAACAAGGCGTTCTCTTCGCTGTCCTGGGAACTAGTCTCAGTTTTACTTCTATCCGACTTCCTACCAAATTTTTCGCGTAGCTTTTTAGTTGTCGTTTTCCAGACATTATGTCGTTTTTCATAGCAGCCTGTTGATATTTTTCCGAGCGCTTTTCGCTTCCTCTTTCAGTTTAATACGTTGAGGACCGAAGAAGAAACACCGCAGAAATGTACCGTCGCGCCGAAATGAAATGTCACTCTGTCGGAATTATTTTCGCAAAGAACTGATCAAGTTTGCGAATAGACAAACAAACTATTAAAGCGCTGGAACTTCGGATTGATAGGAGAAAATTATGAAGTTCTGATCAGAATACTGGATTTGATTTTTTCAATCAAGTGAAAGACGTTTTCATTCAGGAAAATGCAAAACAAACATGCTATCAAATTACATTTAGCACGCAATTTGCATACATCTCGAGGTTGTGTTTTTGCGGCAAACTTTTCAAGAAATTGTGTGAACCTTTACATGTAATGGAAATTATTCACACTACATAAAATGTTCAGATTTTTCATAAAGGAACTCGCTCAGATCGGAAACATTTTATTTTGAGGTGGTATTTCGGTTTTACCGGATCGAGTGCATCGTGTCACGCAATGTTATTTTGTTGAGACAAGTAAACTTTGGTGAAGAAAAACAGCCGCAAATTGGCGATTGCTGGGTACATTTTGATCCCCAAAGTAAAACATCTATTTGTATTTTTCATTTATGCAGAATTTTCTCCCTGTCATATTTTTCTGGCCTGGCTAGAACACTGGTAATTTGAGTATTTGGTTGGTCACAGGATTGCGCAATCCCGCACAATTTCCCGCACAATTTTAGTTTTTTTCCCGCACCCTGTCAGAATCCCTGCCAAAGACATTTCCCTACCAGAAATAATAATCGGTAAATCAACTACATATTGTTTACTATAGAATTGACTTTTTACACTGGTGTTTTATTCATGGATTGATTAACTGGTACTCTGCAAAATAATAATAATAATAAATAAGTTTGCTTAGTTATCAGATAATTGTGACCCTCCATATGAAAACATGTCTTATCGAACATTGCAATTTAGGTCAAACCAGGTTTCAACTCTCAAACCCGGTTTGGAAGGCGCCTCAACCCCCCCCCCCCCCCCCCCCCCCCCACAATATCACAATTACACTGTATTTAACCCATTCGCTCCTACACCGACCAAAACCGGCCGTACAATACTCCACTGCTTTAAAAAATTGCAACTTTCTCAATCGCGCGAACATTGCCCTAACTAGCAGTTCTGAGCATTGACTAGAAAGTCCTCAAATTGAGATACCCAATAAACACAAAAAAGTCAGCGATTTTTGCAGAATATCAGCGTTTGAATTTGGACAATAACAAAAATGACCGTTTTTAACGTCATAGAAAAACAACAAAAATCGCGTTTTTGCCTTTAGTTTTTTTTATTCAAATCATCATGGCAAACCCAAAAGTCAACATTCACAGCAAAATTCAGTCCTAGTCCTAGCTTAGCAGTGAATTTTTTTGCTCTTATTCGTTGCTCGGGCCGAGCTCTAGCCTCTCGTTCTAATGCATACTGACCTTGCCTCAATTTTCAATATCACCACCGCACTGCATGCTGGGAAATGGCCAAGAATTTTGACAGCGTTAGTTTCTTTCCGCACACATTTCATATTTATACTAAGTCCACAGCCACTCCGACCCACCGCCGAAATTTCGCGCTTGTTGTGTTCTCCTGTTGTCGCAACTTCCAAAATATGCCGCGGTAGGTCGAGAAATTCATCCAGAGTCGAGTCCCAAAGCTGCTTCGTTTCCAGGCGGCCATTTTTCCAGTTCAACGAGCAACGAGCCAAATTCGTAAACGAAGTACAACAACTAACTCGCTTCATTGAGAAGTGGACTCTGAACTACCTCCAAGCTTAATGATGCTCACCAGGCAGCTACTAAAGATGAAAAATGGCTGTGAACTTACCAAAAATCGTAGATAATTCATATTGGACCCTTTATTGCAAATCAACGAAGCAAAATGAGATCGTCACAATGACGTTTTCAGTAAACTCGAGCCTTCAGTGTTTTAGAACAGCAGCACTTTCAATGGTAACTTCAAATATGGAGTCACGAAATCCTATGGGGCGTGTGAATGCAGAAAATCGCTCAAAAACGTAAAAATTCTCAGGAGTGAATGGGTTAAACAACTGTCAGGTTAATTTTAATTAAATTAACTAAAGTGCTTGTAATACTGTAATTTCAGCCTGACTCGACTGGAGAGCAGAAAACCAAACCAACACAGAACAGTGTTAGAGAACTACGTGGTTTGGGTTTAAGTCCAGACTTGGTGAGTCTGTTTCATCCTTCCTCAGACTAAAAGTGCTGTTACACTTAACAATTTTTTGTGCAACTTGTCTTGCAAAAAAAAAAATAAAAAATGAAAATGTCATATCTATGCTGGGCTGTGATTAGTTGACTTGAAGAGTGAGTGGTGAAACAAGTTGCAAGAGCCATGTTACACATATTTTTGTTGTGCAACTTAAAGAAATTTGTTGCAGAAAGTAGAAAATGATTCAACTTTTCAATGCAACTTCAAAAACAGATTCTTCATTAATGCAAGGCATAGGCAAGATCTATTTTTGTTTAAAACAGACCTAAAACTTTGTTGTTGACATGCAAATCAGCCCATAACAAGCCATCCAATATCATTTTTTAATCCAAATTGCAGATTATGTGCAGATGCAAGCATTCAATAACAAATTCTGTCAAGGAAAAGGTTTCTTTGTTCTGCCATGTTCCTCCAGAGCAGGTGAGGTAAATAGTGTTGTTTCACGTTGCACTCACTCTTTCTCCTCTCAGTGCAACTAATTTCCTAACAAGACCAGAAGACTAAGATGGTTTGGCCATGTCTGTCTGTCAGAAAGCTCTGCCTTAAAATGTGAAGCGGCGAAGGGGAAAGTGCCACACATGGTGAAGGGACACTGTGGTGCGGGATGCTTAAACTAGCTGGAATTGAACAAGATCTGGAATTCATGGTAGCAGACAGGGCACAATGATGAGACTTGCTTGTACTGTTGTTGCAAAGATCAATGATGAATCTAATGTGGAACCTAAACTTGCGACCAGCCCCATAATATGACCACTTGTCAATGCGATCTCATTTTTTCGGCCTGGACAAAAGCTTGGTCATTTGTTAGTTTCAATTTGATTTGTCAAAGGACAGGGTTCGTATGGTCATGGAAAAGCCTGGAAAGTCATGGAATTGTATACTGTAATTTAATTTCCAGGCTTGGAAAGTCATGGAATTAAGTCATGGAAAATTATGTTGACTTCATGGTACAAAATCACTAAGGCAGCACACGTTGTGGGAATAATAAGGCAAGATGAAAAATTTAAAAAATGATCGTTTTGATAACATTTTAAAACAACTGTTGAACTCTTGGTCATGAAAAATTTGAAAAGGTCATGGAAGAGGTCATGAAATTTTAAAATCTGAAAAGAGTATGAACCCTGAAGGAGGACCACTGCCAAATTTACAAAAATCATTAATGTGATACTAACTTATATTGAAGGTTAAGTGAATAGGGGATACAAGATTCAACTCCTGATAGTGTCCTTTCTTATCTCCTAAAATCTTGTAGGTGATTGATGTCCATGACTGCAAGTCTATTTACAGAGTGCCATTATTGTTAACAAGCCAAGGCATTGTGCCTTTCTTTTCCAAGAGACTTCAGATAGAAATAAAGTCGCCCGTGAAACCACGACATTTCATGGTACAGTGGAGAGAATTGGCAGAGAGGTGTGTCTTTTACTTCAGACCATTACACCTATAATGTCTGTTAGGAAAACTTTAATCTAAGGTTCCTAAGAGCCAACGTTGTGGATAAGAAACAACCTTTGGACTCTCCACTCTCCTACATGTACATGTTTTGCTTTCATTGCCCCCCCCCCTCCCCCACGGGGGTATTATGAAAAAGGTTTATACTTTAGGATTTGACTCTACAATTAAGTGGTTTATGCATTAAACAGCCCTGAAGTCACACCAGTACATCAGCTGGCATGTAACTCTTTTATCTCACTGATTTGTTTTTAGAGATGAGCGTGCTCTGGATGAAGTAAAGATTGCCCTTGTTGGCAAGTACACTAAGCTCGAGGATGCTTATATTTCTGTTCTCAAAGCTTTGAAACATGCATCCCTTCACTGCAACAGACGCCTTAATGTTGTGGTAGGATTTTTTGTTTTTCATCTTCCCAAACTTCAGCCTCATTCTCAACATGTCTTTAATCCTTTCACTCCAATAGAGCAAAAATCAAAATTCAAGAAAAATCTCCAATTTCATTTTGTAAAATATTAAAAAACAAGTGATACCAGGGTTTGAGCCAGGCTGCGCCACTGCCCCAATCCCGCACCGCAATTTAAATTGTCCCTTTAAAAAAAAACGGCCAGAGGGACAATTTGTCCCCTTCAAAATTTGGAAAAAAAAACTCTAAAGAAAGCACACAAGAAGAGCTACAGTTCAGAACAAAAATCACAAGCTGAAATATATAACGTGGAAAGAATTTTAATGCACTTACAAAGTTCATTCTTGGTCATTCTAAGGACACATTTCATTTATGCTCTACTGAACATGTCACATGCTCAGCCAAGCACGATGCACGCATCTGGGAATTTTCAAAATCTTGCATCGAAAACGTGTTTGCACATTAGATAGCTTTTTAGCTTCAAATCAAAGCCAGACTGGATCGGCAGAAAATGATACAGAGGTAGATACAGAGGTAGAACAGTCTATTAATGAGGAAGGAAGGGAAGAAGGTGAAAGGAAACTGACAAAACCACGATCTTTCCAAAAAAAACTTGGTTGCGAGATCACACATGGTTGCGCTACGAAAAGGAGGCAATGTTCTGCTATTTTTGTTGTAAATCTAAGAAACAAAGCCTTTGCATTGGCAGGAAAAAAGAGTCTTGACATCAGTTACTGAACTTTGCTGTTTCTATTAAAATGTTTTTTTTTTTACGAGTAACAGTTAATGTTTTAGGTAGTACTGGAGGCAAAATTGGTGATTTTATGCACTTTTTACTTCGAAAGAAACATTAAGAAATATTTACCCCAGAAGAGTGAAATTTTCAGAGCTAATTCAGAATTGTATCTAGATTGTAATAATAATTTCAGTTGTTTGAAATAATTCAAGGAATTCGTGGAATTTAAGGGGTTGGTGTGACTGTCCTTTTTTAAGGGACCAGCCACCACTGAAAGGGGATTTAACCGTTTGCAATAAAAATTGTCCCAAAGATATAACATGCAAAAAGACAAATTTTCACCGGAGTGCGTCACTGAAAACCAAAAAGGAACAATTTAAAGATCAATAATATAAACTCGCCTTTAGATGAAGTTTGTCAGCTTGTCCTGTCCTCGATATCTTGAGAAATATGACGCACTCCGGTGAAAACTTTCGTAAACACATCTAGTTTCTTTCCTCCAAATTTCATACCCTTCTGATTTATCGTTCACATAAATTCACATTTACTGCGTACTAATACGGGAATTCAAAGCAAATTTTCCCGGGAAAATCGAGCATAACTTGAAGAAATTCGCCGCAATCGTTCTATTCCTTTTCTCACACACTGGCGGCCATGTTGTTGATGCCTGCAATACTGTTTTCCAGCGGAAAAACACAAGAGAATTGTCCCAAATTTGGTTGTTATGCCCTTATTCGTGACTCCATTATTCCCGCGAAACCAATCATAGAATATCATTATAAATAATGATGCAATGCTTGGTAACGCCACCTTGTCCGACTGCAAACAGATCAAATTGCCATTGCATTGACAGCTCTTTCGAGCTCTTGCATTGAGGATTATATTTTTGCGCAAAGTTATTATAAAGACAACGTTTATGGCTGCTAGTGAAAGAAAACAAAATGATTTGAATCATTTTCTTGGTGCTGGTGCTTCATTGAGAATTTCGCTTGACTCAGACAAGCTTCGAAACGCCAGCTGGACGACTGGATTACAGAGCATAAAGACTTGTCAATGGACACACCCGTTATTGTTATACATTTACCCGTTATCGCGGAAAGCTCGATCAAAGTGCTGAAGAGCTTCTTCCATTTTGAAAGGTCTGGCGTGAAAGAGGGCTTCATTTTGCGAACACAGAGGTTTTATCTCTTCTATCAGTGAGAGTTTCATCTTTCAGTTTACACATGTACATGTACTTTACAGATCTGTCAACACAACACTCTTTGGGGGTGTCTCGAAAAGTCAGACCTCGAAAAGTCAGACCTCAGACCCCCAAAAAACTCAAACCCCTGGGTGTCTCGAAAACTCAGACCCCCCAAAAAACTCAGAGTATGGGGTGTCTCGAAAACTCAGACCCCCAAAAAATCTCAGAGTGCGGGGTAGAGAGGTGCGTTGCGTGATACTTTCGAAACAATGTCACGCGACAGTGACCGGATACTTGTAAAATGCACAATTAACCATCAAACAAGGCAAACAAACAAGAGTAAAAAGGTTTAAAGCCGTTTTTAACGTACGTCGAAAATATTCCACCAATTAGGTAACCGAAGTCAAGAAAAAGTATTCGTTACTTAAAACCTTTTATTGTCTTAATTATTCTCTATACCAAGCCTTCAACAAAAATAGTCACAGTTTTGTATGTTCAGTTTCAGTGCAGTTATGTTTTTGAACTTGATACAGTTTGATAAAGGTTTATTATAGGAATGTTTCGGTTAGTTATTCAACGAAAGAAAATTTCATTTCGCAATTAGATTGTTGATTTATAGCTATAACATTATGTTTTAAACAGTTGAAAGGACCCTTTACACACTGTTACGAGGTAGTCCTCTTTTAGTTGAAAAAGATTGATAAATTGGACTTAAATTCTTGAAATAAAAAGTAAAAATAATGTTCAATTTGGTCGAGGTAAGTCAAGGTATTGAAATGGGAAAACGTAAACACGACCACGCGCCTTTCAGTACATCATAAATAGCCCTCAAACAAAGTCACGACACATTGTCCACGTGAATATTTGTGGTAATATTTATCGGACGGTTACGTATTACACACACAAGGCAAATAGTCAAAGGGGATGTCCATATGTCTGATTTCCATAGCTTTTTAGTTATAGTCAAATATATTTGTTTTCATGGTGTTTGGCGAAAGTATCACGCAACGCACCTCTCTACCCCGTACTCTGAGTTTTTTGGGGGGTCTGAGTTTTCGAGACACCCAGGGGTCTGAGTTTTCGAGACACCCAGGAGTCTGAGTTTTCGCGACACCCAGGGGTCTGAGTTTTTTGGGGTCCGAGTTTTCGAGACACCCAGGGGTCTGAGTTTTCGAGACACCCCACTCTTTGGGGATTTATTTAGACTTATGAAACCTTGTCCAGCACAGTATGTCATCTTTGTTTTTCCCGCGAAAGGACCCTTGGAAACGAAACTTTGTTCGTTTATATTTCGGAAACGCATTGCTTCTCAGACCCTAAATTTCACATGCAGGTTTCTTTATATATGCTCTACAAAGTGACAAATTATTAGTGCAATCTGAAAGGTTCACCTTAGCCTCCAGGACTACCTTAATAATAAAATGTGTTTTTGTTGTCTTTTTTGTTGCCAAAATAAACATTTGTCTATCCCTCTAAAAATAAAAATGTCCCCCAGAGATCAAGCTCAAACCCTGTGATATTATGCAAAAGTACTACTGAAGAGGTTTCATTTAAATGGTCACATCATAGGATTTCATTGACAGATGCAATAGTTAGAACTAAACTACCTACATGTACATGTCTCTATATTTAAGTCTGGGAGTGAAAGTGTTAAAGCCCCAAGGCTGATATACATGCAGAAGTGAACAAAATTAATGTAAGTTGACAGTCTTGTCTCATTTCTTGATCCTCCTTTCTCACTCATTGCTGGAGACCTGAGAAACCAGAAGCCACTCAAGAATACAGATTGGATAAGGGTTTTGAGAAAATGATTGATCCCTCGAAGAAAAGCTAATATCGCAAAGTTAAAAAGCATGTTACAAGAGACTGTCAATTTATTGAAGATGTCACCACTGGCATGGAGTTCTGATTTGGTTTTGTGAACTTAGTAACTTAACCTCGTTTGTCCTAATTTTCACTCACTTGCTTATCAAACTATGGTCAGATAGCTGCCTCCATTTAACTGAGCACCAATTTCAAAGGTTATTGACACATCATCAACATAAGAAAATAACTTAAGGAATGTACACCTGACTATCTTTGAACTTGCAGTGGGTGGAGTCTGAAAATCTCGAGAAGGAAGTACAAGAAAGAGATCCTGTAAAATTTCATGAGGCATGGCAAAGGCTGTGTGGCTGCGAGTGAGTATTATCTAAAACTGTGTAGCTTTCTAGGAATGGTGAAGGCAAGCAAAGTCTTTTGACCTGGTTAAAGGCTGAGGTTAATTCTAGGACTACATAATCCACATCTCAACCATTATATTATAAAATTCAGTTATAATTCTAATAGAATATAATGTATAATTTGTTGCTTTTTTAGACACACCACAGACTGCAAAGATAAGGACCAAAATAATGTCCTCACATTGATCTCCATCAAATTAGTTTGGACTATAGTTTTCTTAATACTGTCTAAACATTGTTTAATTAATCAGTGTGTTTCATTTTTTCCTTTTGTTTTTACCCTTTTGTTACAATAATATTATTTGTTATACTATTAATCTGCTTTTCAAGTTTCATTCTTCAAGACAACCTTGTAGAGCTTGTGAGCTGCAGATCTTCAGTGTTAACTATAATAAAGGTTAACATGTTGATGCAATGATCTCATTAATATTTTTGAAAAAAAGTTCATCAACAGAGAATTTTGTATAAAATCTACAAAAAACACTTCATAAGGCTCAAGCCATTTTTAACCTGTGAATACGCGCATGCGTAATGAACGGGTTATCGGTAACAGTGACAAATATGCAAATGAGCACTCATTTGCTCACTCTCTCCTTCAATCAGCTGTAAACTTAGTGACGTAATGCTTTGTTACTCCAGTGATAACAATAATTAATTTGTTGTAAACGAATATAAACAACAATAAGCTTAAAGATGTTTCGCATTTGGAGTCTTAAATGCAACATTAAAATCAATCTAAAAGGATTTGTCAACCAAGATACGCCAACGCGTTTTGATGCGTATCTACCTTGAAGTAATTAAATTTATATTTTTGTTCTAAGTCATTGATCACGATGGCCGAGTGGATTAGCGCGCGGAATGATAGCCGGAAGGCCCGAGGTTCAAGTCTCGCTCGGTACCTCCTTTTTTCCCCTACTTTTTATTTTCTTTCTTCTTCGGACTGAACATTGTGAAAGTGATGTTCTGTATTTTTCTTTTTGCGTATGTCAAAAATCCTTACGTTTAATTTTTAAAAAATATTGAACCATGTCAGTGTGAAAACATAAGCTTACCGCAATATTTCGTTACACGTTAGCATTTCTTATTCACAGGTTGGCTCTTAGGAGCCTTTGATCAATATTAGCTTGTTTTTTGTTCGCAATAAAACAAATTTATAGTTTGTTTGTTTATTTGCTTGCTTAAAATCTATGTAGCTGTGTAGCTTATTGAAATATTCAACAAACAATGTTTGTACACTGTAGGGGCAATGTAGCAGCTCTCAAAAGGTCTCATACCATTGGTTTGATACTCCTTGAGAGAACAATACAAAACAATGGCTCCTTGCCCTAAAACGAGAAGCTATTACAACACTTAAACAGGCTTCTCATTAAGTGCCGGCAACCGGCTAGAAAAACTGGCTTCTTCGAATTTTGAGCCGCCATCTTTTCAGTGAAAAGGCTTAATATGTGTTAAACAAACCTGAATGAACAGTGAAAGTTGTGCAAAGCAATGTAAAATAGAAATATAAGCTTACTTACAAGAAAAACTAATGAACAGAAAGGTTTCTCGTAAATTTGTTTTCACATTGATTTATTGAAGGTAATCCCTCAGTTAAGGGTTTTATGAAAAATGTCTTGCCAAAAATGCATGAAATGGCAATTCTGAGCCCCTAGATTTTCAATTTTTTCTGGGGGGCATCGCCCTAGAAATTTGTGCCTTCGGCACTCAATTGCCAAGCCGCCTACTATTATATCTCAACCGTCTACTCTAAAACTTAGTTAGAACCCTGCTTAAAACAGTAAAGCTGCTACACCACTAGTTCATAGAGCAGGAATAATCCTTTGGACAACAATTGCTTTTTATCATTACAGTGGCATCCTAGTGCCTGGAGGATTTGGAAAAAGAGGCACAGAAGGAAAAATAGCTGCCGCAGAGTGGGGAAGGAAAATGAAAAAGCCTTATTTAGGTAGGGTGTTCCTTACATTACAGTGAACTCTCATGGTTTTTGTTAAGGTTTGCAATAACAGGGACCATGTATTGGCACGCAGTCCCAATTCGGGGGAGGGGTGATGCTCCCTACCACTGAGGCCTCCTGGAAGAGGTCTAGGTCTTTGTTGTAACTGCTATGAAAGAGGCATTAGTAACAAAAAGCACAAGTTTATTTCACTCATAATTGAGAAAATAATATGGTATAAATTAAATTCACAACTCTTTATTATTTTTTTATCAGGAGTTTGTTATGGTATGCAGTTAGCTGTAATTGAATTTGCTAGAAATATTCTAGGATGGAAAGGTAAGACTGAAATTTTTGTTTTTATCAGCTTTATTTGTTTTGAGACACAGTATTCATGGAAAACAGGTTTAGTTTATGATTATAGTAATGTTTAGATTAGTATTTTATTTGCCTGATGTATTTCTTTTTTAAACCGTGTATAAATAAATGTAAATAAATAAATAAAGTATTTATTTAGGATAAAGTTAAAACACAGTTTGAACACGAGACACTGTCAATGGCCCTGTCAGCCATGCAAGGGTTCCCATAACCACCTGGTCATTCATAACACCTTTAGGCAAAGACCACTGAGGAAACACAAATAATATCAGTTAACATGGTTTAATGCTTACTGATTACATGTAATTTTTTGTAAGTCTTAAGAAACTATGATTTAGCCGTTATTATAATTCTTAGTACACAGCAGTCTTTGTGTTTTATGTCTTTCAGATTCAAACTCAACTGAAAATGAACCAGAAACTACACACCCTGTGGTATGTTTACAACTTCTTAATGTTAATACATTTTCAAGAGAATTAAGAAAAGCAAAGATTATTTTGAATCCCCTCTTGCAGCTGCCATGAATGGACTGAGTACTAGATAGCACTGTTGATATGTATGTAATGGAAAGTATTAATTAAAAGCTATTTATTTCTGGTTCATCAGATAGACCATTAATAATTTACAATTTTTTACTTCTTTAGGTCACATACAGTTGTAAATAGTATTGAAACAACAGATACTTGTGTCAGAATATGTGGTTTCTGTGTAAATGCTAATAATCCATGTGGCTTTTTTTTCTGGGTTTTCAAGTTTTCTTCCCTCTAAAAAAGCAACAGTTTTAAATTCCAAATCTGGATGTAGGGACCTGTCTGAAAAGGATGTCCTTTTTTTTTTAGTTATAAAGAATTTTCTTTCATGGATATTCTGGTGTCGATGGTATATGTGCAGAGTACTTTGGTTTCAATATTTGACCATACCTAGGGAGAGTTTTTTGTTTGTTTTTTTTTATTCTGAAAATCAGACAGATTCCTCAACACCAAGGAAACACTGAATCTGAAAACAAGTTTTTTTTTCCATGGCAATAAAAGGTGCACATGAGCTCTTGCTGTCAACCAACAAGAACTCTTTTTGAATCCCTCCTCAAAGAAACCCTAAATCTGGACTCAGATTTAAACCGTTGAATCCATCCAGAGTATGGATTCATGTTTAGGATTTTAGTAAAGAAACACAAAATATTAAATCTGTTTTTGGATTCAAGGATTTGGATTTGAAGTTTTCCAAAGAAATGCTACCTTATTCAGTAAAAATCATGCTGCTCACTGCAGGTCATTCTTCAACATGTTCTTCTGTTTTGAGGTTGGTCATCCTTCAGGGAGTGAAAGTGTTAATTTGGTTTTGATGATCCTGCTGTTTTTAGGTTATTGAAATGCCTGAACACAACCCAGGTCAGCTAGGAGGAACCATGAGACTTGGAAGACGACGCACAGTGTTTTCAGAACTTCATGAGAGTGTAACAAGTAAGACATTCTCTGCTTTGAATGACTCAGAATGACCCCTGCCACTACCAAGATTGACCAAAATCCCCCCTCCCCCCCCCCCCCCCCCCCCCCCCCCAAAAAAAAAATTATTTTGCCAAATACCGCTTTAAAAAACAGACAATGTCATAAGGTAATTACTTCTGAAGAGCTTTTTGTATGAATAGTCACATAGAGGATTTTGTCCTCAGGACAACTCAATCATTAAAAACACAACAGTGCATGACTTGGTGTGTGTCTTTGGGAGTATTTAAACTGTTTCATAATATTGTAACGGGAGGAGAGAAGCCACAACGAAATTCAACAGTTGACAGTATTTATTCCAAACAATTTGAATGCACAGCTCTCTTCAATTAACTCTGTCTTGTGTGCCTGTTACAATGTGTAGTCTCCCTTGCATACTTAACAAGATTTTCATCAACGAAAATTTAACGGCACACCGTCGAAACTTGGTGCGCTTGGCAAATGTAAAGAAAGAAAATGGATTACTCATGAGTGTGTGGACGGTCGACGGAAAAGTATTCGTCAAGACCTCTCCTGAGGGTAGGCCGATCCGAATTAATATTGAAGACGATTTAGATAAGCTCTAAGATTTGTTGCTAGTAAATCGCCAGTAATATTGTAATTAAACTATACGAGGGAAGTTGGGAAGTTTCACTGGAACGAAGAAGAGAAGCGAAAGGCTTCACTCTCTATCTATTTTCTTTAATTTATATAGTGTCTTGTTATTTGTTATTATTTTTTTTTTTTTAACATTTCTTAAGCTTACAAGTACATTTTAATGCAACTCAATTTAACATGCAAAGTAATATCACTGAACGTTAGAGGAATACGAGATCAAGTTAAGAGAAGGAGCATTTTCACATATTTAAAGGATCAAAAAGCGAATGTTTATTTCCTCCAAGAAACATACTCTGAATTAAACGATGAAAAAATTTGGCAAAATGAATGGGGTGGCAAAATGTACTTCTCCCATGGGTCGCGACATAGTAAAGGCACTTGCATATTAATAGATCCTTCGATCAATTGTAACGTTGAATACGCTTTCAGTAACACAACAGGCAGAATCGTTCTTATCACAGTCAATATCAAAGGTTCAAAAATCTCTTTCTGTAATATTTACGCACCAAACAATCCTACAGAACAACTAGAATTTATTCAAGAGCTTAATAATATAATCATTGACAAATCTGAATTAACTAACCTTATTGTTGGAGGTGACTGGAATTGCACAGTAACCAAAAAGGACAAAAGGGGTGGAGCGCCATGGAAACCATCACAATTCAGTCAACTTTTGCTTGTGACAATGGAAATTTTTGATCTAGTAGATATTCAAAGAGTATGCCATCCAAATTTGAAAGTATATTCTTATGTATCTAAAGCTTTCAACGTCAAATCTAGATTAGATTTTTTCCTAATTGCAAAGAACTTGTCAAAACATGCTAAAAACACAGGAATTAAAACCTCGATAGCCCCGGACCATAAAACAGTTTATCTTTGTTTGTCGTGGCCAGACAACTCCCCAAGGGGACCGGGGTTTTGGAAATTTAATAACACCTTATTGGAAGATGACAATTATTTATTTAAAATTCGTGAACTATTGCCACGACTTCGTAAGAAATATGATTACTTAGAAGACAAAAGATTAGTATGGGAATTAATCAAAATGGAAATACGTGAAAACACCATTTCTTTCACTAAAAGGAAAGCTAAGGCTGCTTTTAAAAGGGAAATGGAAATTTCTAAGCGGTTAGACGAGCTAGATCACAAAATTTGCAACAGTGATAACGTATTTGATATGGATCAGACTTTAAATGAATACGAGAACCTTAAAACGGAGATTCAATCAATATATGAAGAGAAGGGGCACGCGGCAATCTTTCGATCGAAATGCCGATGGGTGGAAAAAGGAGAGCGACCAACTAAATACTTTTTTAATCTAGAGAAGCAAAACTATAGTAAGAAGACCATTACCGAACTTGGTGACGATGACACAGATGAAACAATAAAGGAAGAGGCCATAATCTTAGAAACAATCGAGAAATTTTATGAAGATCTATATAGCTCCAAAACAACTGTATCCCAAGAGGCTTTCGATGAATAATTTCATTAAGGATACTGAAATCCCAAAACTGAATAATGAAGACCAGAATCAAATAGAAGGGCCTCTCACCTTGGAGGAATGTAAAAAGGTGCTGGAAACATTCAAGGATAATAAATCACCAGGTGTTGACGGTTTTACCGCCGAGTTTTATAAGCATTTCTTCGATTTGATAGGAATCGATTTAATAGAAAGCTTAAATCAAGCATTTAAGGATGGAGAGCTCTCCATCTCGCAGAGAAGGGGAGTTATAACTTTGATACCCAAAGAAGATTCAAATTTACTGGATCTACAGAATTGGAGACCTATCACTCTATTGAACATCGATTATAAAATTGCATCTAAAACATTGGCTAAAAGAATAGAATCAGTACTTCCAAAACTTGTTCATACGGATCAAACAGGTTTCATGAAAGGTCGATACATTGGGGAGAACTTACGGTTAATAAATGATGTAATGGAATATACAATGTCAGAGAACAAAGGGGGAATTTTAGTATCATTAGATTTTAAAAAAGCGTTTGATACCTTGGAATGGGAATTTATAATGAAGATATTAGACCTTTTCAATCTCGGTGATAATATTAAAAAATGGATCAAATTGTTCTATACAAATATTGAAAGCACAGTATTAAATAATGGATTTGCTACTAACTGGTTTAAACCAACAAGAGGCGTCAGACAGGGCTGCCCGCTCTCCCCCTATCTTTTCATTCTGGGATCAGAAATACTATCAAATAAACTTCGCCAGACAACCGAAATTAAAGGAATCAATTTATTTGGAACCACCGTCAAGGTTAGCCAATTCGCAGATGACACAAACCTATTCTGCGCTGATGTTACTTCTGTAGAAAACGCCCTTATCACGGTTACCAGATTTGGATCTATCTCAGGTTTAAAACTAAATGTAAAAAAGACTAAGGCGATGTGGTTGGGGAAGTGGTCTAAGAACAGAACCACACCATTACAATTAAAGTGGGTAAATGAACCTGTCAAAATATTGGGGGTTTACTTTTCGTATGATGAAAATAAGAACAAGCATTTTAATTTTGATCTAAAGATCCAAAAATTACAAACGAGGTTGAATATGTGGAAAGGATGAAATTTAACACTGCTTGGAAAAGTTTTAATTATAAAATCTCTTGGGTTATCACAAATGGTCTATTCAGCATCTAACGTCAACGTTCCTACCGAAACGAATCGCACCATCAAAAGCAAACTTTTTGGTTTTCTCTGGAACAATAAAAATGATAAAATCAAAAGAAAAAGCCTGTATCAAGATTATGATAAAGGAGGAATCCGAATGGTCGATGTTGATTTAATGATTAAGGGACTAAGACTTTCATGGATATCAAGACTCTTAGATTCCGATGGTCAAAATTGGAAATCTATACCGGATCATTTCTTTAAAAAACTTGGAGGATTAAACTTTCTGCTTAGATGTAATTATGATGCAAAATATGTAGACCCTAAACTACCTTCTTTTTATAAAGATATTTTATCCTTTTTTGCGGAACTCAAGTCTCAATACAAATATGAGCAGGGTCACGAAACAATCCTTTTTAATAATAGAGCTATACTAATCGAAGGAAAGCCCTTCTTCTTACGGGAATGGTTTTCTAAAGGAATTATTTGCATCAAGGATCTTCTAAACGAAAATGGACAAGTTATGCCCTTCCATGAATTTCGAATGAAATATGGATGCAACACTAATTTTCTAAACTTTTACCAAGTAATTAAGGCCATCCCTGAAACACTATTGACCAGGGCTCGTAACATGGAACCCCCTATTAAAGAACATTTTTTAGGAAATTATACTAAGCTTCAGTTAGCTGAAAATATTTCGATAGATCTGAGGAAGGCTAAGGCAAAAGAATTCTACTGGCTATTAAATATCAAAATCAATAACACTCTTCCTTCTGGCCCCCAAAAATGGAGTAATAATTTAAATCTAAATCAGTCCGAATGGGAGCACATTTTTAAATCATTCAACCGTCAATGTAAAGAAAATAAAATGAAAGAGTTTAATTACAAATTTATACACAGAATCATAGTTACCAAGAAAGAATTATGTCGTTTTGGAATCAAACAAGATAGTAATTGCTTATACTGTGGAAATGAGGATTCTATTGAACATACTTTTATATTCTGCCAATTTTCTAAGGCTTTCCAGCGTAGGGTCATAAAGTGGTTCAACGAGACCAATCATACCAACCTACAACCATCTACGAAAGAAATTTTATTTGGATTATTCCCCAGTACATCATTTGCCAGTAAATCTCTTTTAAGATTATTTAACTACACCTTGCTATATATGCGCTATTATATTTACACTAATAAACTCCATAACAGATCAATCACTCTCCTAGATTTTGTGAATAAAGTAAGTACAAAATATAAAATAGAAAACATAAACTAGAATCTAATTCTCTTATTTAATTATTTAACTATTGAAAATGCTCCTAAAAGAGATCGTCTTAATAAACTTACGATTATTTTTGCCAACGTCTTGTAAGTAAAGGAATTTATGTATGTACCTGATAGTAATAATGTAAATTTTGTAAGTATTATTGTATGTATTGTAATTAGTAGTAGTTTAAGTTCAAGTTGTTATTGACTTTTTTTCCTGTAAGCGTTGTAAAATGTTTGTACCTGCAAGCAAATAAAAAAAAAAAATACTCAACTATTACACAAAAGTTAGCAATATCTCATTACGACTTCATTGTCCATTAACTATTATACAATAACTCGAGTAATATCACTGTACATTATGTCTTGCTGGAGCACTATTCATTTGAAAACTTCTCTAGCTCGAGCATAACAAGTTACTACCACATTCTTTACAATATTACAAGTCATCCCTAAAAGATGCAAAGAATGTAAACAAGCAAATGAATATAAGGTAGTCATTCTTTGCAAGCAACTGAATGTTTCCTTGAATCATTATCCAGTTTATTTCAATCTCACTGCAAACTTCTGGTAAAATGTCTTTGAAAGCCATACAGTCGTCATGTAGATACCTCAATAATTATCACTTTGGTTATTGTGGGTGTAGAAATCCTGAATATTGACAGCTTTGTTTACTTCTTCATTTTGTGACTCGAAAAGGTTTTAAATACACTAACTATTATAATAAATTTATTAATTAAAAGTTGACAAGGACCTGTATTTTTTAATGAATCTTGGACTGTCAATTGAAAATAATGTCAAGGGTTCCTCATAATTTTTTATTTTAATTAATTTTTCTTGTAGGAAAGCTTTACAAGAATGTAGCTTTTGTAGAGGAGAGACACAGGCATAGATACGAGGTAAACAGAGCCTCTATGCTTTACTCTGTGCATCCCAGTCATAATTCCTAGAGGCTCATTCAACTTTCACTGTTTGTATAGGGCTATTTAGGGGGTTAATGATGAGGTGAACTTACATCAGCTCAGAAGCTTTCATTTGATGCCACTTTTTCAAATTGATACGATATGAATATTATAACATCATGTGAAAAAGATGTTAAGCTCTGTAATGAAAATGACGTAATGTTCATTATCATGAGCGTGGGACAAATTTTTTTTTCTTTGACCATGCTTGTGACATGAACATCACATCTTTCTCATGAATATTATGCCTAGTTTGGTCTGAGTTATAAGTAATACCACTGGAAAGAAAATTAAAGTCATTACCTTACATTTGATTGATCACACAGACTGTAAGACATAGGCATATACTACTCAATAGCTTA
The DNA here is from genome assembly GCA_024195265.1 of Dendrophyllia cribrosa. NCBI lineage: Eukaryota > Metazoa > Cnidaria > Anthozoa > Scleractinia > Dendrophylliidae > Dendrophyllia > Dendrophyllia cribrosa. The sequence goes on from JAJLRJ010000004.1 coordinate 46,551,856, forward strand.
TGTCACACTCTCAAGGATTTCATGCACAGATACAAAGCCAAGATTTGAACCAAAGAAAGCAAGGGTTGAGCAATAAAATGTAAATGCAGAACTTTTCAAGCACCAGATCAGAGTAGTCTGCAGTGTATCATATTTCTTAACATTGCACCATGGCAAATTATGTAATTCGCAATTCCCTTTTGGGAATTAGAGCTAATTATATTGCTTGTTTCCACGTGGTTAACCCATTGATAATGTTATACTTATATTTTTTTATTCTCGCGTCTTTGTTCCTGAATCAAATAAAGCTTGTACGGCTGGCAGGCCTCTCCCTGCACAGTTGTATTCATTTAGCATTATTTCATAGACATGTATTCTATTCGACTAAATGAATTGAGCAAGAATAGACTGGTATTTACAATGGATATTTTTCCTTGTTTTAAACCAAAGGTTAATCCAACGTATGTGAAACAGTTTGAGGAAAATGGAATGAATTTTGTTGGGCGAGATGTTGAAGGTGAAAGAATGGAAATCATGGAAATAAAAGGTACATAAATGCTAGTTTTCTTTTTTTTTTTATCAATTTGGGGATGGCTGTTTTTTCAGGTAATTGCTTTTTGTTTTCATAAGCATAGGTTATGAGTTAAAATCGATGCCATCATTCATTAAGATATTAACAACTGAGGCTGTAATTTTTTGGGAGATTTCGAAATTAGATTTGTTATCTCGAATAATATGGATTCTTCATGACCAGAAAAATGAATAATCCAAAAACGGATCATTTTGCATGAAAAAATGGTTGGTATGCAAATAAACCAATTTTTGCCTCTCATGTTTTTCTCTCTGCTTCAACACATAATTTTCAAAATATGCTGAAATCTCACCTGAATTAATCATGATATGAAATCATGCAAGAAACAAAACTGAATGGAATGAATAAAGTTGCACAAAAGACCATCTGTCTGATGTATATTTTTTAACCCATTGGCCCTTAGCTTAATGGTCGATGAATCTCACTGGAGTATGGATTCAACAGATAATTTCATTATCCATTTTTTTATTATCCTTTTTTGGATTCAAGATTCAGGCTTTGATCCCCCCCCCCCCCAAAAAAAAAATTATGCACATTTTAATAGGCTGAAAGTGGTTGTAACTAATAGCAACTTTGGGTCATTGAAAAAAGGCACTGTACACATTATTATTATTTTGATTTTATTTGAAACTATTGTAACTGCAATAAAATGTCCTTTGGCACTACGTGGGAGACAATGAGTCAGTCAAATGAAAACAAGGTCCGATTCTGTTGCAGGATCCGGACCCAGGGTTGGGAACTTAATTTCGACAGCACTTGCCATTAGGGCGAGTAACTTTCAGAACAGCACCAAAAAATGTACAATTTTCTTCTCGCCCTAGAACATCTGACACTCACCTGGGCAAGTACTAATTGCCGCCTCTTAGGATCTATAATTGGGAGCTTAGCGACCATGATGGCAGCAAGAGGGACACAAAACAATAGGTTTAATGAGCGAAAACAATGCGTTTTTCATTTGATACATTTTTTTGCTGTTGCCTGCAAAACAACAACATCAAATGACCAAATAGTAGGTTTTTTAGAGAATATGAACAGACAACAGTTAATTTTCCTTGCTCCATTTGAACTTGAAAGCTGTCCCTTCCCATTCAGCTCTTGAACAATTCTAGTAACATTAGGCAAATTAAACAATTTGGAACAATTTCAAAGTAGTTTAAATGAGTGCAAATTCTTTTTTTCAATGTTTTTTTTGGTATTGCTGTTGTGGTTTCTAAAGCTCCCTATTGTCAGCAGGGACTCACTAAATGGTGTGGGTTTAGTGTTACATTTTGATGAAATAAATGTGAACTCGTTATCTATGAAATTGTTGTAAAAGTTGGTGATAGTTTACCTTAAACTTGTTCTTTCTTTCAGACCATCCATATTTTGTTGGTGTCCAGTATCATCCAGAATACATCAGTCGACCAATCAGACCCTCTCCTCCCTACTTGGGATTAATTTTAGCAGCAATTGGCAAGCTCCCTCAATACATTTCCAGAGGATGCCGACTGTCTCCGAGGTGTAGCATCAGTGATGACGACGACGACGAAGATGAAGAGGAGTTAGCTAAGTTGACCAAACTTCCACAGTTTAACCTTTAGTTTGCGCCAAGCTGGGTCCTCTGTCTGGATTTTGCTCCAATGCAGCCATGTCTGCTTTGCCGAAATTTGAACCCCAGCAGAGGCTCTGCTGTGCAACTTGTGGTACATGTATCATGACTTGCAAAACTTATTTATATTTATGTGTTGTTGAGGTCCCACTCTTCACAGATCATGTGATCAAAATTTTTGCTGGCTGTGGAGGCCAAAATGCTTAATGATTTTATACTGGTAGTTGCATAATAATTATGCAAATTAAATAACAATTATTGTTATTTAATAGAATTTTATATATTCTCGATGTTGATCATCCTGTTTCCATAAAATCTACAGTCTGTTTTTCAGGCCAGAAGACAAGAAATAGCAAACAAAACAAACAAATAAAAAAACATAAGAGGTGAGATTACAGTGTAGATCATTTAACCAACCAGAGCTGTGCTCTAGCAGTGCCATGGTGCCTTAAGCGACTAACTTTTGTCTTCGGGCAACGAGAAAAGCTGAGTCTTTGCACATGCTGTAGCTTAACTGCTGGGCACCTAAATTTTATAGATGAACTCCCTATGATAACTGTTAAAGCACAGCCTTGCCAACCATCTTTGTTTTTTTTTCTTTTTTTGTATGCTCGTTCATGTATTTTCACTTTGCAACTTTTATACATTATTTATTTAAGAAAATAATGCCAGCAAGCTTTGTTCAATCCATGACACTTGATGAGAAAAATTTATGGCCAGCATACCCTGAATGGGTAATATTTCTCCTTGCAATTGTGCATAGAAGTGGTTTTAAATGGAAATTTGTTTTCATTTATTCATTACACTGTAGTATAAACATGCTGTACAGTACGATGCATAAGTAAATACAAAGGAAGAAGTTTTAACAGCTTATTTATTTATTTTTTGTATGAAGGCTAAATTTGTTTCTCAAACTCATTAAGAATTCATTAAGTTTGATCAAAGAAATCATAAATATGACTGATCTAAATTAGCGTAAATTTTGGGATTTTATTTTCTCTGTATTTAATGGTCAGTTTGAGAAGCTGCATGTATATCACACACTCAAAAGAGTGTTTCATCAGGTGTCCAAACATAGATAAAAGAAAATTGGCTGGATCTTGTTTTTTCCACCCACTTCTCGTTGTTTGGAAATCCTAATGAAAACAATCTTCCTCGTGTTTGATATATTACAAAAAATTAATGTTTGCTTAGCAGAACTTACAGTACAACTAAATGCATATCAACATTAAAACTGCACAACTTGTGTTTGTCCAGAACTCTCACTTGTGTCCTTCCAGAACCAAGTGTTTTAATAGCACACTTGCATGACCAAGCCTTAATGATCAGCAAAATATTACAAGAAAAAGCAGTTACAGCCGTGCGTTTCACCTATAGTGAATAAATATTTTTTTTAAATATTATATGGTAGAAAGTTGATGAATATATTAACATTGACATCCCATCAACCATATTTGATCCATATTATGCTAGTTAGCATAATATTCACCATGGCCTACAATAATGTTAATCCAGGATTTTGTTAAGTTAGAATTAAAGGGCTCCCGACAAGAACGTCCTAAGTATATTTTTGGTAACTTTCAGTAAAATTGTATGTTTAAGGCCTTTAAAAGCACAGTTTTGTCAAGTTAATGATTTATTATTGTTAAGGTACTTAAAACAGATCCAAAATGGGGAAGAAAATCCACATCGTTGAGAAAATGTTTTGGCCTCCTATGACACCTTATGGCCCCCCAGGGCACCCTATGTATCTTTTCAAAAAAAAAATTATTCTGTTCAAAGATAGAAGATTTGTTGACCTGGTTTAAATCCTTTCAGTCATATTTACATGATCCAGTCATAATTTTGGCAAGCGAGTCCCTCTTGAGGCTAAACATCCAAGATTTCAGTGAAAATTTTCCAAAAACGTTCTTAAAACGTTATTGCCGGGAGCCCTTCAATTGTTTTTTCTTTTACATGAGCTTGGTCAGACAATATTTTTGACAAATATCAGATAATGTAGTAGTTAAATTAATGATTATATTGAAGCAGGAAAACTGCCTTTTATTTAAGTTAGCGAGAGTTTGGATTCATGATATTCTATTTCTTTATTTCAAACTGCAACCATCACTTTATAACATTTTTAGCTTTATTATCAGCAGGTCCACATCAAATACGATTTAAAAAAACCTTGGTTCATGTCTGATCCTGGATTAACATTATTCTAATTTTGAACAACCAGGCCCTTATCTTGTATGTACGGGTACATACATTTAACTACTGTGTATTAATTAAGTTGGATATCTGTTACCCTTTCACTCCCAAGAGTGCTAAAAATCAAAATTCAAGAAAAGTCTCAGATTTCATTTCATAAAATAATAAAAAACAAATGGTACCATGCAAAAGTACTGCTAAAGAGGTTTCATTTGAATGGTCACACCATAGGATTTCATCAACAGACTCAAAAGTTAGAACAAATGGTACCATGCAAAAGTACTGCTGAAGAGGTTTCATTTGAATGGTCACACCATAGGATTTCATCAACGGACTCAAAAGTTAGAACAAATGGTACCATGCAAAAGTACTGCTGAAGAGGTTTCATTTGAATGGTTATATCATAGGATTTTGTTCACAGACTAAACTGTTAACCACATTACATGTCTCCATAATTATTTATTCTGGGAGTGAAAAGGTTATCACAGTCCTTATTTTGTAACATTTTTCAATATTCTTACATGTTTTGTTTGTAACAGAACAGCATTGAAATGTATTGATAACTTGATTTTTGTAAAAAAGATTCATAAGTTAATAACAATAAAATAAAGTAATAAAAATTAAAACTAAACCAGACTTCCAATTTTTTGGCTTGTGTTGACCCCACACAGACTTATCCCGGGTCTTATTGCGTTCGACGATAGGAGAACGCTTTCTAATTTCGTCGGGTATCGGTCTGGGCGCAGGGGATTGTGGGAGGAATTGGGCTGGATGCTATGCGATTTCAGGGAATAGCCGTTAAATACAGGAATGGCACCGAGCCATTTGAAAGGAAACCGCTGACCTCATTAGCATTCATTTCTCTCTCTTTTTTGTTTGTGCCTGGATTAGAACGAAAGTAGGCTTTTATTATCAAATAAAATTAGGCCTAGGCAAAGCGATTATTAGATCTTAGCTAGATTCGCGATTAGGTTAGATTTAAGGATAGGGTCACCTTTTATAATTAACCCATTCGCTCCTACACCGGCCAAAACCGGCCGTACAAGACTCCACTGCTTTAAAAAATTGTAACTTTCTCAATCGTGCGAACATTGCTTTAACTAGCAGTTGTGAGCATTGACTAGAAAGTCTTTCAAATTGAGATACCCAATAAACACAAAAAAGTCAGCGATTTTTGCAGAATATCAGCGTTTGAATTTGGACAATAACAAAAATTACCGTTTTTAACGTCATAGAAAAACAACAAAAATCACGTTTTTGCCTTTAGTTTTTTTTTATTCAAATCATCGTGGCAAACCCAAAAGTCAACATTTACAGCAAAATTCAGTCCTAGTCCTAGCTTAGCAGTGAATTTTTTTGCTCTTATTCGTTGCTCGGGCCTAGCTACAGCTTCTTATACTAGTGCATACTCACCTTGCCTCGATTTTCAACATCACTACCGCACTGCATGCTGGGAAATAAACAGATTTTTTTTTTTTGACAGCGTCCATTCCGTCCTCCACAATTTTCATATATATACTAAGTCCACAGCCACTCTGACCCACCGCCGAAATTTCGCGCTTGTTGTGTTCTCATGTGGTCGCAACTTCCAAAATATGCCGCGGTAGGTCGAGAAATTCATCCAGAGTCGAGTCCCAAAGCCACTTCGTTTCCAGGCGGCCATTTTTCCAGTTCAACGAGCAACGAGCCAAATTCGTAAACGAAGTACAACACCTAACTCGCTTCATTGAGAAGTGGACTCTGAACTACCTCCAAGCTTAATGATGCTCATCAGGCAGCTACTAAAGATGAAAAATGGCTGTGAACTTACCAAAAATCGTAGATAATTCATATTGGACCCTTTATTGCAAATCCACCCAGCAAAATGAGATCGTCACAATGTTTCCAGTAAACTCGAGCCTTCAGTGTTTTAGAACAGCAGCACTTTCAATGGTAACTTTAAATATGGAGTCACGAAATCCTATGGAGCGTGTGAATGCAGAAAATCGCTCAAAAACGTAAAAATTCTCAGGAGTGGATGGGTTAAAATTTTGTTGGGTTTGCCGGATCAACCCAGTGGTCTAGTGGTGAAGGAGGGATGTTAGCACGCAGGAGGTTCCGGGTTCGATTCCAGCCTAGGTGATTTATTACATTTTTCTTTTTCTGATAGGAAAAAAATTCTATAATTGGTGAAAAATTTTCGAAGTGTCGCTCGGAGCCATTCCTGCAATTAACGCCATGTATTTCAGGGTTTGGACGCCATCTTGGACTGGCACACTTAGCCTCGATTCCATTTGGACTAGCACACGTAGCCTCGATTCCATGTGATAATTTTCTCGGCCGCCGGGAACTGGTATTTACACGTGACAAGATGCTCAGGCCATAGAAAATATGCCAATCAGCGAGAATCAAAACGAGAATTGATCAAGAATAGAGCGAGACATATGTACCGCCGTGACATTCGGATGGCTTGACTGAGCTAGAATCGGGTCATATTCAAGCCATCCCGTTCGAAAATTTGTGGCCAGACACGAGCGAGATTCAAGCCAGAAAACGAGCAAGAATCAAGCGACGAATGTTTTTCTCACTTTGATGGAGATTATGCGGATGGATCGATGGAACGTTCGCGAAACCAAACGCGGCTTATGTTTATTCCCGAAGACACTCCAAACTTTCTGTGATGTTTTAGCGCGGTGGAAAACTTGGAAATGAAGGCTGAGAGTTTGGAAAAGCTTAATCTTAATTTGGCGAGCGAAACTACAAAGAAAACAGAATTTGTAGAAGCGCAGTCTGTTTATACATAGTTAATAGAGGGGACCCTCTATTAACTATGGTTTATATAAATACTTGCGACTTTCGCTTTTGCCAGCGTGTTTTCAGGTTTCAAATTACCGTTTTGACATTGCAAATTCGGTGCACTTTTCCCAAGGGACCGCCAAGCACTTTTCTTTACCGACAACTACAACAAACTTCCAAGGATTTACTATTTTTTTCTGCTACCAAACTTTCCCTACCATCTTCATACACAGAGTAAATACAGGTTTCACTGTACACAATAACCCTTAATTTGACAATATGCCATAGACATATTCATCTATCCCAATAACCAAAAATTAAAATCCCCCCTTTCAACTGCCGAACGCACTACCTTAATCTCCGATTATTCCTAGTCCTAGATGCTTCCTATCTCGTTCCCAGTGTCCTCTCTCGTGATGACGTAGCTGAGGGAGACCCTCTGCTCTCTCTCGCCTCTGTAGGGGTGCAGGTCTAAGTCGCCATTTATATGGAGAAAAGTTGTACAATAGAATATCAGAAACCCATACATGTAAGTGGGTTGAAACGTGTAACGCGCATTCACAGCTTCCCAACATTCATTTTTTGCTTTGTGCCATATTTGGAAACCCCTCGGTCCCTCGTGATTGGAAGCAAGTTGTTCCAGCGAATTGATTGGTTAATATTTTTATCTTGATTTTCCAAATATGGCTGTAACAACTTAGCAAATTGAATAATCGGAAGCTTGTTTTGAAGCGTACAAAAAACATTTGCACGTTTCAACCCACTTATGGGTTTCTGACAATATACAATACAATATTTTTCAACTCACACAAGATCTTTACAATTCAATCAATTCATTCAGTGGTAATTGTTTGAAATTCGGCAATCGGTTATATATTTTATTATAGAAATCATCTCTAATTGATGAATAATTATGACAATAAATTAGAAAATGGATTTCATCTTCGATATTATTGAGACCACAGACAGAACAAACTCTTTCATCTCTCGAGATTTCGTCATATCTACAAGTTTCACTGAAACTAAGATGATCTTAGTTTGTGGTTACTGATCCTTAGTTTCACTAAAGCTTTTCTATTCGGATTATTTCTAGTCAGACCTAAATATATCGAGGGCTTGTAATTGTTGGTAAAAACGCTATAAAATTTTAGTTTTTTGGAAGGTTATAAGCTATGTTTCCAATGTGCGACGATATTTTTCTCGTTCACGAGATCTATATGGTGCTTGATCTTAGCGTCATCGAGTGTATCAAGATTTAATTCAGAAAGATTATAATATTCGAGTATCTTCCTGAGATTAGAATAAAAGCTAGTTTTACTGATTACAGTGGAGATCAATTGACATTAGTAACGACTGTTGGTAGTTTCTTGGTGTTGCGGATGGTGTGATCACCAAATGACGTAAAACAAAAGATTCAAAAGACACTGAACAATACCCACACCACAGCACAAAAGCTAACCAACAATGGCTTCTGCAACACCAAGAAACACTCCGACTGTTCAACAAGAGAGTTTTGATCATTACTTTGAAGATAACTTACGTAATTAAGAATTTTTATTAATGATATGAGCCTATCCTACATTGTACTATAAGGCCCGGGGGGGGGGGGGGGGGGGGGGGGGGGGGGGGGGGGGGGGGGACTCCCATATAAAAATGACGGGGGTGCTCGTCGGAAATTTTCGAAAAACACCCTAAAAGGTACCAGAATCTTGTTTGATGGGCGTGGCTCAAAATAATGTTTACCCCTAAGAGGTACCAATTCGAAAACAACACATGTCATATTCTGTCATATTTTTTCGGCTCATACCCTTAAAGGTACCGCGATAATTCTAACGGTAGTGATTTCAGATTTTAGTACCCTAAGCGGTACCAATCTACAAATTTTGACCCCTAAAAGGTACGACGAGCACCCCCGTCATTTTTATATGGGAGTCCCCTCCCCCGGGCTACAAGGGTTACTCGGGAGACAGTTAAATACTGATTTGTGATTTTCTGTGATGTATAAATATTTCATGTGAAATGTATCCGAGTGAACAAGTGATTTTCAGAAACTGCTGTTGAATATGGTCGATCGAATGTGTCATAAAAAAGTACTGGAAACTTTATCTGCATTCTGGACAGCAGAGAAAAAAGATAATTGTAGGGTGTACGTGGAAAGGACATGCTCTTCCTGTATGTAACCAGTAGCGAATCGAGGGGAGCCCTCCTCCCCCCCCCCCCCCCCCCCCCCAACCAAAAAAAAAAAAAAACATTTTCACTCCCCGGATCCGTTCATTATTTATCGCCGGGGGGGGGGGGGGGGGGGGTGGGGGGTGGTCCGGATGATTTAGGTGGGGATCACCCGGTTTTCAGACAAACGGAAGAGAATTTCAGATGTGGAGATCGAAAGTATATTTGTAAATAGCTGTTTTCTCCTCATTTTCACGAAGATATACTATTTGTTATGCTGTAGCTTCCCCTCTTGTTAGGCCGCACGATCTACAAACAAGATCAGTTGTTATGCATATGGTGAAGCAATCGCTAAAACCGTCGAGCTTTCTATTCATGCCGGTCTCGTTTTTCGGCGATCGTAGCGATCATATGGAAACAAGGCTTAACGCTCCCTTGGGAGACTCTGAGACAGTCTCCTCCACGGACTTTTAGACAGTCTTCTCCACTGACCCTTGGACAGCCTTCTCTACTGACTCTTAGACAGCCTCATGACCCGGGGTGGGGGAGGCGGGGGGGGTACTCCCTATAATGGGCTATACGGGGATGCTCCGCCCGAAAGGGGTACCTTTTTCAGGCTGGAGGTATATGAAAGGGTCGGGATTTCACGAGTTGAAGTATGTGAAAGGGTAGGGATTTCATGAAGAATAGGAAATGGTAGCGAAAACACGAGTTTAAGCATAAAAAAGGTAGGGAAAACTGCAATTTAAGTATTATTAAAAGGGCCGTTCAAAATAATTATATCAAACAGTTCCACGCAAAGGCTATATGAAAGGGGTACCATTTTCAACGAAAAGTAATGTAAGGGGTACCATTTTCAGTCAAAAACGGTATATGAAAGGGTAAGGGTTTGGACCTCGGGGCGGAGCATTCCCGTACAAACGTTTGTTGAGTACCCCCCCCCACCCCCCCCCCCCCCCCCCCCCCCCGGCCTCATGATCACTGACTCAGAAGTACAAGGACTTCCAGTGGGACGCCCTCGTTGAGATCGAGTGGCAGGATGGAAAAGTTGCGAGTAAGGGAACTCGACTTGTATCTGAATGGGAATGGCTTGACAACTATCGGTCGGAGAATAAAGAACCCGAAAGCGAGGAGGATTTAGTTTTTGCTGATTTTGGTGAACAGATTAGTCTTTTGAAAATTACTTTTATACCAAATGAACAAATTTATACTACAGTTGTTGATGGAGCTCCATGACACCAAAAGTCGGCCATGGTAAATGCCGCCCGGATATTAACACTGGTATTGGTGTTTACTGGGAGAGAAGGGGGGATCATTACAATACTATAATGCTTTATGGGGGTTCAGGTGAAAATGATTGTGTCGCGACAAACGTCCTTCATCTTCAAAAAGCCCCTTCAATGTTTAAGCAGATGGGAAAGGCGAAGAGTAGAAAAATAGAGAAATAGACAAGAAACGGTAGCTCGAAATGATCTAAAAGAATATCAATAAAATAAAGTTATTGAGCGTTTCTCTGTAATTGTTACAGTACTTTATTGCTCTTTAACATCATTGTGGCGTTTCAAATGTATCTAAAAACTAAATAACTTTTGTAAACCATGGTTTTCTTTCCACCTTCTGTTTTACCTGTAAAGTAAGAAAGCAAAAGCGTGAAATAAGGAACAGTGACATAAACAATGGATGCACACAGATTCTAAAGACAGACTGGCACCTACATCGTAACTCGATACAACACAGAGAAACACCACCTCAACCGGTGTGAAACGCCGATACAGAGCGACTCTAGACAATGATAATCAATTAAATATTGCATGAAAGAACCAGAGAAGACGAAATGCTGTATAATAATTGCAGTAGTAAGCGTTAAGAAACGGTAAACGTGCAGCGTGCGTACATCGAGTTTAAAATTCAATACATTGATAGACTACCGAAAATATGGCCAAAGAGCTCTCGATATCAATAGGTCAAAATGACGTATATCCATCGATAGTGGAAAAGAAAAGTGAAAAAGACCGCTGCCTACAAAAGGCTTGGTTACTAATGAATGTTAATGATGGCATCGTCCGTTAAAAAATGGCATCGACTGTTAACGAAAGGGAAATCGGGTAAATTTCGCAAACTGCACGTTTACCATTTTTTGATAACATATCATAAAGACAACAAATCCTGAAAATTGCCGGCAAAACAAGCTGAGTGACGTGAGGGTGCTACCCACGGGAAAATGGATGGTGCGTATCAACCAATCAGAGCACGCGCTTTTCTTGAGATATGTTATAATTCATATTGGCTTAAACAGCCAAGTCGCCACAAAAGTGTTTTGATTATTCGTGCACCTGGTTTTTAATAAGCCCGGTTTCCATATAATTGCAAGGATCCAGCGATCGCAGAAAAAAGTGTTGTGCGACCCTTGCGATCATATGGAAGCCAAAAACTTTGCGATCCTTGCGATTGCGATCGCAGAGATAGAAAAATTTCTATCTCTGCGATCCTTGCGATTCTTACGATCGAGAGGCCATATGGAAACCACCCTTGAGATCCTTGCGATCCAAAATGTCCTAGTAAGCGTTGCACCCCAAAGCCTTGTATCCCATAATGCACTTAAAGTTTAGCGGATCCAGGCCTACTCGACGTTTCCTTGCGATCGCTGCGATCATAAGGAAACCTGAGGTCTCAGCGATTGCAAGATTCCCAGCGATCGTCAATCGTAACGATCGTTGCGATTATATGGAAACCAGGCTTTAGCAACCACGACGAGAACGACACAAAACAATAGGTTTGATGAGCGAAAACAATGCCTCTACACGTACATTTTACATTTGTATATTTCTTAGCCGTTCCCTGCAAAATAACAACGTCAAATGATCAAATTATAGGTTTGTGGAGAACGTAAACACACAACGGTTAATTTTCCTTTCTCTATTTGAACTTGAAAGCCTTCCCTACGAATTCAGCACCTAAACAATTTATTCAAATTAGACAAATTCAACAAACAGACAATATTCGTATTCACGGTATGAACTGGAACTAGCGTGCAGTCGAGGCTCATGCGAGGGAATCTTTTCACATGCAAATATTTTTAATGATATTACCCCGCATTAGCTTCGACTGTAAGCTAGTTCCAGTTCAATACCGAGAATACGAATATTGTCTATTGAAACAATTGCAAAGTGGTTTCAAAGAGCGCAAATTATTTTTTCCAAGGACGTTTTCCTTGCCGTTGCTGTCGTGGTTGCTGAAGCTCCCTAATTTCTAAGTGGACCGCTTACAATAGCTGCACTACAATATGTAGAAGAAAAGTAAAATACTTGCATTGCCTCACGGTCAGTAATATTGCCAAGACAGCTTCTTCTTTTCGCAAGACTTTTTAATAATATCCTGGATCTTGGAGACAAGTTGGTCAAATTTTTTCACATGAACGGTGTTTTCTGCTTTTCCCATGGCGATCTTTGTCAACTCTTCGTTGTCCACGGTGAGTCCGACTCCAATGGCAATGATCTTTACTTTGTGTTTCTGTTCAATGGAGATAAAACAACCCGTGATTGGAGCTAGCATTATCATTATATGCTCTATAGATCTTATTTTATCCCATGCCGTACCGCGTGAAGAGCACAGCCAATCAGAATGCAGGAAGGTCACATTGTCTGCAGCAGTATGCCACGGGTTGTATTCAACGCTAGTTTTTCGGGGTCGTTATTTGAACCAGCAAATGGTCTAAAATAGATATGCGAGTGGGCTATTGGCCATTCCATTCTGAGGTTGCGCATGAGACTGGGTCGGTTTCGTTTCGAATTGCACTATCGGGCTGTTCAGGGGAAGCAATTCAAACATGACGTCTGCCCAGGATGTAAACTGAAGCTGTGATCTTGTCAAAAATGGGATGACTCCCATTTTTGACAAGATCACAGCTTCAGTTTACATCCTGAGCAGACGCCATGTTTGAATTGCGTCCCCAAAACAGCCCCATAGTGTAATTCATTCATTCATTCATTCATTCTTTATTTGCCATACATACAACATTTTACAGAAACCGACCCAGTCTCATGCGCAACCTCAAAATGGCCAATAAACGAAACACCGATCCTTGGTAAATTTCGGAAGACTTCGGTATTCCTTGGTAATTTTCGGAACATTTTGCAAATGAAAATGACTTTCGGATAGACATCGGAAACGTTCGGAACATCTTTGGTAAATTGTCGGAAGTCTTCGGTAAACTTCGGAAAAATTCAGAAATCGTAATGAATTATATAAAACAACCAATGAAGGCTTTGACATTTTGTTACCTTAAAAGGCACTAGAACTTCTGAGTAGGGCTTCGACCTCGAGCTAGTCTTGCCATCTGTAACAACCATCAGCACATGTGGTACACCAGGTCTCTCGCCATGATTTGGTGCAAACATTTCTGCCTTGGACTTTTCCAGCGCCCTGTCAGTCCTAGTCCCTCCCGGCTGGTATTTTAATTGCTTGATGGCGGCCTTGAGATTCGCGGCGTTCTGTGCCCGGTCTGAGCTAAAGTCCCAATCTAGGAACGCCTTGTGGTTGTAGTGGATGATACCAACATGTGTCAGGGAATGCGAAACATGCATCTTGTCAACCAGCTTGACCAGGAAGTTTTTCACTTCTTGATAATTATCGCTCCGAACACTGCTGGAGGAGTCAATAACGATGCCAACATCCATCACTTTATCACAATCTTAGAAAAGAAGAAACAGAAAGACAGCCAGTCAAACCTTATGCACGTGCTGCCAAGTAACCGGGTGCCGCATATTTCTATGCAGGGAGTAGGCTTTTCCCGATTATGCTAGCATTTTTTTTGGCATTATTTGGTTAAACAAGCATTTTTTTCACACTTTTTCTGTAAAAAGAATTGCTAGCATTACTTAGCATTTTGCATAAAATGCCAGTTTTACTAGCATAATCGGGAAAGGCCTAGCAGCGAGCGGGTCAGCGGGAGCTTACGAAGGCACCCTTCCCGTGGTCCTTTGCGTTTAATCTGAAATTCCAAGGTGCCTGGATACGAGGCAGGTGCGCGTGTACCTTGCGCGCGCCTCCCGAAATTAAGCCAATAGATGTCTTGCGCCTGCGCAAGAGATCGCTTCTACTTAACAATGTCACTTCCAAAAGCTCTTACTGAGTTCCTCAAAATCCATTCGAATTTCAAAAAAAAAAACTAAACTTAGTTAAAAAAAAAACACACAGAAAACAGACAGCATCACAGCGAGAACACGACAATAGCTTTCACTTTCTATGGCCATAAGATTACAAACAGTAATTCAGGAAAGCACTGTTCACTATTCCGGGGAAGGGGGGGGGGAGGTGGTGGGGGGGGGGGGGGGAGGTGGAGGGGGGTCGTCCCGCTTCTTGATTTTCCTTATTGATCTTCCTTCTTGATTATCCTTCTTGATTATCCTCCTTCATTTTCTTGATTTTTTCCGTTAACAATTACCACACTAGTGCACTGAATTATAAATAAATGTCTTCGGCTGCGCATGCAGCGCATACTTGGATGTAAATGGATTGCAACTTGAAAAAATTGTGTATTTTGTTAAGGTTTTAATTTCTCGTGTGTCTTGGAAAATTCGCTTAAATCTGATTCTGGTTTGCTTTCTTTCGAGGAATCACTTGGTATTATCCTCTCGATGCTATAAGAGCATTTGTGTAACAGAAAAGGTAGTTAGTCAAATGTTTAGTAGAGTAGTGACCAAAAAATGCAAAATCCCCGTGACAATGCCTCTTCAACCCTTTAACCTCCCAAGAGTGCCAAACTTCACAATTAAAGAAAACTCCCAAATTTTATTTTGTAAAATATTGAAAAACAAATGGTACCATGCAAAAGCACTGCCAAAGAGGTTTCATTTGAATGGTCACACCATAGGATTTCATCAACAGACTCAAAAGTTAGAACAAATGGTACCATGCAAAAGTACTGCTGAAGAGGTTTCGTTTGAATGGTCACACCATAGGATTTCATCAACAGACTCAAAAGTTAGAACAAATGGTACCATGCAAAAGTACTGCTGAAGAGGTTTCATTTGAATGGTCACACCATAGGATTTCGTCCACAGACTAAAAAGTTAGAACTACGCTACATGTCTCCATAACTGACTCTGGTAGTGAAAGGGGTAAACCTAAAGGCTGGTTTTCACTAGCGCATAAGCATAAGCACAAGCCAACATACGCAGACTCAGTAACGTGTTGATCATTAGTGCCTATTGTTCTGTTTTGTTCAAACAATTGGAACTAATGATCAACATGTTACTGAGTCTGCGTATGTTGGCTTGTGCTTATGCTTATGCGCTAGTGAAAACCAGCCTTAAGGGGTCAATTCAATAAAACTTTCACAAGTGTAATTTACATGTGTAGCTATTGTTTTTAACCTCTTAAACAATGGCTACACTTGTAAATTACACTTGTAAAAGTTTTATTGAATTGACCCCAGTTTCGATTCGAAGAAATTGACTACTTGAAAACTGTGATATAGGCTAGTAGCCCTCTAAATAACCATCCCAGTCTTACGGTTGCATCGTTTAAAGCACATCTTAGTCATGAATGATACACCAAGGACATCACATGACTTCCCATTTCCTTTTGGTTTGGGATTGGTGCATTTCCTCTCACGTGCCTGTTTTCCCATGCCGCATGTCTTGCTGCAATCAGTCCACGGGGACCACGGAGTATACCCACCATCAACTGAGAGAAGAAAGAACCGTAAAGAACATTAATAACACGTCTGTTCAATTCCACTTACTCTGATCGCAGACGTCTCCTATAGAGGTTTTGCACGGCAGCCATGTTGCATGGCAGGAACAATAGATTCTTTTCCCTATGGGAAAGAATGTTCTTTCTAATGCAAAACATTTTCATTGTTCCTGCCATGCAACATGGCTGCCGTGCAAAACCTCTATTCTCGCGTGAAGCAAAGTAAATATGAGACCTCTGCACGTAGGGCTAAAGAAAAGTTATCATCCTCGCCCAATCTGTTTTCCGTCATGCTCGGGGGCCGGCAATTCTGACCGGAAATCTACTTGGCCAATCTCAACAGAGCTGTTTATAAGTATTATTTCTCTACCAATCAGGAACGTGTTTATTATCTGACTTTTTACAAGAAAGTAAAAAAGGACAAAGAATAGGCCATTTCCGAGTTGCCTTTAGCCTCTCTTTCAAAGCGAGGCTAGGTGCGAAACCTTTCATATGAAAATGAGGTTCCATTCATATGCAATTCAAATACGTTTTGTTTGCATGTGAATGAAAACTCATTTTCATATGAAAGGTTTCGCACCTAGCCTCGCTTTGATAGAGAGGCGAAAGGCAACTCGGAAATGGCCTATTGTATCAGCGCCCCTTCTCCCCTTCTCCCGATGTAGATCTGATAGCTCTGATTGCATAAATGGTTATAAAACACGTTAACACCGGTCTTCAATGTACCCATGTCACAGGATTTTTAAGTAGTGACTTTCTTTGTTTTCTGCAAAGCCGCTTACCCTGCCGTCGAAACACCTCTCAACACTTTAGGCAGTAAAATTCCTAATTTGTGGGTTATGCAACGTTTGGGAACAAAACAACAAGTCGCTAAAGTCACGAATTTTTAATTCACTTATTGATAGATGTTCTGTTTGATTTGTTTGACAGCCCTTTATAAAAAAAAAACGGGAAATATTGCTCGTTAATACAAATATCGGTAAATTTCGGTATTATATTTACGCTCCTAAACATCGCACATCCCTGATTTGGGAACTTTTCTAATTTGAGGTGTTCTTAAACCAGGTTTAACAGATTTTTTAAATTCGAAGAAATTGACTACATGAAAAACCGTCATATGAACGAATAGCGCCACCCTAACCGTCGCAAATGTTTTCGCACATCGTAACCTCCTCTGGGTCACCAAGGTGGTCACATGACTTCCCATTTCCTTTTGGTTTAGGATTAGTGCAGGTCCTTTCACGTATCTTCTGTCCTTTGCCGCATGTCTTGCTGCATTCAGTCCACTGTGACCACGGAGTGTAACCACCGTCAACGTCTGGGCTCTGGGGACCTGGATCTAGATAGAAAATAAAACTTTCTTTTAATTGAACAGCATGGATATAAATAAGTTTAAGTTGTTTTAGAAATGCGCAGATCACGTTTTTGCGTCGACGAAGGAGACGCTTCCTAATCTTGTCGGCTAGGCGGAACGAATCGAAAGTGTCGGTACCAAATCTGCGCCATCTTGAAACGTCACAATAGTATCCAGCATGCTTAGCGCGTCGTCTAGGCGGAACGAATCGAGAAAAGTATCGGTACCAAATCTGCGCCATCTTGAAACGTCTTGATACTAGCACTATCTGATAATTGAGCGTTATGAATAAAAGTTGTTTGTCTCCGCAGACAAACCCAATATTGTATAGTTTTTTTATTCGCTTGAGAAAGAGCAATGAAAATTTCTGGACTTCATTCTAAACAGATTAAAATAACTACTAAAGTTAAAACATAGGCAACTTTCTAGTTACGAGCGCACTGAAATCTAATGATGAACCGGGAACTTTTAAATGCACACGCACACGATGTAACACTTGTCCTTTCATTCACAACGCGGACAAAATAACAGGACCCAAACGATCTATTAAAATCACTGATCGTTTTACATGCACCTCCGTAAATGTTATCTACTGCATAACATGTACTTTTTGCAAAAAGATATACATTGGCGAAACAGGGAGGAGACTGGGCGACCGTTTTCGTGAACATCTCCGAGACGTTGAAAAAAATGACAAAGACGCATCCAAACCAGTCGCGCGCCGTTTTAATCTTACTAACCATTCTAAACAACACAAGACAATCTGCGGCCTTTCCCTACACCAGGGTAACACAGAAAGCCGTAAAAACCTAGAGCAAAAAATCATCTTTCAAATCGGCACTCTCAAACCCCACGGAATCAACGAACGCTTCTCATTCAACTAATTTACATTTGTTTTTCACGTCACCAAATTTCCACCAATAGCGTGGCTCCACCGCTTACTATATAAAACCACACACTACCCACAATTCCTTGATTCGCTCCGACGAAGGGCTAGCTAGCTACGGTGGTCAATTTACCTTATCGACTCAGTCGATAAAACTAAATTCTCGTGTTCTAGACTTCTATGCTGAATACAACTTCTAGACGTTGAGATACTGACATGTACTGAGGCGTTTCATTTTAGAATCGGAGAAATATAAAACGAAATGAAATCAAGACAAATATACTATTTATATGTCGGAAAAATCTGAGACCTTTCGGAGTACACAGCACAGCAGAATTAAAGGATTTTGCCCGATTCCACGGCGATAGCATGGATTTGTTTGACGTCGGCCCGACGTTTTTGCCTGCGTGACATATCTCGTGACATAGCCCCTTTAAACAGTGGCTGAAACTGAGGTACTACGTAGGTCAAGACGAGGTGCCACGAGATAAGGAGACGCACTATAATCTATGATTACTGCTAGTTATAACTTATATTCTGTATGTTGCCCGCAGTTCACTTGATTTTATGATTTACAGATTAACATTTCATTAGTCGCCCTCAGTATTTCATAGCTGACGCGATAAATAGAGCGGTGAGCCGATATAGGTGGGTTAGGGGCCGAGGGATTTGCATCAAGATTAGGTGGATGCAAGTTCACACGAATTTTGGAAATATGCCGCTACTTGCATATGAAGTTGAGTGTTGGTGGAAAAACGGACTAACAACTGCTTTGTAAACTATAGCACTAAATAGGGCACCATGGTTACGTTGATAGTGGGTATTTTTACACCTAGATCTATCAGATTATACCGGTGAGCCTGGCAAATTTTAGCAGCCATGGACAGTCTTTTGCGGGAGCAGGATCGAGGAGTGTTCCCTCCAATAAATATACAGTAGAGGTTGTACTGTATATTTATTGGGTTATATAACTTATATACTGATTTCAAATCATGGGTTATGGTCCAACAGTACCGCTCGAGTCGTGATCCTTACTTGCTTTCAGTTTATAGATGTAATTGGTATGCTGCGCTCCAACACACTCCTGTTCCTGGGCTTGCACACAGTCGGTTGGTTTATTAAGGTTCATGATGCAACGGTCTGACTGTCCATCACGGCTGTAATTAAACTCAGCGAACGGTCCACTCCAGCACTCGCCATAAAACTGTAGACCAAAATAGTTGTATCCCTTTTGAAGAGCTCTTTCGGCACATCGACAGGCAAGACTGAAAGAAAAAAACTGATTAAATAGTAATCGTAATAGAGAAAGAAAATTAACCGTCGTGTGTTAACGTTCTTCACAAAACCTATAATTTGATCATAACTGTTGTTGTTTTGCAAGGAACGGCAAAAAAAGGTACCAAAATGCAAAACACACGTGCAAAGTCATTGTTACCGCTCATTAAACCTATTGTTTTGTGCCGTTCTCGCTGCCATCGCCGTCGTGGTTGCTCAAGTTATGTACGTTCCCGAGAACTGACCGTTCAGTGGTACACAAAAGTGCCATACCTGTGAGTGGACTCTTTCCACTTCTTCCAATTCAGACGGTATCCCTGTTCATGGTACTTGCTGTGTATATCCCTGTCATTCAATAACATTTCAGGAAGAGGCCGAGAAGGTTTGATCCTGTCATGAAAGCAACCGATCTTCGTCCACTCCCGTTTGCATGTTGCAAACTTGTTTTGACCTGGATTTGTTGACAAAAGAGAGAATTTTTAGAAAACTCCATCGAGCTTGATTTGTTGTACCAAAACAACTTGATATTTCAAGCTCGGGATTCTAATTCTCGTTTTAGATAATCTGGCATTGAAGTTATTCGTACAATTGGCGACATTGATCATTGCTACAAGCTCCATCCCCCACACCCACAGATGAATGCTAGTCCATTTCACGTTGCCTTCCAGGGTTTTGTTTTTCAAAGACAATCGGGGAGATTGGGGGGCGGGTGGGAGGGTAGGAGGGGGGAGGGGGGCATGGTTTCTTCCAGGACTGGAATCTCTATTCTTATTTCACGCAATATCTGATTTTCCGAAGCTGTTACATACCTAACCCCTAATACAAAATCCTCCTTGTGAAGTCCAAAATTGCAACAATACCATATTTCAGAATTCTTTACCCATTTTCAAATCGAAAGCAGCTCCTTAGCATCGGCAAATATATATCCAGCTTACATAAGGGAGAAACCCCGCTCTCACCCCTCCCTCGGTGTCTTGAACTCATACGTAGCAACCGTGACGCAGTGAGAAAGGCTAGAGAGGCTCATTTAATACACAAAGGGAAAACGTTATCTCCTCTAGGAATAAATAGACGTGACGAAGCTCATTGACATACGACACCTAGTCTCGTACACCAATAACAATCTATTGTTTTTATTTTCATAATTTTAAACTCTTATTTGTAAAGAACTTTTAGTTTTATCTGCATTTTTCTGTTAGCCCCTGAAGAAGGTTTGTTTTCAAACCGAAATATTGGGCAAATTTGTTTGAATATATATGTTTTGTTTTATTCTTTTGTTTACTCTTTCATCGCCTTGCCGTAAGGATCAGTTTGCCGTTTTCTGATTTTCTTTTAGTAATCATGTCAATGTAGCCCTGACAAGAAAGACCCTTCCTGCAGTCTCTTAATTAGCTATGACATTCATTTCTTGTTTTCTGTTTGACCAGCCGTCGCAAAATATTTTTTAATTGCTGAATCGGTTTGTGGTTTCATAGTAGGAAAAAGACTCAATCATATTTGTTTCAAATTTATTATCTTGAGTAGTTTAAGGTATAAATATAAGTTATATATTAGTTTTATTTCCTTTGGCATACAAACCAATCAATCAAATGTCATTTCATTTGGTGCGAATTTACCGTGCAGAACGTAAACAAAATGAAAACAACTGACATGGTGTTCGTCGGACGTTTTAATTTAACCCTCAAATTAGTCTAAATTATAGTGGAAACATAATTAAGTTAAACAATACGTTATTTTTCTTTGTCTATTCTTTTTTATAACACACTGAGCCCTCTTAATTGAGAAAAGCTGGATAAAATCTAAAATTTGACGCTGTTCGTATAATTTCTTTACCGACGTTTCGGCAATGCTGCCTTCTTCAGGGTACAAAAAAAAAAGAGAAAAAGAAGAAGAAGAAGAAGAAGAAGAAGCAGCAGCATTGCCGAAACGTCGGTAACGAAATTACACGAACAGCGTCAAATTTTACACACTTTTTTTTTTTTCATTTTAGCATTCAGAGTAACGCTGCGCAGGTAATTTAAATATTTAATTTAAATATTTATCACTCATGGATAAAATCTAACCGACTTTACCAATACCTGATCATTTTTCGTTCATTCCTTCAAATAGATGGAGGATATTTTTCCGAGTACTTTGGGATTTCAAGCAGGTCCTAAATTAACTTTTAGCAAGCTTTTCTTTTTCATTTTATGGGGTGACATGGATTTTACTTTTAAACAATGGTTCTCAGAAACTATTTCAAACGTGTCAATCTTTACAAACGATTTTGCCAAATCAAAAAATTTTGATCATGACGATGCGTTTTATAAGATGAAGCCGATTATTTAGCGCGGGCAAAAAGAGAAATTCTACCTTTCAACTTCAACCCCAAAATAAGCAAATGTTTTATCGCCAAGCGTACAATTGGTGGTACTAAAACGGTCAAGAATGAAACTGAAGGTAGGTCAATGGTCCGGCGAAAATCAAAGAAGTGTTGCAACGGATTTACAAGAGCCAATTCGAGTAACTGAAGAAAACGAATCGAAAATAAAAAGGCAATTTCTTATTCTCTAAGTGATTAACTTGTTATTTTGCCTTAACTACTTGGAG
Source organism: Dendrophyllia cribrosa (assembly GCA_024195265.1). Taxonomy (NCBI): domain Eukaryota; kingdom Metazoa; phylum Cnidaria; class Anthozoa; order Scleractinia; family Dendrophylliidae; genus Dendrophyllia; species Dendrophyllia cribrosa. The sequence goes on from JAJLRJ010000004.1 coordinate 46,573,952, forward strand.
TGCCGAAACACAGAGAATACGTCAATATTTTAGTTCTTTAAAGCTTGATATGTGCGTTTATTATTGTTATCATTTTCCTGAAGGCGAAGTGGAAACTCCAGTCAAAAATCACACGCTTTAAAAAAGTCAGCGTAGCACATGTAGTCTTATTGAACTAAAAAACGTAAATGTTATCTATTATTTCTTTTTTTATTTTTCTGTAATTTAAAATATATAAAACCTACCTTGTGAAACCCATATATGCAAGGCGAAAACCATCGAAATTAATAGAATCTTCATATTTTGTTGAAACCTGCAAAGAAAAAATATACGTCTTACAAAGATTTATATAAGGCGATTAAGTAGCAGTTTTTTATAGAAATACAATTGGGAGAAAAATCCTTTTTTGTGCGAGTTAAAAAGCCATTTTCCATTCATGATTTCTAGTTTAGTTTAAGGATAGCCAGATGTATCTGGGATTTTACCTGAATCAGATTTGTCTCAAGTTTGGTTGATTCGTCGCTGCAAGCTTTGTCTAAGTGAAAGGTAGTTTGTTCTTAGTCGTGTTTTATAATACATTAATAGACAAGGACGATAAAAGAAGAATCAAAATTATGTTAATTGAGAGCAAACATTGGTTTTGCTAACACGGATTTTGGCAATTGTTTTGTCTCTCAAGTTTCGGTAGGGGCAAGTGTTTACATGAATCGGAAATTAAATTCGTTAATGACTAGAAATAAGCAATTCTTGTTCCTTAAGTACTCCAGTCTATCTTGTCCCAATATACTTTTTTTAAATTGTAATTCTAATCCCTGATGCTTCAAACACCTAGAGACCATACATGTGGATCCGTACCTTCAAAGTCTGTGGATGAAAATGCGCGTCAACTTGTCCTTTATAGTAGTTATTTCACAATTAAATTTTGGGATTTTTTCGAGTTTCAACGCCCTTGTTGGTCAAAGTAACAATGTATAGTCGTCAATTTCTCGGCCTTGTATCTAGAGAAAAAAATATTTCCGGGGCATGTACCTTTCAAATGTCTTTTCGTTGAACGTTTCGCATGTGAGGCCATACAATTGTGTCTCACTGTCTACACTGTAAAAAGAATGGCGTTTAACAATGGATAGGTGGTTGTCCTTCAAATTCGATAGTAAATTTCTGATACAAAGACAACAATAGCGGAGTAAACAAACCGAGACTAAAATACTAATGTATGTTTAATCAGGTGATTTGATATTTATATTGTCTTCCCCTATTCAAAAGCGCTGTTTGTTAACATCGTGTCCACTTTGTAGAGTCACAAAATCGCCTCGCTCGTTTTTTCCTAGTTTATATTATGTGTTATGCGTTTGTTATTATATTTTATATTTGGCTGGCGAAGAAGAGAAAAAAACAAAAATGAACACATTTTTTATCATTTTATCATAGCTGATAAAAGCGTTCTGGCGTTATCAGCCCTACCCGAGAAGTAAAAGATAGCTTTAATACTGCTGTCTCTCCAACCCACATATAGTTAATTACTAATGTACATGTATTTCCGCTTTCGTGGTTTCAATACGTTGTAATAAGGACAAAAAAAAAATAAATGTTAACAAAAAACAGAGCTAGGTATTTACGAAGCTATCGATTAAGTTTGAGCATTTTAATTAAAAATTTCATATGAAATGTTTTTTCTTTGACATAACTAAGTTCTATTTGCTAATAATATTTTTTTTATCAAATGCGCAAATGTACGTGATTATATAAGGTTTTATAAATTATAACCATATATATGGTCCTCCAATTTTTTCGCTGCCATTTTGAATTGGTAGGAGACGAAACAAGTTGCATAACAATCCAATATCATATAAATTCTTTTTCCTAGAAAACCAATTGGCAAACTTCGTAAACTTAAGGCCCGGCCAAACAACCGCAACATTTCAACGCAACATCTTGCAACATTGTTGCGCGCAACGTGTTAAGGCCCGGCCAAACGAACGCAACATTCCAACGCAACATCTTGCAACATTGTTGTATCGTGTTGTGAAAGAGCTGGCCAAACGCGCGCAACATGTTGCAACATGTTGGATGGTGTTGGATCAAGTTTGAAAATGGTCAAGTTTGATCCAACATCATCCAACATGTTGCAACAGGGTGGCCAAACGCGTGTTAACAAGTTGCGCGCAACAATGTTGCAAGATGTTGCGTTGAAATGTTTCGTTCGTTTGGCCGGGCCTTTACACGCGTTTGGCCACCCTGTTGCAAGATGTTGCGTTGAAATGTTGCGTTCGTTTGGCCGGGCCTTAAGTTAAAGGACCAATGTCCCAGCTGTTGTATCGTGCATGTTTTCATCATTATGGTCAGGAGATTGTTTCAAAGTTGCTTTATAAACGTGAAATAGGAAGGAAAATCACAAAAGTGATTAGTTAAAGGCTTAAAGCAAAGAAATTTTAACTGAAGAGGCAAAATAGCGATTTATCCGGTGGATAGCGTTATCCACCTTTCGAACAACCGGGGCCTGCACTTTATATATCCCCTAACAACTGCTTCTGTTTTCTATAGAAATTTTTTATCCAATTTAGTTGCGTATTTTTGTGGCATTTGGTGATGCAACACGGAAACAAGATAAGCGAGAATTTTGGTATTTCGGGGGGGACGGTGTTCCTTTAAGGTTTTACTGATGAAGTTTAAAGAGGCATTGTCACGCAGATTTTGCCGTGTTTTGGTCAAAATACACTAAATATTTGACAAAGTACCTTTGCTCAAACATAAAATTGCTTTTAGAACACCAAGAAGATAATATCAATTGATTTCTTCAAGGAAGAACAAACCATAATAAGTTTTTCTGCGATTTTTCCACGACTCTTGGGAGGAACTTGAAAAAATTGGCCAATTTTTTCAAGTTGCAATCCATTTTCATCCTGGCCATCCACAGCCAAAGATAACGAATACTAGTTTCTGTGCACTGATAGAATATTATTTGTTAACAAAACTGGACCATTATTTGTAGGTTTCCATTGAAACAAATATGAGTTTTCAAGGTGATACTAAAAATAGGTGACAGTGTCCCTTTAAGTACTACATTAGCTTTGGACTCTTCCGTACGACATATTAAACTAGGTATTTACGCTGACTTTGACAGGTTTGGGCAGACAAATGTATGGACCGGAACTGTAACATCTCACTTGCCAGCAAATGAGACTAGCCGCCGTGTGTTTCACTTCAAAAGAACGAACTCACTTAAACAAAAAACTAAAAAGCGTATCACATTTGCAATTGTTTTATAGAGCTGTGCATTTTGTTCATTTTAAGGTATCATTACACCCCAAGACTGGAAAAATTGGTCTTCTCAAAAACTAAGGATTTTAAGATAGAAGCAAACCTTACCAAACCAGTTGTTGTAAATATGCACTCTTGTCAGAAAAATGTAAAAAAAATATATCATTTTAAAAACTTCTGAAAAGAAACGAGCAGCCGTTAATAGTGTGACGTTTCAAAAGATGCAGCCTTTGTAAGACAATCTTGTAACAATAAAACGCCACAGTAGATAACTAGCACTTTATTTTCGAGTGCGCTTGATTCCACGTAACCTAGACATTATTGAAAATCAGAAGAAATATCCTGGACAATAAATAATCCACTTTGCAAAGATTTCAGTCTTTACCGTATTTTTTTTATCTCAAATATCAAACGCATAAGGAAGATCATTGCTTATTTTTGGCATTTGTCAACTTAAAATAGCGAACATTATCGATCGCCGAGCTCACTATTCGAAAAGGCATGAAAATTTGGAAGGTGTATATTTTTTCGTTTTAATCTTTTTATGGCTTTGTTCTTGTTTTCGAATCGCTGGGCGCGAAACAAAGTACTTTCTGATGTCAGGAAAGTAAGACTAGCTGGAACAAGTGATCAATGAAAGTAAAACGAACAATATATGCATACATTTTTAGAAGAGTCCTTTTTAGACAAGTTGTTGTCGTTTTGATTACTTTTAATGTCTTTCACTTTTCAAATAGGCATGGGTTTCTGTTGCCATGAAGGAAGGCAAGATTAGCATCATTCCCACCAATTATTATCAAAATCATTTCAAGATGCTGAATGCGTAAAGATATAATAATTTTCAGAATTACAGCAAAAAAATCACGAGTTACTATTTTCATGCACACCATCACGTACATAATTTCATCCCGGAAATTTTCCATATGAACACTCCACATAAAACAAATTTATGCGTGATAGGGCTTCTGTTTGAACAAACAACAATATGCGGGGCCGCCGAGAACAAAATAGCCCATTTCCGAGTTGCTCTTAGCCTCCTTCTCAAACCGAGGCCAAGTGCTCTTAGATGAAAATGAGTTTTCTTTCACATGCAAATAAAACTTGTGTCCATATGAATGGTTTTGCACTTGGTCTCGGTTTGAAAAGGAGGCTAAGAGCAACTCGGAAATGGGCTATTTGAACAGCACTCGACGCATGATTTGTTATTAATTAACATGAAAAGGACAATGTGAAATAATTAGATTAAAAAAAAATCCATAATTTTTGCTCAATACAGGAAACGCTACTAATTCAGTATGGATACTGATCCGATATACTTTATGAAAATTAGAAAATACGTCATATTCTATTGATTACAACAGAAAATGCTTGCGTTCAACAACGAAAATTCCCGGCTCGAAACTGAACTTCATGTCGCGTAAAAAAAATTCACTTTTTTATCAGAAGAAATGTTGAACAAATCGTTTAAACTTGAGAAAATGTCTTAATGTCGGTATCATATTTGCAAGTGAACAAACACAAAAAATAGTGTTATTTTTCAGTTTAAAACTCTATTTATACACAGTACATTTTCAGAGCCGGACGTCTTGCCTACAGAGTTCCAGTGAAACCCAATGTCACAGCATTTTTGTTTTGTTTTTTTGGTCAAAACTCTACTAAATACTTGACAAAGGACCTTTGCTCTGACACAAAATGCTGCTAGACTACCAAGAGGAAAATAACAAGTGATTCCTCGAAAAGAAAACAAACCATAATTAGATTCATGATCAAAGCGGGTTTTCCAAGACTCGACGGAAAAAATTAAAGAAATTGGCCAACTTTTTTTAACTTGCAATCTATTTGCATCCATGCCATCTGCATCCAAAGACACTTATTTCTAACTTTAGTAAGTGCACTCACTGGTGGAGTAATTGTTAACAAAACTGCAGCATTAAGTTTTCACTGATACAAATATGTGTTTGGGCGTTCCAAATTGATGTTAAAAATAAGTGGCATTGCTTCTTCAGGTGATTCTGGAATACAATCTTGGGACGCGGTTTAAATCCAAAAACATTGTATCGCAATTTGGTCTCGAAAGTTGCAAAAATAATCCCGACATCGATAAAAAATACGAAAAACGTAACGTATGAATCAGTAGAATAAGTACAAAAATGGGATAACATACCTGCTGTGAGAGCTTGGTTAAATCACAAGCACTTTAGTAAGCTGAGAACAATTCTGAAATAGATCTAGAATGACTTTTCTTAGCTACGTCGCGAACATTTTTATTACATGTCAACTGCCACAAACAGTTTTATTTAACGTTCCAAAATGTGATTGACTGTCACGAATAACTAGCATTCTTCCGCGGCCAATTTGAGAAATTTATAATTTTAAAATAGACGTGAAATGAAAAAAATCTCGCGAGCTTTTGATTAGTTGTATTAATTGTTTTGAACATTACATAAAGTCATCAAAGTTTTAATAATGACTTATGATCGGAAATTAATCCAAAATTTTCATTCTTTCTTCAAAACTTTACTTTACAGAGAGCTTATACTGCTCTATTGGTTTAATTTACAAATACGATGGACGGAAATGCGGCTCACAGAGGAGATTTATCAGATTTATTTTGCCAACCAGACTGACACCGCGAAAGACAATTCTTCCAGTTCCACACAACTAGTCCATCACATCTTTACTACGTCCTGATACCAAATTCATTTTCAATCTATGTAACAAAAAAGCATTAACAAAAAACAATAAACATATTTAAGTTACAACATACGTTACTTTCTCAGTAAAAGTGAAATTCGGAATATTCAAATATCCTTAAAGAAACAAACGCTGTTGGGGACTCAGATCTTTGTCCCAGGCTCTTGACATAATGAACATTACATCTTTCTCAAACACGTTTTTCTTTCGGAAACTTACATAAACAAGGAAATAATACTTCTAGAGCAGCGCGATCCAATAAAAAAAGTAATTTTGATTAATTATTTATAATCATTCTTTATTAAAGGTATCCTGACTTTTTCAATTTCATTCTAACTGACAGCAAGATCCTATCTGTAAGGGTCACGTAGTTTTAGCTCGCTATATTTAGTGGTTATATGCGGATTTCTTAAGTCGACATGGGCGAACTGAAGAAACAGAATTAAGGGGGGAGAAACTTAACTACAAGGTGGTTGCTATGGAAGAGTTCCAAACATCATATATTGAGTTTCTTTACTTCCTCGGCTATGATTTTCGGTCACGTTCATTCTGTTTATGGTTCCATCAAATGTTATGAGTCACAACCATATTTGGTAAGTCACGTGACCAGAACATAAAAACCCTAAAAACTGAAACATCTTACAATTTTTTTCCAATAAAACAATGTCAATGGCTTAAGGACATCCTAATAAAAAATCTGTAACATGGATTTGTTAAAATTCACGTTACAAGTGTACAGACCTTTCCCGCATTCCTGTGAACAAAGGCACCAGTCGAGGCTGGGGTGGACAAAATACAGTGATTTGTATGAAATTGTCCACCCAAGCCTCGACCTCGTTTCATTGTGTGTGCTCACTGGAGTGGAATGCGGGAAAGGTCTATTGAAAAAGCTATGACGTCATAAAAGTGTATTTTAATACATTTTCTTTAATAGCTTTCCTTTCTTTTCGCCTAACAGTAATTCCATGCTACAGATTTAAAAAAAAAGTTGAATTGCTTATGATTTGGCCAAAAAAATCAGATTTTTATCTCTTTTTCCTTTGAATTTTTGCGTTTTTTCATTCTTCCGCGTGGTTGGGGGCTGGCACTAGTTGTGCATGTGCAATGTCGATTTAGTGATGTCTTGTGTTGAGTTTCATAGTTCCCACCATATTAGCAGTTTATGACACAAGAGAAATGCTAACCATGAAATAATGTCCCTAGCAACGACTCTAAAACTGTAGTTAAGTTTCACCCCCCTTAATATGATTTCTGACAAGTTAGTCTGCATCCATGGCTTCCAAACTTTTTATTGAAACTTATAACTGTTAGAAGAAAGTCAGGAGAAACTTTGTGCATAAAACTTTGGTAGATTCTGCATGTACCGGAGCACACATTACGTAAAACAAACGGAACAAAGAACGACAATAATACAAATGCAAAACAAGACCAAAAAGACAATACCTCACAAACAATAGAAGACAATGAGTGGTTCATGGATACCGGTACATGCAGAAAGACCCAAAACTTTGCAAATCAGACTAGCCAGTGATTTATTTCGCGCGCGAGCGGTGAAGCAGCGGGAAAACCTTGCCCCATTTCCCTTCACGCATTTGACCGCTCGCATTCGACACTCGCGCGAAACCTACAATTGCTGACACAATGTTTGGAACACTATGTGCTGGATGGTGTGCAAATGGTGGTTCTCTCCCTCCCCACCTTTCAATGTTGTTGGAAAAATTAAATAAATACGCCCGTTTATTGTGTCACCCAACATTGGATTAGGGGACAGGGGAAGGGTGTTCCAACGACTTGTGACAATCATAGTAGCCAGCTTATAACCCAAATAAGAGGGCCTGCTCGCAGGCTAAAAACTGACGAGTGCAATAGGCCTTGTGCATGATGACATCACTAGCTCAAAATTCACCACCACGCCTCGTTTGTACGAAATTCCTTGCAAACGTTTGACAAGTTCATGTTGTCGACTTTGCTCCTTCGGAATACATTGATGAGATCGGTCGCAGGTTTGGGGGTGAAATGAGCTAGTCTTACGTGAACATGCACAATAGCTATTGGCTTGTTACGCGTAACACAGCTCCTTTCCACACCTGGTTGACAGTTGAGTTGAACATGTACAGCATGGGTTGAAGTTTTCAGCTTTGTCATCAAAAAACTAGTCGTAAACTCACTGATCTTTCTCTATATAGGAAAAACGTTCCGACTTAGGCGATCCGACCCATGATGGCGTGATGTCAGTTTCTAAAGAAACTGTGCTTCGGTGGGGAAATGAAACGTGTTGATACGGTGAATTGACCACCGTTAGAGATTCAAAAGACGTTTCGAGCGCTTGGCCTTCGTCAGAGCCCACTTCGCTCTTCATGCGATGTGTAATGCGGAGTAGGACTGGCATGAGCGCTGTTTCCACTCGCCAATGCAAAGTTGCTTCGCTGCATTCGACCGTTCGCATTCGACACTCGCACGAAACCTAACTTAAGTGAAACCAAAATAAGAGGGCCTGCTCACAGACCTCGCAGGATAAAAAGTCTCGAGCAGAACAACTGCAAACTTTGCACGCCTCAGTGACTGATAGGCATCTGTCAGCTTGCAGGCAGCTGAGTTCTACTCTGGCAGGAGCCCCTGACTCTGGATAGAGATTTTTTAATTTAACCAGTGCGTACATTGTGCACAGCGCTTTCTACCTTATCGGTCAACATTAAAATCCATCCAACGAAACCACCTTGGCCGAGAGGATAACTGGGGACAGCTGTTGTTCACTCCCGAAAACTGACAAGGTCACGGTTTTCGTGACTAGCTCGCAAGGCATAAGTCACGCAAGTCACGCAGGCTATATAAGAAAAGTGCAAGTCACGCAGGCTGAATAAGAAAGTGCACAACATAAATATTCTGAAGGTTATAAAATGCAAGAACGGACTCATAAAATCAAATGATAAGTACGCGCGCGAAGTGGATGATTTTTCACCAAAAGTTGTCTTTTCAGTTCCATTCCCAGATTTCACAGCGTCGTTCCAATGGTCGTTCCCAGGTCATGTACAGGTGAAGAACGCCTGGTAAGTTTTTGACGAAAATTAAAATTGCTGCACACTGAAAAATGAAACTCGAAAGTGGATCAGGTGTTTTGATAGCATGAATCAAGCAATGGGGACTTTACAAATGTCCGATATATTTCATGAGGTCCAATTTTCTGTTGATTTCGCCTCTTCATCGCTGTTGTCATTCAAAGAGAAGCAAGAAATTCGAAGAAACATAGTTGATAATGGCGGAATATTGTCATACATCTTGACTAAACAGGTAGAATTTGAAACGCCTCTTTAACCTATTAATACGATATATTTAGATAACTAAATGAGGCTCATAGTTTGATATGCAACGCCTAAAGTATTATTCCTTCTTTTATTTGAAAACATTTGAGTATCGAAACTGAGCTTACTTGCCGTGTATTCAATCAGAGCATATAGCTAGTACATTTCGTTTTCCGCATGCCATCCTGACGATGCAAACGTTAATTGTTGAGGCTTGCATTTTTCTTTCTGATTTGTAAAAGAAAGTATAACTTATAAATCCACTGCAACACGTTTATAGTATTGAAGTGTGTGGCGAATATTTAATTTTCTACATACTAACAGTTACGGCGGTACATGTACGCAGAAACTAATTAGTTATTCAAAATGATCAAGATTTTAAACTTTTCTTTCGGTAGACAAGCTATCTTGTGACTGGTAATTCAGAGAGGACGTTGTCTTCATATAAAGGAATAACTGCCGTTAAGTATGGAATTGCAGTGGTTTCGCTTGATTTTGTGAAGGAGTGCATTAAGTCTGGGAAGCTGCTTGATCCCCAGCCATACCTTCTGTCAGAAACACGTGAATCACAGAACTTTAGTTCAGGAAAGATAGCCGGTGGGTCATAAATTAACATGTTATGCTTTATGTGTACAGTGGAACCTCTACTTTGGGACACCTCTATTAAGGGGACACTTCTCCTGGTCCTGGCCGGCAAAACGCTCATATAATCTTTGTAATTATCACCTCTATTAAGGGGACACTTCTCCTGGTCCCGGCCGGCAAAACGCTCATATAATCTTTGTAATTATCACCTCTATTAAGGGGACACTTCTCCTGGTCCTGGCCGGCAAAACGCTCATATAATCTTTGTAATTATCACCTCTATTAAGGGGACACTTCTCCTGGTCCCGGCCGGCAAAACACTCATATAATCTTTGTAATTATCACCTCTATTAAGGGGACACTTCTCCTGGTCCTGGCCGGCAAAACACTCATATAATCTTTGTAATTATCACCTCTATTAAGGGGACACTTCTCCTGGTCCCGGCCGGCAAAACACTCATATAATCTTTGTAATTATCACCTCTTTAAAAGGGACAATTGTGACCTCTGTTAAAGGGACACCTCTATTAGGGGGATACTTCTCCTGGTCTGGATAGTATCCCCTTAATGGAGGTTCCACTGTATCGATGTATGTGGGAATTAATTGTGGTTAACTATTTCTCTTTATTATTTCAATGCTTATAACACATGCATAATCAATCAGAGAAGTCATGAGAATGAATTAAGGACATAATCACCCAAATACAAGATGAGTTCTCTTGCTCATATTTTAATAACTTCCGCTCCCCACTTAGTTGCTTTAAGAAATGTATAGGGGTCACAGGAAAGGAGAATTTGTATTTTGATATTGGGGATTACTTAGGTGTTATTATTAATTTTAATGTACCTCAAAATGGTCAGGAGACATAATTGCTATCCTCAGGGCAACTTTTAAAATAAAATCTTTTCATGTTGCAACAACATAATATCAGTCTTTTAACCTAATTCAGATTCGTTTTTTTTTTGTCTGAAACACAAATTTTTAACTTAGACTGAATATGCCTTGTCAAAACATGATTGCCATGACAGCCGAAAGCATCTTTATTCCATGAACAGAAACTTGTCACATTTGAGTTAAGTTGTAATATTATTGTTATTATAAAATTTATCATTTACACATGCATTCTGGGTTGCTTACTAAACACACTGCCCTTACTCTGTTGGTCACACTTAACAAACCTTTTTATTTTCCGTTGTCTTTATTATATTGCAGGTAAGAGCCAAGTTAGCAAAAGGCAGACAAAAATTGTGAAGAAGCTGCAGGTACCAGATGTCAACAAAATAGCGTAAGTATATCTACTTGTAAAAAAGGCACTGGGATCTTGGCGGGATTTAAAATTTAAAAAAAAACTTCAATTTGGAATGGTTATAAAGATTGAAGGGATGTAAATTAATTTGGTCCATGCCCATAAAACAAGATTCTGATACCTTTTAGTATTCCAACCATCTGACCCAGGTAGAAACAGTGTGGTACATTATTTCATACTGCTTAGTATGCTAAGTGTGATTTTAGTGCTTTTTATCTTATCAAATGCAACAAGGTAAAGATTTCTGACCGTTAATTTCTGAAATCATTTTAATTTAAATCAGTGAACTGCTGAATATTTAGTACCGCTATATTATTTTATTTTTCAGGGTTGTGCCTTACGAGTCAATTGGTGCTATTTCTTTTAATGAACACGGCTGTGAAATAGCTAAAGATGTTCTGTTTAAGGTACACTGTACATAATGGGATGTAGCTGCAATTTGTTGAATAATTTATATAATAATTATTATAATATAATATAAAATAAAATAAATTTATTTTTCAAAACTCTATTTTTGGATAGGTGGGGGAGGAGAAGTGATAAGAAGGTGTACTATTCAACTCACTCAGTTATTTTAAACCCGTGAATATGCGCATGCGTAATGAACGGGTTATCGGTAACGGAGACAGATATGCAAATGAGCACTCACTCGCTCACTCCCTCTTTCCATCGGCTGTAAACTTAGTGACGTAATGCTTTGTAACGAATGCGTTTCGTAACAAGAACGGCATGAATTCAGCGATAACAATAACTAATTTGTTGTAAACGAATATAAACAATTACAATAAGCTAAAAGATGTTTCGCATTTGCAGTCTTTAATGCAACATAAAATCGATCTAAAAGGATTTTCTAATCGAGACACACGTTTTGATGCATATCTACCTTGAAGTAATTAAATTTATCCAGTTCCAATTCAGTGATCATGGTGGCCAAATGGTGTAAAGCGCGGAATGACAGCTGAAAGGCCCCAGGTTCGAGTCTCGCTCGTGCTGTTTTTTTTCTTTCTTTGTTTCTTCTTCCGACTGAACATTATGAAAGTGATGTACTGTATTTTTCTTTTTGCATTTGTCAAAAATCCTTACGTTTAATTTTAAAAAAATATTGATGTGTCAGTGTGAAAACATACAATGTATGTAAGCTTACCACAATATTGCGTTACGCGTTAGCATTTCTTATTGATGGGTTGGCTCTTAGGAGCCTTTGATTAAAAAAAATATTAAACCATGTCAGTGTGAAAACATAAGCTTACCGAAATATTGCGTTGCATGTTAGCATTTCTTATTCATGGGTTGGCTCTTTATGGAGCCTTTGATATAATGGGTAAAATGGCTTGTAAGAAGACTTCTCAGTGATTACAGTATATTTAAAAAAAATCTGTCATGATTTGTTTAATCAATTTCTGTTAGGGTTCAGATTCCTCTGGAAGTGTTGTCACATTTTATGCTTTGGAACTTCATGTTATTCCTCCTCAAGTACCTTGGACTGGCTCAAGATATCGTCTTTTTACACATCATGGGAGCCTTAAGAGATTGCGGGTAACTGAGTATTTATAGAATTAATTTTTTATCAACACAAAATAACAGAGCTTCAAGTATTATATTCTGTGTCAGACCCAGGCCAAATGGGAATGATAGTTTGAGAGAGTTCAAAAAGTAGAAATTAACAATGGTTTGTTACTGATATCTAAAATGACCATCTGATGGTGAGAGTTATTCCAGACATGATCACAAAGGATTGAATGTGTGTAAAGTATTTTGAGCAATATTAATTATGCACACAAAACAGGATTTAAATATCTGGTGGCTTGGGATCATACATGTATTTCAAAATAACAAAGAGCACCCACATCAAACGTAGTTTATGGCAAAATGATTTGCGCATCGGGCGGGAAAAATGTAATGGTGAATATTAAATTAATCTTAAAGTGCAAATTACATTTCATAGGAACAAGGTGATCAAGGAACCAAGGAATGCAGATATTTCAGTACTGTGGGGGAGGCCCTTGGGGTGTATACTGCTCTGTATGCTCAGCAAACTCAGCCACCATACAGTTTGACAAGGGCAGCATCAGTTCTGTCACACAAAATTGGTTCTAATAAAATGATGCAGGTTTGTAAATTATGTTTAGCATCTGTTTATTAATTAACCTCCTAAATCCAGTTCAAAAGTTGATTGGTGCTTATCCATGATATAAATCAGCATTATCAATAAAATTAATGGTTAAAATGACAGTGGAATCTTCTTTTTTTTGCCAGGTTTGAGAAGAAGAAGTAAACCCAACAATATTTTTACCCAGAAAATGCTTATTTTGCAATACACTTTTACAGGACATACATTGTGTAAATAAATTGACACCCAAATTTCAGTACAGTATTCATCCATTTGTTTGTTCATTCATTAGCTCCCTTGTTTGATGATTGATCCCCCCCCCCCCACCTTCCTTCCTTCCTTCCTTCCTTCCTTCCTTCCTTCCTTCCTTCCTTCCTTCCTTCCTTCCTTCCTTCCTTCCTTCCTTCCTTCCTTCCTTCCTTCCTTCCTTCCTTCCTTCCTTCCTTCCTTCCTTCCTTCCTTCCTTCCTTCCTTCCCTCCCTCCCTCCCTCCCTCCCTCCCTCCCTCCCTCCCTCCCTCCCTCCCTCCCTCCCTCCCTCCCTCCCTCCCTCCCTCCCTCCCTCCCTCCTTCCTTCCTTCCTTCCTTCTTTCCATCTTTCTATCCATTCTTCCATTCTGCCTTTGCTATGACATCGGCAAATGGTTAGACCTTCACGTGGCTTGAATGACCACATAGAAATGGCGGTCCCGTCTTCCACTGGGATGTAAAAGAACCACTGTGGATGTAACAAACCATGGCTGTGACCACCCTTAGTGTCACTTGTTCATGGGTAGGGTTGGTGTGATTTGAATATGTATATAGAATTTGCGCTATACAAATGCATAAATTTATTTATTCCATCCTTCCTTCCTTCTGTCCATCCTCTGATTCCTTCCATCCATCCTTCCTTCCTTACATGTACTTTCTTCCTTCCTTCTTGCTATCCTTCCTTCCATCCATCCTTCCATCCTTTCTTTCTTCTATCCATCCTTCCATCTTTTCTTTCTTCCTTTCTTCTATCCACCCTTCCTTCTATCCTTCCTTCCTTCTTCTATCCACCCTTCCTTCTATCCTTCCTTCCTTCTTCCATCCTTCCATCCTTCCTTCCTTTCTTCCTCTCTTTCTTAATTTATCTATTAAGAAACTAATTCCGTTCCATGTACCTTTATTCAGATGACAGTCAGTGAGTATTGTTCTGAGGAAGATTCTGAAATGTCCCCTGAAGTCGCAAACCTGATTGAGTTCATCTGGAATGAAGCAACTGGTAGTCTCTCTGATATTCTTGCTGTTCCTGTTGATGACATTAAACTTGAGGATGTAGAGAAAGCTGAGGCAATTCTGCTTTTACTAAGGAAGTCATTGGATTCTGCTGAAAATTCTATTGCAGTCAAGAAACTCTCCGATGAGTTCTTCTTGATTATTCCTCACAAAAAAATGGGATCTGGAATAACATCAAAACATCTTATTGCTCAGAAACAGGACTTGTGTCAGGTCAGTAACATTTAACTCTTAAAAATTATCAATAACTTAAATTAATACATTGTCAAGAAAGTTTCATCCACAATGTGGTCCGTGTCTGGAACAGTCTGCATTATAGTGTAGATGGAGCGATGCAAAATGACATTGAAATCCTGTGGAATAGAATGATGAGTTTGTCCTCCCAGCCTAATAGGCAGGTTACCATACTGTTACTTCCAGCCTGCGAATTGAAAAATGTTTTCTTGCTGCCACCTTAGATGTGCATGAAGAACACCTTTCTGTAAAAGAGCTTCATTTTGTTCTCCTGTTAATTCTTGGCAAGCATTGAAAATTCAACACACGCACTGCATGAGACAGCTACACATGCATACATGTTGTATTTAATGGTTTAATTACATATTCTTTCTAGTGGTTATTTTTTTGTAGAAGTGACACAGTTTCCGTGGTCCCTACAGTGTCCATTGATATTAATATTGTACATGTCAACAGCTTATCAAAGACATGGTGAGTATTGGTGAGTCTACAAACTGGTTAACAAGGAGAAGTGTGTACTCCAAGTACAGAGCACTAAAGTGTCACATTGAGTGTTTGAAGCAAGGCAGTGATGAGTTTAACAAGATCCAAGAACATGTCAATTCAAGTGAAACAAGGTACAATTTTTTTTAATGTGTTGTAGATATACAGCTTTTTCTCTTTAAAGCCATCATTTCATGCTGATTTTTTTAGGGTTGCACTGTTTCTCAATTTGTCCTAGAACTATGAAAATGTAATAGGAAGAGTTAGAGTTATTTACTCAAAAAAGCACCAAAGTTTTGCACTTTTACTCTGACCCTCTTCAAATAGTCGCCATATTTTTTCCAACAAGAGGCTTCAAGCAGCCTATACTTATGCGCATGCGCATATATTTGAAACATGATAAGATGTCCGACATGGAGAAGAGTTACTCCTTTCATTCAATCATCGTTCCTGCAAACCACGTTGTTTACTACTGAATGTTTTGTAAATGAAGGCTGTACCACAATGAAGCCAGTAATTCTTCTAAGTCTTATATATACCTAACGTGAACATCAGTAATGTAAGTAGGGTTGTAGGAGACGCTGTCGTGACATTTCAGTAACGCTGTTTTACCGGAAGTGAGAGTAGCCGGAAGTCATTAAACAGGAAGTGTAGATGGCAAAGCTATGAACCGGAAGTGCACAATTTAAAATATGCGTGCATAAATTTGCATGCAAAATCGTGACACAAAAAATAAAAATAATAATAAAAATAAAAATAAAAATAAAAATAAAAACGAAGGGCATTTTTTAACTCATTGCGCTTTGTGCATGAGTAATTAGTACTTGCAGTTGCAATATAGTGGAACTGCATTAATTTTCACCACTGGCAGGCCTTAAAAAATATGTCATATTAAGTTATTCAACCGTTAAAGGAAAGAGACGAAAATTGCGAACAACAACGAAGTGTGCTTACATTCTTTTTTTATGTCTTGATTATACAGTCCGCCCAAGATCAACGTACTCAATGTTTTCTCCGTCCTTCGCCCAGTGGAAGAAGGCACTTTCTCTCATGATGTTAAAAATAAAACACTTCTTTTTCACTCATCAAAGGTGAGAACAACTTGGACAACTTGTGAATCTTATTGAGAAAAAAGGCACAGTGATCATGATTTTAGCATGATATTTCTCTTAGTTATTTATTTCATGACCCAAGACTGCGCAGTCAAAAACATGAAAAATGCTGAAAACGTCAAACATCACTGTAACCGGCGTGATTGACTCCACGCAGAAAAGGGACGTCTGCATAATGCCGTCGTTAATCGTGTTCCGGTATCCTGCTGTTCTCTATCATGACCTTCATGGTTTTCAGGCTGCTTTGAAGATCCATTTTCCGCGTGAAGCAAAGGATCTAGGCGACGTCTGCGCGCATGCTAACAGCGCCATAACGAAGTACTGCTGAAGAGATTTGATTGAATGGTCACACTTTAGGATTAAATCCGGGCTCAATAGACCCAAAAGTGAGAGCCACCATGTACAGCATAAGAGACCTTTGCCCGACGCAATTACCCGATGCAAAATTTCACTGTGGTTTTAAAGGTTTTATTGTTCCATAAATTTTGTCCCAGGTTTGCTAGTTTTAGCTTTTGTTTTGAATTGTTTCCTCTGAATTTTATCAGAAGGTTGTTGTAAAAGGAAACTGATTAGTTTCTACGTTGTGTAAAAGTGAAGTCTGCCTTTTATTTTGTTCCAGGTAACAAACTTTGTTGGTATTCTTTCAAGGTTAGTATGTAGAACAAGTTATCATAAAGAGTGGGATTATACAAATAAGGGGATTTCGAACGCTCGTTGTAACAGACCTTTTTAATGTTATGGCCGCCATATTGATTTTGCTCTCTAAAAAATCAATATGGCTGCCGTTTCGGTAAAAAAGGTCTATTAAAACGAAACCTTTTATGCGCTGAAATGGACTCTCGGCGTACCTACAAAGGACTTGTCTTTTATGATCAACGTAACGTAAGGTTCCTTACACTTTCAACTCCGACTCTGCTCCCGATTACGTCGCTAGTGGGAACCAGCCCTTAAAAACTAACCCTTTATCGCTCGAAGCATCAGCTTCTGAGTCTCATAACTTAAAAAACTCAGTTGACACCACATTATAGTAATTTGGGGCAAACGCCACGGACTTTTTAATGCAGTGCATGATTCTATTATTGTGTTTAAGAATATGGTTTGAAGTTTGTGTGGCTTCTTTATAGGGGTCTTCTGTTACCCAAAGTTGTGGTGGATGATTTTGGTGGCAAACGATCAGATGCAGGAATGCTGGGAAGCGGAATCTACTTTGCCAGTTCTGCAAGGTTGGAATATGTTATTATTATTACTTGTTTTGTTTGAAAGAGAAAAATGCAAGTTGAACGCCCAAGTGATTCAGTGTACTTCTATATAAAAGAAAGCGTTTCTAAACTTTTACCTTTCGCGAAATCAAAATGGAGTTCGTCCTCTGGCTTCCAGTTTCTTTTATCAAGATATATGTGACAAAGAGGTTTTTTTCCGAACATGTCCAAGTTATTTCTCAGAACCATCAATAAGCTATAAAAAGAAAGCGAATGCTTACTGAAGACAAGAAAAGAAAACGAGTGTGGACAGTTTGAATTTGTTACTAGACGGAGCCAGGCGACAGACCAACATATATACTAAACTTTAATTAAATACTGCTCCGTGTTGTAGGCGGGGTTCCCAGTTGTTTTCGTCCTATAACGTCATAAAATTACTGTTTTCATTCATAACTCTGGCAGACGTCTTGAACCTGTGGATTTCTTGACATATAATAGCTTGATGTTGATTACATAAAGGATTTTCTTGAAAAGTTCGTCTTAAGGCGGGACGTAACCTAAACGCCATTTTTCCGCCACGTGATGTGACTTTAATGGAAATATCTCGTTTACGTTTCAAACAGTCCAAAAACTCTATGCTTATCCTATGAATCTATGTTATGGGGTGTTTTGGAAATATTTGGGTGATTTTTGAGTATGTTTGGGAGGAAATAGT
Organism: Dendrophyllia cribrosa; assembly: GCA_024195265.1. Classification (NCBI taxonomy): domain Eukaryota; kingdom Metazoa; phylum Cnidaria; class Anthozoa; order Scleractinia; family Dendrophylliidae; genus Dendrophyllia; species Dendrophyllia cribrosa. Next base: position 46,592,185 of record JAJLRJ010000004.1, read on the forward strand.
TTTTCTCAAAGGTTTTGAAAAATTAAAAGAAATAAGAAATATTGAAGACTTAATGAAGTTTTACAATTCTAAATTGTAGTTAATAATTAATAGACGGACATCAAGTTAGTCCATTAGCAACCTGGGATCCTCTTCTGTAGGTATCAACTGTCTGATGGTGTTCCAAAAATCATTTTCTTTCTTCTATCCCTTCTTTAAACTTCTTAAAATTTCATTCAAATTTAGGTGAGTTGAGTAAAGGTTAAATAGTTTACTGTAGTTTTTCTGTTCATGACCATTATTAAAACGGTTGTTGTAGCACAAGCGCAAAGTATTCTACAACCGGAAGCAATGGAACCAGGCTGATGTCAGTTAACGAGGTCGCCTTGGGTAATGTTAAGGTAGGCATCATTGATGGTATTTATTGGGTGTTTCTTGGTGTCGCGGAAGCCATTGTTGGTTAGCTTTTGTGTTGTGGTGTGGGTATTGTTCAGTGTCTTTTGAAACATCATCATCATCATCTTTATTTAAAACACGGAATCACTTTCACTTAAAAATGCACTGCCAGTGAGCCGTGGACTACTACATACAATAATAATAAAACGTTTAAAAACAACCTTATCCATTATAAGCACAAACTATCCAAATAAATATCTTTTGTTTTACGTCATTTGGTTATCACACTATCCGCAACACCAAGAAACTACCCATTTATTTGATTAATTTATTGATTTTTTTAATGTGCAATTTATGCTTTATCCCCTTGCTGTCCCCAACAAGTAGAAATCAGAGCTGCATAGCCTGACGCTTGTTTTCTGGGCCCAAGAACAGTGATTCAAACACTAATGTAAAATGTAATTTATTTACCCACATAGCAAATATGAGCTCAGGAGCTTGTTCAAACGTGAACGTGCGTTTTCAATTGGATTCATATTGGAATTTAAATGTTGGTTTTTGAGGAGAGGGGAAAACCAGAGTACCCGGGGAAAAACCTCTTGGAGCAAGGAGAAACCAACAACAAACTCAACCCACATATGACGCCGGGGCCGGGAATCGAACCAACAGTCGCTGAGAGATTTAAAATCTCTCGTTCATTTGAATCCTTCAACTCTTGCCGACAGTCCTCTTCGTTTGACCCGGTCTTTACATCTTCTCTTTTATCCAAGGAATTCCGGAAATTTGCCGTGGACCTGACGTCACCTCCATCTGGTTATAACAGCTGCCATGGGGTGCAGAACACAGAAGATGAGCCCTCAGACTTTAAGGTCAGCTGTTAACCTTATCCTATCGATTGCTTGGCAGTCCAATGAAAACAAAAGCGCATTGCGCGCGCGCGTGTGTGGTGGTGGTGGTGGGGGGTAGTGTGCGGGCGGTTGGGGAGAGGGGGTCGTAGGAGACGGGGTAAGAATTCCCTTGGAAGCGCAGAATTAGCAGTTAACGCTGGGTATCAGAGGTTCTCTCGCGGCGGATTCGCGGCGCGCTTTCTTGAGAAGTCGGCAGATCGCACTGTAAAATTGATGAAGGCTACAACTTTCTTAAAATCTGTACAAATTTCGTTTATTTAATTGACCCTTAATGTTTAGGTTCACCGTTTTTCTTTGTTTATTCATGGACGTAAAGTGTCCCATTTTGACTCGGAACATGCATATCAGGGCACCTTTTGTGTGAAATTTATTTAGTTCTCGGAGGTGAGAATCAGAGGTACAGTAATATAGTAACGTAATGTCGAATATAGAAAAGGACAGTGATACAAAATGAGCTGTAAAATATACGGCTCGTTCAACTGGTTTGCTGCAAATATCGTGATGTGGTGGTGAAAACTACTACCTTTTAAAAGCATCTTTTCTCTTTACAAGGATGACGAATTTGCCATTTACAACAGTAACCAACAGAAACTAAGGTAAGCACAAGTTAGCTGTAAAATGCGAGATTAAATTCTTCAGTACGGCTTTCTTTTTTCGTGCATTCTGTGGCGTTTGTAGCGATTTCCCTAGACAATTTCAAATCTTCTGTGTAATTTACTAGGGATTTCATGACGATTTGATTCATCGTTGCGATTATGAAATGTTATGCAGCAAAGTGTACAGCAAAGTGCGTGGCAACGTATGCGATGTTATCAAAAAATACCTCAAAGATCCCTTGGAATTTCCGGGCTCAAAGCATTAACGAAACGCTCTGGGTTCAACGAAAATGGCCGATAAATTTACACAGAATTGTAAAAATTGCTGCTTAATTGCATTGGAATATCAACTGTGTAAATGTCGATTTAGTTGATCTTATTACTCAACACGCGATAATTATCAAGGTACGCTTTGAAGTTGCTGGAATTGTTCATTTAATTTAACAGAGGAAGGCTGAAAGTCTGAAAACATCGACGCAACTGGCATTGAGATCTAACGAAAGAAGAATGCTCTCACCGTGTCGCAGCTTTTATTTTCAACAATGAACTACTTGAAATAATATACAGAGCTTTATGAGTAGGAGGGTCGGAGTGGACTTGAATCCAGGGTCTTCAAATCGAATGTTATTTTTTTGTGTGTTGGCAGACATTTTTTAGTTGCTCATTTTTCTCGTTTGTAGATATCTAGTGGAATTTGTTTTGCCTGGTGATAACGTCCTCCCCAGGGATGACATTTCTCTTGATAGCGGGTTCTCAGATGAGGAAATGGAAGTTGATACGGAAGGTACAATTTTATGAGATTGTCTGATAGCACTCTGCTCTCGTAACAAGATTTTCGAGAAGACTTGAATGATAAATGCTATGTTAAGTTGTTTATATAACGTGCTGAGGTGTCATAGCGTTTTACAATAATTTCAGAATGGGAAGATATGACAGCTCGGAAATGAACCCTTTCACTCCAAGAGTCAATTAAGGAAACATGTGGTGTAATAATAATAATAGTTCTAACTTTTTAGTCTGTCAACGAAATCCTATGGTGTGACCATTCAAATGAAACCTCTTCAGCAGTACTTTTGCATGGTACCATTTGTTCTAACTTTTGAGTCTGTTGATAAAATCCTATGGTGTGACCATTCAAATGAAACCTCTTCGGCAGTACGTTTGCATGGTACCATTCGTTTTTCATTATTGTACCAAATGAAATTTGGGATTTTTCTTGAATTTTTTTTTTTTTGCACTCTTGGAAGTTAAAGGATTAAGGCACGCCAAGCGGTCGCTGATTATGCTTTCGTTATTAACTGAAACCGTAGAGTTGGAAGTAAGCAGTCTTGCCTCGCTTTCATTGTATAAGTCACGTGATAACCGGTCTTTTTTCAGACTCCAGTGTAGACCTGTCAGATGTCATGTCAGTTGTGGATCCATTGACGAAAGTCGAGGCAGGACTTAAGGGGACAGGGGACAAGCCTATCCCGCTTCAGTCAGTTCATATCAGAGCCAAGTTGTTGGATCTTGCTGCTCAGGTTGGTTTAAGATCCAAATACTAATTATCCTGTCAAAAGTACGGGCTTTCTAATACTGACGTTCAGGTCCTATGGTTGGACCGACCGAAATGAAAAAACCCGAGGATCGCAAAACATTTCAACGATTTTGATCCAGTGCGCGTCAAAGGCTTGAATGAGCAAAGACGCGTCCGCAGGAAAAGAGTTGCATGCTACTCCTGGCAGCCACCAAAGTGATCAATGCCTAAAGGTGCTCAGCTACTTGCGTACACATTCTGGGCTGGAGACCTGCTGCTGGCAGGAGTATTGGCGGCGGTATCTACGGTAGGTCTGGAGGCGCGATAGTGCTATGGGTAGCGCGTTAGAAACTTTGCTCCACGTTGTCTCCGTAGACAAGAAACTTTGCTCCACATTGTCTCTCTCTACCCAGATGTTTAAAGTGGGTACCGGCGACAAAATACTGGGGGTAACCTTGCAATGGATTAGCATCCCATCCAGGGGGGAGTAGCAATACTCCTAGTTGCTTCATGCTACAGAAATCGGGTTAAGCTCCGGCCGAGTGTGGGTCACCGGTGGCTCGTGTGCGACTTTTTTTCTACGGCAGGTGCAAGGCAGGGCGGACAGATGCACATATATTCACCCTGGTGCGAGGCAGGGCGGACAGATGCTCATATATTCACCCTGGTGCGAGGCAGGGCGGACAGATGCTCATATATTTATCCCGGCTGGTGCGTGGCAGGGTGGACAGATGCACATATATTCACCCTGGTGCGTGGCAGGGCGGACAGATGCACATATATCCACCCTGGTGCGAGGCAGGGCGGACAGATGCACATCTATTCACCCTGGTGCGAGGTAGGGCGGACAGATGCACATCTATTCACCTTGGTGCGAGGCAGGGCGGACAGATGCACATCTATTCACCCTGGTGCGAGTCAGAGCGGACAGATGCACATATATCCACCCTGGTGCGAGTCAGAGCGGACAGATGCACATCTATTCACCCTGGTGCGAGTCAGAGCGGACAGATGCACATATATCCACCCTGGTGCGAGTCAGAGCGGACAGATGCACATCTATTCACCCTGGTGCGAGTCAGAGCGGACAGATGCAGATCTATTCACCCTGGTGCGAGTCAGAGCGGACAGATGCACATCTATTCACCCTGGTGCGAGTCAGAGCGGACAGATGCACATCTATTCACCCTGGTGCGAGTCAGAGCGGACAGATGCACATCTATTCACCCTGGTGCGAGGTAGGGCGGACAGATGCACATCTATTCACCCTGGTGCGAGGCAGGGCGGACAGATGCACATATATCCACCCTGGTGCGAGTCAGAGCGGACAGATGCACATCTATTCACCCTGGTGCGAGGCAGGGCGGACAGATGCACATCTATTCACCCTGGTGCGAGGCTTTGGGGATCCATCAGTGTCGGTAGCTCGACCAAAGATGAATGCTAAAGATGTTTAATACAATTTTTTCTTTCGCGTTTTTCTGCAGGTGATTGTTTTCCAAGCGTACAAGAACACCAGCCCTTCACCAATAGAAGCTAAATATGTCTTCCCCTTGGATGATATGGCGGCAGGTCTGTTTCCAGTTTTACTAGCTACATGAGCTCGAAATCGCAGTGATACCATTTCACGCGAATTTATATCGAGAAGGAAAACGGCTAAAACTTTATCCTCCATACTCTTGTAAAACTGACGTCAGTTTCCATGCGTCTTCCCTCCTTAGCCTGTGACTGAATCCACAAGGTCCATTCAATGATTTTTCTGTCCAAACCTTAGAGCTCATCAGACACTTTCTGTAGAATGAAGCAACAAGCCACAACTCCCCTTCTCGATGGGATGGTGGTTCCTCAAGTGAATTGTATGGCACATTTTTTAACAACCCATTGAGTTATGAGGGTTGGTGGGAATTTTAGGATGAAACGTTTCAGCGAAGAGCTAATCACAGTGCTTTTCGTTGTAGTGTGTGGGTTCGAAGCTTTTATCAATGGCAAACACATTGTGGGTGAAGTTAAAGAAAAGGAGCAAGCCCACAAGGAGTATCGGGAAGCCATCAGTCAGGGGCATGGGGCCTACCTCATGGACGAAGAGACGCCGGTATGTCACTTGCACCCTTCGTATTCCGTATTTTGTTTGCTCTTTTTGTTTGCGTTCAGCTGCACAAGCGATTTTTCTCGTGCATAGGTGGTAGTCAGCAGATCGATTTTTATAGCCCTAGCCACTAGTCAGCGGAATTACTAAGAATAGTTTACAGTCCAGTGATGGAGGGAGTGAACATTTGCATATTTGCCACTGTCTGTGATAACCCATTCATCACGCTTCGCGTATTCACCGGTTAAAAAGGGTTACGCTTGCGTTTGATTATTTCCTTCCAATAAGTTCTCCTTGTACTAATATTTTGCATTCGTGTTGTTTGATTAGGATGTGTTCACGGTTAGCGTGGGAAACCTTCCTCCCGGAGCACAAGTGTTGATCAAGATAACTTACGTCACTGAACTCCTAGTGGAACGGGAGCACATTTGCTTCACACTTCCTGGCTCTATGGCGCCATGGAAACGGAACAAGGCCTTAGAGGAGGTTACCCAGGTAACAAGGCAGTGGTTGAACAAAACTATACATATAGTTTGATGACCAAACCTTTCTCCACCCATTATTGTTAGGAGCATAAACCACCCCTCCCCCTCCCCCCCACCCATTACTGTCACCCCCCCCCCCCCCCCCATTATTGTCATGAGCATCTTCCACCTTTTCCCCCACCCATTATTGTCATGAGCATCTCCTTGAATAACATCATTCTACTAACGAAGAAAAATGCATTTTTTAACGTTTATAAGGCATGTTTCGGATGTGTCCACATCAGTTATATTTAGATAGCTCAACTGAAGATGGATGTAGACGCATCCGAAACAAGTGTTTCAAACTAAAACATGTCATTTTATTTCTCAGAACGTCCTTTTAAATCGACGTATGCAGTCGAACGTCGACAACACGGATACAGAGATACAGATACAATATATCAATTGCCCATTATCGAGATATCCGTAAAGACAGATTCGACTGTGTTTTCCATTCTTCATTTCCTCTTTTTTTTAATTCAGACTGACGTGGATACTGTGCGAATTGATGAGAAAGGACCCAGGTGAGTTCTGGGATGGCGGTAATTGTGACTCGCTCCCAGGCTCCGCTTTAGGATTGAACGAGTTAAATGTTGACCTGAGCCAGATGACCGTCCTTTTTGTACGTTGCGTAGTAGCCACAGAAAAGGACTGTGAGAAGCGAAAAGAAATTTTCCTGTTATCTCAGCGGATTTACGACATTGATCAAGCCATGCAATATGTTTTTCACGCTTTTTATTAAAAATTACATTAATTGATTGCCGTCATCACTTTGAGAATCATTTCTTTTTTTCGTTACATTTTCGCGGTTGGCATATGATTTTGTTTATCTATTCATTATTTTTACTTGATATATGTTGTCTTTTAAGATGGAAAACCGATTTTCAACACTGTAGAATAAAAAGGCCGCATATTAAAATCAAACAGTAAGCAAGGCTGATACTACGTAGAACATTTAACGCGACAACGGCACGATAGAGCCCAAACTGAAAGCCAAAATGCAACCGTGGACAGCTGTTTCGACCTGGTTGGATCTCTCCAGATCCAACGTACACCAGCAGCATTTTCGTTCGCGGTCCTTTGCTTCTTATTTATTCGCATATTAAAACCTTTATTTATTATATTGTTATGTTTTAGTGAACTGAAGGATCTTTCTGTACAAGTTTCTGTAGAGATGCCCTTTGACATCCGCACAATCGACTCTCCATCGCATCCGATTAGAATCAAGGTAACTTCAGTGTGAATAACTTGGGATCGTACCACTGAAGGGGAGTGGGGGGATCTGATTCCATTTTCTATGCTCTAAATACTTCCGGTACCTGCGGCCCCTCTTTTCTCTCAGGTGTAGTCGAACCGGAAGTTAGTGCGGGTGCTCTTTACATTGTGGCATTCTTTATTCATTACTTCATTTCACTGGAATAAAAACCAAGTTTTCTTATTTCCTAGCAAGATTTTATACGACTATTATTATTCATTAGCACTCTCGTTGCTATTAGTGTTATTTTGTTACGCGGTTCCCGTACCCACCTTGATATCCCGGGGGGGAGGGGCGGGGTGTACTTGGCAGGTAAGGTGGGGGTACGTAGCCAAGATCTCGGAACCGAAAGCGAAACCCTTAATAACTTTTCGTACCTCGTTGTAAAACTTACTGTTATAATCTATCGGGGTACATAGCCTGGAACTCGAGACCCTAACCTAAATGACTCCTTTAATCTATCGTGGCCGCACTGTTGTTAAATGTTATTTCCTCTCACTTTCTTTATCCAGCGGACTGCCACCAAAGCAGTAGTTTTACTGGAGCCTGGCGAGTCTCTCGGGGATGGCTTCCAACTTCTGATTGGTCTAGCAGAGATTCACGTACCCCGGATGTGGGTTGAACGGCACGTTAGCAAACCAGACAGTCAGGTCAGTGACTTTTCTCGCGCGTTTTAGGTTGGAATCAATGTACAAAGCAAGGCTGATACTAAGTAGAATATTTAACGCGACAACGACATGATAGAGCCCAAACTGAAAGCCAAAATGCAACCGTGGACAGCTGTTTTGACCTCCAGATCCTACGTACGCCAGCGGCATTTTCGTTCTCGATCCTTTGCTTCTTATTTACTTGTTTTAGGCTGGAGCTGTGGGCTGAAGTCCGTTTAAGGGAGCTATGTCATGGGGAGTTTAGCGTTTTGGGGTCAAAACTGCCTTTGTCCATACACGAAATGCTTTTTTACCACAATTGCCGGTAATCTCGCAATCTGATTGGTCGATGCGGGTGGTAAATCACGCAATTTCTAAATATTGTGGTAAAAAAAAAAACAGATTTCCACCGGTTTTCCGTGGTGTGGACTCTTATTTACCACGATTTACGTCATCACATTTGACGTCAAAATTTGTTGCTGACTTACTCAACATTTTGACCATGTGATGACGTAAATCGTGGTAAATAAGAGTTCACACCACGGAAAACCGGTGGAAATTTGCTAAATAGAACACTTAGAGGAAGATATCAAGTGAATTTTCGAACGAGAACATCAACCATAATCCGAGTTTTAGCGAGTTTTCCAGAACAAAAGACGATCAATTTTTTCAAGTTGCAAGCCATTTCTCTCCTGGCCATCTGCAACCCAAGACAATAATTTTTACCCTCAGAGCATGCGCACTAGTAAGGTAATGTTAAACAAAAGCAAACCATTATTTTTGGGTTCCCGCTGATGTAAATATAAGTGTTTGGCTTCTCAAAATATCATTAAAGATGGCGACATAGCCCCTTTAGGGGAGTGCAGGTATAATTCATCAAGCGCAGAAGAGAAAAAGGCCAGGGTACAAAATCGATGGCGACAATTTACCAGTGAATACCGCAGACACTAATAAGCAATAAAATTTCAAGAACATTTTATTGTCAGTCCTGGAGTCTTTGACGAAGTTAGCCTGTTAAAGTCTGTCCCCACCTTCTCACGACAGACTAAAGTTGGTTAACTTGTGTTGGTAAATTAAAGTTGGCGTGTTTGAAGGTGACATCAACAGTTCGCATGCAAACTTGTTGGCAAACTGTTGGCGATAAATAGAACATGTTTTTATTCTTGTCAACTTTTTTGTGTTGGCAAACGCGTTTGCCTTGTGAACCTTTGTACAACTTCGTTTCATATAGTCCTCTCTGTTCCTCCCTCGAGAAGAGACAACAGTGGGAACAAGGTTGAGGTGTGTGGAAGTTTGTCGTGTGAAGATACGAGATTGCCAACTTTTTGCAGTTTGTCAACATGAGTTTGTCAACATGAGTTTTCAACATGAGTTTGCCAACATGAGTTTGTCAAGTTTAGTATGTCGTGTAAAGGCACCTTTATGGAGTCTTCTTGACAAGCAACTTCCATGAAATTCTTAGGGTAACGGAGATTTAAGGACTTGCACTAAAAAAACAACAAGCGATGAAAAATGTTGATACCCAAGAGAGACATCTCTTCAGATGTCTTTCTGGGGTATAGTATTTCCACGTTGCACGTGTAGGTTGTGTTATGATTTCTCGCACTTGTTTTTCAGGCTTGCATGCTGACTTTTTATCCCGAGTTTGAAGCGGATAGTCCTCAGGAAGTTGAAGTCTTATTCTTGTTTGATCTTTCTTGTTCGATGAAGGTGGGTTTTATTCCGTGCTTTACTGTAATGTTGACGTGGGAATGCCTTTCTTTTTTCTGCAAGATAATGGAAAATTTTATAGGCAGTTAATTTGCCCTTGAATTTACTTTTAAGATGCAGTTATTTCATCAGACAATAGCTGCACCAATATTGTTACGATGATTCATCACGAAGGAAAAGGTGGTTAAGATAAATCCATTGGTCTTATCGAGCCATGTTTTAAAATTTTAATAACAAAGTTGTATTAGTCCATCGCACCTGTTACGTCAGGCTAAAAATACAACACTTATCGGAATCTGTCTACGAAGTAGCCCGATCATACTACGCACGTTGGCCTTTTGGGAATGTCGAAGATATGCCGAAGATTAACAGAAGCTTACAGGAACTAACTCGTGTTTATTTGATACCACTCGTAGAAAAGGGAAAAAAACTAATAGACCGAGTATAAAATACATGTACAGAGTTCTAAACTTAGCTGGGAGGGAACTCGTGATCCAGCATGTGAAATGCGACAACTGCGGGGTGATGGCAGTAGGCTGCTTAACACACTGAGTCATTGCTGAATATAAGGACGATAAGGTGAAGTAATACAGGCATCAAAATCGTGTCACTTGTCCCGTTGCAGGGTGCAGCCCAGCTGTTGCGCTTATTACCATCTACGCGCGCAACAAATTTTCATGTTGCAGAAATTAGACGTCGCTTCTAGCTTTTGCAACATGAAAGTTTGTTGCGGGCGCAGGTGGTAATACGCACAACAAACAGTCTCAATTTGCATCTTGCATCGCAACATTGTTGCTCGAGACTGTACACGAAAATGTTACCGGTATTACTTTGCCTTTTATAAGAAGGGCTGGTGATGTATTACAGCCGTGTGAGCAACTGTGATTGACTGATAATGTTGTTGATGACTGTGATCGGTTGAAATCACTTTAAAAATGAGCGGCAACGTTAGTTCCACTCTGTTGCAGTTGGAGAGTTGCCACCGAAGATTCAGTGCAATCTGTAAAGATTGTTTACTTATTAACATTTATTTTTCTTTCGGTGTTTCTCTTTAGGGCTCACCCCTTGAAGATGCCAAGAAGATTTTGTTGATGTGTCTCAGTCATATGAAGAAGGACTGGACGTTTAACATACTCGTGTTTGGAAGCAGTAAGTATTTATTTTAAAGGGAAGCCGCGGCGCGCGCGCGTGTGTATGTGGGAGAGGGGGGAGGGAGGGGGGATGTGGGTGGCTTATAAACGGCATGCAAAACGTTTAAAGGAGAGGAGGGCTTATATCCGGGGGCGTATAACCGGTATTTTACTGATTTTGCCTCCACTACTCAACCGGACACACAAGAATGATGATATCTGGGCGCGTGGGACAGCCAAGCCACCGTGCCATTTATTTAGCTTCAACATATGTACAGATATCAACTGTGATTGAAGGAAGAACAAATGCACCAAAGCCACGTGATGATATTAAAAGAAAACTAAACGTAACCGTTACACGGCGAAGGCTGAGCGTAGAATGTCTCACCTCCCTAACGGCTACAAATTACGAACTCTAATCCCATAACTCGCTGCGCACCTGCTACCCTTCTCCAGACCTCTGATACGTGTCGGCAAAATAGTAATTTTAATATGCTAATTTAGGATCAACACAAATTACATTTTTTGTGAGAGAGAGTAGGGTGGCTGAACACAGACTAACGCATGTACGCTCAGAAAGGCTCTGTAAAACCTTTTCAAAAAGTCTTCAAAGTAAGCAGTTGTAAATTAATATCCAAACATCCAGTCCATACTGTAATGAAAAGTCCAGTCCATGGTCCATTCTTCCTTTTCAGTTAGCTCATCATGCGTATAACCTTTGTATTGTTACGCAATTGTATAGCTGTCAATATCACAACATAACCGGCATAACGCAACGATTAACATATTAATTTTTTTCGCTTCAAGGCATATTTCACGTTTTTTTCTATTTATTTACATTATACTGTTTGTTATTAATTTTTTTGAAAACATATTTTTGTCTTTTTATCTTTCGCCATTTTAAAAACTACTCGAAAACAAAGTGTACAAAATTAATTCGGTCTTTTTTTTGGTGAAACGATTTGGTGTTCATTTGAGCGTTACGGACCTAAAAGTTGCGTAATGAGATGATTTACATCGATGGATTTACATATAAACTTACCGGCTGCCTGGCACGCGAGATAAACTTGACCACATAAACGCTTTGAAACAACAACGAAACAGCTCGTCGCTGGAGACACCAAGTATGAAACTTACAAGAAATAGAGAGCGAGCGCAAATCGAACGAAACAGGGCCGGTCCGCTCACAAGACAAAGATTACGTTCTCTAGACACGAATCGGAACGAAAATGGCGCCGTTAAAGAAAGTTTGGTACGAACATTGCCTCAAAACTTCTCCAAGTTGTTACGTGACGATGAAATACCGCAAGCTTTCCGTGAGAAGTATATTGTAACGGGATATCGACCTCGGAACTTGACCGCTTTGGAGTGTGCTAGAAGCCTGTTTCATGCCAACAATGAGACCGTGAATTTCTGGAGCCATTTTCTGTCCGGTGTGTTATTGATTGCTCGTTATGGTTCAGTGGTATGGAACCACAGTCCACTGTCAGATCATTTTTATTTCCCTCTCACATCGTTCACCCTAGGATGTCTCACGCTGTACACGATGAGCTGCTTGGCGCACATGTTTAGTTCTATGACCGAGCGAGAATTTCACATTGGCTTCTACCTGGATTATGCCGCCATTAGTGTGTACACGTTCACTGCAGGCCAAGCCTTCTACTTCTACTGCCATCCCCTCGCATCAGGGCTTCTTCTGTACGACTGGCGTGAACTGTTTTTGTTCCTGTCCGCTGTGATTTCGTTTGGTGCCACTTACTCTTGCTGCATGTCCCGTCATCGCTGGTTGAACGTGCGTTTCATAATCCGTACCGGCTCCTATATTGTATCCTGGGTTCATAACTGCTCGCCGTATTTCATGCGCCAGTTGTTCTGCTCTACCGATCCGATCTGTAATCCCGGCTCTGTTCATCTCTTCATTGGCTGTTTCTTGTCGTTCGCAACCGCCGCGTTAGCGAATATGAGCCGAATACCTGAGCGACTCTTTCCGGGCGCGTTTGATTTTATCGGGCAGAGCCATCACTTTCTTCATGTAATGACAACGCTAGGCGACCATTTTGCGTATTCGGTTTTTCTCTCGGATCTAGAAGCGAGGAAAGAGGCTTTGACTGTTGAACACATTCCATCTTTCACAGAAACAATAGGACTGACACTGTTAGTTTTGGCTGGAAATCTGGCCATCGTGCTTTGGTTTGCTAAATATCTTCGCTTGATATCAGACAATGATCGTTCAAAAGATTCATGTCACGCTAACTGACTGGCGTTACTAGAAACAGAGGGTTGCGTGACGCAAACTGAAATAAAAGCTGCTACGGAGCTGCTAATGTAAGCTTTTTGTAAGGAGAACTTACAAATCAATGATATTTTTGAAAAAAAATTAATTGTGTGGGCAGTATTATGATTATTTATCAGGATATCGTAAAATTCGATTGTAATAATTTGTCGATAATGTATTTGGGGAAAAGGGTAAATTTTAGTTTATTAGATAGCATGGATTGTAAAAGTCGTCATTGTGTTTTGACATTCGACCTTTTGTGAAATGACAAGAAATTTATTTAACTCCAAAATTTTTGTGATAAATATAAAAATGAAAAAAATTCGTCACTTGTGTTCCATTTGCTTTTGCCGGAGAGGTGCATGATTTGTAGTTTAATTTCACTTCCCAAGCTCTTCGGGAACGAAGGGCGATGCGGTGTTTAACAAAAAGACGATATTTGCGCTAACGTGTTTCGTCTGGTTTAGAAAAAAAACCTGCTCAGGAAACAACATGTTTCGATCATGATTCGCGCAATGCGCCGCCTGATGTGAACTCTTTTCATGGAGAACATGTTTCATTTGTGATAAGACTAAACATGTTTCGCCCTAGTGTGAACACAGCATATACTAGTCTGGTCTAATTATTCCGCTTCCACCGCCGATTTAACAGCCGCGCGCCCAAATCCCAAACCCAAGCCCAAACCGCCGATTTCCCCACCCCCACCCCCCAAATCCCAAACCCCGAGCCCGAGACTTTTGATCGCTGGTTAGCATTTTTTTAATTTAACCATTTTTTCAATAGCTTTTCAGTTATTCTAAGAAATTGAAATTTAGCAAGTTCGGTACTCTAACATCTGTAAAATATCAAAACTGAAGGACACTGAAACCCGGTTGGAACGTTTTAATATTATACGGTTTGTTTTGTTTTAAACTGTAAAGCCTGTGCTGGTCAAAGAAACAAAAATATTGAAATGAAAACACCGTGTTCAAACGAATAGAAGAATTTATCACTTAAATATCAATGTCAACACTAGACTTGCCACAAGTCGACTGCGAAGCCCCCGAGAGCGCGACGAAGTCGCGAAAAGCGAGCGACGAAGTCGCGAGAAGCGTTCGACAAAGTCGCGAGAAAAAACGAAAAAACGAAAAACGGACTTTGAAGAAGTCTATGTAAACACCTCAGAAACAAAGGCGAAAGGATCTTTTGCAATATATATTCTTTTTGTTTTTTAACCTGCAGTGCGGGCGTATTTAATGTTGTCACTAATTTCAAAAATTTGAATTGTTAGTGGGTTGACGTGTGTAAGAGCTTTCGACGAAAGAATAATTACGTGAGGGTGTTTTGATGTCATCAGCGTCTGTTTTATTTTCCAGCCGATGCGAATTTCTCCTTGAACACATGTGGCTGTCGCCCTAGATCAACAAAAGACACCTTTTATTTATTTATGAGACGCGTCTCGGCTGGAAAAGCTGTAAAAACTGTGCCTTTAATTAATATTCATCCGGTAATTTCGCCGCATCATTTTCATCGCGAATCTTGGAAGATCGACATTAACTGCCAGAGTAATTGAAGAATCAACCAAGAGCATAACAAATTCTCGTTTTAAAAGCAATATTCTAGTGATTTTAATTTATTAAGTCGATACAAAGAGCCTCGTGAAGGAAGACTGTTATTTGCTGAGAGTTCGATCAAGGGCAAAGTTCGTCGAGACACACCGCTGAATCTGGATTTTAGTTTTCTGCCGGCAGATTTTATTTCCGAGGCAAAGAAGACATCGATAATGCAGTCAGGCGTTCACAAAAAAATTCGCAATCCATCAGATAAAACTGGAGAAGGAACTGCTGTGTCTCAAAGTCATGATAAAATTCAAGATAATGACTACAGCGAGAATTCGCGTGATGAACTCGCCGGAGAAATTGAAGATGGAAAGCAATTGGGAATGTCCGAGGCGGCGGTGTACGGTTTAAAAAATTGCCAAATCCCTGAAGCGTTCAAAACACCTTTCATCGTGTCTGGATATCGAAGACCTGGTTTATCATTCTGGGGATGCATCAAGAGTTTACTCTATTTATCTAACGAAACCTTCAACGTTTGGAGCCACCTGGTAGCTTTAGTACTCTTCATTTCAGTCAACATGACGTCCTTACCCACTGATGACCCTTTCTTTCTGCCGCTGATCTCTTTCGCCGTGGGAATATCCGTTGTGTATTTCACCAGCTCCTTAGCACATCTGTTCAACTGTATGTCAGCTGATTCTCACAGGATATGTTTTTTCTTCGACTACGCGGCCATAGGATTTTATACGTTCACTGCGGGACAAGCGCTGTTTTTCTACTCGCGAACCGCGGGCGCGTCCGTCTGGTCCATTCACGATTCATTGGCTATTTTCCAGACTGTTTCGTCTGTCTTCTCGTTTCTTTTAACTATTTTCTGCTGCGCTTCCAGCCAACCGCAGTTGAAAAACAAAGCTCTGCTCAAAGTCGCCATCCTTGTATTAAACTGGCTCGTGATCACCTCACCGTACACGGTGCGACTGTTGCTATGCCAAGACGACCCCGCCTACAACTCAACGTCTATGGTCTATTTCAAGCGCCACGTGATTTTCTGCGGTTTAGGCGCCGCGTTGTACGCTGCGCGGCTTCCCGAACGATTAATGATCGGCGTTTTCGACAACTTTGGCCAAAGTCACAATCTACAACACATCCTGGTTGCCATGGGGATTCAGCAGGCCTTCAACACCGCGCGGGCGGATCTACACGGAAGACGAACCGTGCTGGCCGCGCGCTTTGCGTTGCAGCCAACTGTTATGAATACGGTCGGTGTCGCCATGATTGTTTTTATTGGACATATCGCCATCGTAATGTGGTTTGCGAGAATACTCTTGGCGAAGCGCAAACTAAAAGATTGAATGGGGTTAGTTTCTAGAGAAACTGTGGTGCTGCGTCGGTGGGGGTGAAACACAAGAATTTGGTTTATCGACTGAGTCGATAAGGTAAATTAGCCACCGTAAAAAGATTCGAGAAAGCTGACGTTTCGAGCGCTAGCCCTTCGTCGGAGCGCGTTTTACGAACTGAAGCGCAACAATGTGACAACTTTGATTTAACTCGCATTTTTTCGTGCAGGTCGCCCATCCAATCAGAATGTGAGGATAGTTTTAAAGAAGCCAAGTCAAGTTCACTTGTGGCTTAAGTTGGTTTCCTGGGAGCAATCCTGGAATTACTATTCAATAGTCGATATCCACGAATTTATGTGAATTAATTTTAAACACTTCGCGCTGTAAAAGGACAATAAAGGCCTTTTTATACAGAGTACAGCAGTTCAGTTTTGTCCGAAGTGTTGTCAACCGCGCTACAAAGTCAAATTTTTACGCGTACCACGTGTCACCTGGGCCGAGTTACACGAAAACAAAATAACTGATTGGTTAACAAGAAATGGTTTGTGCGACCATCGCATAAAAATTCGCCCTTCAGGCAATCTCTGCGACTTTTCGCACGAACCAATTTTTCAGCCGCGTTCGTGGTCGCCTTTGTTATAAACTGATTCATACAAATTACTTATACGCAATCCAATGCGAACGGTCGCGTTCGCGTTCGTGGTCCTGCTCTGTATATAAACAGGCCTTAAAACCGTCCCTGTAATCTCAGAACACCCGAAAGTGTTTCTCGACAATTTCGCGTCTAAAAGAAAAACAACAAAAAGCTTTCAATTTGTTTGATAAAATAAGTGCTTAAAATAATTTTCTGTTTCCCAAGTTTTATGGTAAACCTGACAGATTTTTACCCAATAAGAGCTCTTATACAAAATGCCGCTTATTTTATTAAAGATGTTGGTGCCGGCAATAAAAAAAAAAATCCAACAATCATAATTCTATAAAAGAGAGAGCGTCTTACAAAGCCATGACGATAAAAAAGCTGAAGTGTATTTGTTTTTTTGGAGAGTTGTAAAAGCTGATTTGTTCTTGCAAAAAGGGTGAGTTTTCGAAGAATAAAATTTCCTGGTCTACTTTGATGATTGTGCATTGTAAGTCTTGTTTTGTTTCCCATTTGTCTTTGAAAATACTAAAAGACGTACTGAAGAAGGAACGATGCTTCGTGTTTTCCCTCTTTGTTCTACATTAGTATAAACACGTAAGAAGGAGAAAATAGAAGGGCAAAACATCATATCTTACATAAGAAATGCCATGAATTTAGTTTTGGACCTCTTGTCACCTCTTTATAGGCCTCAGGCAGTTTGTTTTCGGAGAGGCCGATGCCGATTTCCCTTTCGTAAACAAGCGATGCCATTTTTAACGGTCGATGCCTTCATAAACATTTATTAGTAACCAAGCCTTTTGTAATGGTCGATGCCATTTCTTTATAGTTTATGCCTGGATTGGGATGAAAGTAGGCTATCATTATTAGATAAAAAGCGATTATTAGACCTAGGCTAGATTCGCGATTAGGTTAGATCTAGGGATAGGGTTTAGGGTTATTGATGTATCATTAAGAAAAACACCTTTTATATTTAAACTTTTCTTGAGTTTATGACCTTGAAATGATCACGCGTGAACATAACCAAAACTACAAACGAACTGGAAAGTAGGAATTTGGTTTTGCGAACGGAAGCAAACGCGCGCGGCTTTTAGTTGGTTAAGCATTGAAAACACGAAAAGCTTTTCAATAATTCTGATAGGTCACTCAAACAATCCTTTCCATTTTGGGGACATTTTTAGCGTCAAAAACGAGCAAAAGGTTTGCTCCTTTCAACTACTGGTGGATGCAGCAAATCGCGAAGATCCAGGGAAACCGTTTTCCAAGGTTATACGAAATTCGCTCTTTATAAAAACTAACAGAACCATAATTAGGTGGCTAGGTAGCTTAAGTGCGCAAAGTCAAAAGCTCCAGTCACATCACACGAGTCAAAAGTTTTTGTCCGAATCGAATGTGAAAGATGTGAGTTACATTACAACATACAGTCAACAACCGCCATAATGGACACGTTCGTAATAGTCCGTTATATCAGGAGACGTTTTCAATGAATCTTATTTGCCGGGACATCAACTCCTAAACGCGATAACCAGTGGGGGATCTAGAGGAAGAGCCCAGGGGAGGGGGGGGCGCCCCCTCTTCTCCCTCTTCTCCCTCTTCCACTCCCATTATTTTTTCAAAAAGTAAGGCGGGTAGGGCCGAAAATTGTTTTCAGTCTCGAACATTTTCACGCCCCCCTCCCTAGTCACTTCCGCCCGCCCCCTTATTTATCCCCCCCCCCCCCCCCCCCCCCAATCGGCCATCTGATAACGGGGTGTCAGTTATGTTTTAGCGAGGAAAGAGTTGACTGTAGTGGGGAAGCGACCAGTGATTTTTTCACCTCCCGCCTGCACCACATGAATGCGTCTAGTGTGGCGATAAAGAGAAAGTTATTGAATGTAGAGCTTGTTTGCGTCGGAGTTAACTTGTGTACGGAGACTGCATGAACCGCCGGCTGTCGACAATGTATAAACCTCCTGTTTTTCCTTTTTCTTGTAGAACATTCTGAGCTGTTTCCGTGTAGCAAGCGCAATGATACAGAGGCTTACAAAGAAGCTCTTAAATTCGTCCAGGTAATTTATCTCTATTTTTTTAACGTGTGATGTTAATACATGTAAAACACAAGGTTGTCGTACGCAAATATAAGAAACTATTTCTTGGGGCCCAGTGACTCTTCGAAGTCCTGTGCTTATTTCGAGGTATACCTTCCTTCTGCATGTGATGCGTTCCCCGCCCCCGGGTACATAATTACAAAAATAATTGTAAAAGTTAACAAGGCAATATAAACCGAAAGTGGAGTTGACAAGTTGCTTTTGATCGCTTTAGAGGTCTTATTTGTTGCTTAGCAAGAGAAAATAAGCTATAATTTAGACGTATTTTCTTTTTCTTTTTCTTAACATTTTTTCAGTCTTTGTCCGCTACAAAAGGAAGCACAGAATTATGGCGTGTTCTTCAGAAACTCTACCTGCTGCCCGCAATGTCCGCCGCAGACCATCCCCGCAACCTGTTCCTCATCTCAGATGGTCACGTGACGGAAGAAGAAACCACTCTTGATTTGATCCGGAGGAACTATCAAAGTGACAGACTGTTTACGTTCGGGGTCGGGTAGGTACCATGTCTCGTGTTGGAACACACATTTACAAGACTCTTTGTCGTTATTCTTATTTGCTTGTTTCATTTGAATTTATTTTAACAGGTCTACAGCCAACCGCTATCTTCTGCGGACGATGTCCAAAGCTGGAGCTGGAGCTTCCGAGTTTTTTGACAGCAAGGTCAAATCTAAATGGGAGAGAAAGGTGCGAAAAATTACCTCCTCACTTGACACAGTTTTCACTTTAGTCTCGGAAAACGAAAACCACAGTAATTACTTTGCCCAATCGCAACAGACGCAGACAATCCAATGAACCAATCAGAACTCGAAGCCAATGCATGTAGCCGGCGCCAAGCGCGGGAAAACGCGTGCGAGCAAGTTCCTGTTGGGTTGGGTTTTGCTCCTGATTGCAGTAGAAAGTGATGCGAGATTTTTTAGCCAATTACAAGGCGTAGAAATGGCTAACCAAAACGAATTTACTTTCGACACTCATTGAAAACCGCTCTAAATCTGACTTGTGTACTGTGGGGCTGCTTGAAAATATTTATGAGGAGTTATATTTTAAACTTGGTTATGAAATAAGAAAGATGTAATGTTCAGTGTGTCCCCGACCGGAATTCAAACTCTTACTAATTGAGCTACTGAAAGACTCGTGGTAAGCTAGGTCATTTGCTAGGGTTATATGTGACTCGCGTCCTGTATACTGCTAGGGCCAGAAATGTGGAAAGCGTCTTGCGTGGTGAGATTGAAAGAAATGAGGATTGTTACGCGAGGAAATAGTTCGTTATTGGTGTCGGTGGTTTTGATGTTTTTCTTGACATTGTGGGATCCTGATTTCTATCTCCTGTCCTTTCCATTTAGCAGGGTTTCGTGTAGCCACCAAGGCAAGTAAAATCGAACGCTTTTATTGGTTTATCTGCTCATTTTCCTGCTCGACACAAAGTCAACACACGTTTCGCGCGCTCGCTCACACTATATATTCCCCGTATGTACTGCACATACAACCGCTGTTCGCTATGCACTGTTGCTCATATAACCGCTGTACACTACAGTTCGCAAAACGGGATTATCTGTCACGAAATTTACAGTAGAAAAAACACAGTGTAATTACAATAGAGGCAGGCAATCCAATAAACCAATACAGCCGGCGCCAAACTCGCAAAAACGTATGACAGCAAGTCAAAATTACTTTTAATTGGTGTCACTTGTGATTGGTTGAGAAAATGGACTGTCGGAGTAAGTTTCTTTCAACTAAACGCAAAGTGAAGTTATGCTAAACCAAAACAGATGCGAATTAGTTTCTTAACTCAATCTATGATCTCTGTCTACGTTAACTTAGATTTAAACTTTTTCCTAATATAGCAACTGTCATTTCAGGTAAAGTGGCAGTTGTCCAAAGCTGAGCAGCCAGGCCTTACGTCAGTAGTGGTTACCTGGCAACAGCACGATTCCGGTTCCAGTCCCCCTGTCCAGGCTCCGCACCAGATTCTCTCATTGTTCAATGGTTCCAGACAAGTCGTTTATGGGTTTGTTGACAACTGTACACAGGTAAATGTTATGGCTTGTTTACATGAAACCAGGTCCCTGATGTTAGTGATCTGTCTCTTCCATGTTTAATTTGTTGGTTTTGTGAATTGACTGAAATAAAATAAATAAATAAATAGAATTTCAGTGGAATCCACGAGGTGGCTCTTACTTCTACTGCTTCCGGATCGAATTGGAATTTAGAAAAATCCCTTGGAGCAAGGACCGGGGGGGATGAGAACCAACAACAAATAGGCCATTTCCGAGTTGCCTTTAGCCCCTCTATCAAAGCGAGGCTAGGTGCGAAACCTTTCATATGAAAATGAGTTTTCATTTGCATGTGAATGAAAACTCATTTTCATATGAAAGGTTGTGCACCTAGGCTCGCTTTGACAACGAGGCGTAACGTAACTCGGAAATGGCCTATTCAACCCATATATGACGTCGCCTCCGGGATTCGAACCCAAGCCACTTGGTGGGTGGCGAGTGCTCACCGCTGCGCCATCCCTGCAATCATTATTCGAACTGTTTGGTATAGCGGTTGTATAATTAAAGGCAACTAGAAGCTGATGTAGACTCGCTAACCCAACCTCATCCGAACTAGTAACATATGTTAGTCTATTAATTACATTATATAACATGAAAAGTAAGATATAAATACAACTTGTGTGAGTTGAAATAATGTGGCAAAGACGTACCATAAACTGAACAAGGCTAAACTAAATTATTTGCCTGGGATCATGAGCAGATGACGGAGATCAAGAACCGGGAGAAGCGAGGGCATGAGAGATGAGTAAGAGTTTCCTATAAACCTCATCAGCTATCGTAGATCATCCTCACTGCCAATACAACCACTCACTGCCCAAGCGGAGTTAAGATATGGGAGGTAAAATTTAGCCTGGGCAGAGGGTCGCAAGACAGTGAGAAAGGAGAGGACGTCGCCGAAAGGGAGGAGGGAGGGCGAAATGCTCTACAACCTGAGGTTGACCGCGTACTTGGCGAAATAGGCAGGGAAAACCAGAATAATTAGTTTAAATAGACAAACGAGATCCCTGGGGGCTATAGGGAAACGAGCTAGACACGCCTAGGGTGTTAGGAGTATGTAAACATTCCGCACGGGCTAGTTTCGTGGTTATTTTAGCAATGAGAATAGTAGATCATCCTCACTGCCAATACAACCACTCACTGCCCAAGCGGAGTTAAGATATGGGAGGTAAAATTTAGCCAAAGACCTCCGCTCTAAAACAGTGACTGGACACCACAAACAGATCCGTGGGAACGACTTTACTGAACAACTCCCTCTCCAAAACTCAGAAACCGGCTTAGACAGAAAATGGGCACACACTACGGAAAGGCAAAAGAGAAACCTCGCAGATTGTTTCTAGAACGAAATAATTCAGCTGCGAAGGCCAATCCATTAGACACCATCTCAATAGAGGGCAACGGTCCGGCCCAGCTAACGTGTTTCCCCTCCCAATCACACCACTGTACGAGGCGAGGGTGAGCCTGCTTGCTCAAGGGAGAGAAATGAGAAATAGCTGACCTGGGAGAAAACCCAAAAGGGGAGGAGAACCACCCGCTAGCCAAGCCGGACCAGGAACCCGTCCTGAGACTGGTTGTAGGGCGTAATTAAGACTACCCTTCTGGTCACGGCAGGGTGTGGCCGAACGGACAAGACTGGAAAATAAGGAAAAATATGTAACGAGACACACTTTAATGAAAAACAAAGAAAGACGATAACAGTGTGCAAAAAATATATATCTAAATATAACCACCGCGCCCGAACTGGAAACACCGAGCTGCAATATGGCCTCTGCCTCCACAATTATAACAGACAGGGGGTGGACGCCTGGGATATGGTGCAGGGCGCTGAACCGGATTCCGCGAGGGAGGTTGTGGAGCCACACGCTTGAGGACCTTTTGAATCTCGTTTGCCACAGCAATTTCTTCCTTATCTCCCACGAGCTTTAACAGCAACTGTTGGAAAGCTGGCTCGGATAGCAACGGTCGTGTTTGGCGGAGTGTCACACTGAATCGAGATGCTCGCTGGTCTGATTTTTCCTTAGCGACGTCTACCAAATGCTCCAAAGCTGCCAGGGCTGCGTGGGGGTAAAAAATGCCTGCCGGTCTGGCTAGGTGTTGGCGAAGATGAGCGAGGACTGAGTTAACCGAGCTAGCGTCGTGGATTTCCTTTAGGGCAGCTAACTCCCTTTTGAGGGCCGCAATATCGTTCCCATTGTCGCCCTGAATAACGGAAGGTACAGAAGTTGGGAGTTGAAAACAGGCACCCAAACAGCGCAAAGCGCTATAACTAACACGAAACGCAAAAACCAAAAACAAGGTCTGAAAACATAGTGAGAAAAAAACTCGAGGGCGCGAGCGGTATATCGCCGAGATACACACGGGAAGGCTACTAACGAGAAAAAACATGGGTGTAAACGCGGGTGCGCAAAAATAGGGGCGTAGACGAACAAAAGGGGCTTAGTATACAGAACGGGAAATACCAGACAATAACGGCCCTTATGTCGGAGAATGATAAAAATAGGAGGGCGATAAACGTTAAAATAATGAACAGAAAGCCAAAAAAGGGGATAACACACTAGGGATAACACACATGGATCGACTAGGGTAAATGTTGAGTTGTATAACGAAAACTAGGATCTATCTGTACCCAAAAAAGGTGGGTAATAAGTCGACCAAAAAACTCTCGGGTCGACAAAAGACCAAAAAACTCTCGGGTCGGCAAAAGGCCGAAAAACCCTCGGGTCGACAAACGACCAAAAACTCTCGGGTCGACTAACGACCAAGACCTCTCGGGTCGACTAACGACCAAAACTTCTCGGGTCGACTAACGACCAAAACCTCTCGGGTCGACTGACGACCAAAAACTCCTCGGGTCGACTAACGACCAAAACCTCGCGGGTCGACTGACGACCAAAACCTCGCGGGTCGACTGACGAACAAAACGTCTCAGGTCGACTAACGACCAAAACCTCTCCGGTCAGCTGACGACCAAAAACTTCTCGGGTCGACTAACGACCAAAACTTCTCGGGTCGACTGACGACCAAAACCTCTCGGGTCAATAACGACCAAAAATCTCTCGGGTCAATTAACGACCAAAAATCTCTCGGGTCGACTAACGACCAAAACTCTCGGGTCGACTAAACCACCAAAAAACCCTCGGGTCAACTAACGACCAAAAACTCTCGGGTCGATAAACGACCAAAAACCCTCGTGTTGACAAAACGCGCGGGGTGGATACACGGCCATAAACCGTAGGGAGGGCTAGACCACCCCCGAGAGAAAGGTGGAACAAAAAATTGCGAAGAAATACTTGAATAAACCCTGGGGGTAAATGACCAGCGAGGGAGTAACCAACAAAGGTATAAACAAATCCTAAATAGTAGATAAAAATGGACAAAATACCCAAGTAAAGGGGGGAGGGGATTAACTAAAAATCCCGCGAGTAGCTAAAGATAGAATGATAAAACAAAAAGATAAAACTGAGGAATAATCTAAAGGTGTAGGGCAAAAACAAAGAAAACTGGGGGCTGAATAACGAAAAAAACGAAGGTAAAACGCGATGCTAAGGAGCAAAAGCGGGGCCAGGTACAACGCGGCGAAACTAGAAGGCGGAACGAGCCGTAAGCAAAAGAAAAAAGGACAGACTTGAGCGAAATGACATACGCGCGCGTAGAACAAAAAACTGAGGAAGCCGGCGCAAAACCCTGCCGGACACGAAGGCCGACAATGAAATAACAACCAGAAAGCGGCCAAAAAACTGAAAGCTAGTGGAAAAAGCGAGCAGCCGAATAAACGCAGTAAAGAAAACCAAAGGAATACACGAAACGCGAAACTAACTGATAGAATCCCAAAATGAATACAGGGAGAGACGAAGAATTAATAAAAAATACCTCGTGGACCTGTACGTTTGGTTGAACCGCCGCCGCGGCTTGAGGTTCCTGCTCTGGTTGTTGTCCGACTTGAAGGTTAGCCAAGGCTTTGGCGTTCGGTTGTAGTGGAGCCGCCATTGCAAGGGAGAGAAAGGCTTCGGCGACGTGAAAAACGAAAAGCGAAATGCTCTACAACCTGAGGTTGACCGCGTACTTGGCGAAATAGGCAGGGAAAACCAGAATAATTAGTTTAAATAGACAAACGAGATCCCTGGGGGCTATAGGGTAACGGGCTAGACACGCCCAGGGTGTTAGGAGTATGTAAACATTCCACACGGGCTAGTTTCGTTGTTATTTTAGCAATGAGAATAATCATCCCATGGACTGCAGTACATGAGAGTTGAAAAAAGTCAACCAAGAAATTGACCAAAAAATGTTACGCAATTCCTACCGCGCTGGTCAAATAATAACAAACAGCTCTCGTCGTCTTTCGTAAATATTTGAAGATTCAAATGCGATGAGAACGCAGCGGTCAAACTACAGCTTAAGTTTAATTCTCGTCGATTCTTATTGGAGCTTTATCTAAACGCTTCTTTGTAACGAATCTTCTAGGCGACTTTGACCGCAGAGGTTAATGGAAAGACAGTCTCAACCATGGTATCTACCGCTGACCTGAATATTACAACAGGCAAAGTAAGTGCCACAGTTCAGTCAGTTATAATGAACAAATCTTATCATGAAACTGTTTCTAAACACAGTAACTGTTATTGTTGACGTCTACAGATTCTCCATCAACTGACCGCGAGAGCACTTATAAGAGACTGGGACGAGGGTAGTCTGCACGATCAACGAACTGGACACGAGGTAAGTGGAGAGATCTGTATCCTTTGGGCCCAAAGTTGTTTACATAAGAATTTTGAAGGTCAGATCTGGCTTTGAATTTCGTTTCTTCCAGTTTTACAGCCATGCTCCGTCACGCGTGACCAGTAATCCACAAGACTGAAGTGAACATTTGAATATTTCTTTGTAACGTCCGAGATTTGAATGAAACCTTGAAGATCTCTCTGGAAAACACATTGAAAGTCACGAGTTAACGGGAAAATAACTTCGCTACACGCATAAAAAATCTAATATTGTTCGGATATGTAACATTTCAAATAAAATGATACTTTGTTGCTCTTTGTTTCCGAAAATGCGGTAAAATTCTCACGGGAATTCCGAATCTCGGAATCAATTTACAAAACCGATGCGTAAACTTGAAAACTCCATTCAAATTTTAAAAAATACTGGTTACGCGTGACTGAGCATGGCTGTAATCGGATAGAAAAAATCACAAATTTCATTTTGCTAAATATAAACAGTCCGAAAAGTTATATTTAAATTAATCTTATACAGGTATTATTTAGTACTGCTTAAACGTTCACGGTCACACTTTAGGACTTCATCCACAGACTGAAAAGTTAGAACCACCTTGTACAGCATAATAAACAGTACCACAGGAAAGCACTGCTCAGTAGCTTTCATCTGATTCAATTCAATTTTATTTGACTCATAACTATTGATATTTTTATTTGTTTACAAACAACACTACTAAAACAGGAAAATTACTGGTAAAGTAATGCACTTGATTAGTTTCTTTTGAATGGTTACACTGGACTTGTAGCGGCAAGCCCACAGTCGCAGATTTGGTCTTTAGTCTCTTCACAATGCTTCGATAAAATACCCTCAGAATGACGTGAATATTTCAAAAATTTTTAAGACGCGAAATTTGACAACAAGGACGAGGACGTGCGTTTTGTGTAAAACACGTTTATTCGCTCTTTTGCATCTTCAAAGGATGGTGTAGCTCCACATGTTTCGGGTTTTAGTCTCCCTTTTAGGATTGCATTGGCAGACCCAACTCGCCCAAGGATTGACTCACGCTAAGAGTGATACTCCATAGTGTCTTTCTTAGCCTCCTTTTCAAACCGAGGCCAAGTGCAAAACCATTCATATGGATATAAGTTTTATTTGCATATTAAGTAACAATGCGTGTAAGCACTAGGCAATCCTCTATTGTTCTGCGGCATTTCGCTTTCCCCACATACGATTGTTTAGATTTTGTTACTGAGAATGCATCAACCTATGGACAACACGGTTTTGAAATAAAATGTACTGAAACTTTATTTTAAAGCGATATTTCTTTTGTGTTACAAGATTTTATCCAATCATGAGACTCCAAAACAACGGACAAGAAAGGCTTCTAATTTTCCATGTTTCCCGCATAGAAATTTTGCTGCATTAAAACTCAGAATAGTTTTCACTAAAAGGGAATCAATAAGTAAACTAGAGAGAAATAAATGCGCTACCTGATGAAGTGATAGTAGATTTTCATGTTTTAGCCAATGAGGTGGACCGTTTCAACAATATCACAATTAACACCTTTCTGCATTCCTTGCCGTTGGGTTGCCTAGTTCTTACTAGGACCATTACTTAAAGAAAATTAATTTTCATATGAAGGGTTTTGCACTTGGCTTCGGTTTGAAAAGGAGGCTAAGAGCAACTCGGAAATGGGCTGTTAACTCTGCCTGTCTTCTTCTTCTTCAATTCCTCAGGTTGTTAAGAGAAACAGAAAAGACTACATTATATCTATAAGCAAGGAATTCTCAGTGGTCTCCAAGTTTACAAGTTTTGTAGCCGTTGAACATAGAGAAAAGGTAATTTTAGACCGGTATTTTGGGTGCGTCTTGGCTCTTGAAAAGTCTTCTACGTTGAAAAGTGAAAGAATGCTTAAAGTGCCCATCACCCCTAGAAATTTATTTTCAGAATCAACTCTATGTACATTGAATAGTTTAATGGTAAAATATTTCTGGTTTTGAACGTCGCGTTTGTGAGTTATAGAGCTTTGAATTTACAAAATGCTAATTAGATGACGTCAACCCGGGAATTTGTCATTATTTCTGCACCAATTTACAATGCACAGTTTACAGCTTGAAGATAATTAATTTGATAAATGCTAAAAATAAACTGTGGATAGTCGATTGATTCGTAAAAAATATGACTTGGAGGTGAAAACAAGTAGTTGTATAATAAATGATTCCTGGGTTGACGTCATCTAATCAGCATTTTGTAAATTCAAATCTCTATAACTCACAAACGCGACGTTCAAAACCAGAAATATTTTACCATTCAACTGTTCAATATACATAGAGTTGATTCTAAAAATAACTTTCTAGGGGTTATAGGCACTTTAAAACGGTCCAACTCAAATAGCCCATTTCGAAAAATACCATAAGAATCTTTTATGTGCAGGCTCGCCCTCACCGGGGTGTAATTATTCAAGTCTCCTTTGTTAGAATGGCACAATGGTATTCAGTGTACATGTAGGAACGCTAGGCGTAGCATTGTGTGTTCGTATACAAATGTGCAGCGTATGCAAATTGCCAAGAAGTTGAAACATAGCACGTGCAGTTCGTGCTGAAAACAAAAGAAATTGGAAAAATCAGGCTTACATCAAGCGCCACCCAAACCTGCACTTTAAAGAGTATTATGGTATTTTTCGAAGTGGCCTATTTTTACCTTTTCTTCTTCAGGACGAGAAATTTGAAGAAGGACTGGGTCCGAGCATTTATGACTTAGTTGGAGCAGAGGAGGTGGATATATTGCAGTATATTGGCTGGGAGCAGAAACCTGATCTGGAGAAGACACGTGAACCAGTAAGACAAAACATTATTTGGTAACCGTGTGCTCTTTAATTACTTTTATTCCAAAGTTAATAAACGTAACTTACGCGGGTTTGGTGATGTCACTTTGATTGAGAAGCAAGTGCAATCCTAGCTGTTACCTAGCTGTAATGGAAGAAACCACCCTTCAATTGCCTTGTGCTTGTGTTGATTTGCGTTGTGTTTGTCGCTTTGAGTTTCTCCTTGGTTATTGACTCAACGAGCATTAAATGAACTGGTGTTGAAGCAGCGATCGTTTCAGTAGCAAAACACTTCTAAATCTCCCGGCCAAATGCACACTTGCACATCTCTAAACCTCAAATATTTTCAGTTCGATTGCTGACACTTGGTTATTATGCCACAAAAAAGACAAGTACAAAATTGATGTCTAATTTTTGAATCTATATACCTCTCCCCCAAAGTACAGTACACACCGCACCACAATAAAGAAATTTGACTCCCTCTCCCCCAACCTATTTTTCTCCCCTTTCACAGAGCACTGAGGAGAAACTGAAGAAGCAGCTCGAGGAAGCAAAGGTGCTGGAGACATGCGCAGTACTGCAGTGCGAGCGTCTGTATCATGACATCATAAAGGAGGCGAGTGACAAGCTCGGCCCTGATCATGCGTTAACAGCCGAGGTGACGTCACGTTTGTTTTTCAGTGCTTTTGAAGTCATGCATTTTGCACAAAGAGTATCCATTTTATCGGGTTTAAATTTGCACACAAAGCTTAATGTGCTATGCCCTTTCAATATTTGGAGGTAATAGACCAGTTTCGAATTCGCTATGGTCGCTGAATGAAAGCATTGAAGGCGCATTTTTACAGGGTTATACTCGACCTGATGTAAAATATTCACAAATTCAGGCGAGAAGATGACCTGTTTAGAGCTCTGTCTTTTGTTTAATTTTCAAATTTCACGCACCTTCTGCCGGTATTTGTGAATATTTTACATCAGGTCGAGTCTAACCCTGTATCAATGTGTCATTGGTGTTTGAATTCAGCGGTAATTTTAAATACGAAAATGGCTTATTCTTTTGTAGCGCGATTAGTAAATGAGGCGTATATGCCATTCACGAGTTGGCTCATAGGAGCCTTTGATTATAAATTGTCTGAAAATGTAATGTATGTTTTTGCCCACTCATTTATATACTGCATTTATGTTACAGACAGCCTACGCCCTGTCGAACTTATATAAGTCTCTTATGGGTGACAAGGATAAAGCGCGTCAAATTCTTGAGGATAATGACCTCGCGGATTACAGGTCAGAAACTAATCTTCACTTAGTTACTTTGCCTTTAAAAGTTGATTCGCCATCTCTTTGAAGTATTACAATGTGTTTATCAAAGTCCAAACAAAACTGAGATATTTGAGCGTATCAAGATGGCCGTTGTAAATAGGTTCGGCTGTTTTTTTTTTTAATATATCATTATTTATCATGGTTTACTAAGACTGAAACTCTTCAACAGACCAAAAATAATGTGACCCTTAACTTCAACCTCGTTTAGAGGAGAAGAAGAGGGATCCTGGAAACGAGATTGCACAACCTCGTTCCCAGATCCTTCTTCGCTTTCATAACGGTGGGGCGGGCATAGGAACCTATGGACGAGTCTACCAAAATACTCCAAGAATCAAGGAGTATTTTGTGGCTTTAAATATGATGAAATGCCTGTGTTTCATTTGAGCAACTGTTTTAGATAGCCATAAAACAAACATGGCTACCAATCACTGTAAATAACCTCCAAAAACGCCGTTTTATCGTGTCACGTGACAGGATACTCCACAATTCTTGGAGTATTTTGGCAGCATTGCCAGGGATTTCTACTTTCCGCCCGCCATTTTGAAATCAGAGCGGGCTCTGGGGTGGAGGTTGGAGGTTGCTATCACTTTTAATGAACACACATTGATTACAGATGCGATAAACCTGTTTAAATAATGTTGTCTGATCATTTCGGGGTTTTTTTCTGATCTCCTCGCTTACAGTCTTAACTCGTCAAGTTTAAAGAGTGACGCCTGGTCGAGTAGTGAATGGAGCGAGGCAGATGAAGTTTGTTTGGACGACAGGACTGGAGTGGCAGAACAGAAAGACCAGGAAGAAAGTTCCAGCAGCAGTAGCAGAAGTGAAGAATGGACGGAGGGAGAGGACGAGGACGAGGACGAGCTGGGAGAGGAAGCGGAAGAAGAAGAGAGAGATAAGAAGGAGAAAGAACGAGAGAAAATGGCAAAAGGGAAGTATCTCTTCCTGGCAGAAAGTGACAGTAAGGATGAAGAGCGGCTGCAGAGGGAGGACTACGAGTTGATGGAAGGAATCCAGAAAATGGTAGAAAAGAATCGGCAAGAGGAGATGCAAGAGGGGGCGAGAGCGCCGATAAGGCAAAAGAAAAAGCCTCTAATCCTGTCCGAAAGTGAAAGTGACGATAACGTAAGCTTTGCACTGTCTGCTGTCAAAGATCTTTCGTGCTCAAACATGTTTGGAAGCAAGGCTCTGAAGGCTCCTCCTCCCAGTAAGTTTATGGCGATTTGATATCTTTGTTAGTGGGCTTCTAAAAACTCAAACTCTCCTGGATTATGAGGACACAACCAAAACCTGAAAATTATGAAATTGAGAAAAATGAAACTTCTTCGTTTCGATATCGTTTGATATCGTTGTTAAAACGATAGATGCTTATTGTGGGGTTTTCCCCTCTCTCTCAAGTAGATTTCCGGTCCCAAAAAGCCAAACAGAAAACTGAGTTATTGGTAATACCAGTTTATCCTGCTCAGAAAAAGATTCCGAATTGTTTCAATTGAAATCACACAGCATTCCAAATAGCGGGAGTCGAACTCGGCCTGCCACCGTTTGAAAAAAAGTCAATTTAGTAATCAAACTATTTTAACTGGTGCTTCACAGATATACAGCTATTTCTGATGAAAGCTCAAAGCCAAGACCGCAAGGCAGCATGGGTAGTTGTAAATAGCCATTTTAGATTCCGGTTGTCAGTGAGGGCGCGACGAAAAATGTATGACGACGTTTGCCTCCTTTTTTTAAAGGAGGGGAACAAAAACCACGAATCATATTGCCTTCGAAAGGTTCCTTTATTTGACAGTGTGGGGTGATAAAAGCATTAGGGAGCTTAAGCTGCCACGACGGCGGAGGCAGCAAGAACGGCACAAAACAATAGGTTTAATTAGCAAAAACAATGCCTCTGCACGTGCGTTTTACATTTTGGTACATTTCTTTGCCGTTCACTGCAAAACAACAACGTCAAATGATTAAATTTCTATTTGAACTTTAAAGCTGTCCGTACAAATTAAGCTCCTGGACAATCCAGTCACGTTAGACAAACTAAACAAATTGGAAGAACTGCAAAGTAGTTTATATAGAAATAATCCTCAGTGTTGTTGTCGTAGTTACTTTAGCTCCCTATCGTTGATTATGGTGAATTTATTCTTAAAAAATCCCATACTACCTTGCGGTCTTGGCTTGTAGGCTTAAAGCTTTTATCCGACAACGTTAATAGGCCATTTCCGAGTTGCCTTTAGCCTCTCTATCAAAGCGAGGCTAGGTGCGAAACCTTTCATATGAAAATGAGTTTTCATTCACATGCAAATAAAAATGAAATAGCTGTATATTTGATAAAAAAAAGCCATATTTTACCGTTTTCCCACTAATTTTCTCGTACACTCAATTTCACGACATCGATGATTTGTGTTACGAGAACCTTTTTCCAAAGTATGGCCTTTATCGTTGCTTTTTTCCAAACATTGCAAGAATCGCGAAAATAAGCAAAAGTATGTACACCTCTAATGAAGTTATATTTTGTATCTTTTATCTATATTATTTCGTGGCGTACCTGGAAACTAGCTCTTAAGCTTAGCGTACCGACCACGCCAAATAAAGGATTGATTGATTGACGGTATTGTGGTGTAACAAGATGTAAATGGATCATGTGGGATGGAAACCTCTTGCGGAGCATTGAAAAAACGTTTTTATTCCGAAAGAACTTGTACTCCCTGTTTATAGAATACACTACATATGAACATTGGTGTGAGCCGCGTAACACTAGTATGAAGTTAGATGAAATTATAACAATGAAATGTAATTTTTATTAGTGCCAGAAGGGAAAAAATCCTTTCTGGATGTTAACTCGTCGAACATCACTTTTCGAAGCCCCGCTAACACCTAATGATTGAAGCAATTTAACCTTATATCGAATAAAGATTCCCAATTATATTTGATAGCAAAATTGTTATAGAATAAATGGTATTATTAGTTTAATAATACAGATGAAAAATTACTTAATTCTGATTGGCTAAGAGCAGTGCAGTTCATGGGTAACACCAGTGCAAAAAGTGTAACGACATTGCAGATTATAAATTTTGAAATTCTTTATAAAAGTTCTTGTAAATCTTCTTGAAAACGTTCTTTCAGGATTTCATGTACAAACGAATCTTTGAGTTTCAAGAATTATGGGCTATCTTCATCAGCCAATCCATAAATAAAGTATCTGCAATAAGATGTTAACTTATTCATGTATAATTATTAGAGCAGTTTTCAATTGACTGTCGAAAGTAATAACACAATTGCTTTGGTTTTGCATTGCTACGCTTTGTGATTGGCTAGAAAATCTCGCGCCACTTTCTCGACCAATCAGAAGTAAAACCAAAACCAATCGTGACTTGCTCGCACGCGTTTTCCCGCGCTTGGCGCCCGCGACATGTAATTGCTTCGAGCTCTGATTGGTTCATTGGATTGTTTACCACTGCTGTGATTGGTCAGAGTAATTACTAAGAAGTATTCATACGGTTTACTTGCACTCGTGTGTTTTTAAAAAAGCTCAAATTGCGCTCGCCGCTTATGGTTACCATTACTTATGTTAACAACGAAGAACCACTTGGAATCAACAGACGCAACGAACTTCATTAACTCGTTGTGTTAATATATCAGAGAAACAAAACGCAAACTAAATGAACGCTTTGGTGAACATCGCCGCTCTGTAGAGAATCCACATTATCTCAGCTGCCCTACTCTTATATCAGAACACTTGATGAAACTACCGGGACACTCTACTAAGGATATTCAACTTATACCACTGGAATTAAACGTAATAGCAGAGACTCTGTACGAAAAGCGCGTGAAGCATATCTCATAGACAAAGCAAAGACGTTAGAACCACTTGGAATCAACAGACGCGACGAACTTCATTAACTTTCTCATCACTAGTCAGTTTAGTTTATCACCCGTCAAAACCTTCACCAATCATATTCATTGTTTTTGTTATTCATTAGTATTTTTTATTTTCCACTCGGTTTTATTTCATTTTCTTCTGCTTTTGTTTTTCTTCCGTAAGGTTCAGTTTGCCGTTTCTTTTGTTTCACTTCTTATATTAATATTCTGTATCAAAAGTTAAAGGGGCAGTATCACGAGGTTCCACGCGCGGCACTGTTCACTATTCTTGCACCGGAATTTTGGACATATCACTGTTAAAAGTGATTTTTTTTTCTTTCTTCCGGCTATCAAAACGGATTTTTTGATTCAACAAATACCTCCACTTCTCGACGGCCTTTTTGAATTTGCGGAATCAAACTTGAAAACGTGGGCCGACGTTTTCAAGTTTCGACCTCGTGATACTGCCCCTTTAAGCAGGAATAATAACAATAAATACCAATCCATAGCTGCCCCTCACATTGAATCTGTTATTTACAGTGGAAAAAGAGACTGATGATGAACTTATGCAGGAGCTAATGGAACTGGAATGCGCCGATGATGATGGCGATAGGGATGATGACGATGATTTTAATGAGGATTATACAGTGGGCAAGGGTCTTCAGGGTGATGTATCACCCCAGTACACCCCTACTTCGCCAAGTTTTATGTGTAGAGACTCCGTTTCAATGAACAAGGGACAGCAACAGTCTCCTAGCGAAGGTATCACCTGATTTTTCATATCTGTGTACGTTAACATCGCTTTTAACCCAGGGGTAATAGCCTCCTGCTTTAACCCCATTCAGACCGGACGTTTTTTTTTTGGTACTGGGTGCGGGGATTTGCGTCATAATTCCGAATGGCCGCCATCTTGGATCCGCCATTTTGGATTTCCATGATATTAGAAAACTGCCAAAATTGAGTTAAAATTAACCAAACTCCTAGGGAAAATGTCTAAATAATCTTAAATTGTAACATTCACTACAAGAAAGTTTTTCCGTTTAAACGTCACATACCATGAACAAAAATCGGTGACATCAAAATGTTCCCAGATAAATTTTTAGAAAAACGTGAAGAAGTTTTGGTGGGTGTTGGTTAAATACTTAAGGCAATTGAATTTACGCTCTCTGATTGGCTAACTTATAAATTTACGCCCTCTGGTTGGCTAACTTATAAATTTACGCTCTCTGATTGGCTAACTTATAAATTTACGCTCTTTGATTGGCTAACTTATAAAAACGTTTGTTGGGGGCTCACGGCCGGAAAGGCGCGTCGCACTGTAAAAAGTATTTCTGGCTAGGTTTCTTTTTAATGGCCACACCATGGGGTTTTATCCACAGACTTGAAAGTTACCAATTTTGCCCCCGCCATGGGACGTTTGCCGATTTTTTCACAAAATGCCAATGCCCGGTTGTTGTCCCGGGGGGACTTGGGCACTGCTGGAATTGATAGATGCGTTTCTTTTGTATAACAGTACTCAAGGAAGCGAAGGAGAAGATCAGTTTCAAGGACACGAGAAACGAGGAAGAAAGCACCGAAGGAGAGCTTTATGAGGATATGGAGGCCCCTGAAATGCTACAAAAAGTGAATCAGCTCCTGCCACAAACATCTGCACATTCATCTGCTCCCGCACCTGCAATACAGCGAAGGCCCTTTTCATTCCCGACGTCTCTGAAACTTTTAAAAAAGAAGGCTGCGTTTAAAACTGCAGCTCCTGCGTTTGACTCCCTTGCGGGATTTGGAGCTGCATCACTCCTCTCAGCTGTATCTGGATTTGGAGCTGCCCCACCCCTCCCCGCTGGATCTGAATTTGGAGCTGCCCCACCTCTTATCTTCGGGGGACGTATGTTTGGTTCCTCTTCGCGTAAGGCGGACATGCCACATCCTGTATCTGATGGTCGTGTTTCATTTGGCCAGTCAGCACAAGAGGAAGAAAAGCCTGCATTTTCCTCCTTGGGACTGTTTGGGTCTTCTGCATTCAAGTCCAAACCACAGACCTTTAGTTTGATGTCCAAAGACACCCCTCAGAAAACATTGTTTGGTTCCAGTTATGGTCAATCACAGCAACCTATGTTTGGTTCCCTCGCAGATAAACCGGTGGACTCAGGATTTGGAGCTGTGCCACATCTCGGTCTCCCCACTGGAGGAGTGTTTGCGTTTGGTGGTTCCTCTTCACTTCAGGCGGACATGCCACACCCTGTGTCTAAAGGTTTTTCGTTTGGCCAGTCAGCACAAGAGGCTGCATTTCCCTCTGGGGGACTGTTTGGGTCTTCTTTTTCCAAGTCAACACCACAGACCTTTGGTTTGATGTCGAAAGACACCCCACAAACAACGTCTGGATTCAGTTATGTCAAATCACAGCAGCCTGGGTCATTTGTCTCAACACCCCCACCGATTAGAAAAGGAGGATTGTTTGACTCTCTTCCATGTCCTCCTCCACCTCCTCCTCCTCCAGTATCGTCGACATCACAAACGAAAGTTCCAGCTCTATTTCCCACTGATGGACTGTTTGTGACTTCTTCATCCAAGTCAAAACCACAGACCTTTGGTTTAATGTCCAAAGACACCCCTCTGACAGCCTGTGGTTATCTCCAATCACAGCACCCTGGGTCATTTGATTCAGTGCCACCTCCTCCTCCTCCTCCCCCTCCTCCTCCAGCCCTCCAGTCAGTGTTGTTTACATCACAAACGAACGTTCCAGCTCCTCCAGCCACCGTCATCCAAGGAGGAGGAGGAAGAGGAAGAGGAGGAACAGGAACAGGAAGAGCAGGAAGAGCTAATGCACTAACAGGCGAAAAACACTTTATCCCTCCAGCACCGCCTCGATTTCTTCAGCAACTTAAAGAAGCTGTTTGCTTGAAAAAGAAGATGGAAGTCAAAGATGAATTACCAAAACCATGCGCACCGCCACCCTCTGAGACAGCAGAAGAGGCAGAACCAATGAAAGTGCCGGAACAACTAAGAAGAACACTGAGAATGCGGGACAGGCGCAGCAGACGCTCTCCATCACCACCTTCTCTCCCAAGCTCAGCAGGTTCCGTACCCCCTCCACCCCCTTCTCCCCCAGGAGCTTCTGCACCCCCTCCTCCCCCAGGAGCTTCTGCACCCCCTCCACCCCCTCCTCCCCTAGGAGGGTCTGCACCCTCTCCACCCCTTCCTCCCCGAGGAGGTCGTGTACCGTTCCCAAGACGTTCTGCATACTTCACTCTCCCGGCAAAAACAACTCCAAGGGGAAGTCCTCGACAGGAACTACTCTATAGTATTCCGTCGAGACGATGTACGAAGCAGACATTGGATTCAGGTGAAAAACTGTCTAGAGCCTTTCCTTCGATATCACTCATTCTTAGTAAGATGTATAAGTTGATCACGTGACCCGCTTTTTAACTTGTGAATACGCAAAGCATCAAACGAGTTGCAGCATTTGGGTAGAACATTGAGCCCGCGATATGTAATGGCCACCTGGCTTTACCCATGGGGACGACGTTGGAGAGTGCGGAGTTGGACGCAGGGAGTAGAGGGTCGGTGAAGCAAAACACCTAGGAAAGGGGAAGGTCCGAAAGTGTGAGTCCGAGGGGCTT
This sequence comes from Dendrophyllia cribrosa, assembly GCA_024195265.1. Taxonomy (NCBI): domain Eukaryota; kingdom Metazoa; phylum Cnidaria; class Anthozoa; order Scleractinia; family Dendrophylliidae; genus Dendrophyllia; species Dendrophyllia cribrosa. The sequence goes on from JAJLRJ010000004.1 coordinate 46,629,165, forward strand.
ATTTATTTCAAGCGCGTTTCATGGGGGTGGGGGCTTATGGAGAAGGATGGCTTAATAGAGATGGGGGCTTATTTAATTGAGCGAAACACAAGCAGCTCACTACTCATGAATTACAATTCATTCATTCATGATTACCGCAATTACGATTATTTTTTAGTACAAGTACCAATAAAATGTCCCCAAAGCAAGCGAGTAATGTATGTGAATTCGTGCCCGGATTGGTAGGGTAAAATTGTACCGGAAATACAATATTATTAGGGGAGAGGGTAATAAATTAATTGTTCTAAAAATGGGGGGCCTTATTAGAGAATGGGGCTCATTTGAAATGGGGCTTAATATTACAAATCGGGAAATGTTTTTTTTTAATCTAGATCGAAGGGTGCGGAGGGCTCAGGAGATGAGAGCACCTAAACGCAAACAGTTCAATACTGTTTCTTCGAGAAGGGAAAAAGTGAAAGAAATCTTTGCGAAACAAAACCCGGTAAGGACCGTAATGTTTGCACTTCAATAAACAACTTAAAATCATTGACGCTTTACCAAGGAAACATTTATGATTTCTTGCGCTACACCCTAGCTCCTCAGTTTCTTCTCCAGTTTTCAATGTTTTGGATTGTCGGAGAAGACCGTGGGTCAGATAGTTCAGCGCGGGCCCCTAACTCGAAGACTCTCAATGATATTTTTAGAAACATTTCACTTCTAGACTGGATGTTACGACAGCTGAGTCCATATACAAAAGAAAAACACATTTATTTCCTTTTGGATTTCAGTTCTTTTGGATGTTTTCCGGATTTTCTAAAATTATCTCTAGACCTTGTACAAAATCTTCCAAAATGAGTTAGCAGTGGGAACAACATAGGGTTTTATTTTATGCATTCCTTTTTCGGATTAATCAGGATATATCCCCAAAACACGCGCCTGTTCTGTTATTTCTGTTGACCCGATATGAATGTCGCACAAATAAGTCCTAGGAAAATGTTGCATTATGGATATTCGGGAATTTAAAGGTTTCAGTGGGAATATTCAAAGTTAGTCATAGTCAAACTTGAGAAACACGTTCAAAGTTAAAGATGTTCGGATTTGGGGACTTCAATTTTCCAGTGAAAGCTGGAAAAAAGTTTTTCACTTCGTTATACGATCATCTGTACCGAGTCTGTAACTTGAGGCGATGTATGTCATGCATGGCGTAAACAGAATTTTTTAAACCTCCTGGAATATCTGGCATTCTTCCAAAACAATCTTGAAACAATATCTTAAATTTCCCAGCGAAGAAAGTTTTGGAAGCAAAAGCAGTGAATCAAACTTCGACTTAAAATTCTCGTGTAAACCTTTGAATTCCCGCCATGTTTGTTTCAATACCCATGATGCAACATTTTATTTGAAGGGGTTTATGACATGTACCTGTAGTTTTTGTAATTTTAATTCGCGTCAACCGTTTCATCGTCTATGTTGTGCTATTCTAAGACAAGAATCACTCTAACTATATTTTTCAGGAGGGTTTCTGGAATGTTGATGATTTATCTGTCATTGGCATAAGCAAACGGAATTTTATCGATTTCTTGGAAAACGCAGGCGCCAAGTCTCTTGGTAAGTCCATCACTCCATTGTTAGCCACTTAAAATTTAGTTTGCTCTCCTATTCCTAAAAACTACACGTCTGAAGCGCTTGCGCACGCAACGTGCACACGCAGCGCAACGAAATGTGCGCGTTGTCACGCAAAAGCTGAAAACTCACAGAAAAAAGGTTGCTTGAAATTCAACGAGTTCACGACAAAGTACGAGCATGTAGCGCCGTCTGCACGCTTATAATTGAGGATTGACGGGATCTGTAAACAAATTAGCATGAAAAACAACAGACATTTTGCTAAATGCGATAGGAAATGGTCACCTGCCTTATCCATGAAGACGGCGTTGGAGGGGGGAGTTGGACGCAGAGGGTGTAGGGGGGAGGGGTCAGTGGAAACTTCGATTTACTGTTGACTGTTGATTTTAATCGAGCGTCTGATTTGGTTTTGCTTACTATGCCCTTTCAGAGTGGTTCAGGACAACTGGGATTATAAGTATACTTCTATCCAATATTTCGTCAGTCATTTTATTCCCTGAAGAAGTCAGGCCATGCCTGACGAAATATTGGACAGAATATACTTATAACTCCGTTTGTACAGTCAGCCTTGCTTTATTAGTTTGTATTTATATCAGATTTGCTAACTAGATCCACCAGGATCCGAGGCCTTTGCATTGTCGGTTGGCCCTTGCAGATATTTCCAAAGTGTTCATTCAGGAAAACTAGCACGTCTTGGGTCTTAACCTACCAATAATTTTCATTGGCAAATCAAGGGGAGGGGCCCGGTGGTCTCTACCCCCCCCCCCCCCCCCCCCCCCAACCCCAACCCATATCGCCATACAAAAGAATAAGGGCCGAACAATTTTTTTCAGTCTCTACCATTTTAATTCCTCCCTTCCACCCTCCCCCCCCCCCCCCCCTCATTCACTTAATGCTTGACATTTTAACACCCATTTTAAAATGGCGGTAAAAAGTCATTAACTGAACTATTAAAGTAGTTTTTTGTCTTCGAATATTTTGCAGGTCCAAAGGTGTTTGAACATGTACTAAGGCTTCTGTCAACTTTGATCATATTAGCGTTCATTAAACTCCGGCTGTCCATCGAAATCCCACTCTCGCTTCCACTTGGAAACACTTTTGAGGTATTTAAACTTTTTTCTCCCGAGGTCATTTTGCGAACTGCTAAAATCCAAACTGCACCATCATCATCATCATCATCATCATCATCATCATCATCATCATCATCATCTTTATTTAAAAACACGGTAAATACCTCAGGCATTAACAATTTAATATAAAACTACAACTTGATATGAAACTATGTATATAAATTAATCTTCTATAATTTAAAAAAAAATAGCTAACTATTAAAGAAAAATAAACTAAAATAAAGCCTGTTTTACATGAATGCCGTGTCGGAATTAATTAAGAATCGTCGGAAATTAGTCAGAGATGTTGCTTGCCTAGCAGCTGAGGGTAGACTGTTCCAGAGGACTGCACAGCTATAGGCAAAACTATTTTTGTAATAGTTAGGACGTGGCAATGGTATTGCAAGCTTATTATCAGAATCACGCAAATTGTAAGAAGTAATCAAAGTATTGCTCAATAACCTTCATTTAAATGGTCGTAACACTCAAACTTGAGAACCACCTCATACAGCATAGTATACAGTTCCGCATGAAAGTACTGATCAAAGCTTCCATTTGCATGGTCACACTTTAGAATTTCATCCAGACTCAAAAGTCAGAACCACCTTGTACAGCATAATAAACAGCACCACAGGAAAGTATTGCTTATTAGCTTTCATTTGAATGGTCACACTTTAGAATTTCCTCCACAGACTAAAAAGTTTGAACCACCTTGTATAGCATAATAAACCGTACCACGGGAAGTTCTGCTTTCAATTGAATGGTCACGCTGAAGGATTTCATCCCCACACTCAAAAGTAAGAACCACCTTGCACAGCAAAGGAAAGTACTGCTCAGTAGCTTTTATTTGACTGAGCAGAATTTGACTGCAAGAGTGAAAGGAATATGTTTCTAGCAAAATACTAATCAGATATCCTGGATGTTTTAACCTACTTAGCAGGCGCAGGAGTTACATCGGGCGGGATTTCGTGACACACGCGCGTATTGTGCGCGTGCTTCCGTTCTCGCGTGTATCCCACACGCGCGCGACCCCAAAATCACGCCACTATTGAGTGTAGCCATGCTGATGGGGCTCAACAATTTATTTGTAGCGGCTATTTCCTTTTTTTCCACATCCATAAAAACTTGCAGCTCGTAAATTAAATTCAATCCGAAATCTGACGCTAAAAGGTTTTATATTCGTACGACCAAGGAAGAGCAGGCACTGTAATTCTTTCAGTTACAAATTCCCAAGATCAAAAACGAACTTCCACCTCTACTCCTATTTCCCAAGAACGATCAGAGATTGGAACAGTCTTCCAGACGATGTAGTGCAAGCATCGACCTTGGCCTCCTTTAAACAGAGGCTTTCCAGTCTTGATTACTAGACATGACCATTCCTTTCCTTTATTTATTGATTTGTTATTAATTAAGTTTTACTGTTATTGTTGTAAATGTATACTTTTAACTCTTGCGAAAATCTTCAGAAGTGAAGGAGGCAAGTTTAATGGAAGAAGAAGAAGACCATTGATCCATTCGTTCATTTATTTATTTTAGTTGAAGGTTGGTGACTTAGGTGAACCGTACTCAAAGGACATAACAAGGGCACTTAAGTGGATCAAAATACAGGAACAGAAAATTCCACTTCTGTATTCAAGACTGGAATTTGGAGTGAATTGGGAGACAGCCACGAAGAACATTGTACAAAAAATGAATGTCTGATTTTAAAAGACAATGGCATGTTTTACCATTGTTTCGAAAAAACTAAACCAGCGGGCGAACATATCACGAAAACAAGCTCTGAGAGACTGGAGCGAGCGAACGGGCCGAGAGGAAACTGGGAGAGAGGTGCATCTTCCCGCGCGCTCGCTCGGTCGATTGCCGATCACGTGATTTGCTCGCCCGCTCGACTCTTCAGAGAGCGACTGCTACCAGTCTATCGAGGCTCCATGAAAAGCTGCTAGTCAAAATATATATGTAGAATCGGTGGTCAATAATTGTTTTTTATATCTTTACCGTGGGCTAAGAATTAGCAATAATTTGTAGGTTTTATAGCATAAAACTCGTCATATAAAATATGTTGATGGTCGTGTTGGCACAACCTAGCTCCCAGGGTCTCTCTCCTTCTTGCCCCCTTAAGATTACAGACTCTGGGAACATGGTTGGCGTAGGCAAGGACGCTGGAAACGGAATTAAATTTACGGATCTTGCTGTAAGATTGAGTTATTTAAGGAATATTATTTCACAGTTTAGTTAGAGGAAATCCACTTAATATTTCATATATTAATTCCCAACCTGGGGAAAAAAGAAAAATAAGTGCTTAAGAAATTTAATGTGAGCATTGACTTAATTTAGTTCGCCAAAACAAAAAGGCCTTGTAAACGGCTACCGTCCACCGTTTTTAGGCTTAGTTTTTTGTAACTGTTTAAGTAATAGCTTAATTAACGGATGGTGAAAAATTCAACCTTGTCTTGTTCAGAAATTGCTACAAACTTGTCACCTTTGTTTTAGCATGCTGTTTAAGAATATTTATCATGTATTAACTATGACTGTGCACAGAACGAATAACAAGTGCAATAAATCACTACTTATTATTGTTTTTGTTTGTTTTGATTTTAGGCTACCGAACAGAATACCATTAACTCTGCAGCGAATTAGTTTTTTGAATATCGAGGTTCACCGCATGGGCCTTTTTTGGTTGGCAAGTGTTCGGCCGCTATTTTGGTCGCGTCTTAACTCGCCCCAGTTCACCGCTCGTTCGCCGCCAAATACGTCTGCTATGCGATCTCTCGGTAGTCAAATTGATACTGTCCTTTGATTAAACGTTGTCATTGATCGGTCTTACCTTTACGCGACCAGACCGAAAGGGAGTGTGGGTGAATTAAAATGCATGATTAATTATTCTCTATCGCGTTTACAATGGAGAACAAAACTCACGTTTGTCTTCGCGTGTTACGCAAAGACAACAAGAGTCGCTTCGATACATATTCCGTTAAAGGGGCTATGTCACCATTTTTAGCGTTACTTTAAAAAGCCAAAAGACATCTTTATATCAGTGAAAACCCAAAAATAAGAATCCAGTTTTGTTTAAAATTATTCTACTAGCGCTCTAAAAGCAAAAATAAGTGTCTTGGGCTGCAGATGGCCAGGATGGAAATGGATTGTATCTTGAAAAAATTGGGCCAATTTTTTCAAGTTTATCGCTTGTGTCTTAGAAAATTCGTTAAAACTCCGATTATGGTTTATTTTCTCTGCTAAAATTCACTTAATATCCTCCTGTTAGTGTTCTTTAAGCATTTCGTGTACGACAAAGGTGCTTAGTTTTAATTTGGGACGGTTTTGACCCGAAAACCTCAAAATCATCATGACATAGCTCCTTTAAGGACGTTCCGTATTTCGATAATGTGCAGTTGTTGAATGTGAATTGATTTCTCTCCATAATCCTTTTCGGTCTGGTCGCGTAGGGATGAGACCGATCAATGACAACGTTTAATCAGACTGTATACGTAATGCTTTAGTTGTTACACTGTTTTCCTCGTCACTCTCTAGCAGTTACCTTACAAGGTGACGTTTTACGGAAATTACGCTTGCATACAACGGCGGGGTTCACAAAGATTTCAGTTTGACAGGGTTCACATCGGTCCTGAAAAACCTATATTAAAAGTCATGGAATTTTAAAATTACATTTTTCAGGTCTGGAGAGTCATCGAATTTTAGCGTGGGGCATGGAAAGGTTTGGAAATTACATCGTATAATAAATCATGGAAAATTGGAAGTCCCGATCAAATTTGGGATAGTGTGCCTCATATCCGAATATAAACAGTAAATAGCTCTTTTCGCGGTTAACCTTTCTCGTTTGCATTGCAATAAAATTCAACGTGGTTGCGAGGCAATTTCGGGCAATTTTGTAGTGTCTGCCCGAAATTGCCTCGCAGTTATGTTGAATTTTATTGTAATGCAAACGAGAAAGGTTAACCGCGAAAAGGGCTATTGTAATCCTTACTTTTTATTGTTGTACAACTCTTGCATTTCATTTTGAAATGATATATATGAAATAAATCATATATTTTCATATATTTTCAGGCTTCTTTTCGATTTCATTTCCGCAGTTCATATATGATTTATTTCATATACAGCTATTTCAATTAACGTTGTCGGGTGAAAGCTCAAAGCTCAAAGCCTACAAGTCAAGACCGAACGAGTAAACCGAGCGCCTGTTTCAAGCATGCAGATACATGTGGTTGGGAGCAGCGAGACGAAAAGAAATGGCTCGAATGAGCGATGCGACGAGCGGGAAAAACGTTTCTTTTGCGCCGCTTCCAACTATCTTGGCTTGTAGCTTTGAGCTTTCATCCGACAACGTTAATTGAAATAGCTGTATATCATTTCACATTCACTCCTTTCACGGGAACATATGAACCTACAATTGACCTGCTTCCAACGTCAGTGGCTTCATAGCTCAGTTGGTAGAGCATCGCACCGGTATCGCGAGGTCACGGGTTCGAACCCCGTTGAAGTCCTGAATTTTTTTCAGGCTTCTTTTTGCTTAAATTGCGTTCATAACTGCGAGGATCATTCTTCATTTGCATTTCATTTTATTGAACAATTAAGGTACGCGTCAAAACCCGTTGGGCAAATAAATCTATGTATACTACCCATTTACACCACGCAAACTCGGTTCAGTTTTTGTTTACTTCTGTGTACATCGCCCATTCACATCACGTTTGTTTCTAACGCAAACTCTGTATCCAGAAAATACTATTTGTTTACTTTGTTCTTATCAACAATCACCGTGATTTATGACACTGTTCAAAATTGTAGAAAAGGAAAGCGCCTTGCATTGAATTAAACACCGTCTGCCGAGTCTGAAATCCTTCCTTCTTCTTTTCTTACACTCAATTTACTAATTTCACTTATTAAAAAGTCGAGACATTGCGAACTGTTTTCGCAGTTCCTCCACGTGTTTATCTTTGTTCGTCAGCCTCTTGTGAAGTTCTTGAATCACCATTTTTCGCTCCTCGCTTATTCTTGACACATGGCTCGTCTCTTGTCTAAGTTTCTCCACTAAAACCACAAGCCGTGTAAGACTTGCTACAGCGTTATTTCTTTCGTTTCGTAACTTCTCCGTCTCGTTTAGAATTTTCGCTTTGCTCTGAACTCTTTCCAGCTCTTTCACTTCTTTTACTTCACGGTCTTTGCTGCGTAGTTTTGACTTCAAGTCGCCAACGGCTTGTTCCGCTACTGTTTTATTATTTACCGCTACGGTTTTATCGTAAGACATCTTTCGAACAAACTCTTGCAGTCTCTTCAATTCTTCGTCTTTTCCACGTATAATCTGTCCCCAGTCTGCCGTTTGTCGAAGCTGTAAAAGCTCTTCTTTTAATTCTTGATTCTCTTGTGTCAAAGTGAGTGCTTTTTCGTTAGCATCCAACAGTTCGCCTTGAAGTTTCTGATTCTCTCTCCGCAGAACACCAATTTCTTCCCTACTTTCCAAGTAAGCTTTGTAAATTATTTCATATTCTTTGGCTTTCGGTCGCTTAGCAGCTTTCTTCTTCGGTTCCTCGATGGTGTATATTCCATTCCTTGTAAACGTTACTTTAGTCGGGGAAGCCGTATAAACATGGCTTGTTTGCCTCGAGACGGCAAACCCCGGTGTAGTCTGTGAAAGAGCGGACACTCTCCGTCGGTACTCCATGTTGAAAAGTAATAAGTACTTAGTGAAAACCTCATTCGAGTTGTAAACAAATCTCTGTGATTACACTTTACCTAATCCTTCTCTCTAAACAGTTAATAAAGTTTCTTTTGTTAGTTCAAGTACAACTTGGCATTAATGTCAACAAGTAATTTAACTGCCTTTTGTAACGTGTTTGCCAAGCACAGATGACTGGCAAATAAAGTACTTTTGAAATTGCATTGCTTATTGGCAATTAATTAAACACTCCCAGTTTAAATGACTTTCTAATGAATTATTACAACGAAACATCGGTTTGGAAAGTAACTTAAGTGTGCGAATGTAAACTTCTAAGAAGCCAGTTTATAAGCGTTTATATGCGCTCGATAAGGGCGGAAAATCAAACGAACATCATTACAATTGATTCTTTTGTCCTTTACAAACCGGCGCATGATCCCCAAATGACATGATTCAGCCACAGTTACTTAAAAGCTTAACAAAACATTATATTCTTTATATGTTAATAGTTAGATTGATCTATCTCAAATGAAATGCTGCAGATAAACTGCCGAAAACAAGCACTGCGACGACTGAAGTCGAGAACAATTTTTCAGTCTTTGCCACCTTTGATCATTTTTTTCTCGCTCGGCCTTCTGACCCCTTTCAGTGCATGCTATTCTCACTATTCGCTCGATCTGATTATTTTCTCACATGGTCTCAAAGAACACCATGCGTTTTGTGTTGAATAAATGTACTCTAAAAGTGGAAACTAATCCTAGTTTAATCCTTGGACGGCAGTACACAGAACAAATACTTAGGTTGGTCTTAGTTTAGTTTTATCAATGGCGTGATTTCACGTGCATGGCGTCAAACTATGACAACCCACTGCAGTACAAGAAAAATTCGACAGGATGGAAATATTAGATCGAAAGAAGTGCTATAAATGTATAATATTCCTTAAAATGGAAATATCTCCATCCACACGTAATCGTCTTTGCCTATCACACGTATCTGTTTTTGTTTGAAAACGCAGAAGTAGTCGAGAAGTTATTTTCCTTTGTTGCCTCCCGTGTCGCCTTCCGTCATCTCAAAAAAGCATGCGCACCGCTACGAGCCTGCGATATTGTTCCTAAAGCGCATACACGTGATGTCATCGTTTTGAGAAAGCTCGAGTTGTCCACATGCTGATAAATTTCTGTTTTCAAAAAGGAGCGGCCTAGTTTGTCAACCTTTTGTTTTGTTTTAGTTTTAGCTCAAAATGCCAACGGCGGTGGCGCTGGGACAAGGTTTCGACAAAATAAGTTTCGGCTTTTACCAGACATGTGAACATTGAGCAAAAGAAGTGGCGAATCCATCCACCACTCATTATATTTGTATGTTTTTGCCGTGTTACAGTCATGACATCGGTATCAGTCTAGTTTCCACAAAGCAATTTTAAAATATAAGTAAACTTACTATTCAACTAGGTTCCCAGGGTCTGTCTTCATCCCGTGACAGAAAAAGAGAGATCATGCGAAGACTATCGGGACTCAAAAGCTAAAAATTCCGAAAGTTTTAGGACTGGGGAGAAGGGGGAGAAGGGGGCAAAAATCGAGCCTAAAAAAAGAAACGCCGATTTCGATTCTCAGACACTCCAACGCCGTCTTAGCCTGCGAGAGCAAACGTTTGTATTTCAACTCCACTACACAGCAGACATTATACGCTCCAATAGGTTTATTTTGATGTATTTCGGTCGGACACCAACGGCAATTACAAACATATTTACAACTAGCAGTAATCAGATTATGGGGACGCGTTCGAAGGAATTTCCGGCGGAAATGAGTCCCTGAAAAAAAACAATAGGGGCGGCCATTTGGAAGACCGTCCACCAAAAAATCTCAAATTTTACTGCACATAAACCACAGGACAACCAACACGAAATTAGGATTGCGTTCTTCGAAGGCGATAATGTGAGTACAACAATACAATCTAACGATGTAGTCAAAATCCATGAATTGAAAATAATACAATGCTAATGAAGAACTAGAACTGAGCAACCACTCACATACAATGAAAAAACTGCGGTTAAACGGAGGCCAGGAAAAACCCTGTCACCCAAAAAAAGAAACCTTTGGGTTAAAATATGTGGCAGGAAATCTGGGTAGGATCCATGGCTCAAACTCTACAGCCCATCCTACGAGGCCCTATATAGTACTACACAATAAGTACAAAATGCACTGCAGTTCTCACACAGTAAGAAAAATAAATAAATACACAAATTTTGAAAACAACTGACGCCGAATGGTGCGGGCCTAGAATGACTAACCGCGTGCGATACTTCGTTTATAACGAAGTTATGCTACCCACAATGCACTACAATAGTGCCCAGTCCCTGCTGTTCCCGTGCCGTAGAAATATCAATTTCTGTCTAATTCGTTGACTACGTACGTTACTCAAACGCCAGAAATTACATTCTTTCGTCTTTGTTTCCCGCTCTTGTTTTGACCCCGAGACAAGAGCCTAAAAAGACGTCACCACTCATTCTCTATTTTCGAATTGCCCTTAGAAAATGGTCACACCCACTCAGCCAATCAGTGCCCAGTATTTGTGTGCTCTATAACCCATAAAGTGTCTTAAATTATGTAAAGAGGCGGGGGCTTTGAAGCCCAGGGAAATTGTGGGGTAAAATAACTACTCATTAGAAAATGGTCACACCCACTCAGCCAATCAGTGCCGAGTATTGGTGTGCTCTATATCCCATAAACTGTCTTAAATTATGTAAAGAGGCAGGGGCTTTGAAACCCAGGGAAATTGTGGGGTAAAATAACTACTCATTAGTAAGCTCTATATAGAACATACTAATGAATTATTTTGTTTTCCTTTGTTTAAAAGCCTAATTAGTATGCTCTATATAGAGCATACTAATGAGAAAATAGAGCATACTAATGAGTGTATAGAGCATACTAATGAATTACAGGCTGCTAATTTAAACAAAAACAACTTGCAGTTATAAAAATGACAATTTTTTTTGAAGTTTTCGCTTTACATAACTTAAGCAAGAGATTAATCACCAAAATAACAAAACCAAATTCGACTTAACAATTTTTAAGGAAAATTAAACGAAAGACTGGTCTCACCGTGCTTTGGAATTCTGTCTCTTTCTCTTTGCTCAATTTCGTTCACTGTGGTAGGCTTTTGGAAACGTGCATTTTTATCGAATTCATTCCCCAAGCACTCGGATATGTCTACGCTCTCAAAAGCAAGTAACACATGAGTGGCAGAACGGCCTCAAATTCCTTGAGCTCTGTATACTGGCTCATAGCCGGAGCAAATGAGCCATCAAAACAACAAAGAATAAACAAAGCTCCAAAGAAAGAAAAGCATTGTTATTCGTAAAATTCTACCAACATTACGGCGACATCCAAAACAAAATAACAACGTGATTCCCAAGTGTGAATGACACAATTAAAATACGCTCATAAATACAATCTGTATAAAATATGGTTTCCTCGCGGATGTGACCATTTTCTAAGACGGTTAGACAATGAACGCTCGTGTCCTATGGGATATAGCACCTCTCGCATCAGATAGAAGTGCCACTCGGGCTACGCCCTCGTGGCCTTCTATGCTCGAGGCACTATATCCCATAGAACACTCGCGTTCATTGTCTAACCCTTACATAATACACTTTGTTTGCCCCGCAAATTTTGCATAAACTATTGCTTGTAAATGCTCTTGGGAGGACTGCATATTTCCAAGAGCATTTCAAAACAATAGTTTATGCAAAATTTGGGGGGCAAACAAAGTGTATTATGGGCAATCCGAAAATAGAGAATAGACTAACTCGAGGCCGTACGCGACGATTCTCTAGACCCAGTATAATCAGAAATGTCAACTTTTTGAAATAATTATGAAGTACCAGAAACAGTTTTGACGATTAAAAAAATGGAAAATTTAACCAACGTCAGGATTTTAGAGTCCTAGTGTTGGAGTGCACAACATTTGCATCGTTGGAAAACAAAAGATGCAAACAATTATAATGCTAATAGTTTTATCGAAAACGTAAAATAAAGTAAAAGGAATAATCGAGGGAAATAATTCTTCTGCATTTTAAGACAGGTGTATTGCTGTTTATTCAAGCTTTTGTTAACAACTTGCACATTTAATATCGCTATTCAGAAAAACAAAAATCAAAAAAACAGAACTTCGAGAAAATCATGGCATTTTAAAATCACCAAAACATCGTTGAAAAACACTTAAGTCCACAGGCGATAAGGGAAAGAAGATTGCCGGATAAATACATCCGCTACTGAGTACAAAACAAAATCAGTCTTCCTTATAGTAATTAATTCGAACGTATAAAGCATCTGCGAAAAGACACCCGACGGTCAGCTCATCTTCAAATAAAAATAACTTTTTCCTCTAAGTCTTTCTTTGCCATCACTGTCTTTAGCAATTCTACGATGCTATCTGGGTGAACATCAAGTTTTAACAGTTCCCCAATGTGTTCCAATACTTTTCTGTCCATCTTCACGTTTGTCGCCTGCAGCAGTTCAAACAGATCATCAAAATAAGCTGTTCTTTCTTTAGCTTGTGATTTTTCGCGCTCAGATGCCAAAGATGACAAGGATAATTTCATATTTTCAGCTTCGGCCTTCAGTTGCGCTATGTCCCTCGAACGCGGCCGTGTTTTCTTCGTTAATTCGGAAGTTTCTGTTGACGGTCTTGAAGAACCAGCCTGATTTTCACTTATACCCTCGGCAACAGATTGCATCGTAAGTTAAATGAGCCTTGAAATTATATCTTTCTATAAGGGCGTCCTTGTTGTGTACTTTTCGTGATCTGTTTTACTTTTTTTTTCTCTGTACCTCCACGGCAAAATCGGAAGCGGCTAAACGCTACAAGATCGAGTCTTGCCTGAATTTCTTCTTGACTGAAAATAACTGAAAATGCAAACACTCTTTACCTAGCAAAAATGAGTATAATTTATGTACACAACCAGGTCTTAATTTGAATTTTAATCAATTTCGCTATTACATGCTACTAGAACCATTCAGATAGCTTAGCAACGTCGAATACGCTCTTAAACCTCCATTCGTTTGCGATAAAAAAAGCCCTTAGATTTTCCTTTATTTTAAGTAATACATTTTGTCTTATTTTGTTTATGATCAAGGGTACCGGACGAATTGTTTCGGGTATTATTTTTTGTTCTGAAAACCACAAATTACCTATGACATTCAAATTCAATTGTGTTAAAAAGAACAGAATTTCCCTTGTGAAATGTCACCCAACTATACTGATCCTGACATGAAAAAATAGGAATGAAAATATCGTTTTCAGAACAAAAAATACTCAGCTAGAATAATTTTTGCCGGCAAATCGGAGAATATGCTTCCCGCGTCCTAAAAAAATATTCGACCTCTTGAATATTCGGAAGAAAATCCGAATATGCATAACAAAGTGTTTCGTTTAAAAAATATACGCATTTGAAAAGGCCAGAAAACGATATGGAAAGTACACTGCTTAATTTTACTTCGATGGGTGTCCTGTGTAATGTGTACCTTAACGTGCCATACCTGTGGCTTCAAGTAGTTTTTTTGGGTCACACTTCCCTTTTTGAATGCGTTTATACATAATCTTACTTAAGCTCAATAAATCTGAATTTGATACCAGATGTTAGGCTTGGATGAAAGTTTTGAATGATGCTCTTTTTATGCTAATCAGCGTTTCCATAGCAACGGTAAACAAATATTGCGAAAAACAGTTTTTCCAAAATATCTTTCGATTTTGGGGCTACCCGCGACAACCGAATAAATGCACTATAATCTACAGTGTTGCACACTAAATGGGAAAATTTCAAACAAATTAAACTGTTCGATTTTGAATAATTCGCTAAAACATTTTTAACACGTGTTTTTTTCATGTTCGATATATAAGCGGACAAAATATTCCATAGGTCTCACAAATTATCATTAAATTACCACAGAAAGTTTTTCTCAGACTAAAATTATTACTCAATGCAAATAGCTCTGACTAATTCCTCAGCAATAAAAAGATCGAGCTTTTCATTCAAATGCAGTTTAAAAAGAGTGAAAACGTCAAGCAAAACTGCATTTGAATGAAAAGCTCGATCTCTTCATTATTTTCAAATAGACTAGGGGTAAAATTACGTGCCCAGTCGTATTCTGAAGACCGTTTTCAAGTTTGTGTTGTTGTGTATTTGGGGGACGGAACAACGTTAAACGCAAAGAAAGGCAGCTAAATTAAGTTTCTTAGTTTAGTTTTTTTACCTGGAGTTTTATTCTCTTTATTTCTACACTAAGAATACTATCATTGGTTTTAAACAATTGTTCAATCTTTAAATTATTTCATGCGATTATTTTTTGGAAGAGTTAAACTGGAGAAATTATTATTATTTTTTGTTTCCACCATATTTTTATAAAACACAGCAAAGCTAGGTTCTTCATCAGTTTTCATGACGTCACATCCGCCACTCTCACAACTTGTTTCCCAATATTCCCTCCCTTCATCATATCAACAAACGCTCGGCCAGTGGTCTCCAGGCCCTGCTCCACTGTCTCGTGATACTTCAGCTTCCCCTCTTGTACCCAGGCCTCCAGCTGTTTCCTTCCATCCGAGAACTTTTCCATGTAATTTAACACAAGAAATCGATCACGTGTTATATTTTTCTCGCGAAATGCGCTCTGGATGTCTTCAGGCATAGGAGGAGGGTACGGTACATCTTTGTTGTAAACTGAAATCTGCCCGCACAGAACAATGTGACTATTCTGGTTCATGCAGCGAATGACCTGTAATAAAATATTGCAATGGTTCTTATCTGTAAAAGGACATGATACTTTTAGGAGCAGAATCAAGAGAAAGTCAAGGAATTTAACCCCTGCAGCCACCCCCAACCCCTCTTTGAGACGTTTGCATGAAACACTTGAAATGGTTCATTTTCACTTACACTTTCATGACAACTTACCAACAGATTACCAACAGGTGACCCACAATAGACCAATTCCGATATATTAAAATTCATACTTGGCTCCGAGGCTTAGGGGAATAAAACAAAAGAAATAGATTATTCATCCCTGAACCTCGATGTGATTTCTTTTGTTTTATTCCCCTAAGCCTCGGAGCCAAGTATGAATTTTAATATATCGGAATTGGTCTATTCACCAACACAAATGGCCGACTGTTGGCCGTTTGTCAGCCGACTGTTGTTTTTTTTTTGTTGTTTTTTCATAAAATTCTGGATCCACCCCTGACTTTCACAGTTTCTCGTTTCTGCCTTGTCCCCCAGTCGCTCACTTACTAAAGAGAAACTTGAGAAATTAATAATTGAGCAGAGCGGGGGATAAGGGAAAGACAGCAAGAGGTGCAAGGGGAGCAAATACGCAAAGCTTCTCAGTTCTTCCCATAAGCCCCTGGTCATTCTCAAGCTCTGCCCACTCAACCCGTTCTCCTTTCTGAATTTACCATTATCGTTAATTCTCAAATTGCTTTGAATTTACGATTATAGTTAATTTAGAACACTGACAGTCTGAAAGAAATTCTGGGAAGTCAGCATTTTTGTTGAAAAAGAACAATCTTTAGTGTTCGGACAGGACTCGAACCTACGACCCTTCGCTGACTTATCCTCTCTTCTAACCACTAAACCACCACACTGCTGGTTGAGCAAATCTCAATTTTTTAACATAATAAAATTCATGCGCTTATTCTACACCCTGTAGTAAGCCTATAAAATCACTCGCTTGAAAATAATTTTAGAAAGTAAATGGAAAAGCTTGATCACCAAACCTCAACAAAAAGCTAACCATTTGAAATCAGCGCTTAGGCCTAATCACTGTAGATCAATGATATTCTATGCAAGACTCAAATAAATATCTTGCAGATATAATTTCCCATCGCTCGCCTTGTTGTTCGGTGGTCTAGTGGTAAGAAGACGTTCCTAGTAGCGGTAGTTCCGGGTTCGAATCCAGTCCAAATAACATGGCTTTTTCTTTTATTTCTTCTTTTCTGAAATGTCCTGGGAAACAGTGTTCTAAATTAACTATAATCGTAAATTCAGAGCAATTTAAGAATTAACGATAATGGTAAATTCAGAGAGGAGATCATGTTGGCCCACTCCATTTTCACACTCATTCCCAAATTCCTGACCAATTCCCACGTCTCCCTTAAGAAGAGAGAAGCCTGGGGATGTGGCAGTTTCTGACTCTCTGTTCAAATTGAAAACAAAATCCCAGATTATAGTTAATAATTAAAAATAATAAAATATAAAACAGACAGTATCAAGAATACTGATAAAAGTTTCACTCTAGACAAAGTTGTAAGATTAATAAACACAGGAATCGCAAAGCAAATAACGGTTTCTAAATAGGACATGTATATCTACAACAGCCACACTTGGACAAAATTTTCCAGCCATGGTAGGCAGCTGTTATGGGGAGCTTATTTATTAAGGTGGCTCGGATGACCACGTAAAAGTTGTGGTCCCGTCTCCGATGGGGACATAAAAGAACCAGTGAGGATGTAACAAAACTCTGGCTGTGACCACCCTTAGTGCCATACATTGTTCATGGGTGGGGTGGGGGAGGTGAGATCAACAATTGACCGATAACAGCTGCCACTGAGGCGCCTTCATAAGCTGACATCCGATCTCATTCTCATAAGTATCTGTAAAGCACCTTGAGACATGTGATATGTGTGCTATGTAAGTCTCTTATTTTATTTTTTTATTTACCCATTCACTCCTGAGAATTTTTACGTTTTTGAGCGATTTCCTGCATACACACACCCCCGTGACTTCACATTTGAAGTTGCCATTGAAAGTGCTGCTGTTCTAAAACACTGAAGGCTCGAGTTTACTGGAAACGTCATTCTGACGTTGTGATTTTGCTTTGTTGAATTCCAATAAAGTCTTCAATATGATGTTTCTGCGATTTTTGGTAAGTCCACAGCCATTTTTCATCTTTAGTAGCTGCCTGATGAGCATCATTAAGCTTGGAGGTGGTTCAGAGTCCACTTTCTCAACGAAGCGAGTTAGGTGTTGTACTTCGTTTACGAATTTGGCTCGTTGCTCGTTGAATTGGAAAAATGGCCGCCAGGAAACGAAGTAGCTTTGGGACTCGACTCTGGGTGAATTTCTCGACTTACCGCGGCATATTTTGGAAGTTGCAACCACAGGAGAACATAACAAGCGCGAAATTTCGGCGGTAGGTCGGAGTGGCTGTGGACTTAGTATATACAGCTGTTTCGAGAAAGGTTGTCGGAAAAAGCGCAATAGTGCACGCGACAATCCCGAAAAATAATATGGGATATGATAAATGAATTTTAATAAGTCAAATAAATACATGAAATCCGCGATGCCTCGTCCGTACAGGGACGATCTTAGATGGCGGGACATTGGGATAAATGAGATTTTAGGATATAGCGTGGATGACTACCTTTCTGGATTGTCGCGTGCACTTTTACGCTTTTTCCGACAACCTTTCTCGAAACAGCTGTATATGAAATGTGTGGAGGACGGAAGGAACGCTGTCGAAAAATCTCGTTATTTCCCAGCATGCAGTGCGGTGGTGATGTTGAAAATCGAGGCAAGGTCAGTATGCACCAGAACGAGAAGCTGTAGCTGGGTCCGAGCAACGAATAAGAGCAAAAAAATTCGCTGCTAAGCTAGGACTAGGACTGAATTTTGCTGTGAATGTTGACTTTTGGGTTTGCCACGATGATTTGAATAAAAAAAACTAAAGGCAGAAACGTTAAAAACGGTCATTTTTGTTATTGTCCAAATTCAAACGCTGATATTCTGCAAAAATCGCTGACTTTTTTGTGTTTATTGGTTATCTCAATTTGAGGGACTTTCTAGTCAATGCTCACAACTGCTAGTTAGGGCAATGTTCGCGCGATTGAGAAAGTTGCAATTTTTTAAAGCAGTGGAGTCTTGTACGGCCGGTTTTAGCCGGTGTAGGAGCGAATGGGTTAATAAGGGAATTTGAGTGATTGAATCAGTGGTAAGGACAAGAAAACATGGCCAAAGAAGTAAGGAGACTACTGTGGGAAGGTGGCATTAGCCACGGTTCCTCACTTTGTAAATTAATTTGTTTAAAGTGCACGTCAAGTGAAATTTTACTATCGGTTTTTTTAGGGTTTTATGTTGTTAATATCACCTTTATTTCATTTTCAGTCGTTTTCTCTTTTGCGTGAAGAGGATCCACTATTTTTGGCGGTTTGAAAACTCCCGCCGGGCCTGACATTTGCGACATTTTGAGCGCGGCCAAAAAGGTACAAACAATGAATTTGTAATGTCATTCGCGTGTTCGATCACAACAAAACCCAGCGGAGAAGGGAACGAACCCGGGGCTAAGATACGCGTCGCTTTCAAAAATATTAAATCAAAAAAATCCTTCCACAAGTTGCCAAAACTCCACTGTAAAACAAGTGACGCGCTCAGTTATTTACACACTAATGATGTCACTAGAACCCAGGTCCTTGTCTAATATGCCCAACTTGCGTCGCTTTTTTGAGCTATTTTGAAAAAAATAGCTCATTAGCAGGCGCAAAGGTTGGTTTGTGATGTTAGTATGTTTGTTAGTTTGTTTGTTTGTTTGTATGTATGTCTTGGGTTATGTCACACCAATCAGATTGCCTCTTGTATGTACACCGTGTACTATGTCAGCCAATCAAATTTTCGCTTCTAAAATGGTATTACTGAAGGTCAAAGAAGGGCACTTGACATGAATTGAAAATCAGCCATCTTGAATCTCCGCGATTGTTGCCGCAAACACTAAAAGTGTAAAGTTTTGAAAATTTGTTGCTTGGGAACTGTTCTCTAATCCCGACTGGCTTGCTAACCTGGCAATATCAAGGACATTTATTCGGAAATACCGCCTATAATGTGCCCTATGCATGAATGGTAGAATGGTCTGCGGGGGATGAGACGTCCAAAAAATGTGGACTGCGGTTACGTTCATAGGTGAGCTTATACTGAAGTATGAGTATAGTTTTATTGCAAAAACGGCAAGCCGATTTCAAATAATATGATGCGGAACATGAATTGTATGTTTCAAGCCTGGGTTTCAAGAGATTACTATTTAAAATTGGATTTTTTTTGTCAGACACGCTGTCTGCACGTGAAAATGTTGAACTTTGTCCTAAAAGAAACTTGTCCGTGATGCATGGAGTTCAACAGAGAAAATGTAATGCAATTAATCTACAATTTACAGTATGTAAAACGTTTATCTTTCTTTGAATTAATGTGAGCTGATGTGTAGGTTATTAATTGTATGCCTCAAGCGATTACTATAAGCGAGAAGCGACTGTATTTTGTATGAGCAGTCACGTTGTGTGCACGTGCAAATATTGAACTTTGTCCTTATAGAAACTGGTACGTGATGAAATTCAACATGTTTTCGAGAAAACGTAATGTAATTAATTTATATGGTGCGTTAAAAAACGCCTGTTTAAAAAATATTAGTTGCAATTTACTAGGAAACAAGCAAAATTCATTTTGGATGCGCTAAGTTTCTGCTGGTCGACATTACAGGAAAAGGTGTTTGGTTCCAAATGTTAACCTCAACAATGTTCGTGTAAGTAATTCAATTAGCTTGTGGTTTTGAGTCGAAAACAATTTAATCTAATTAGTTCTGTTTCTATTTGCACGACTTTTTTGTGGAGAATAAAAACAGTTGTTGAAATAATATTAGTTCCAATTTACTAGGAGACTACTTATATTCATTTTTCATGCGTTTAGTTTCTGTGAAAGACTTTTCTGGTTGACATTACAGAAACAGGTGGTTCAAAGAATTTTCGTGTCACTAATTTAATTAGCTTGTGGTTTGGAGTTGAAAACAATTTAATTTAATTAGTTTGCGTCTTCCAGGCCAAAGGAACCTTTTCCACGTGTCTTTTGTGAATAATAAAAGAAACCTTTAAAAAAAGGCTAGATACAAATTTCCAGGAAATAATAAGCCTTCAATTTATGTGCAGGACTTTTCTGGTTGACATTTAATTTAATACACTCATTACTGAAACAAGTTGCTCATTTCACTGGGGCCGTAGTTTCGTCAAAAAATAACTCCGGAAATCCCGTGAAAAAAAGCTAGCCGAGAAACGGGACCCAGTTGGTTATCTCGGTATTTTTTTGGTAGTGGGCGGGCCGGAGGATTTGAAAAACGTATATCTGCAAGCGGTTATTTGTGCGAGTTAACTTCCGCTGTTTTGTTACTTTCACCATTTCATATCATTTAGGTAATTTTCAAAATAGCTCATGCACGCAATGCGTGCCTATGTTTAAAATATGTTCCCGCCACTTCGAGTGACTTATTTACCCATGAAAATAATTTTTAAAACACCTATTTTCAAACTATCGGAAAAAAAAATGGTAGTGAAATTTCACTTCATGTGCACTTTGTCTTAAGGTAATTCCACTGAAATAGAACTTACAATAGATTCTTGTTCAAACTTTGCCTACAACACATTTATTATATGAGAATTTCAATTTTAAAATAAAAAATGGGGGTGCCTGTGTTGGTTAAGGAGCTGTCAGGCATCGAATATGCCCTATTTTGGCATTTTAGCAGTATTGTTATAGAAGTGCATTGCTATTATTTGAAAACTCTTAAAAACTAAAAAACTTATGAGAACATGCTAAAGAAGACATCACATACATTGCGTTGGACATCGGTAAACTTTTTACATTCGTTTTAAACAGAGAAGTCTAAGTGCCAGGTAAATATCAGACAAAATCTGTTTTCCTGATTACTGAAATGCAAAACAGAGAAACTGCAGTTCAGCAGTTCAGCTCTATTTCTCTCATTTATTAGATTTTCAACAATAGAAATATAATAAGTCTTTTCTCATACAACGGTTTTGGGAACTTGATTAGAAAGGACGAAAAAAAAAGTTGGGGTGCCCGTGCTCGTTTACGAGAAAACAGCCACTTATTTTTTAGCGATCTTAAAGAAACCTTATGTTCTAAATGTGCGCGCGCTCTTGCATGCGCTAATGACGCAAGAAATTATGCGCAGTAAGTGATGCGCAAAAGCAAAACAGTGGAATCAACTTAAGCTTAAAATTGAATTAAAAAGACAAATAATAATTATTACCAGAAGCTCATAACATACGTGATAAGCTTCTGTTATTACCTCATTGCTTATTTCACCTCCAACATTGTCAAAGTACACATCAATTCCTGCCGGGCACTTCAGCCGTATCTGTTTTGCAATGTTCTTGGTTGTCTTGTAGTTAATTGCAAAATCAAAGCCCATCTCTTCTATGAGGCAGCGACACTTTTCATCTGTCCCACAAATTCCAACGACAATACCACAACCTTCTAACTTGGCAATCTGTTTAAAAATCAAATAAATAAATGGCTTTATATCTAAGAGTCGAAGCATTAAGTGCAGCACACTATAGTGCTAAATGGGGAAACTATGAAAGACTGAAAGAAATATTCAAACCGAGCCAAACATTGTTATATAAGCCACAATTAATAGATTTACATGAGACATCCAAGGATTTGAAGGGGGGGCTGCAGTGGTACAAATCCCACCCGTGGTCAGAGGGGCAGTTTTTAACCCAGAGCAGGGGGAGGGGGAAAAGTTCAGGGATGCCAGAACAAAACGTGGACAGATAGACAAGGTAGGCACCTTTTAATGGATCATAACTAAAAAAAACTTTTGCCATTGTCAAGTAAACAATGGCGACAAAAATAAACAAAAATTTTCAAAACTCACCTGTCCTGCAGCCATCCCACAAGCCCCAGCAGCCCCACTTACAACCACAGCCTGGTTGGCACCAGACTTGATGTGTGCCTTTTCTCTGATACCAAGATAAGATGTCAGACCAGTTAACCCAATAATACCCAACAACAGGGATGGGTTTGAGCGAACAAATGAACTCTCTTCCTATTGAATGCAAATCAAAGTGTCAATAATGACAATTAAAACTGGAACTGTAAAATGCAAAGTCGTCTAAAACCCTTTCTATTCAAAAACACAGGAGGTACTGAGATACAGTGGAACCTTCATTTAAGAGTACATCAATTGGACCAGACGAAGTGTCCCTTTAATAGAGGTGTCCCTTTTATAGAGGTGATTATTACAAAGATTATATGAGTGTTTTGTCGGCTAGGACCAGGAGAAGTGTCCCCTTAATAGAGGTGACCCTTTCATAGAGGTGATAATTACAAAGATAATACAAACATTTTGCCAGCCAGGGCCAGAAGAAGTGTCGCCATAGAGGTGTCCCTTTCATAGAGGTGATAAGTACAAAGATTATATGAGCATTCTGCTGGGCCAGGACCAGGAGAAGTGCCCCCTTAACAGATCGGTGATTATTACAAAGATTATAATATTCATGAGTGTTTTGCCAGCCAGGACCAGGAGAAGTGCCCTCTTAATAGAGGCATCCCTTTTGATAGAGGTGATAATTACAAAGATTATAATATTCATGAGTGTTTTGCCAGCCGGGACCAGGAGAAGTGCCCCCTTAATAGAGGTGTCCCTTTTAGTAGAGGTGATTTATTACAAAGATTATAATATTCATGAGTGTTTTGCCAGCCGGGCCCGGGAGAAGTGCCCCCTTGATAGAGGTGTTCCTTTTAATAGAGGTGATAATTACAAAGATAATACAGGCATTTTGCCAGCCAGGACCAGTGTCGCCTTAATAGAGGTGTCTCTTTCATAGCAGTGATAATATTACAAAGATTATTATTATTATTAGGTGTCCCCTTAATGGAGGTGTCCCAAAGTAAAGGTTCCACTGTATAATTGCGTTCGCAGAACACCTTCATAAATCTGTTAGGCAGGCGAAATCGAGATTTTTGCGGCAGACTTCCAAATAGCCTCGCCTCTTGAAAGAACGTAGCGGCCCTGGGTACGAGTGTTGCAGTCCACGTGATTTCATCGGTCCAATAAAATTAAATTCTCGTTTTAGCGCGCGCTAATTTCGCTTAGCGCGCGCTAAGACAGTTGTTTTTCGCTATATAGCGCGACACCCCTAAATGGGTAAATTATTGCATTATCGTTTGTTACGTCGATGGAGCTTGTTATTTAAGAGAACCTGAACTTACAAATTGAAAATAGGTTGGGGTGTACAATAAAAACAGCCTAAAACAGCAGCCTATAAAAACCTATGGTGGCACTCTATTCTTAACACCTTCCTTCTTGCGCCTTACACCACAATACTCAAAACAGTTTGTTACGGCAATATTAAAACTAGTAGACTATTTTTCCTTTTCTTTCAAAAATAGGTAAATGTCCATCGTAACAATATCATGACCTCATATGGTTTTCATTATTTTTGTTCATTGACCACCACCAATCGGAAATCTTCAAACATTTCAATTCTGACAAAGATATGAAAAGCCCAACATTCACAGTAAAATATAAACATTAACTAGAATTTCCTGGGGAGTAAATAAACTATTATAAAACCATTCTCCTTTACACACCACATAAACTTTTCACCAGAAATAAATCATTTCGCACACTGATCGAATGCACCCTTTAATCTACAATTACTCCTAGTTTTTTTATCATAATAATGCTGAGTTATTATAGACAGCCCCTGGGTATCAGTTGTCCCACACTCTTATTTGTTCCCAGCAAGTTACTAAGCAATTAGCTGAAGCGCTTCTTGTAAAACAGAAAGTTAGTAAGATAGTTGAGGAATCAAAAATTGTGCAGCACTGTTACTAACATGAGGTTTGGGTCTGAGCAAAACTTTATTACTACATTTAGGCTTTGCGGCGGGAGTAAAATAATAGACCCCAAAGTGAGGCGGGAGGGTTCGCTAGCGGATATGTAGATAATGACTGAGCCAAGAACAAGGGTTCCTTGCTCTCACATACCCCACTTGAGATGTGGGCGTGTAACATTTCACAGGACACATCAGATATCTAAGGAATGTTAATTACTTCTTTTAACTAAATACTCAAAATACCCTGTATCCTTACTGTGCACACAATTCATGTCGCAATGCCATGCTATGTCATGCGTGAGTGTGTGCACAAGAGAAGAAATCTAAACACATGGCTGGTAGCTGTTGCATTAACCTTGCTTAGATTAAACTTGCATGGGTGGTCAGTGACCCTTTTTTTTGGATATAGATAATAATTTTCTTTTCCAATTGAAGGGCCGAGAGCATGTCCAGCCTATATGACTTTTTAGGCCTTTTTTTATTTTTTCTTGCTCAGATTTGTCTAATTTTGGCATGTGAACTAGAAATTAGTTGCAAAACATTGTTCCGAATTTTTTTCTGTTGTTTTTTCCGTCGTTTTCGAGAAATACCGTATGCAAAAAAAAAATCAATCAATCAAAGGCTCCTATTGTAACGCAATATTGCGGTAAGCTTCTGTTTTCACACTGACACGGTTCGATATTTTTTTAAAATTAAACATAAGGAATTTTGACGAACGCAAAAAAAGTAAATCACTTTCATAATGTCCAGTTCAAAAAAAAAAAAAAAAAAAAAAAAAAGATGCTGAGCGTGATTCGAACCTGGAGCCGTCCGAGCGCAAATCCCCGACCAAACCACTAGACTACCGAGGAACACATGCTCAGTTCAGGCTAAGTTTTATTATTTAAAGCTTGATACGCATCAAAACGCGTATCTCGATTTCAAAATCCTTTTAGATCGAATTTAATGTTGCATTAAAGACTCCAAATGCGAAACGTCTTCCCGCCGGCCAGCAACAACTCACTTCGAGCTGCCCAAAGCTGTATTTCAAGTGCCCGACCACGCACAGCGGACCCATCTACCACTGTCGCAAAGCATGTCGGGAAATCCTACAACAAAACCGAAATGGAGTTCCCGCCCGAAAGTTATTGCAAAATACTATAAGTCTCAAAGCACTTCGGATATCGGGCATTTCGACCACGGCACGGGATGAGAAATGGCCCACAACTCTCAACGCTGCCCCTTTTCTGATCCGAAGTGATTCCAGACTTTCTCGCCGGCTCGTCTTCCCGACCAAGGTCCATTTTTCACCTCGAGCGCTAAATGGCGCTTCAGACACAAGGAAGGAAAAGAAACACAACTCGTTTCTTTGAGAAGTGCTAGAGACTTAAGGATTTCCGGACTTAATGATGTCTTTCAATCACCGGACGGGCCTCATACACGTTGGCTTACACGCACGCTACAGAGGCGATGTGTTGCCGTAGTGAGCTCACGATAGATAAGAGAGCCAGGCGTGCGTAAATAACGGTATTTTCGTTCAGGTTGTTGGCACTGGTCAGAAGTATTGCAGTCGCATATTCCCACGGCCATACTGCTTTGAAATGGCTTCGAAATTGCGCTCTGAATGTACAGTCAAAGCACTGGAGGGCCAGAACTCTTCTTTTTTCAGGTGAAATTGGTCAAATTCCGTAGGGTTAATGCAAATTCGACAAGGGCTTGTGATGTTATCCGTTGTACGATAAAATGAGGCTATTCTGAGTGAGAAAAAATAAAAAAAGGCCTAAAAAGTCATATAGGCTGGACATGCTCTCGGCCCTTCAATTCTTGACAGATTGTGAAAAAAATGATTGCAGAACAAAAAATCAATAAGGGAAGTTTAAAATTTTCCCATTTGTCTACCAATGCGACATCGAATCCTGCCAACTTGCGGCTGTCAGGATTTGTCACCAGTTGAATTAATTTCTTAATAGACCCACTCATGCAAAATTTGGCATAGACAGCATTTTAGAGATTCATTTCAATATTTTAGACTAACAGAAACTGGTGTTATATCAAGTAAGGGACACCAATTTTTCTAAATTAGGGACGCATTTCAGATATCTTATCTCTGAAATAAGGTCGGTGACCCTTAAATACCTTAACCATACTGAGAGTGCCACGGGCCACTCATAGTAGCCCATGTGTAAACACCTGGAAGTGCCATGGGCCACTAATAGTGGCTCATTGATCAAATGCAAATATGGCGTCCAACATTTTTTTGTTTGGACAGGTTCTCAAGAAAAGAAAAGCAATTGAATAATGATAAAGATCAGGTCAAAATAAGTCATTGTGTGCATTTTCAAGGCCATATTCTTATTTTAGGAGAAGTTATAGGCAATCATATTTTGGGAAAAACATGAAAGCGAGGCTAGTAAGGATAAAATGTCTTTTCTTATACATATGATGCCCGATTTAGGGTGTTAGCTCTATTGTACATTGTACACATTCATTGTATTAGGTAAAATTATGTATTCTAATATATTCTATGGTATTGTATTCTATTGTATTGTCATTCTTTTGTGCTCTAATATTCTATTGTTTTAACAAAAGAATAAGTGTTACCCCTAAATCGCGCATGGTATATTCTTATACATATATTATATTAATATTAAAATTTCAGTGAGCCATAACTTTGCAACCGTTAAACCAAAAACACTCAAACTTTGCAAGATGATACACTCAGCAGCACTTGTTTGCATGATACATTAATTTCTCTGAAAACTTGGCCAACAAAAAACTGCCTGATGGCCATATTCGCATTCATTGTATAGTGGCCTTCAAACTAACAAGCAATTTCATTGGCTGCTGATGAAAGTGGGGAACATAAGGATCAATAGGATTTGCTCTACTATTAAGTTATTCGTATAGTTTCCTTTAGTATCCGTGACCGACAAGTTCCGAGTTTCAGCGTCTTCTCGTGCAAAACGGAAGACAATATGGCCGCCATTTTTTTTAAAGTGTTTTTGTCCAAATATTATTGTTTTACAAGTAGAACTGACCACAAAAACTATAGGTATATAATGCTCAGAGTGTCAATATCCTTTAATGATTCATAGATTTCCATTGCCTTTCTGTTACACAGAGAAATTTTCAATTGATTGCAACTTACTTTTTTGTGATTTACAACACCTTAACGAAACGTGTACGTAGCAAAGAAGATGGATTCAAAGCACAATGCTAACCACTTCATTATTGGATTACATTGATAGATTAATTGTTGTTTAGAATATATGTGCTTTGTGAACATGAGACTGAAATATGTAAAGGTATATTGATGGATTTATTTGACACTTTTTTTCTTGAATAAAGCGAACAAGAACCTTGATTTGTGAAGGCCCAGCCGACAGAACGACTCTTCAAAATCATGGCACTAATTAAGGCATACTCGTACCCAGTTGCATTCCCATGACACCCTGCGTGCCTCAATTCACCCTAGTATCCAATCTTCTCTCACTCCCAATTAATAATGAATGGGTACGAGTCTCTTTTAAACGCTAAAAGGTATATGGGATTCGCCCCCACCCCCCACCCCCCACCCCCCACCCAACATTCTCCACCCCCGTGACATTTACCTTGTTTAACATGGGGTCTTCGCCAGAGAAGACTACAAATTCTTGCCACGACCATACGAATGAATAGAAGATATCTCCTTCTTGAAACTTTTTACTTCTGCTCTGAATTATCTTTCCTACTCCGCCGCCAGTCGGAGGCTCTCCTAACGACCATGGCGATATGTAAGTGGAGCCCGTGTCCTCATTCATTCGACATCTCATGTAAGGATCTACTGACAAATACAATGTCTTCACTAAGATCTCCCCATCATTACATGTCGGAACTTCTCTTGTTCCCAGGGCAAAGTTTGATTCGGTGGGTTCTTTATCCACTCCTGGACGACTCTGCAATACGATGCACTTGTTTTCACGAATTTCTGCCGCCATCTTGTTCACAGACAGACTCCCCTGCATGAATGATAAGGGAGGGGGAATGAGGAGAGCGATGCCAACCTTCAATACTGGTCCAATGCTGGTCCAATACTGGGGTCAATTTAATAAAACTTTTACACTTGTAAGTGTAGCTATTGTTTTCAACCTCTGAAACAATGGCTACGCTTGTAAATTACACTTGTAAAAGTTTGATTAAATTGACCCCTGGCCATTACATAAATAAAAATTTGAAGGTGTACCTGATACCCCTCTAAAGTCAGTCGCATTTTTGTACTCTTTGCCAGCCTCTTGGCTAGCCCTTTTAATACTCGATCCAAAGATTTGCTCGCACGTGTGTCGCGTGACAAAACACTCCAAGCTCCTGACTCCAAGATTCCTAGCCTGTTGCACGCTTGAGCTGCACGCAGGCCGCAGGCTAGAGTTGGCCCTGGGACGAGGTTGGTTGATGTATTGGTCATATGAGGTAACATTGAGTTTTTATGCGAAAGGAAAGAAGTCACAAAACAATTAATGTAGCTGGTACTTTCTCAAGAATTTTCTCGCCCTCGGCTTCAAACTAAAATAATAGTGAATGCGACGGTGTTTTAATTTTGTTGTTGTTGTTGTTGTGTGTGTTTTTTTCTTTGGTTTTGGAACGGGGTAGTAAAATAAAAGGTTGCTTGGGGAATATACAGAGGTGAAAATTAAATGACGGCAAAAAAGTGGCTTAAATTGATCTAAGATGAATGGTTTTGTAATATAGATCTATCAAACCGGTGTGGTTTTTCTGAACACTAGTAAATATCGCATGATACTTACGATTACAGTCAGACAAAAGAAATATTTCATTGATTTGTCGTGTGCTATTAACTGTGACTAGAGATTACGCATTTGGTACTTTGTTGCCTTAATCGATTTTCACACCGCCAATGACAACAGTCTAAACATAAATTGTATCTTTTTAAAACGATCTCGAACGTTACTTCAAAAGTGTTGAACCTGTCTGCGCAATTTAATAACAGGAATTTTAAAACAGCATTTAAAGCTTCGATAGTGAGTGAATAATTTAAAAGCCAGCTCGATATTTACGCGTATCTTTGTTAGGTCATTTTAATGAATTCAGTCCATTAATGATTTATCCAGTGCGATGAGTTCAGCCGTTTATCTTTAAACATCTTCCTTTGGGAAGCATTAATATGCAAACACTTGTGCCTTTAGTTTTTAAGTTATCATTTCACGCGCGACTAAAGATTTCTTTGTCTTTAAAATCGTTCTTGTGATCAATGAAAAAGTAACAAAAAGATTTTTCTTTGTTGGTAGCCAGTGGGAAAGCTAGAAGATTATCAAAGAAATTTTATAAATTTAAATAACTGTTGCGAAGGGGATCATTTTGGCGAAATTAGGACTAAGTGAAAAGATAAAAGCGTTTAAAACGCGGCAACTAAATCCGATATAAAATTCACGGAATCTAACTTCTTAGCCAACAACAAATCGACTTCGCTTCAAGTTATGATTTTTTAACTCGGTTTAAACGGTATTTCACTTCCGATTGGGAGTTATAATTAACTTTGGAGAAAACTAAGCACTATACTATAGTATAATCGCACTTTAAACGAACGCACCGCTATCAAATGGGTCATTATGTGTCGTGATGCGTGATAATGGATAAACTTTCCATGGTTTTTGTGGCTAACGTAAAACGAAAACAAAACCGAATTAAGTGAAAGCTAGAGAACTTCATGCACTCACCAGCTTTGGACTCAGAATTTAAAGAGATATTTCCGGCAAAGAAAAATTAAGCAAACTTTATTTTGAAAAATCGAGAAGTCAGGTCCTTAAGGTTTCGGAATTCGAGGAAGAAATCGCGTGAGGTTAACTATATTTTTGTTCCGCCCTACAAATCTCTTTAATCTTTCTTCTCTACTCATTCTTTAGTCTGGAAATTACTGTTGCTTTTAGCGTGCGCTGTATCATAAAACACCTTTTATCTCATCTTTATTGAGCAGCGATAGCATAGCACTTTGAACCTAAAACATCGGCACTTTGCTGTGTTTCCGACTTTATGTCTTCCGCTCCTTAGGAGCTCTCGTTGAGTTTTGTTATCTTCAATTATTGCCTGCAGCGCGTTGAGTTACTTTAAATGACGGTTCAGAGATTTGCGTCTTCACTCCGGCTGCGAGGTGAAAGCTAGCTTGGTTTCAACAATGGCGTGCCCACCTTACCCCACAGAAGTTTCATATTCACCTTACCAGCCTATGATCCGCGAGACACCCATATCAATGATGCCTTCGCATACTACTCCGATGCCTCCTGTGACACATTGCAGCAAAATGGACCCTCGTGCTAACATTCATGTGGCATCTCCATTCGTTCTTAACCCCATAGCGAGTTTCGAAACCGACCCTGGATTAGCTGCTACTCATGGCTTGGGATTTGCCATCGATACATCCAAACTCCGTGAGTTGGAAGAATTTGCAACACAGTTTAAACTCCGGCGGATTAAGCTCGGTTTCACGCAGACAAATGTTGGAGCGGCGCTAGCCTCAGTCCACGGAACAGATTTCAGCCAAACTACCATTTGTCGCTTTGAGAATCTACAGCTGAGTTTCAAAAACGCGTGTAAGCTGAAACCGATTCTAGCGCGCTGGCTTGAGGAGGCCGAATGCTCAGGGGGCGCGTGCGGAGACAAGTTCAACGCTGAACGGCGCAGAAAAAGACGGACAACCATTGGGTTGACTGCAAAGGAACATCTCGAAGATCACTTTCTCAAGCAGCCCAAACCGTCTTCTCAAGAGATCATCCGCATAGCTGAAGGATTGCGCCTGGATAGAGAAGTTGTAAGAGTATGGTTCTGTAATAGGCGACAGCGAGAGAAACGAGTAAAGACTTCACTAAGTATTCACGGATTTTTTGCTTGTAAAAACGACTGATTGACTGATGTAAAAAAACCCTCAAGTTTGAAGGTTGTCATAATTGACTTAGCGAAACGGCCGTGAATCTTCTTGCAATAAGGAGAATTATTAGATTAATAAGAACTACCAGCGGTGTTATATTATTCAAAATTGTGCAATGTAACAAAAATCAAACATGTGAATGAAAACTCATCAATTGAAACATCTAATGTTTTCTGAAATTCTGTGCAACTACCGTACTCTATCAGTGATGTTTTCATCATTTTCAAAGGAATCCAAACTCTTCCTTAACTTTAAACGTTCACGGCGTTTTAGAAGTTAGTAAATAGTTTCGATTAGATTAAAAAAACCTGAAAGAAAAACCATTTGTTTTTCGTAGCTTTACATAATATAGGGAAGAAGGCGTCTGTAAAGACTTGTAAACAGACTCGAAAAGAGTTCTTTATCATTTAACATGTTTATAATATCCAATATACATTAAAATGAATAACACTGAGATACTCAGTTTAACGTTACGGCAGACTTGGTCGATATAACGCTTGTTAAAAATAGGTTCGTCGTAACAGTGTTTATCTTTGCATGTATTCAGGAGGAAAAGTAAACTATATCGACATGAAGTTCATTGCTAATTGCTTATTGTAAATATGTATATTGTAAAGAACAGGTTGAAGCCTTTAAAGTCGATCAGTCGAACATGTAACTTACTAAGCAGTACAATGCTGGGACAATGCTACAGCTTAGATGTGACTGAATAGAAATAAAACTATCTATTCTATAAATTGCAAAAATGTTCATGTTGTCGTTGTTGTTTAAATGGCCGATACTTACTATCACTGTTGCACATTTCGCTTTAAAAGTTGTAAAAACGTTTGGACAGTGTGATACTAACTTCACTAGCTTGATTCTATGGGTGAAATCCTAAAGTGCATGACCGCTCAAATAAAGGCTACCAAAAAGTTCTTTCCTTTGGTAACGGTTATTATGCTTTACAAGGTGGTTCTAACGTTTCAGTCCATGTATTAAAACCTAAAGTGTAACCACTCAAAATAAAGCTACTGAGAAGTGTTTTCCTGTGGTGCTGTTAATATGCTGTGCTTTTAAAGCTACTGCAGAGCATTATTTTCCTGTGATGCAGTATATTGTGACTATGGAGTTGCTCAAGGTGGTTCTAACTTTTGAATCGGTGGTCACACCCTAATTAAGCTACTGAAATCAGCTGCGTTTTTATGTGATGCAGTTCATTATGCTATAGAATTAGGAATGTATGGATCAATAGTTTTCAATATTTTGCGCAAGGAAATGTATAATTTTTCTTGAATTTTGATTTTGGCCTCTCTTGGGTGTGAAACTCGGATCTTTTTATTGTTGTCGTTGCTTTTTTAAAACAATAAAAGGAAAGGTGACTTGCAATTTTCTTTGTTAGTCTTTTCGGGCCCGAAAGCGATCTCTTTCAAGTGGCGGTGAAGTTTTAAAGCCCTAAAACCAGTGCAAAGTTTCTCGTCGACTTATATATTTCATTGTTTAGCTTTCAAAATGAACGAAAATTGAATGTCTTTTGGTAAATAGCCTGTACATATCATAGCTTTTCGGGGCCAAAAAGTCTTCGGGAGTTTTAAGAAACGAACGCTAGGAAGTGAAAGTCTGCCACGGAAACGAAAATGCGTGTAAAGGCTCCGCTGTTTTTTCATTTTTTCCCACCAAAATAATCTTTGTTTATGTAGGTGTCTTTAAGTTCAAGTTATGTCTCAAGGTCTGATATACATAACCACAAATGCCTAAAGCTTCCTGTATGCCTGACAAAAACTATTAAACTGTCAAAGTAAAACCGTAAACATTATTATGCATTGTCAATTGGGATCGTATGCATGAATTTGAATAAAATGTTATAACGCGCGTGTGCCTCATGGTTGTTTCTACACTCAGTGTTGTGCGGTTTTTATTTTTACGTTGTCCGCGAGAAATAAAACAAAATAAGCCACTGCTAGATAGCAGCCAGCTTCGCTTATAGTATTTGGTTCTGCATGTCGATTGTTTCAAACCTTTTAAGCGATGCAGATTGAAAACAAATATCCATTTTCTTGTTTTATATCCCTTTCGTCTTGGATAGTGAGGTGTATAATTCAAACCCACTTGTTTGGACGGGTTATGCCTCGCAAATGTTCGAAAAATGAATATACAAATGAAGCAAATAGCGAAGCGCACAATTACTATTTATAGCACTAAAACTTAGACAAACAAACCAAAAGTGACTCTCAGGGGATTCCTAATAACGAATTTCTATTGTCAGAAATGCAAGAATAAACAAGAATAAATTATAAACTCAGACAAACATGAGTACTGACGTCATTTGTGCGCTTTGCTATTGCGAATGGACTGGGGTTCAGCAGATATTCTCATCCTCATGTCAACGCGTCCTTTTTAGCCAGCGGGACCTGAGGACTAGGACATGCACTCATACTCAGGCCCTGTCAGCTAATAGTTGGCTCCAGCCACCCGATTCGCGTATAATTAACCGCATATAAGCGAGTCTAATTAACATCAAATTACCGCATGCAAGCGGTAAAATAGGCCCTATTTACCTAACAGTAGTATTCTTTATATTACTGACGTTAGACACAGAACTGAGAGAAAATAGCTCCAATTTAGCACTGATCTGCAGTGTTTAGGGTTAAACACTGATTTTAAAACGGTTAGCTTTCATTTATGGTTATGGGTAACTCTATAAATATGTTAAAAATTACAGTTCCTCTCAGCTAGCCCTCCTTGGTGTAGTGGATACGGGTATTAGTTATGAAGCAAACGACTCGGGTTCAAGGCATACACCCTTCTGATCTTTTTCTTTCTTTTACTAAAAAAAAGAAGTTTTACTTTATGTAAAATGTTCAAGTGAAAGACAAAAGCCAGTTTGAGATCAGCTCTATTTTCGTTATTTCTCAGTAGGTGAATTGGGCCTACTTTAACCGCTTGCATGCGGTAATTTGATGTTAATTAGACTCGCTTATATGCGGTTAATTATATGCGAATCGGCTGCTCCAGCTGTCGACTCGTTTTTCCCTCTTTTTTCCTCTCGATCGCCCGAGATATACGAAGTGCGCGTGCTCGCAGGTGTCGCGGAAGGGGAAAATCTAAGGTAAGTGTGGTTCTTTTTAGCGTGAAACCGCACTTTACGGCCATTATAATCGGTATCAACGGGGTTCTAATGTAATATTTAAAATCAACATAGTGCATCGTTCCCAAACCACACAGCACGCCTAGAGATCTATTTCGCTTTCCGATTGACACGTAACTTCTGATTCGGCATGCACTAGGCATTCACTCTTTCATTAACAATAGATAACTGGCAAGAACTGCAGAAATTACATGTCATTTTCTAGTTTGCCCTTATTATCTCTTTTTGAAGTGGACATAATTTCCACATTTTATGGTTGTTTATACAGACTTAAACTATTCGTGGGAGTGTTATAAGCTACACTTTGAAATATCTTTGCGCCTGATGCTTTCTAGTAAATACAATTTTACAATCCTGCCACTAGTAACATAGTCTGAAGTGTCAGCCTCTTTCTCACCCTACCCCCTGTGGCACCCACAGGGGGTAGGGTGAAAAACCGGCTGACACTTCAGACTACTAGCAACATTCTATACATTGAACTGTACTTCCTTTAAAAAGCAGTCAGTGGTAGGTTGTTCCAGACGTTAAGATTTCAGGGCCAAGGAGCACTAACCAGTGCGCGAACGAGCGGGGAAAACGAGGGGAGACTGGGGAGAGGGGGTGCCTCGCTTTCATCCGCGCCTATCCCTCTCCGTCAACACCTATCCTAAGCTCCTCACTACCTGAACGCCTGGAACAGACAAGCCCAGGGAACCAACTCCACGTGTCCGTCTTCGAAAGGTATGCAGAGGAGAATAAAATAATTAAAACCCACCGTTTAATTTTCTCGCGATCTTATTGGATAGAACAAATCACGTGGTATAAAATCGAATGTCGGGTGTCAGCCGATATCCTGCGTCCGATTTGATATCCCTTTTCCGATTTTATTTCGACGACAATTAAAACAAAAATGTCAAAGGACAGGATTAAATGAGAGTGAAGGCAGTGAAGGCGAATTTAAAAATCTGGTGGCAAATGCGATTTCAGGAAATCCACGAAAAATACATAAACCTCTAAAAGGCCTGCTTGTATATCGAAAAGTTATTGCCCTTAGCTGAAAGATTGTCCTTTCGTTTACAGTTGCCCTCGAAGCATCGCGCTTCTGTTCTCATCCGCGCCCATTATTCTCCGATAACTCACTAAATACTGAGATAAGGGTTCGTCTTGGATATATGTCCATCTTTGGGCGACTTCAAAAAGCAAATTAAAATTTGCAAATACAGGCTGGGGCCTGGGAACGCCTCAAACTGAAATGGTTTGCCAGCATGTTCACATCTGGTTTTGCTTGTTGACAAGCTGCTAGATTGTATTTGCGACCAGTTTGCAAACTTTAGTTTGCCTTGTGAAGGTGCCTCAGAGATCAAAGATGGTGATTTCCAGATTATTTCCAAATTCCAATCGGATCCGGAAACAGTGGAAGTAAGAGTCACCTCGTGAATTCCACTGAAATTCCTATTTATTAAGTTATTTTATTTATTTATTTAAAGATAAAATAAAGTGCTATAACAATAATTAAACGTTTGTCCGTCTAAGAGTCCGTTAAGAGGAAGGTGAAGGAAGTTCAGCTTTCAGTCTATGAAATCTGTCCTTTACAAAGTTATAAAAGTCGTACTCTAATTCAAGATTCTTTTTCATGATCTTAACCACTTCCGCAGAAGGTCCTTTCTTGTTCACTGTCTTGGTTGTTGTAATTTTTTGGTGTAGCGCATCCCCTACAAAGAAAATAATTTCTAAAGGCTGGTTCTCATATAATCGTTCCGGTCGTCCGAGTCATTTCAAAAAGTGCATGGACGATCGGGACGATTATATGAGAACACTTCTGAGACGACCCGGGACGATTGCAAACGACCCGAATGACTGGGACGATCGCGGTCGCTTGGATAGAACTGTGTTCTATCCGGACGACTGGGACGATCGTGAAAAATCGGGGACGATCATATGAGAACTACTCTTAGGCGATCGGGACGACTGAGGCGATCGAAGCGACCCAAATCTACCCCAGAATGCAGCATTATTGCCCAAAACATGTTGTCGGACCCAGTTTACGACCGCGCTATTGACGTTCGAGACGACCGGGACGAGCATATGAGAACCCAAATTGCTTGAGTCGTCCCGATCGTCTGAGTCGTTTGCAAAAAACTTTTAAAACGACTCGGACGACCGGAGCGACCGGAACGATTATATGAGAACCAGCCTTAATGAAGCAAACATTAAATATGTAATATATATAGTTAAAGAAGACCTACGAAAATTAACGGAAATCAACTACCGCAAACAAAAACAACAAAACGCCCATCCAACCTGGTGCTTTGTAGATGTTCAATACACCTTTAAAAAATTCGGGAAGGAGCATTTCAAGAGCGAAAAGGAAATCTTCCAACTCCTCAGTAACGCCAACCAGCAGGTAGTTTCTAAGGACATTTATCTTGGCTTGTCTCAGAGCTAACTCTGAAGATCTCCTGAAGAGAGAAAACAAAAATTAGCACAAAACTGTCAACTCTTGCTATACAGAGAAGCGATCCAAGTTGAAGTGTTAAGGGACGGTGGGACATGGAGAAGTTCACCCTAAACAGAGGTGTCCATAGAGGTGATAATTACCGCCGGATTATATGAGCGGTTTACCGGCCGAAACTAGTAGAAGTGTCCCCTTGATGGAGGTGTCCCAATGCAGAGGTTTCAATGTATTATTAATTATGAAAATTTACATAATAACAAAATAAAATTAAACAATATCCTTACTGGCAAAAGGCTTCTTGTCCACAAAAGAATGGAACAATGTAGAATGTTTTGTCAGGATTTACACACTCTGGCATTTTGTTGAGGACACACTCATCAAATGTCTGCAAAGAGGCAGCGAAACCAAGAAATAGAAACAACAAAACCTCTGGTAAATTACAATGAGCACTTAATTAATGATCCTCTCCCCGGCTCACAGTGGGCCCCGTATGGGGCTATTCATATATATGTATATAGCAAACACAACACAACGTTGCAAATACAACATAACAATTTAAAATCCCAACTGGCAGGAGGCGGACCAGTGAGATATTAACAAGCGTGGACGAGGAAATGAATTTGGGTCCACCGTAAAACAACTGCTAACGGTCAGAAGTGAACCCGAGACTTCCAGATATCAAGTCTGGCTCCCTAACCACTCAACCTCCACCGCGGTCAAACGAGAGAAATTTGCAAAAGTTAAGCAAAGTACTTCAAAGTTAAGGTTGTCATTTTCACTGCTCTTAAGTATAATATAGTACCAATACAATGTCGATTCACTAAACGTTTTGAAAGTTTACTAAAAACGTTCTAAGCGTTTGAAAACTATAAACTGCAGAATTGTCGGCGCCATTTGCCAACACAATTTCGGTCAGGCACGAAGCGTTTTGGTCAGTTTTCAACGAAAAGAAGCTCATTATTTTGAGAAAGATGAAACGATAGTTGCATAAACTAATTATTTTAGACATCCTTGCCCATGTTTCTATTTAATATTAAATGAAATTCCACTAAATAAAACGAAAAAGGCCTCGGACGTTTGACCGCGGTGAACACTCGACCACGCTGCCTCATAGTGACACAACCATGAACCCAGACATGAGGCAGTGGTTGTGCCTAGTTCGTTCAACTGCCTCCTACCCGGACACCCGGACGTACGTTTCTCAAAGGTCACGAAAACGTTTCGGACCCGAAAAGCTATGTTTCGTGCGCAGCGTTTACGACAAATATTCAGTTTTCGTTAATTCTTTGTTGACGAAATACGTGGAGCTAGCCTTGTGGGCGGAAAACTACAGCGTCACTTGATAGAATCTCGATTAAAAATAGCTTTCACGCCAGGCGCCGAAAGCGGGAGCTTTCGGAGGCACAAGGGAGGATGGGAAGGGGGATGTGACCCTTTCCATGGCCCTTTGTGTTTAACCTGAAATTCCAGGAGGCCTGGGTACGAGGCAGTTCATTTAACACGAACCTGATTTTTCGCCTTATCTGTTCCTTTAAAATTCCACGTTCTGTGACCCTCTCTGTAATCTCCAAATCTACGGAAGTAATAAGCAGAGACGAGGCGAGCAAGTGGGTCGCGTATGAGGTTGATGTAGATAGGCTGCAGAAAACCAAATCTAAAAATGAAAACACACAGATATTGATTAACAACTTAGATGTAAAGTTTCGGAGTATTTAGCACTGCAGTGCCAATTGGGGATACCGTAAAATCAATTAATCTAATTAATCAATCTTTTATGAAACAAATAAATTATTTTCAAAATTATAGGCACCGCAGGTTAGCCGCGGTCAAACGAGAGAAATGTGCAAAAGTTAAGCAAAGTACTTACAAGTTAAGGTTGTCATTTTCACTGTTTAAAGTTTAATATATTGCCAATACACTGTCAATTTATCAAATGTTTTGAAAGTTTACCAAAAAAGTTCTGAGCGTTTAAAAACTGTGAACTGCAGAATTGTCGGCGCCATTTGCCAACATAATTTTGATCAGGCGCAAAGAGTTTTGGTCAGTTTTCAACGGAAAAAAGCTCATCATTTTGAAAAAAAATTGAAAGAAAGTAACGTCAACTAAGTTTTTTAATACATCCTTGCCCATATTTCCATTTAATATTAAATTAAATCCCACTAAATAAAACGAAAAACGCCTCGGACGTTTGACCGCGGTGGAACCCGCAGGTAGCATCAAGCTAATCGAGGCGGGTGCTTTTAGAAATAAATAAATAAATAAATAAATAAGAAATCACATTACAAATAAAATACGGAGATAAAAAAATAAACTGAGTCTTACAAGATTTTGAGTGAGACATTTAACAAGTCGGATAATTATTTTCACACATCAGAATAAAATAAAACAAAGGAGAATATCAAGAAATCACGTCTATAATTGTGGGCACGTCAATATACGAATCAAAAAATACTGAATGGATATCCGAAATTATCAAATAAATATTATTATTATCTAAACCTCAGTAAAATACAATGATTTCTCCCACTCAGAAAAATCATATCTAGACACATTTGAAGATATCAGTTTTATATTCACTGTAAAGAGTGAAGATATCAGTTCTTTACGTTAGGCCAGGTTCAAACGTCGAATTTCACACGTGCCGAATCTAATGCAAATGAGCAAGAACAATAGATTTTGCTTATTTGCATTAGATTCGGCACATTTGAAGTTCAACGTTTGAACCGGGCCTTGTTTG
The DNA here is from genome assembly GCA_024195265.1 of Dendrophyllia cribrosa. NCBI lineage: Eukaryota > Metazoa > Cnidaria > Anthozoa > Scleractinia > Dendrophylliidae > Dendrophyllia > Dendrophyllia cribrosa. Next base: position 46,668,400 of record JAJLRJ010000004.1, read on the forward strand.
CCTTCATTAAATGTCAAACGAGTTAAAAGTTACTGGTCTTTGATCACAATATCTTCGTATTTTTGTGGGAAATCTTCAGCAATCTTCAAAAAATTTCACTAGAAAATAATCGGAAACGTTGGTACAACCTTCGCACCGTATTCGAATAGTTTCTGATTCTGATGCTTAAGAAATAAATACTTGATGCACTTTTTCTTAAACTCATTAACTCTTTAAGCCCTAACATCAAAATTTAAATTCTCATTTCTAGTCCCATACATTTCCTATAGAAGTAGTGCGGAGAAATTGTTTGGATATCAAGAGAACTCATCTTGTGTGATCATGTCCTTAATTCTCATGACCTTTTTGATTGATAATTCATTTATATTACAAGGAGAAATTTGATGCTGATCACTTTTAGGGCTTAAAGGGTTAATAATTCATCAAGTTCAAACAAATAAAGTCATAAGCGTCACGGTTGTTTGGAAAACCCGATTTTAATTAGCATAGATTTTGGCGATTTTATTCCTTCATTTTGTCTATATTTAATGATCAGTTTAAGAAGCTATATCGAACACTTGAAAGAGTGTTTCATCAGGTATCCAAACACCTCTAAGTGGGTTTAAAAAAACTCGGCTGCGCCTCGCTTTTTCAATCCACTTTTCGGTGTTTGAAAATCCCGATGAAACACTTTCACTTGTGTTTGATATATTACCACAAACTGTCGAAAATTTTCGATTTGCTTTGAAAATGATCAACAATTTTAGAAATACTTCTCTTTCGTTCAGTCATCTCAGAAAACCTTCGAGAATTCGGTTCATTTGTTAACGTACGTTTTCAAGTGCTTTACCTTTTAAAGTCGACGTAATGTAAATGATGATGGTAGATGAATGGTGCTTGAAGTTGAGTAATGAAGTCCACAAATCCTACCTGTATGTAAAGTTCAAAGTTACTCTACCATTTCTAAACGCGCGGTCTACAAAGGCGACGTAACGTTTTGAAAATTTGTATCGTTAAAGAAAATATGACATCTTTCTCATTTCATAACCGAGCTTAACATTTACAATCTTTCTTAATTTATCACCTCACATGACTCTTTCGACATTGCTGATCCAAGCAGTATGCAGGACTCATGGCATAATTATATGAACCTAGTGTGTGGCTACTTAAAAATGACCTTTGTCCTAACAATTTTTTTAGAGAACAATGGACGATCATTCCAAACGTGAAGGGCTGGAAATATTTAATCTGCATCAGAAAAGCGTTTTTATTTTATATTTTCTCTTAAACCCGTCACCAATTCGTCAAATATTTGCTATTTTAAGAAAAATGGTCACGTGACTCATGGGAAAGCTTATTATACTTAAAAAAATTAAGGACGGTGAAACCTTTCCATGAGCCAAATTTCGATTCAGTTCCATGCCCTGTGTTAAAGTTATCCGGAATAAACTGTTTTTTCCTGATTAAAGCCTTTGACCCAGGCCTTAAACTACTAGCTCGCCACGAGTCTCTCAGTCGTTAGAGCATCCGATCGGTGTGCTGAAGGTCATAGGGTCGGGGAATCACATGATTACACGATGAACATTGCATCTTTCTCAAAATAAATCTTATTGACCTTGTTGATTTACACCTTACCTGTTCCCTGAGGCCGATATGCAAAAGTTGGTACTGTGTAGAACCAATAACGTTGAAGTTATTTTTCTTTGAAAGAGCGACCATTAGCTGTATCATAGTACGACTGCCACACTTCCCAACTCGATTGTAAATTACTCTTTTCTGTGCAGGGGAAAACAAATCCATTGGTAAAAGTAATCAATCCGTTGACTATGCTAGTAGAGCAGTTTTCATTTGAGTGTCGTAAAACCAAAACCAAAGTAATAACACTGACCAATCACAGCAGTCGTAAACAATCCAATGAACAATTCAGAGCTCGAAGCAATTACATGTCGCCGGCGCCAAGCGCGGGAAAACGCGTGCGAGCAAGTCACGATTGGTTTTGATTTTACTTCTGATTGGTCGTTAAAGTGGTGCGAGATTTTTTAGCCAATCACAAAGCGTAGCAATGCAAAACCAAAGCAATTGTGTTATTACTTTCGACACTCAATTGAAAACTGCTCTATTAATCAAAGGCTCCTATGAGCCAACTCGTGAATACGAAACAATCTTCGGACCCAGGCTCCCCTCTCCCTCCAACGCCGTCCTCATGGGTAAGGCAGGTGTCCGTTAAATATCGCGGGCACAATGTTAACAGCTGATCGACCGAGTGAAAATGTGCATATTTTTCCCTGTATGCTATAACTTGTTTATCGTTCCACGTATTCACGAGTTACAAAAGGTTGATGTTGCAGGCAATCAAGAGGTAATGACTGACAGCAGAAGCCGATTACCCGGAGTCTTCCTCTCCCATATAAACCCTTTGAGTCAACCCTTTCCCGTGTCTTTTTATTTTTAGGACTCCACAAGGCTTTCAGATTCCCTCGCACTATTTAAAATGTGCAATCAGAGCGGAGTTATTGTTTTACGCCACACACTTGTTATTTGATGTCGCGCCGGCAGCTACTTCTTCTTCAGGACCCAGAGTGCCAAGTGGCCGATCATCTGCCTGCCGTCTAGCTGTTTCGAGCGCGATGCCAAGCTCTTTCAGTTTTCGCTCCATTGTTCTACGCCAGGTCAGTCACCTTAGGTCTGCCTCTGCTTCGCTTCCCTTGCATTAAGTCTGCTTTCATCTGAGGACATGTCCCAGCCATCTCCACCTTCCCTTTGCACAACAACAGAGAGTGGTTCCAGGTTACACGATGTCAACAGGTCTGTGTTGCTGATCTTGTTTGGCCAAAAGATGCGCTTGGTGCGTCGTAGGCACTTTGTTTGGAAGACGTCAAGATTCCTGGAAATTTCTTTGGTCACCTGGCAGCATTCACTCCCATATAGTAGGACAGATAGCTGACACTGCTTTTGAAAATTCTGAGCTTCATTCGGCAGCTACACGCGACAGAAATTGTACTCGGAAAGATTTATCGAACGAAAGTTCCGATTCTCGCTATGTTTCTTCAAACGAAAGTTGTGAAGTGTCTTTCTGACATATCAGTTTTAAAATTTTTTTTTCTTTAAGGAGTTGAGACAGCGAAAGTCTCCCGTAGTATCAGTGAATGCGACCTAAAATGGTCGAAGTACATTTGTATCCATCGCATAAACACAAACTAAATTGAAGCCAGTCAATCGAAGTCAAGGCGACGGGTCAACATCGTCATTTCGACACTGAATAGAAATACCGCATTCGCTTGGATCGCTAACGCAGCTGAAGTTTTTGCCCTGCAATCCACAAAAAGGCGGTGATCTAACGAAGACTTCAGAAGTAATGTTTAACTTTTTACACGTGTTCAGTAGAAACAAACTCAATACAGAAACTCAGAAACTTCGATGCGCAATGAGACTAGACTGAATAACAGTCGTATTTTTTGCGTTGGTCATACGAATGCGCGCGGTCTTTGAACGAAAGGTCTGGAACGAGTGTGAATATGGAGAGCGGGACTGGGGTATCCACGCTTCAGACGCATTTGCGAGCGAGCCAGCGGAAAAAAACGACTGTTTTTGCAGTCTACAATAAGACAGACAAACACTCGCGTTATTTCAGAACTTCAGGCGAGTTACGATCAGTTACATATTAAATGTTACGTTATAGACTAAATGAGAACCTCGACTGTATATGTTTTTGTAGTCAAAAAGGATAAATGGTCGAGGAAAAACAAATGATGAACAGAACACGGGCAGGAGCCGATTAAATCGAGACTAGGTTTCCGCCTTTAGCCGCCATTTTCTTTTTCCGGTTATGTGCGGACGTCAGCGGAGACAATTTTCGCGGGAATCTGAAAGCCCCCTGCAGTAAACAAAAAAAGACACGGGAAAGGCTTGACTCAAGGATATATGGAATAGGAAGGGTTATCGGCTCCTGGCGTGCGTTTCTCGTAAGTCCCGAAAAGTTTTCGGACCCCAAAAGCTTTGTTTACCAATAAAGATTTGTTTTTTGTTGATTTTGAAAGCTAAGCAATGAAATCTTACGTTTACTACACAAGTTGAGCTGGTGGGCTAGAAACTAAATTTTAAAAATAGCTTTCGGGCCCGAAATGTCTTCGGGTGTTTTAAGAAACGCACGCCTGCTGACATTCATTTCGGTTTATATTTTAGGCTAATCTGCTGTTAAAAAGACCAGATACGTACCAATTTTACCGTTGAGGTCACCGGCACGTCATCTAGAAATAGAAACATACAATGTTTTATGAATTTACTCTCTGTGGCCGAAAATTAGTGTCCGTTGTCCGTATCATAATAAAGGTAATTTTAATAGAAAATATTTGGAGATGTTGCCGGGAATAAATGAAGTGTCCGTAATAGAGAAGTGTCCGTATTAGGGAGGTGTCCGTATTATAGAGGTGTCCTTAATAAAGACGTGTCCGTATTAGAGGTGTCCGTAATAGAGGCGTTCTCGTAATAGGTGTCCATATTAAAGGTGTCCATATTAAAGAGGTGTCCATATTAAAGAGGTGTCCGTATTAGAGGCGTGTCCGTAATAGAGGTGTCCGTATTAGAGAGGTGTCCGTATTAGAGAGGTGTCCGTATTAGATGTGTCCGTATTAAAGTAGTGCCTGTATTAGAGAGGTGTCCGTATTAGATGAGTCCGTATTAGATGAGTCCATATAAAAGTAGTTCCTGTATTAGAGAGGTGTCCGTAAGGAGAGGCTCGACTGTATATAAAATGGAATGCATTGGCTTTGAAATACAAATCAATAGTTATGATTCAGGAGTTTTCCCGAACTTCTAGAATTAGAGCACTCGTTACTTTCGAGAAAAACAACGTTTTATATTTCAGCACCAAACTTTTCAAAAGCTTGTTAAGGAACAGGGTCGATTTTTAAGCGGTATAGAGAAGTCCGCCGAGCACAAAACGGCTGGAAATCAGTCAACGAACGTAAAAAAGAGAGACTGAGAGGGACAAGAAAAAAAACTGATAATAAAAATAATAGTTTGTAAAAATCTGGTTTCAAACCCATGCACAAATAATCTACACGAATGAGTTATTTACCCAGCGAATATACATGCATACATGCTTTATTGTTCCTCTAGGGGTTTTTCAACAATAAATTACAATTTTAAAATTACATACAAAAAATGAGCATTTTTAAAAATGATAAAAGGCATATACATGCATACATGCTTTATTGTTCCTCTAGGGGTTTTTCAACAATAAATTACAATTTTAAAATTACATACAAAAAATGAGCATTTTTAAAAATGATAAAAGGGCGGTTAAACACTGTTTAACACATTCATTCCTGAGAATTTTTACGTTTTTGAGCGATTTTCTGCATTCACACGCCCCATAGGATTTCGTGACTCCATATTTAAAGTTACCATTGAAAGTGCTGCTGTTCTAAAACACTGAAGGCTCGAGTTTACTGGAAACGTCATTGTGACGATCTCATTTTGCTTGGTTGATTTGCAATAAAGGGTCCAATATGAATTATCTACGATTTTTGGTAAGTTCACAGCCATTTTTCATCTTTAGTAGCTGCCTGGTGAGCATCATTAAGCTTGGAGGTAGTTCAGAGTCCACTTCTCAATGAAGCGAGTTAGGTGTTGTACTTCGTTTACGAATTTGGCTCGTTGCTCGTTGAACTGGAAAAATGGCCGCCTGGAAACGAAGTAGCTTTGGGACTCGACTCTGGATGAATTTCTCGGCCTACCGCGGCATATTTTGGAAGTTGCGACCACAGGAGAATACAACAAGCGCGAAATTTCGGCGGTGGGTCGGAGTGGCTGTGGACTTAGTATAAATATGAAATGTGTGTGGAAAGAAACGAACGCTGTCAAAATTTTTGGCTATTTCCCAGCATGCACTGCGGTGGTGATATTGAAAATCGAGGCAAGGTCAGTATGCATTAGAACGAGAGGCTAGAGCTCGGCCCGAGCAACGAATAAGAGCAAAAAAATTCACTGCTAAGCTAGGACTAGGACTGAATTTTGCTGTGAATGTTGACTTTTGGGTTTGCCATGATGATTTGCATAAAAAAAACTAAAGGCAAAAACGTGATTTTTGTTGTTTTTCTATGACGTTAAAAACGGTAATTTTTGTTATTGTCCAAATTCAAACGCTGATATTCTGCAAAAATCGCTGACTTTTTTGTGTTTATTGGGTATCTCAATTTGAGGGACTTTCTAGTCAATGCTCAGAACTGCTAGTTAGGGCAATGTTCGCGCGATTGAGAAAGTTGCAATTTTTTAAAGCAGTGGAGTATTGTACAGCCGGTTTTGGCCGGTGTAGGAGCGAATGGGTTAAGATCATCATCAAAACTAGTTCGCTGTCCAGACCGTTCCAAATTTTAACGGCCCTAAAGTAAAAGGATCTTTGACCGGCTGACGATTTAAAAAGAGGGATTTGTAAATGGTCGCGGTTGCGCGTATTGCGGTTGTGGATGTTTGAACGCTTGTTGAATTTACTACATAAATATGGTGGCGCAAGGTCCGATCTAACTAGGACGGCAAACCTATGTGACTAAACCAGGTTCGATAAGAACTCCCCAAAAACATTTCAACTTCTTTTTCTTTTCTTTTTATTTATTTAATTCCTTTTTCAATCTTTGGTGGATAGTATCTCAAGGGTTACCGTAATTAATTTCCCTTTTACGACTAATATAAAACTCTCTAAACCTATAGTGAATGTTGTAAGTGTTTCTAAGTTCGGGGAGATTCCCTGTATAGATCAAGCTTAATAAGATTTTTCCGGAAATGAAGTTTTCTGTTATTGCAACCGGTTCGCATTGAAAAGTTTTAGCTGCCTCTTCCCGAACTGATTTGTTTAAACTCTTTTTTTTTCTCGTGATGTCAGTCAATTTCATCTCCAGCTCTTTTTATGTCAATAAACACTAACTCCCACCTGTCACAATTGGTAAACATTAGGATGATTATTTTTTCATCGTTATTTTAATAACTATTAACTTTGTACAGTTTATAAACTGTCCAAAGTATTCATAATAAAGTAGCAAGCAGGATCTGTAACGATGACGCCTGGATGGCCGAGTAATAGACCAGATTTAACTATGAAAGAAATTACACTTTATTCGGCCGAATGACACCCGGAAAGCATGGTCTACAAATTGTCCATGACCCATTGCAAGTTTACAATGTCTGAGAACTTCCGCTAACGCAACTTCCGGTAGACGATATTATCAATAAATTACAGGATCAGCTGTGTAAATAATAAAATATAGTAAAAAATTGAAGAATTTTTTACATTAATATAAGATTATTAGGAGTTTAGAGCAATCAGAAGAGAGAAATCACAGGAGAAATCATTTATCTTTCGGTACCCTCGACAGGGAAATACCCAAGACACTACAAGGCACTGATAGATCATAGTACCACGTGATAACTGAATTATTATTAAAATTATTGTTTTGCTGTCCGACTAATGAACTAAAAGATATTGATTCAATGTTATTGCTTGAACGAGTCAATGGAAGAATTCTCCATTATCACTAAGATGGTCAGGATTCATTTTATGGACAGTCAGTTATAACTGACATATTTTAAATGGATTTCCTCTTGGTATTAAACAAAATAATACTGACAGAACAAACCAAATCCACTCTTCGTTGAAAATTGTATAAACTGCATGATTTTCTAAGGTGTCAGAAACAGTGAAAATTTCCAAGCTATTTAAATGTTAATTGTCCGCACTATTTCAATAAGGACAAAGCTGTTATCCATGACATCTCCTCTACGGCCAAATTAAACCATACCAGTTTTTAAGATCTTTTAACCAAACGCACATTCGATCGCGGTTCATCCCAGTTCATCCCAGCAACTGCGAACGACTCCAGCCGTTTTTTTCATATCGCGATATGATTGATCACTTCAGGACCGAGCGACTCAGTTTCAATTTCTGCGCTAAAAATGATGCCGTTTTTCGACTTAAAACATAAACTTAAACAATCAGTGAATGGAATGAATTCGAATTATATTTACACCGAGAACAACTCCACTTGACGACTTATGACAGACAATCGTTTGTCTAATACCCGCGGCCGCTGTGGGCACTTATCTGTAGGCAAATACCCCGGACAAATACCCACTTTAACGAAGACCTTTTGAAAAAAAGAGACGACGCTTTTCGGGCACAGTCATGATAACAGAACTGTGGAATAAAGAATAGGGCATATGTTTTATAAAAAAGAAATATGGAAAATGAAAAATGAAAAAAGTTAATCTTTGATTCATCGACTTCATTCTCATTCATCTAGCAGAAATTTCAACAGAAGGCCAAGATTTGAGATTTATTTCCAGACTTTGAAATATCCGTCGTTTCATTCTTACAATTTGCCGTTTACCAGAAACCCATAAGTGGGTTGAAACGTGCAACTGTCTCTTGTACGCTTCAAAACAAGTTTCCGATTATTCATTTTGCTAAGAAGTTGTTACAGCCATATTTGGAAAATCATTAATAGATAATTACTGAGGCTCGCAGCATTATTAGGTATATTGCAGGCAGCTGAGGGCGCAGCCCGAAGCTGCCTGCAATATACCTAATAATGCTGTGAGCCGAAGTAATTATCTATTATAATTACTGTTTCTCATTAAAACCCATTGTTCTCTTTCTGCATTGTATCTTCGATTTTAGCCAAAAAAAAAAAAAAAAATCTTCGATTTTAGCCACCTCTTCGGCTGTTGTATTCATTTTGAATACAACTATAACAATGAAATAAGCACTTATTGTTGCTACGTATACAGTGTGGTGGCCATTACGTAACCTTCAAATCCTCAGTTGTTGTGAAGATTATTTAAATAATGACAATTCATCCTCATAAAATCCTATTGTTATCACTATACATTATATCTTCTATTTTAGCCGCCCCTTTGGCTGTTACATTGATTTTGAATACTGAGCTCTAACAATGAAATTAGCACTTATTGTGACTACGTACACTATACAGTGCGGTGGCGATTACATAACCCTCGATTCCTCAGTTGTTTTGAGGATTATGTAACTATGATTATGTGTGAACATTAGTATTGAATTTATTTGTTGTTGACGAGAATGTTCACAAAAATTTGCATACTTTATAACCCAGAGTACTCAGTCATTTTTTTCAGTACCTCGCTCACTTGTTGGAAGCATGGAGGATTCATCGGAAGACGAATCAGCGATTTTAATAACGCAGAGTAGTTCGGGGAGTGAATTTTTGCAGTACACCGAGGATATAAGTAAGACTAATAATGCGGGATTGGGCCATTTGCGTATCAAAAGGAAAGTTGTTCGGGCATATAAGAACTTTTGCAGTACACCGAGGATATAAGTAAGACTAATAATGCGGGATTGGGCCATTTGCGTATCAAAAAGAAAAGTTGTTCGGGCATATAAGAATTTGACTAACGTAGATCGTTGCCCGGTTGAACTGTATAAGAAATATATGTCTCATGTCCCAATGGAAGTCAGCGATAACGTGTTTTATTTGCGAGCTTTGCATAAGCCAAAAGGGGACACCTGGTATTACAAAAAAGGAACGGGGAGAGAAACTTTGGGGAATGTGGTAAAGAAAATTATGAAATAAGGGGGGTTCGATAGACTAATCATTCCCTTCGGGGTAGTTGTGCTGCGCGATTGTATGATGACGGTGTACCAGAACAGATTATTCAAGAAACCACTGGCCATCGATCATCTGATGGGGTAAGGGCGTATAAATGTACGTCATCGACACTTAAGAGGAAAGCAAGTGAAATCTTGCAGGGAACGACTTCAAAACATGTTGGAATTAATGTCGACGTAAATGAAGAAAAATGTATTAAGGAAGATGATGAACATAAGTACAGTAAGCAAAAAGAAGAAAAGGGGTTAAAGGAAAAATCCATTGAGCCAGAAACAAGTGAAGTTTGTATGAGGTGTAAACAAGTTACGATTTATAATAAATTAAATATTTTTGTATTCACATATCTCCTGGAATAGTTTTCTTGTGTACTGTTTATTTATTTTAGAAAGTTTTATCTTCAGTTGTACATTACATAGTGGGATTCCAATTTAAACAAATGTTAGCGTCTTTTAATAACGAAATCATCAGGGGGGATACTTAAACTTGGTAAAAACGGGCTAACTGCAATATTAAAAATATTGCAGTGTGCACGCTGCAATATTTTTAATATTGCAGCGTGCACACTGCAAAAAATATTGCATTTGGTCTGTTTTAGCACGTTTGGTATTACCCCTGATAATTTCCCTTGCTAACAAAAAGGACCGCCCCCGTTTTCCTCAGACACTTGGAATCAAAACTCTTAAAAACGCTGCAATCGTTGATATAATGCAGAGAGAGAACAAAAGGATTTGATGAGGATCAGTAATTATATAAAAATATTAACCAATCAATTCGCTAGAACAACCTGCTTCCAATTTCGAGGGACTGAGGGGTTTCCAAATATGGTACTAAGCAAAAAGTTTATACAGTGGAACCCCGCCTAACGGTCACCTCGATAATACGGTCACCTTGTTATTACGGTCACTTTTTTTGTCCCGGCGAAACGCGCGCCCATACATTTTCTTATAATGAAACCCCGTTAATGCGGCCACCCCGTAAATACGGCCAAATTTTCATGGCCTGTTGGTGACCGTATTAACAAGGTTCCACTGTATTCGGAAGCTGTGCATGCGCGTTATACGTTTCAACCCACTTATGGGTTTCTGCGTTTATATATATTGCCCCAAGAATATAAAGTCAGTAAGTGGCTATTAATAATATAACTTTTTTGCTTTTGTTTTTGCCAAACAAACTCAAATAAATTGAGTCATCTTAATTTTTTTATTCTCATGCAAAAGAAAGCCGTTTTTATCTACGGTGCGCATTTACATTAAAAACACAAGTAAGGACGGGGACGAAGAGAGAAAACATGAGTTTCCACTGCCCGGCCATCGATAACCCATAGTTTCCCACAACCTAATTTTACGCCAACATAACTGCTATAGCCGTCTTTGACTGAAAAAATCTCGCCATTGAATTCATTTTATCGCCAGAGTTAGTGAACATAACTGCGTGACATATGTTTTAAATGGATTTCCCCATGGTAAACAAAATAATAACAAAACAAACGAAATCCACTCTTCGTTGAAAATTGTATAAACAGCATGGTTTTATAAAATTTTCAAACGCTTTGTTAATTTGTTCTTTCTGAAAGGCCGAAAAGTGCAAGAAATTGCTTGTCTCTCTGTATTGAGTCACTGAAGTCTTTCTCAGAAAGAACTGCCAATGTTGTGCAATTGTGTAATTCGATGACAGGACAAGGAGAAAGAGAAGGGGTCAGTTAATTTGTAACCTCTAGCACATTGAATGTCATGGTTTTTATAACGCCAACGAAAAGAATAAACAGTTGTCCAGCATAATGAACTTCTCCGCTCTGAGAGCCACAGTTTTTTTATTTAAATTGAAAAAGAAAAACGAAAGGGATCCCCTCCAACTAAGCTTAAAACGATTAGGTGAAAGGCGTGCTATTTATTTTCTATCTACGTGAAGATTATTGGCCGGAAGGACGCGAAGTCAAAATAACTTCACACCAAGAATTCAACTCAATTCACAAATGGCAGAAATTGCATGAATTTCAGAATGTATTTAAACTTACCTTGCCAGCTATGGATTTGATAAAAGTGTCTTTCTTTGATTTCTGTAGCTCCTTTAGACAGGGGCACTTTTAGACGGTTATGGACCGACGCAAAATATAAAGTGGAAGCTATGATCAACACGCTAAACAATAAAAGAAGAAATTTCAATCTCTGCATTGTCTGTATGATTTGTGGCGACGTGGAGCTCTGTTGCCCTTGTGGCGGTTGCAGTGTTTGGTGATTATATAAAATACCCACAAAACAAAGAGTAAGCAATCAAATCCATCGATGAATGCATACGCCACTACATGGTACGCGTGTTTGCATCTATCATGCATACAATAATTTACGGGCAAAACACGTCACTCACATAATACCGCTGTACGATAACTACCGTCCGCACACCCGCGCGGTCAGATGCTCTATGAAGTCTATTAAATCACTGAGCTACGAGAGACTCGTGGCGAACTTCGGGAACGAAGGGCAATCAAGCTCTGGATGCATTGTTTGATAAGGAGATGACATTTGCGCTAACGTGTTTCGTCTGGCTTAGATCTAAACTACCTCGTGAAGTAAATGGGGTTAGTTTCTAGAGAAACTGTGGTTCTGCGTCGGTGGGGGGATGAAACACGAGAATTTAGTTTTATCGACTGAGTCGATAAGGTAAATTGACCACCGTAAAAAGATTCAAATAGCTGACGTTTCGAGCGCTAGCCCTTCGATTCGCTCCGACGAAGGGCTAGCGCTCGAAACGTCAGCTATTTGAATCTTTTTACGGTGGTCAATTTACCTTATCGACTCAGTCGATAAAACTAAATTCTCGTACCTCGTGAAGTAGTTTCAATCATGCTCAGAGTAAACATGTTTCAATCATGATTCGCGCCGCCTGAAGTGAACACTCTTCACAGTGAACCATGTGTCATTCGTGATCAGACTAAAGATGTTTCGCCCTAGTGTGAACACAGCATTATAGACACTTACATCCGTGATGAAGAAACACTTTCTCGCAAGTCTTGCACGTCGTATGACGTTTCCAGTAAATTCGAGCCTTCAGTGTTTTAGAACAGCAGCACTTTCAATGGTAACTTTAAATATGGAGTAACGAAATCCTATGGGGCGTGTGTATGCAGGAAATCGCTCAAAAACGTAAAAATTCTCAGGAGTGAATGGTTAATCAAATGGATAGTGTTTTATCCGATTCAATGCCGCTATCCACCTTTGGAAGAACCGGGGCCAGGTTGATAGTGAAGTACTATTTTGGTGTCCATCCATTAATTATTATCAGGAGCCATAATCGGGGACGGAGACCGCAACAACATGTCATTTCTTTAGAGCTGCCTGTCCCCATGTAAAGGACAATTTAGGCTATTTTTAGCAGAAATTGCGCCATCGCGTGTGACACGCGCGTGTGTCTACGCGGACGTCGCGTTTGAAAAATTGAAAACAATGGCGGCCGAAATTTGTACTTTTAGGTTGGATTTTTCTCCTTAGTGAGCGCTTTTATTGATTAAGACTCGCACTGAGGACACGAAACACTCAATACTAGTTTAGGGAAAGTTTGAGTCAAGACATAAATCACATGACCGGCACGAAAAGACCGAAAGGTGGCGCTGTGTCGCTTGAGTTGAATGAATGAAATTAGCGCAGGAGTAAACGTTGTAAAGTCTTTCCTGAGCTGCGATCAGTCAGCTAATTCTTGCAGTCATTTCAAGCAAAATGGATAGTTAACTGTTAAAGCTATTTTGTTAAGCTGGATTGTTGAAAAAGTCTAACATTGGACTGACCTGAACTGTTTGAGAAAATTTATAATTCAACTTGTACCGGACGATGTTCTTGTTTATTTGTTAATTTGCGGTGTTCATACGGCCGAGATCAAGAAATGGTTCAGTTTGCAGCTTGGAAACAAAGCAACTGACGCATTCATCACGACTTTCTACATGGAAATGGAATTGCTTTTTTCTTGCGTGCAACAGTATGTAAACAGCTAAATTTAAGCTTTTTTAAAAGCTGCGTTAATACATTTCTTCAATATGAAGCTTATCTTGATGTGCCGTGCGAAACCGAGATGAATTCAAGCTTTAAATTTTCATCGTCGAGTTTTAACATTTGGATTGCTTTAAACATACAGCTTGTTTGGACTGGCAAAAATAAGGTAAAGATATTAATTTAATGTTGTTATTATTATTATTTTATATTTGGTTCAAAACAATTTTATTCACTTGTTCACCTGTAAAACGGGAAAGCGCAGTTTTTGGCCAATGATGCACCGCATTTTGAATGTGTTCAGATTTATTTGTTTTCGTTTATGTTTGTTAGCCATATCCGTTTTGATGTGTTGCTAGATTGATGTTAACTGTAGACATTTATAACGCAAACTGTTTGGTTGGATTACGATAACTTCTCTTTTAATATAAGCTTAACTTAAGCTTAACTTTTCTTTGGTGCAAACTGACTTGAAATACATCTTCGCGTTTAAAGCTTAAGTCTTACTTTGAATTCGCAATCGTTTCAGAATATATCAGAATGTATTTATATTCATTAGCTATGTCTTCTACTTCTCAAATTAATAGTGTGTGTTTTAGTGGATTTTAGCGAACTTGCGCCGGTTGGTGGAAGCGGCCGCGTTGATAAAAATTTCTTACGATAGAAAAACTGCTTTAAAAGAGTGGCCTCAAACCATCCTGTTCATTTGGAGCATTTTTGGCTTGAAGAATAAATGGCGTAAAGTGGGTCAGTTTTTAGTGTTTTCATTTGCGTAAAAACAATTTATGTTTAGCCAAATGCAGTTAGTTTTTCTGTCGGTAAAGTCTTCTGGCGGATGTCTCTTCAATAGCCAAGTAAACAAGTATAAAAAGACCATCAAATGACTTTTTCGACTATCTGCACGTTCTGTTAAAAAAGGTTAATTATGATTAATCTGACATTGGTGACTATTCTGTTGAGTCCTGCACGGTAGATAAAAAAAAATTTTGTCGTTTTGTATTAAAAACTTCTATCGACGTAAAAACTTCATTTACAATCAGCTTAGACTTTTATTTTCCGTATAAGGTAGTATGTGCGCGCGCTCTCATTGCGTCAAGGGTGGCGCGAGGGTGGCGCAATTTCTACTAAAAATAGCCCAACACGTCCTTAACATGGGTTTGCGTGGGCCCCACGCTTACGGTCTCCGTCCCCGATTATGGCTCCTGTTATTATACTACAAATAATATTATTCTAATTTTAAAACTTCACTAAATCTTCAATGTTTCTTATTTCCCTTTATAATTATTGGCAAATCCTTTGAGAAAAACTATTTCCTCCCAAACATACCCAAAAATCACCCAAAAATTTATTATTGACTCCTTATAATAACAAAGATTCATAAGCAGAGAGTTTTTAGGTTGCTTGAAATTAATTTCGTACCCAGATCTCCCACGGTCAGGCGAAAGGGAGATCTGGTAAAGTACGATTTCAGTCCCGTTATCGGGGACTTCCCATCGTCCTTTGTACACCGTGTTGTATGGCCGCCAGCTCGAGATTGTGTTTTATTTATGGTAAAGTTTTCGGGCAAGCTTTCGTTAAGTTATGGATTTCAATGGTGCTCTTTAGAAGGTTCTTAGCTCCGGGGGACAAGAAAACGTGAAACTTTAACCAAAACAAAAGAGACACCAAGAGGAGATTGCTGTTAACGAGCGGGATTGTCAGAAATCGATATGGTATTTACACTGTGAATCGCTTTTAATATTTATGAACTGCTTCTTTCACTCTTGACCATCTGGGTGCTGAAAATTGCGGTATTAAGAACATATCCATTTAAATTCTGGTGTCTCCTCTCGACGCGCTTATCAGCGATAAAAAAAGTCAGCTACACTCTTGATGCACTGTCACCTGTGTTTCAATTCTCCTGTTCAGCATGCCATGCGATTCACCCAGTAAGTCATAGCTAGTAGTCACTGCAGGTAACTTGCAAAGCAATTACAAAATAATGCAAGCAAACGCAATAAAGCTTATACATATATGTGTAACATATGAACTTCTGCTTTCTATTTTAAGTAACATTCGATTGACCTTGGAAAGATTTCACTTCATGGAATGTTTATAGTAGAGGGGTCTTGTTTCTCAGCTACTGCCTTTATGACACCTGAATAAATTTCATCAATAATGTTCCCACATAGCAATTTTGTCCACATATCAACTTTTAAAACCACATAATACACAAGTCTAAGTTTGACTTTAGGAGGAAAAAAAGTCAATTTCTTGCAACGTCACAAATTAAGCTGTTTAAAATCTTGTGAGCATTGCAATTCCCTATATATGTGCTAGAAGGATTATACACTTAAAATTAAAATGTTCACAAATTGCCAAAACCTCAAAAAAAAATTAATCTTGATGTTCCATTCAATTCTGATGGGGTTTCACAAAAAAAAACAAAGTAACAGGGAGGTGTTAAGGACTTTAAGGGTCATTAAAAATAGAAACATTCTCCACTGTTCTTTTTCAGTTGCATTTCCATGTTTTTAAGTCTAAAAAAAATCATCCAGAGCTCTTAGGATGATCCGGGTAATACACAAGATTTTGAGGTGACCAATATTTATTATTTAGGGTCATTGTGGTAGCATTATGGGTACAGTATATATTCACACTTCCCCTGCATGTCCATAAATACACTGAATACAGGGTTACCATCCAACAGGAGAGGAAAATAATCCAATCATTCATTATAATTTCTGAGAAAATTAAAACAGGAAAAACAACCTTTAATGATATAATCTCTTTATACATTTTTTTTAATTCTAAAAGAAAGGTCACCGTTAATGTCTTGAATATAAAAAATGAATTTGAATTGAAATTTTCATTTTCCATTTAAAGGGCTTGCTGCAGAAGGAGCATAGATTGTGGTTTTGGCATATATTACCCATTACCCAAGCGCTACAGATTTTTGTGCTAAATGTTGATCCGTTTTTATTTTGTTGCTTGAAGGCTGTATATCTCGGCATAATAGCCACAGCAAATGGCCAGTAAAAAAAAATTCTTAGGAAATTAAAAATTTGTGGAATGTGTAATACACAAATCCTCAGCTCATGCCAAAAATGGGGAAGTTTGGAGCCCCTCTTCCCACATTTTGGAAAAAAAAAAGATATACAGGGAGAGGGGGGCTTACTCCCATATAAAATTGACTGGGATGATCATCGTAAATATTAGAGGAAACCCTTTTATAAACGGTACCAGAATCCTGTTTAATGGCTACGGCTCGCATTAATTTTTTACTCTAAGAAATGCTAGTTTTTTTTTAAAAAGTTGACTCTGTCAGCCAATTTTTCTGGCTTCATATCCTGAAAGGTATCAATAACTCTGAGCAGTAGTCATTTTCATTTCAAATACCCTTGGGGTACCAACCACAAATTTTAATTCCTTAATGGTATGATGAGGGTGGGAGTCCCCTCTCCTCCCCTGGGTGATATATGCCCCTTTCGCAGTAAGCCATTCATTTACTACTGATTAAAAACTTTCCTTTAGAAGTGTTCCATCACTATGACCTTCCCATGACCACAACAAAATTACCAAACTGTGCCAGAATAACATGAGCTCAATGCTGAAACATGGTCTGAAAGTCCTAAAACTGCTCTTTTTAAAACAACATTGCAGTGTTTTAAATAAAGTCATTTTCAAAAACTGTGTCAATCTTAGCTAGGGGAAAGCCAATTCCCTGACCTTGAGAAAAAATGGTTGTCTCTGGCTTTCCCCAATAAATCATTTTTTTTTTTCTGAAAGGGCCCTTTTAAGCTCCATTATAAAAAGAAGACTGCATTATTATAGAATGCCACTGTCAGAGGTACAATTATTAAAAAAATAATTTTCACTATTTAATATTTGGACCAATCTCAAGTCAAACTTTATTGAGACTAAAGAAGCCACACACTCCTTCTTTCCTGCAAATGCAGGGATTTTACATACATATGTGCATCAAAACATAACAGACCAGTGAACCTTACGTCTTTTAATACATGTAAGCCCCAATAGTGATCAATATCAAATTTCTCCTCAAAACATCAATGCATGATATGATCAAGCAGACGGGTCATGAGAAATAAGGAAACAATCAACAATGAAAAATCTTGAAATTTCAGAAACCAGTCTGTACTGCTACTATGGTCACTGAAAAATGTAGAGACCAGTAGAGAGAAATTGCATGTTGACCCTGGGGCTTACTGGTTAAAGGCTGGGCCAATTACTATATGGCCACCTTATAAGCAGTTATTGCAGCTTCACTGATATATGCTTTCTCCACCGGCACCCTATTAAAAAGAGCTCAGTTATTTGAGATGCCCTTAAATCCAGCCATCTCATTATCAACAATACAGTAGTCAAATTGGTTCATTGTAGTGGTCAGAATAACAGCATTTCGGTGTGCTTACAAATTGAATATATTTATTGTTTAGGGGGCACAACTTCAGGGAAGAATACAGCAAACTAGGAACACTTTCCTTGGTATTCCACAGAAGTATTAAAGATTGTTAATATGACAGCAACAGCAACAAAGGAATACCAAACAACTATCATAAAATGTTTGAATATGAAAGATCCCAAACAAGTTATTGCAAATCCTGTACTGCACTCATGATCTTGAACAAGTAAATATATGTTGACCATTTGGAAAATATCATTTCGCCCATAACAGACGATTACTTCTCACCACCAATGTTAAAATGTCTGTCACCATTATTTAACCGTTTAATAGAACTGTGTGGCGTTGGGTTTAACTTTTTAGATCTAAAACTTCAGTGGAGTGCATGAGTTTTATCCTTTTGGAGCTCCCTAAATCCCGCAAAACAGACTGTTCACTCAATTCCATTCCTCACAGACAGACAAAACGAGAAGAAAGAAGAATTCAGATCCAGGCCTAGTTCCTTTCTTTCCTATTAAAGTTGCGTTTCTAATGAGTGCCTTCTATTTCCAGCTATTTCTAAAAGTCGATAAAATGCTTCGATGCTTTTGTTTACACGCACAACTTTGGACGTTCCTCGGTTTCTTTCACGGAAACTCCGTATCTTTAAGATATTCCTCTTTAGCTGGATTGAAGTAAATACAATTTTCTCAGTATTATTTCCACACAAGCGGCATCTAGTTGTTGAAACGTCGCACGATAATTTTCTTCGAGTGTCCATGTTTACATGTTTTCATACTCTGTAGAAAGAGCCAATCACAGAGCATATTAAAATGAGGCATTCGTTTTTCAGCTAACCAATGAAAAGTAGCGTTATATCGAAGTTTACCAGATCTCACATTTCAGTACAGTACAAGCACGAGTGAGATCTGGGTACGAGATTAGCTTGAAATGTGAACAATATATTTACATTTAAAAGCCAAATTGTTAGGGAAGCAAAATTCATATTACATAACCAAATACGTGACTCCTTGTTTAAAACCAGACAATTATTTGACAGCTCTTACCTTGTCAAGCTATAAAAATATCAGTCCTTGCTTAAAACATGACAAGGACTGATATATTTATAGTTTGACAAGATAAGACCTGTCAAATAATTGTCTGGTTTTAAACAAGGAGTCACGTATTTGGTTATGTAATATAAATTTTGCTTCCCTAAACCATAAATTATTTGTTGTCTTATTTAGTACCTACTGCACTTCCATTTTGAAGTATTTTTCACTAAAAAGAGCACTTCTCAAGTGTCTGTTAACAGTTTCAAAGAGTCCGTTGTCCATCTTAGAGAGGTCCGATCTCTCTCTCTCTCAGATCAGTTTTAGTTACAGTAAAATGACTGAAAATGGCAGGCCAGGTGTGCGTCTTAGAGAGGTGTCCATCTTACTTAAGAGGTTTCTGTTAAGTGAGAGTTGACTGTAAACTTAATAGGCCATACCAATTATTTTAATTTTATTGTATAATTTTATACTGCCAGGAAATTGACAAATGCCCCATCCTGGGGACCAAACAACTTAACAAATGACCAACAAATGCCTGGGGGGGGGGGGGGGGGGGGGGGGGAGAGAGGAGGATATTGCTCATGCCTATAGCCATGACTGTGCCATTATAAATTGCAGAAGGTTACCCCTGGACTAAACAGTGTAAGAATTTGTGTGAATAGCCATTATTGGTTAACCCCCATGCACATGCATGAGCAAATTTTGTTTGACATATGATTTGCCAATGTATATGGATGAACAAATTTTCTTTGACAATTTTTTCTTGTGTATTAATGCACGGGCAAAGCCTTTGGGACAGAGGGACAACATGCTTTGAAAAGAAAAGGCCAAAAAGCTGTATAACGAAAGTTAAAGAAACTTATTGAACTAATCATCTCTTTTTTCAAGCATACTGGTTGCTGATATATTAAACTCTTGTTCTTAGGCCATCGTACCTTGGGGCACTGGGGTAGGACAGGTTGGTGCCTTAATTAGCCTATCACGGGATGTTGGACGCTCCCGCCCACCAGAGTCTGGGGTAGCACCTTTGGCAAGTGCTAGCAACCCCATAGCCACCCCTGCTAGGGTTACAGCAAGGACAGGAGGGGCTCAACAGCCTTGGTTGGCCACCCTCCTAGGAGAAGGATACTCCAACCAAACCAGCCACCCGTAGGGCCAGTCACCCACCTGTGGTTACCAATCTACTGACTCCAAAAGCCACGAGAAAACTCGACTGTAATAGTCCGGCCAGTCACCAGCCTCAGGACGCTCCTGGACACATGACGGCAAGGAGACAAACCGAGAGGATCTCCCGACCCGATTGTGCTGGAATGACAGGCCAGACGGAAAACCAACAACACCATAAGCAACAGCCAGTGGAGAAACTCAAAGCGTCCAAGCCATTGATAATTTCCACTTACAATGTGCGTACCCTCTATCAAAAGCTTGGGCAAGCTGCATCAGCTGACCACAGGGTGCAGCCAACAACATATAGATATTGTTGGCATCCAGGAAAACCGCTGGAAAACTGACAAAGTCATTGACCAACATTGGACACCCGATGGCGAGTGGCTCCTCGCGTACTCCTCTGCCACTGCATAGAGGCAGGGAGGAGTCGGCATACTTCTCAGCAAGGAGGTCAGCAAGCACTTGCGCACAGTTGAGGTGTCTGATAGGATCATTGTTGCGTATCTCGAAGGCAACCCAGCATTGACCATAGTAGTTGCCTATGCACCCATTGAGGCTGCAATCACAGAAGAAAAAGCAGACTTCTATGACAAGCTGCAGGATGCCATTGAGAGCATCCCCCACCATAACGTCATAGTCGTGACCGGTGACTTCAACGCCAGAATTGGTCAAGATAGCCATATCGCCAACCCAAGGGTCATCGGAAAATACACCTACCATGACAGCACGAACACAAATGGCGAGCTCCTGGCCAGCTTCTGTGAGCATAACAACCTTCGTCCAACACAGTTCCGATTCCCACAACCTAAACATCGCTTTTGGACATGGGAGCACACGTCTGGTCAGCATGCCCAACTTGACCATATCATCATCAATGCCAAGTGGCTCAACTCAGCTAGGAACTGTAGAGCTTACAGGACAGTTGAACTAGGTTCTGATCACCGCATTGTCAGCGTAACTATTAAGATCAGCCTACGCATACAAGGTGCTAACCCAGTTAAGCGCAAAAGGTTTGATTGGAAAAAGCTGGAACATAGCCCGGGCTTACAGGAAGAATTCCAGCTGGAACTGAAGAACCGCTTTGAGCCTCTGATGGGTCTTCTTCCGGACAATGATGTGCAAGACACCTATGACAAATTCCAGGAAAACATGGAAGCAGCCGCTGAAAAGGTTGTTGGATCCATCAAACCCAAGAAGTCACCAAACTGGGTCAGCAACACAACCGACCAGCTGCGCGAAGAACGCAACCAAGCTAAGCTTACCTTTCATGACAAACCGGCACAAGAAAATAGACAAAAGTGTAAAGAACTGAATGATCAGCTAAACAGGGCATATGAGGAAGATGAAAGGAAACATCTGGAGAGCAAGCTTGATGAACTCAAGCATGCAGCAGGAAACAACCAATACAACGTTGTTTGGAGAGTGGTCAATGAACTGCCCGATAAAGGAAAGTCAAATGCCGCCGCCAAAGTGAAAAAGGCTGATGGCACAAGAGTTGAGAACTGCTGTCTGAATGGCGCCAGTACTTTGAAAAGCTCCTCAACAACCAGAATACCAACTCTGACATCGATCCATCACCAGCCGATGAAGACTTGCCAATAAATATCGGCAACATCACTCAGGCCGAGATCAGAACAGCCATTAAACAAATGAAATCAGGGAAGTCTCCAGGATGTGATACATCAATAACGGCAGATGCACTCAAATATGGCGGTGAGCAGGTTGAAGAAATCCTGCACAACATCTGCGACGCTGTGTATGCGAAACAGATCCCACCTAAGCAATGGATCACCAACATCATACTTCCTCTGCCTAATAAGGGTAACCTGTACGAGATGACCAATTACAGAGGTATAACCCTAATGTCCATTGCAGCTAAAGTTTACAACCGAGTCCTCTTCAACAGAATTAGACCGCATGTTGATCCGGTGCTGAGATGCAACCAGGCCGGTTTCTGCAGAGGCCGGAGCTGTACCCAACAGATCTTCATTCTCAGGAGAGTGATGGAGGGTGCAGACGACCAGCAGCTGCCACTATATACCACCTTCATCAACTTCAAGAAGGCCTTCGACTCAATTGACCGCAAAGTGATGTTCAAGGTACTGAGGCACTATGGATCCCCGTGGAGACAGTACAAGCCATAAAAGCACTCTACGACAACTCGAAAAGTGCAGTGTACGTTGACGGACATCTCACCGAAGAGTTCAATGTCACCACGGGAGTGCTACAAGGAGATGTCTTGGCACCCTTCCTATTCATCATCATGACTGATTACACGATGAGAATGGCTGAGGGGGGACATGGATTCACCACCATACCAAGGGGATCCACAAGACATCCAGAGGAGGTAATTAATGACCTTGACTTTGCAGATGACATTGCCCTGTTGGAAAACTCCTTGCAGCATGCACAAGCCCAGCTTAACACCACTGCTGAGGAAGCCAAAAAGATCGACCTAGAGATAAATATTAAGAAGACAGAGTTCATGACAAACACCTACTGTCCAGACAACCTGACCCTGAATAACGAGGAAATTAAGCAAGTGAAGGGCTTCACTTACCTTGGCTCGAAGATGGCATCCACCGAGAATGACGTAAAAAGGCGTCTCGGGTTAGGATGGGCCACTTTCTGGAAGCTTGTCAGAAACTATGGAGATCTAAGTCCACTCCAATAGAGCTTAAAGTTAACCTGTTCAAAACAACCTGCCTTTCCATCCTGCTATATGGTTGTGAGAGCTGGACACCGACCCAGAGGCTCGAAGATAGATTGAACAGCTTTGCAACAAGCTGCTACCGAATAATGCTTGGCTTTAAGAGATTAGATTTCATCCTGAATGAAGACATATTAAAACAGGTCAAGCAGAAGCCTCTGATCCTAGAAATCCATCGCCGTCAGTTGAAATTTCTGGGTCACATCTTGAGAAAACCAACCGACGAGCCTATTAACAAATATGCCTTCTACCAACCGCGGCATGGAAAGCGAAAATCTGGCAGGCCAAAAACAATGTTCCACCAGTATATTGCCAAGGTCATAAACAGCGAGCACCCACCACTACCAGAGGAAATCAGACGGATGGCGCAGGATAAGAAACAGTGGAGAAGGATCGTAGCCGACTGCCTTGCAGCCGGCTGAGTAGAGTAGTAGTACTAGCTTGATTAAAAATAAAACACAAACAGCGGTGATAAACATGGTTAACCAAATTATGCATTTTATAATAAACTTGACGTTTCGTATGCTATATTAGCAACATACATTTTCATAGGAGTACGTCGTAAAAAATATAGTATTATTCGGGCAAAACTGGTCTACTATATATTCGGGCACCACAGACACAGAAAAATTACCGAATAATTATGTGAGAGTTACGAAATAAAAACAATTAATTAATTAAATTAATTAATTAAAGTTAAAACTTTCTAACCGAGCTCTATACTACATCTATTATGTCCTTGATGTGATAGCTCCACAAGATGCCAACAGCGTGAGCAGACATAGGCCCTATTTACATGGAAAGGGGATGATCCTAGTGCTAGGATCATCCGAGCGCAACATGTTTTCTACTTTGATTTGGCCCTAGCGCTAAGATCATCCTAGTGCTAGATTCATCCTATCTGAAGGGTAGGATGATCCTAGCACTAGGATCATCCTAGCTCCATGTAAACGGCCTTGGGAGCCACAGGGTTATCTTCGCTTTTGTTATTGTCACCCACCGTCTTGCTTTGCAACCGCGCCGAACTCAAAGGTACTGGCAGGGGCCATCCTGCCGAATTTTTCACGTAAACCAAATGAAAAGTTGATCCTGGATGCCGTATTTGCACATGTAAACCAAATGAACCTTCTAGGATCATCCTGTTTCCATGTAAATAGGGCCATAGAACGACAAATTTGAAGGGTGGAAATGATATTGTAGACCGCGCAGGGACTGAAACTAAGTTTTACATTTGGTGACCATAATATCTGGTCGTTTAAAGTAGGAAGAATCTAGATTCCATAGCTTAGAAGGAGGTCGGACACCTTATTATGACTTATATAACGGAGTAACTTGTTAGCTTTCAGTTGGGGTTGGGTTAGCAGTTTACATCGGTTAAATTTAGGCCTAAGCAACCCGAGAAGCTAGGTGGCACTGTGGTACGGTAGGCGATGTAAGCCTAAGCCTAGCTGAGATCACAGGTTCAATCCTGAGTGGGGATGTTAGATTTTCTTTTTTACACTTAAAAATTTATTGAAAATAAAATTTTAAGTGTCGACATTACGTTATATAATTCTCAATAAGTGTCCGGCCTCCTTCTGAGCTATAGAAGGTAGACTCTACCTTCAAAGTATGTCTTCGTCGAAGTCTTAGCCTGCGTAGCTGGCAGTTTTTTTTTGTTGGCGCGCATGATAATTCGCGAGCGGTGAAGCCGCGAGGTTTCTCGTGGCTTCGCCGCTCGTAACTCGCGGATTCACCGCTCGCAAACTTGCGGCTTCGCCGCTCGCGAATTATCGCGCGCACCAACAAAAAAGCCCTAAGCTTTGCAGACTATCGAAGTCTCGTAAAATATATCAGGACGTAACAGATCGATAATTTCGATAGTCGATAAAAATCGATCACTGTCGATTAAAGTCGATAATAATTAATCGACCAATATCGGAAGTCGATAAAAATCGAAGACTTGAATCCTTGTGATTATCGATTTTGATCGACTTGTACTGTTAAAGTTCGATTTCTATCGACTTCAATCGAAAAGTATCGAAAACTAAAGAACATTATTTAGAGCCTATAGAGAACAAGACCACAGATGCGTACCGTCGGAAATTTCAATATTTTATTTTGCACTGTAATCTGAAGCTACATTAAAGCGAAATTACTCTTCATATTTCTATTTCCTTCCAGCAAAAGTAGGCTTCAATTATTTGCAAATCGAATCACACAAGTACACTGACGTACGTGTATTTAATCAGATTTAATTACCTCCTCTCTCTGTCTTTTGTCCGACTCATCCGCTTAGTACAATCTTCGTATGACCTTGAATTGATTACGCATGAACACAACCAAAACCAAAACAACAAACAAACTGACGGAAAGAAGCATTTTATTTGGCAAACGCACTGGGCTTTGCCGGGTTGGTTCAGCAAACACGCAAGGCTATCGCAGCGTTACGTCACTCGCTTTGCAGCATTGTGATAGGTCAATCGAACAAGCCGCTTTAAGAGATATTTTTGGCGGGAAAACGAGCAAAGGTTGTTTTAATCCTTTCAACTGCTGGCGGATAAAACAAATCGCGAGCACTCAGGGAAATCGTTTTTGACAAAGTCCTACGAAAAATCGATCGAGTTATGTTTAGTAGCATGCGTTAATAGCAAGGAAAATTCCCTTTGTCGCCCAAGGTGAAATAGTCAATAGAAATCGATAACCAGTCCTTGAATCTTGTGATTATCGACTTTTATCGACTGATTTAAACTAGTCGATTGACAATTATCGACAAATATTGACCACTATTGACTTATCGACCAGCTTTTCGATGATCGATTTTGATTGATCTGTTACGTCCTGAATATATCTTATCGGTACCTTGTGAAGTCAGGGAAGAATGCGAGATGTAGAAGCCCATTCTCGCATCGTTGACAGTGGTAGAAAAGTAAAATGTCAGCGAGTGCTAAAATCATGACGAAAAAACATGACGTCACAAGTTTCATTCGGGCAAATTAAGTTCAGCCCCCCCCCCCCCCCCAACAAAATTTTTCCCGTACGCCGATGTACATTTTCAAAAGTAACTGTTAATTTAATAGTGCAGACTGTCAGTCCTAAGAAGCTACAGCTAATGAAGCGTCAGCTTCTCACTGCTGACATTGACATTCAAGGAAGGCTGTAGAAAAACCGAACATTTCAAGGCCCTCACTAAAAGTGACCATACATCAGCCATTGCTGATCATATCAAAATCACTGTTCACAACATTATAATTCAGGGGCGGATCCAGGATTTTTCTTAGGAGGGGGTGCACCTCTAAGGAATGACGTAACTGAAGGGTGACGTAAACAAATTTTAAAAGCGAACAACGCAGACTAGGTCATCTCAGGGGGGGGGGGGGGTGTGCACCCCCTGCACCCTCCCCCTAGATCCGCCCCTGTAATTGGGATCATTTTGATATTTTAGCGTCCGGCAAAAGGGACTTTCACTGCAAAATCAAGGAGACTTTGCTGATGGGTTGCTGGCATGGCACAGTGCTTTTATTATGACATGCAGCCACAAAAAGGTGGGATGCAAAAATAGTTAATGAGGGGGCTTGAATATTCTACGTAGTGTTCAGTAAAAATGCTTCTATAAACAAAACAAAAAATTCTGACCTTGCTAAAATGTGTGGTTAGCTTATTTGGCATGAAAGTTCACAAAGACACATGCATGGATTAAGGGTCTGGCAACTAATTTTTAAAATATTACAAATATTTCACAATTTATCTTTCGACTTTGTGGAGCCATCTGCCTGAGCAAATTTTAAATATGATAAATTTTCTTTGACATAAAAAAAATGTCAAACCAGTTTTTCAGCAAAGACATTTGTCATAGAAAAAAGGCAAATTTTCTCATATACACAAGCAAAATTTCATGGTTCATTTGTTTCATTCCAGGACCTTCTTTTGAGATTAAAGAATTGTTCATCAATTTATGCAAGACAATAATAGATGCATAACACATACAATAAAGTTCCATTTAATTATACTCACATTACTATTTCTTCATGGATGCGAGAATTACAAAAAAGACTGAAAATTTGTCAAAGAAAACTTGATTTTGTGCATGGTATAGCTCAGTTTGATTCTAGGACCTTCTTTTGAGAAAGAGCATTGTTCATCTTATGCAAGACAATTAATATATATAATCAGAAGCTCATAACAGTCTACGTGATAAGCTTCTGATATAATCGATCATAACTCAATGAAGTTGCAATACTCACATATCTATTTCTTCATGGATGCCAGAATAAAAAAGACACAAGAATAAAAAAAATTAACGAGAGAGAGAGAGAACAGAAAGACACAAGTGGCCAAACATCAATGAGTTACATGTGACATCTGATAGGGTCAATAATTAGCATTTTGAAGGTCTATAAAAATAAAGGAGCTGTAGGTGGTTTCCCACTGTGACAAGCATTCATCTCCAGATCACACAAGGACAAATATGTCGTTTTTAAATTTATTTAGTAAACTTTTATCTGCTGTATTCAACAGTAGATAAAAGCTTTACACTTCACTTGCTTATCAATATTTATCGTCTGAAACTATATTGTGTTCTAAAAAGATTATTTTCGACGCTTTCTTTGATGTATTACGGATTCTCTAGAACTTGCATCTTAATTCAATAAAAGCAAATATTTTTAAACATTCTGTGTTTTTTTGGATGTTTGTGTGGGATAACCGGTAAAGCTAATATTGTTACGTAACATAAATCCACTGTTTTGCTTGAAGGTGATGTTTCTAGATTTCTCTCCCGCTGATAGTGTTTCAGCTGTCGCCAGCCGGTTGACCGGTCAAGCAAATCTTTGTAACACAATGAACTTAACTGTCATTGCTGTAGGGGCAATGGTTCACTTGTTTATTCAGTAACATTGGCAATCGAGAAAGTTCTCATGGGCCACATGTTTACAAGAACCGGATGTTGGTAAAAATTAATTAAATGCTGATAAAACAATGAAATTCAAACCGTGCTGAAAATCACGACTTGGATTAACTCGGTCAGTAGTCGTCATCTTCGTTGATTTTACTCTTCAACTGCCTCAGAAGATCGTGGATAGATTCCATAGCGATATTCTTTGCTTGTTGAAGCCATCTAATCCCAACAGCGTCGATTCTGTTTAGTTCCGCCAAAGTGGCCACAAGCAATCCACGGAGCACTATGAACTCTCGACTGTCTTTTGCACCTGAAAAGTTCTTCACACGAGTTTGAATATCTGTAACGCGATCCGAGATTGATTGAATTGAGGATAAAGAGGTTATGCTATTAAATAAAGCGTTCGTGTCAATGCTAGAAATCCCTTGTGTATCTGTTGAGTTTGTGCTCTCGGAAATATCTCCCGTTGACGTACTAGCTTGGCCAGTCGACGAAGACGGAGTGACTTCCGGTAAATCGGAAAATAAAATTACACGTTCTTTAGTTTTGTTTTGTGTCTTTTCCTGCTTCTCCCTAGATGGGAATGTTTCTTCTTGATTCTCTTTTGTAGACATCTTAAAAATGTGGGTTACGTCTGTAGGTTGAGGGCTAAAAGCGCTTTCCATATCTTCCTCGCACAGTGAACATTTGCAGTCCAAAACATGTCCTCTGGAATTGTACTTACTTTGAATGTTTGGTGTTTCTTGAAACTGTTGGTACCAAGGCTTATTCCACGGTATTTGCCACGAAGGGATTTCATAGTTTGATGAAGTAAACTGTGGAAATCTGTCTCGTTCGCTGCCACCAGACGCCATCTTTAGAAAATTTAATAAAATTTGCAGTTCAAGCGATCTCGTTTTCCCTCACACTTTTTGACACACAATCACGTGTTGTTGATTCCAAGCAAAATAATTACAAATTCTCAAGAAGAACAAATGAGGAACAAAGAAACAAATAAACCTTCAAACGATTTTAAATTTTTCGTGACAACTGCGGCGCGCGTGTTGTGGTACCCCGCGGTGTTGTAGATGCGAGATAAAAGAGCCTGGAGGGGACGGGCAAAAATTGTCAGCATGCCTAACCCCGTCATTTCCCTGCTAAGATATCAGAGTTAGACGTTTTGCTCTTTGAAAAAAAAAACAAATTTTGAAGCTTGTAAAGAGTAAACGAGAGAAGATTTGAAAACAGGTAGAGTTTTAAGTGTAGTTTTATTTTTTATAATTGAACCGTTGGGGACTCCCGGTTGGTTGAAATAGTTTCTTTTCATGTGCGGTTACCCAGCGATTACTGTTTCTGGAACCTTCGATCGACTCAAGCAATGAAGGCGATTGTGTTTGCTCGCAAAAGGATTTCGAAAGGTTCCGTGTTCACACATTGTACTGGTGGTTGCGTTTTGGTTGGATTTTCGGTTCCATTCTAAGAGAAGAGACCAACTGAAATCAGGAGGCGTCAGTTAAGAAGGTATTGCTGGCGTACATGGGGCGAGATTACTATTCCGTTCTCGGGGTTCCCCGAAATGCCTCGGCTGAAGATATCAAGAGAGCATACAAAAGACAGGCTTTGCTATTTCATCCGGACAAGAACAAAAGCGAGGGAGCGGAGGAACAATTCAAGAAAATATCTGAAGCTTACTCAGTTTTAACAGACGCTGGCAAGCGTCAAATATTTGACACTTACGGCGAGGAAGGATTGAGAAACGAATGTGGCGGCTTTGGTTTCGGTTTCTTCGGAGACCCTGTCAGCATTTTCCGCGACGTTTTTGGTGACGATCCCGATTGCCCCTTTCAAGGTTTGTTTTTAGTGTATTGGTTTGCTTATAATTATACCCTTCCTTGTCAAAAAATGGCTTAAAGGTAGACGTTTTGGGGCCACAAAGTGGTTTTCCTCGAGGGTACGCACTCATATACTTTGTGTATGAGGTACTCTGTGGTACGAGCGAAATGGTTCTAGAATTTTACCAGTTGTTACAATGTAACGAAGCCTGGACTGATATTTTTGAGTTTCTAGTCCGAAAAAGGTCGCACAATCGGTGGGAGTGGGTGTTGATGTCTCGATTTACCCTCTTTAATGCAAAAAGCCTCGTCATCGAAACGACAAGGCAAAAAGATGATGTGCGCTTTTCTCGAAAGTTCTATTTTTAATCTTGTTTATATTGCGCGAATGTTGAACCAGTAGGAACTGTTTCTAAGTCACTCTTTTTATTAGCATCTTGTCTACTATTCTAATTTGTTCATTTTGTTTTAAAATTCTAAGACGAAGAATCGAAAACTTTCAGTGCAACTGTTCAAGTTCGTTTTACAGCAAACCCGTCGGTTGCTTTAGAATAAATGGGCTTTGTTATAATACAGGCTGATTATCACGGAGGATTTAATTTGCGTGAAACACGTACTTTGTTAGAATTAAGTTATGCCTGACGCTCTTCACAGGTCGCCCTGCTTTAGTTATCTTGTCCAACGAACGTGACGTATTGAACAGTACAAAGTTACAAAGGAAATTTTTGTTAAAAACCATTTAAGTGGAAAGACAGCCTGCCGCCTGTAAACGTTTCTGTTTTTAACTGTTCAAGTTCTGAAATATTTGCTTTTTTCAAATTATTGTTTAACAACAAAATTGAGTTTTAAATTAGTCTTGTGGGCCGTTTATGGTTTCTGTCAAATTTTCTAGCTGAACACGTCGCATGTTCAGCGTTTTTCATGCATAGCAAATCTTTCTGGAATCTTCTATCAACCAGCAATGTTTTCAATTCTCGCGTTGTCTTTGCAAAACAAATTACTTAAAATTTTGCATATTAAGGACTGTCGTGATCTTCCCGTGAATTATTTTGCTTTTTTAAAATCTTGTACTTTTTGCAATAATTGTATTCATTTCTTTCATAGCTGTGTTTATGTGATAACATCTCAATCTGCGGGTGTGAAATCGTTTAGCGTTTCATCTTCCCTACAGTGACTTTTCCAAAATAATTTCTTTTATCATACAATAAACCGCCAAGCTATTTCCATTTAAATTGTGAATTTGTTTACGTCTACAAGTTATAATTTGACATTTTTAATAAAAGAAGTGAAAAGGGGTGAAAATGTGAAGAACTGATTTTAAAATAGTTTTATTGTTTGTCCGACTTCCTTGTTCTAGAACCTTCGGTTAATTTAGGTTAGAGCACGTTTCACCTTGATTTAGTCAATTGCGTGCGTTGCAGGAAGCTTGAATACTGATCACATTTCTCACAGACATTGAAATTAAGCCAGGTAATGAAAATCAGTACTTCTAAAAAGGTTTTAGGGATAATATTTTTTCCTTCCATCCCCATCCGACTAACATAATTGTATAGTTTGGAGAACATCTGTCTCCACTCAAACACATTTTGTACCTCAGCCAGCCAGTATTTCAAATTTTTTCTCATGGCATGCTTCATTGTTTTTCTTTCCTACAGATTTTTTTGAAGGAATCAGTTCCAATTTTCCAAGTATGTTTAAAACGTCATCTTCTTCCTCGTATTCTACAGGCTTTAAACATTTTGGCACTGATGGATTTGACTTTCCTTGTCCCGATCCATTTAAAAAACACCAGACAGCACAGGATCCTCCAATTGAGACCACTATCCAAGTAAGCCTAGAAGAGCTTGCAACAGGCTGCACAAAAAGACTTAAAATATGTCGTCAGGTCTTGTCACCAAGTGGAGGCACATCAAGAGAGGAAAAAATTCTTTCATTAGACATAAAACCAGGTTGGAAGGCAGGAACAAAAATAACTTTTCCGCAACATGGAGACCAGAAACCAGGAGTTATTCCTGCGGACATTATATTTGTTGTTGCAGACAAACCACATCAGTACTTTAAAAGGGATGCTGATAACAATCTCCTTTATACTACAACAGTTGGTCTACGTGAAGCTCTTCTTGGTAGCTGCCTACTTCAGATTCCAACGATTGATGGGCGAGGTTTAAGAATACAAATTTTAAATGAAGTGATACAGCCAGGAACACAGAAGAGAATCTCAGGAGAAGGTCTTCCTCTTCCAAAATCTCCCGGCCAGCGAGCAGACATGATAGTGACTTTTAATGTTGAATTTCCAACAAATTTACAGGAAAGACAAGACTTAGCTAATTTAGTACCACAGTGAGATGGTAAAATATCAGAACAAAAAAATCGAGTGAATTTACAAGACTTTTACTTAACTAACAGTGAGCCCATGGGGCCAAAAAAAACTATCTGGGTGCCTTGCACCTAATATTTCATAGCTAGAAGGGTCTAGCTTATGAGCTTTGGCTTCATAAGTCTTGGGCAGTTGCCTTGATTCAGGCTAGTGTTATTATTGTAAGAATCAAATTTGGAGGGATGTTTGTGCCAAAAAGGAAATCAGCTCCTGAGCAGAAGTAAAGAATTTTTTGTGTACAGGAATATTATACAGATTTATCATATATTTTCAAAAAAAAAATTTTTTGGCTGCAGTGGATTTCCAGTGTGGTCCTATTTACTTACATTGAGAAAAACATTCTTTGCCATTCTGTTGTTAAACTGGAGAAGTGTTCTTTAGTTACAGTAATAGTTTTTTTTTTTAATAATCGCGTTCGTTCGAAGAATGCAATCCTAATTTCGTGTTGGTTGTCCTGTGCTTTATGTGCAGTAAAATTTGAGATTTTTTGGTAGCTGGTCGTCCAAATGGCTGCCCCTATTGTTTTTTTTTTCAGGGGCTCATTTCCGCCGGAAATTCCTTGGAACGCGTCTCCATAATCTGTGATTATTGCTAGGTATAGTTTTATTTTTCGTCCATCAATCAATGATAATTGCACTCTCATCCACTTTCATGTATAAATGCTATTTCTTAAAAAAGTCTTCAAAAGTCAACAACATCACTTGCAGAGCATGTGTTTTGAAATGTTTTAAACACATGTTAAGATTAAAATAGGGAATGAATGTGTATTAAAAAACAATTTAAAGGAATTAGTAGGTTAAGTAATTCGTTTTTTGACAAACAGCTCAAGCCTTCTATTAGAGACATAAATATATTAAATGCCTTTCATTTTTGTGAAGGATTAGCCATTGTCATCCTTAGTTCTTTCCTCAATGTACAGAAATTATTGCCTTTGAGATCAGAGAAATTCTTAAAACAATGGATTCAGAGGTTACAAAAATTGTGCAAAAAGTAAAGAGCAAAAAATATTCTGTCGAGGAAGATTAAACCATAATCATTAAGTGTAAAAATTAAGGCTATATTTAAAAATCATTTATACAGATTTCTTTTTGCAAGAATATAATTGCAAACTTTGGGATCGTTTTTGACTGTTGTTATAATTTTGAATATGATATTAGCATTCAATTTTTTTTCCTTTATCTGAGCTCATATTAGTTGGTAACTCGTTTTGCTCAAAAATAACCATTCTGATATTGTATTTATATTCTAAGAGAGGAACTGTTTCTTTGGTTTTAATTGTGAACATTTATCTTTGTCGGTTGATTACGTTTACGTAAATGTTTTCTCTTCATGAAAATAAAAGGCATTTAGGATGTTGATAATTTGACAAGGTAACTTTGTCAGCTGTAACACAGACTGTGAGGGAATATAACAAGTCAGGTTTTCACTGTATAGAAATAATATATTATACATATATTTATCTTATGAGCTGATGATTGTAGACAATCTCAAATATTTGCAAGAGATCAGAGTGGACTTTGTAAATATGTTTTTGATGTAGGTTTTATTGTAGCAAATTGAGAATTTCAATGTCCAAAACAGTGGAAACATGTAAATATAGTATAGTGAGAGAAAAATTGTAGGTTTCAATTGGATTTTAGGCTGGGTCTGACTGGGTTTACTTCTTAGACTTTCTTTTACTTTACAGCTAAAAAGCTGTTTCTTTCAGCGACTGTTATTCTGTTTTAACTTTGAGATGCATGTGTGCAATTTTCTGCCCTTGCACAAATAAAGTGCCTTAGATTGTTTTGTAAAGAGGTTATAAAGTGTTTATTTTGTTGTGGTTATAGCTGAATATAAATAATATAGTCAGCCATCGCATCACTCATAACATTCCTCTTGCAACTCTCCCGTGAAGATGCTTTTATAAAACTTTAAATCAAGAATTAGTAATGAATTGGAGTGGCATGTGGTGAGAGCACTTGTTTTCCACCAATGTGGGCTGGGTTTGAATCCCAGACTTGTCTTGCTCTGAGTGTTAAGTCTATCTAGGACCTTGGATTTTGCCCTTCCTAAAAAAACAAAATTTGTATATTCCAATTTAATCTGGACCCAGGTATGTCAGTCATATGACTGTGAAGTGATACTCTCACAAACAAAGTTGTCTATGTCGCCTTCCATCAGCCCATCAAGAGGTCTCTTATTATTAAAATAAAAAGATATTTTATATTTCCTACTTATCTTCGAATGGAAGCCAAGGGAGGGTGAAATGCAAGCACTGACAAGAGAACCAAAAAGGAAGGGAACTCCCATATTCTCCCTCCTCCCGTTCTAGTCATTGTATCTTTCCAAATTTTATTTCTGTTTTAATTTTAAATCTATAAATTTAAAGAACAACTGTAGAGGAAAGAGACCCATCTTTGATGGCGGTGCTGTTATTATATTGTATAAGGTGGCTCTAACTTTTGAGTCTGGATGAAATCCTGAAGTGTGACCATTCTAATGAAAGCTACGTACTGAGCAGTACCTTCCTGTGGTGCTGTTTATTCACGCTGTACAAGGTGGTTCTAACTTTTGAGTCTGTTGATGAAATCCTAAAGTGTGCGGACCATTCAAATGAAAGCTACTGCATGAGCAGTACTTTCCTGTGGTACTGTTTATTATGCTGTACAAGGTGGTTCTAACTCTTGAGTCTGTGGATGAAATCCTAAAGGGTCCTAAAGTGTGACCATTCAAATGAAGGCTACTGAGCAGTACTTCCTGTGGTACTGTTTATTATGCTGTACAAGGTGGTTCTAACTTTTGAGTCTGTGGATGAAATCCTAAAGTGTGACCATTCAAATGAAAGCTACTGAGCAGTACTTTCCTGTGGTACTGTTTATTATGCTGTACAAGGTGGTTCTAACTTTTGAGTCAGTGGATGAAATCCTACCGTGTGACCATTCAAATGAAAGCTATTGAGCAGTACTTTCATGTGGTGCTGTTTATTATGCTGTATGAGATGGTTCTAACTTTTGAGTCTGTGGATGAAATCCTTAAGTGTGACCATTCAAATGAAAGCTACTGAGCAGTACTTTCCTGTGGTACTGTTTATTCATGCTGTACAAGGTGGTTCTAACTTTTGAGTCTGTGGATGAAATCCTGAAGTGTGACCATTCAAATAAAAGCTATTTGAGCAGTACTTTCCTGCGGTGCTGTTTATTCATGCTGTACAAGGTGGTTCTAACTTTTGAGTCTGTTGATGAAATCCTAAAGTGTGACCATTCAAATGAAAGCTACTGAGCAGTACTTTCCTTCGGTGCTGTTTATTATGCTGTACAAGATGGTTCTAACTTTTGAGTCTGTTGATGAAATCCTAAAGTGTGACCATTCAAATGAAAGCTACTGAGCAGTACTTTCCTGTGGTACTGTTTATTATGCTGTACAAGGTGGTTCTAACTCTTAATTGAGTCTGTGGATGAAATCCTAAAGTGTGACCATTCAAATGAAAGCTACTGAGCAGTTCTTTCCTGTTGTACTGTTTATTATGCTGTACAAGGTGGTTCTAACTTTTGAGTCTGTGGATGAAGTCCTAAAGTGTGACCATTCAAATGAAAGCTATTGAGCAGTACTTTCATGTGGTGCTGTTTATTATGCTGTATGAGATGGTTCTAACTTTTGAGTCTGTGGATGAAAATATCCCAAAGTGTGACCAACACAAATGAAAGCTACTGAGCAGTACTTTCAAGGTGGTTCCAACTTTTGAGTATGTGTAAAAGCCTTAAGTTAATGATCGAGAAGTGCATGACCATTCAAATGAAAGTTTTTAAGCAATTAACTACTTTCCAATGCTATTTATGTACTGCATAGGTCTGTCACTCAATGATGAGCATTTTAGACCGCTCTAAAAGAAAAGAATATTAATAAAAAGGTAGCAAAGTGAAAAATACAAGTTGGAAATGGCGCTTATAGCTATTAAGTGCAAATTAAATATAAATATTAATAAATTTTTGAAATTGCATTTTTAAATACACTGCCAGTGAAGCAAACATTATGCTGTCTCTTTTGGGAGTTGATTCCATTGTGCAATTGACCTTGGATAGAAAGAATACTTATAAAAATCCCTTGCGGCTAGCGGTTGTGTGTAAGCCTGTACTCTTTAGAGTGAGTTGAGTATGAATATCCAGCTGGCTGTAGTTTGGTGACCCTGTGAGAGACTTAATAAGCCTGTTTTGCATTTTCGCTACTTTTTGTTTTTGAGTATTTTATGGCAAGAAATTTAGGATTAATTTTTTCTTAGACTGATTCTGGCTACTCTTGGGAGTAAAAGAAATATAAATAATAATAATAATAATAATAATAATAATAATAATAAGCTTACAAGTGTAAGCTTGTGAGATGTAAATAAAAATTATTTGTGTACAAAAAAAAA
This sequence comes from Dendrophyllia cribrosa, assembly GCA_024195265.1. Taxonomy (NCBI): domain Eukaryota; kingdom Metazoa; phylum Cnidaria; class Anthozoa; order Scleractinia; family Dendrophylliidae; genus Dendrophyllia; species Dendrophyllia cribrosa. The sequence goes on from JAJLRJ010000004.1 coordinate 46,704,761, forward strand.
ATAAAAATAATAAAATAATAATAATAATAATCAGGGTTACTGGCATGAGTAAAAGCACTAGACGGCCATGCAGTAGCAAGTTTATATTTATTTATTTTATTACAGCTTCACTCCACTAAATCACAAACAGACAATAAATCAAATCAATCACCACTATAAAGAAAAGTTGTGGAGAAGGGGACGGCCAAAAGCGCTAATGCACCATACCAGGGATGTCCCCACTAATTAAAGTGTAAGTAAAGTATATACAATTATAACAGCATTCACCAACAGCTGTTGGTACCTGCAGTTAAATATACCTTACAACTAAAAGACACAATATGTTACACTAGCAAAATGTTCTCAATAACTTATTTATCAACTGTCCCATTTCTGTATTTTAAGGACAAATTGAAACACAGTAACTGGCTATAACCCCCCCCCCCCCCCCCCCCCCCCCCTCCCCCCCGGCTATAAACTTTGCAATGATATATTTATTGCAGAGCTACTACAGAGACAATGGTTTCTACTGAAAACACTGCAACAATCCTGGCCTTTGCTTGCATAGCAGGTGCCGGAATATAATTAAGGTGCAATTTTCAGGATGTCAGTGCAAGGGGAATGTGTATCCACAAAATTGTGCCCTATATTATTTTTGCACCTAGTACCTGCTACGTAAGACTAATCTGACTATCCTGACCCGTAATTTTCTGGGTAGGATAATTTTTTTTCTTGGTTTTATGTCTGGACTATGCATACTTTAAATAAGGCTTTATTAACATATATCACTTCTACAAAATGTATTGTCAGTGGTGGATCACGATCCATCAAAAGTGGGGGAGGGGTGCGGGAGGGGGGGGGGGGGGCAAAGTGAATTAAGAGGGGGGCTGTGAAAATGTAAGCCCCAATTTTTTTGTGAGCTAGGAGATGGGGGTGGGCGGGGGTAGGTGGCCCTTCCCCTAGATCCACCACTGCGTATAAGTTTCAACTTCCAATAAATTTTTTATTCCCCTCCCCTGTTCCATCCTTCAACATCTTCCACAATACCTTCTGCTGCTCTCCACCCAACTAGAACTTGGCCAACTGATTACATCAAATAATTTTACAAATATTAAGGTTTTAGGCAAGATTTTGTTCCTTTTATAGCTATTTTATTAGAGTTAATTCTATGTTGACCTATGTACAATATGTCTAATACATTTGTTTGCAAATTTTTTAAGAAAATGAAATAATACTGACAAAAATATAAAAACAATTGTGCAAAAAACTTTATTCGGTATATATTGCAATATCTTAACCACAGATAGGTGGATTAATATTAATTTTGGTTGAAGAATAGCTGCAAACCATGTACATATAGCAACATATGCATAATCGCGTTCGAAGAACGCAATTCTAATTTCGTGTTGGTTGTCCTGTGGTTTATGTGCAGTAAAATTTGAGATTTTTTGGTAGACGGTCTTCCAAATGGCCGCCCCTATTGTTTTTTTTCAGGGGCTCATTTCCGCCGGAAATTCCTTCGAACGCGTCGCCATAATCTGTGATTACTGCTAGTATAAGGAAATATTAAATAAATATTATTGAATTAATTCATGAAACTAAGGTACTAGGTCAAGACGAGGTGCCACGGGAAAAGGAGACGCACTATAATCTATGATTACTACTAGTATTATTTTGAAATATATGCATTTCCATCTTAAAATGGGTAAGTAATAATATTATTTTTCTTTGTCAAACTGAATGCAAGAGTCACTTCAACATGCCTTAAATGTATCAAATACTTTCTGGAAAATAAAGGTACATTTTATAAACTTCTCAAATGTTTTTTTTTTTGTTCTGAAATGCTCAATACCAATAAATTAATAAATAGCTTCAAATTGTTACCGCATTATCTTGGCAGCGTGTCCAATAAAATATCCCTTTGAACTGAGGATAGCTCATCAGGAAAGCGAACGTCATACTTGACAATCAAGTCGCCTCTTTTGGATGGATTTTTGGGAAATGGAAGGCCCTCTCCGTGAATTCTTCTAGTGGAATCTGGATGCACAATACCATTTAAGCGTAGTTTTATTTCTCGTCCGTCAAGTGTGGGAACTTCGACTTGCCCACCGGTCAAGGAATCTCGCAGGGAAATCTTCGCGGTGTAGATGAGATTGTTGCTACTGTCTCGTGAAAATTTCGCATGACGTTTGTCTTTGACAATGAACACAACGTCCGCAGGGACGATTCCAGGTTTTCGATCTCCTTCCTTCGGGAAAGTAATCTTCGTTCCTGCTTTCCACCCCGGTTTGACGTTCACCGTCAGGATCTTCTCTTCATTCGTAAAAGTTCCACGCTCGTCGTAAATTTTACGAGATATTTTCATCTTTTTCGTGCAGCCAGTCACGAGTTCTTCAAGGCTGACGAGCAGATCTTTCTCGATCGTCTGATCTTGAACTTTTTGCTTCTTCGATCGCGGCGGTACACCATCAAAGTCGAACATAAAATTGTCATTCCCGCTTGTTCTTGAGCCAGGCGTTCTTCTTCTATGGTCGTTGAAGAAGCTAAACCCTCCTAAGCCGCCAATAATGTCTGCGAATTCGTCGTCATCACCGAAAGCTTTAGCAAACGTTTCGCGTGCGTTTCCACTCGTGAATACAAATGTTCTTGCGAATCCTGGGCCTCCTTGAAAGTGCATGTTTGAGCTGCTATCACCTCCTGGAATCCCTTTAAGGCCCTCTTCGCCGTATTTGTCAAAGATTTCTCTTTTTTCGTTATCACTGAGAACATCATAAGCTTCGGAAATTTCTTTGAACTTTTCCTCGGCTCCGGGACTCTTGTTTTTATCCGGGTGCCACTGTAAGGCGAGTTTTCGGTAGGCCTTCTTTATCTCGTTGTCTTTCGCTGTTTTAGGTACGCCTAGGATCTTGTAGTAGTCTTTTCCCATGATATCGTCTAGTTATCAGGCAATACGTACAAAATTATATCTGGAATGAGTTGAATCTTTTATCCGCGATGGCTTATATAAGTAAAACACGTGGTTTGAATGTTCTAGAACTGTCTTTGCTTAGGGGAGGGGAGGGTACTTTTCTCCGATCATTATACGCTCTTCTTCATTCATTCATCCGAAGAAAGTCAGAAAACCAGCCTGAAATAACATTAACATATGTTCAAATTTAATTAAAATGAAAGTTGAAACAAATTATAAAGTTTTAAAAGCAGTATTGAGATGAGACAAAATTAATTTCCTTTACCCACTCCTCCCTAAGAAAGGTTTTTTCGAGGGCTTTCTGGGGTTTTCCCGAACGTTCTACAAGTTTCGAGAGAGATCTATTCAAAATTAGCAGTGACGGCTTTCCAACGTGTTCCAGCCATTTCCAGAAAAAGAAAGTTATCTATAAAGTCTATAAAAGAAGCTGCATCGTTCGACTAAGCAAAACCTTCAGAAATTACTCAGGAAGACTTGTTAACTTCACGAAGGAACAGTGTTGTCGAATATGTGGGGATACATTCTCAGAGATCCTTGGACAGACAGATTTCAGACAAACAGAAATTACCCTTTCACTGGTTTCGATGGAATTTTCGGAGAAAGAATGCATCACTTTTGGGATAATCCCGTTTATTTTCCATATGATAAGCCAAGAAAAGTTTCCAACCGGAAGAAAGCGACACGGATAAAAAATGGAGCGTTAGCTTCTTCGAATCCAGAGTGTTGTCATCCCAGGGAAAACCCCTCGCCGAAAAAGTTGGATGACAAGAAACTGAGAGATGAGGGCAGTAGAACAGGCCCGTCACAGCCAAAGTTATCTCAAACCACGGTTGACAATCCTGTCAACATTCAGCCTTCCCAAGAAGAAGATTTTTCGGAAAAGAACTGTGAGGAAAGTTCTTGCGATGTTAATAAGGATGTTGTTGAAGAAACCGATGAGCCACAGCAGAGAGCGATCGAAACTAAAGAGCTGTCCACCGGAGATGAAAGTCTAACCTCAGAAACTAGGAATCAACCAGACAGCGATGGTGAAAGTGCAAAAGAGTTTTCACCGGTGCAACACGGAACGCATTCTGCCGAAGAACAGAAGCTAAACGCAATCAAGGCTCAGTTGGCAAGAGCAAGAGAACTGATTCCGAGAGTTCAAGCTTTCGAAGGCTCTCGGCAGGACAAACAATTTTTGTATTTGGAAGAACACTTAACCCGATGCATTCTAGGTTTGGATTTAATCAAAACTGATGGACTCGAAAATGTAAAATTAGCTCGTAAAGCGGCTGTGAAAGAGATTTTGTCTGTTACAAATGATTTAGAATCTAGAATCAAAGAATAGCTGTAGTTTTATAGTATTGTAAATATAATCCGCATATTATGGCCGGTTCGTTTCTTGATTAACAGTGAATTAATCGACTTTTTTATTTTATGATTTTTTTTGTATGAATACACTTATTAAAGTTCGAAATTAAAATTTAGCAAAATAAAACAGTTTTATGATAGTAATTTCAAACCCAGGTTTGACTTATACTTTGTACTAACTGACCGTGGGAGGTCTGGGTAAAAGGTTCGTCACGCAAGCGAGGGAGTAGTTGTGCATGACAACACACAAGATTTCGTTTCCTTTCTCTTCGCGTTGTAGTTTCTTTAATAGGATCAGTCTACAGTCTATTTTAAAGTATCTGAAATGATTGATTAACTGATCCAGGTCCGCTGCAAAATATACCGCACTATCCTTTATAGGTTTGTTGCTGGGTTTTGCTAGGTTGTACTGATAAGGTGTAACATAGCCTTGAAATACATCTAAGCTTTAGTCGCATTGGTTTCTTTATTCTGAAGCCTTATTCATGGCTAGTAACTTAGCACGTTGCTTCTAGTTAGCTTATGGTACAAGTGTACCTATTGGTCAAGCTCCGAGACACTGTCTTGCTAAAGGACTACTAATTGTTACGGATAAAAATGATCACAGTTCAGTTAGTGTCCGACAGGAAACAACTTTAGCACACTACAATCCGTTTTTACAATCCTTTCCAGCTGCTTTCTGTCCTTTTGGATTTCCCTAATATTTCTTTCATGTTTTTTTTTTTTTTTTAAATAGATTTAAACCAGCATTATTTACAGACCTTCACAGGGTTTACCAGTTTGTATATTAAACAGAATCAGGTTTTATACAGGTTAAATAGCTTGACCTCTTTTAAGTTTGTTTTTGTGCTTGTTATCGGCCAGTTGCCATGGCCACCACATTCAGCGAACCATGCAGCGCATGATCACACTGCAAACGTCGGATGTGGTAGATCTTGATAAGCAAATTGAGAAAATATTTGTCAATGTGCACTTTTTTAACTGCGTTGCTTTTAATCTTTTATGCTCGAATATCTGACTTCAAACTGCATTTCCAATTTGAAAAAGTTATGAATTCTGGCTAAATTTTCGATAAAAACTGAAATCTCGAAGACTTACTATTTTTTTTCCCGCCAAAAGTTGAGCACGCGCGAAATCAGACATGCACATTTCCCGCCTTTTTTTTGTTGTTGATGTGAACAGCGAGTTGAATTTGCAGAGCTTTCTTCGAGCGCCAGGAACGAAAAATGAACCCTTTAAATGAAAGAAAAAAGGTACATGCTAGAGCCCAAGCATAAATTTTAAGGTCGTCTGGTTGCTCGTTCAAAGAAATAGCTAAAATCCTCCAAAAGTCGGAGCGCTGGGCAAAGAAGTGGTGCTTACGGGAGGACTTTGCTGACAAGTTCTGACCAAAGTCGCCGAAAATGCCATCATCAAAGCAAAATACAAGCGAGGGAATTCAACCAGGAAGATTTCTACAGAGCTAAAGAGGAAAGGCCTGCCACGTTCGAAGGATACGGTTAATAGAGGTAACTTTACAAAGATTATGTGAGTGTTTTGCCGGCCGGGACCAGGACAAGTGTCACCTTAATAGAGGCCTGATAATTACAAAGATTATATGAGGGTTTTGCCAGCCAGGACTAGGAGATCGAGAAGTGTCACCTTAAATAGAGGTGTACATTTCATAGAGGTGATAATTACAAAAATTATATGAGCGTTTTGCTGGCCGGGAACATGAATGTCCCCTTCATAGAGGTGTCCCTTAAATAGAGGTGATAATTACAAAGATTATATGAGTGCTTTGCCAGCCAGGACCAGGACAAGACCCCCCTTAATAGAGGTGTCCCAAAGAAGAGATTTCACTGTACTATATAAATGGATAACAAATACAACGTAGTTTTTGTTTTGAACAATATTTCGGCTGGCAAATGCTAGCCTTTATCAGGTTTGAAGACTCTTTGTACTGGCCGGCTTCCATTTTATATATTTATAATGTAATGCCTTGAATACAGCCATTCAGCAGGTTGGAAAGCCGTTGCATATTCTGCGGCCATCCCACGTGTTGTATTCAACGGTAGCTCCTCGGCGTCGTAAATTGAACTAGCTAGTGGGCTATAATCGAAACATCTTTGTATCTTCTTCGGTAATGTTCGAAAATATACGAAACTTTTCGCAAAATGACCGAAACCGTTAAAGTGGCGAACGGACAATCACCAGGAATTTTCGGAATATCTTCGGCAAATTGTCGGGAGTCTAAGGCAAACTTCGGAAAATATCTTCGAAAGATCTTCATTGATAACAAAGTTAATAGTTAATAAAAGGCATGGGACTGATACTTGAATGATTTATCGTGCGCTATACCATGAAATATTCCACTCGTGACTTGATATTTCTTTGTATACACACTCGTCTGAAGGTTCGTGCGAGTATTAGGGAAAATCAAATCACTTGTGAGATAAATCACGTTTCAAGTCATTGCATACCTACTATATATAAACTGGGTAATATATTTCACATCTGAATGGAATTTTCCACCAAAAATAAAGAAATGTAAAAATAGACTGGTAGATATTCTCTTGTCATTCAAAAGCGTTGAAATATTTACCTTGTTGTCATCCTTCCAATTTATAATTCTTCCCCATTTAATAATTTTCAGTTTTGAAAGCAATTGTCAGGTTCTAAGCTCAGAATTTTTATAAGTTACAGCCTCTGAAAATTCCGCTAATTTAATTTAATAGATCGTTGTTTGCCGAGAAATCAAATGCACGTGACGTTGCGTGCTAATGGCCCGACTGTACGCTTCAGAAAACAAGGACCCCTTTAGCTCTGTTTAATATTTTCCGGAAGTCGAACTTGTATTAAAATAGTTGTTATTTCTATCATCGACGTTAGCGCCGGACTACTCCGAGATCGCTCTGAAAAGGAACGTCGAAGAACTGCCGGGAGGAATTTACGGGAAATGTTGTGCTATAGAATGCAACTTTTACTCTTTTTCATTTTTTCTCTCAGCATTTCTGGATGTTAGCCCATAATTTTGTAGATGACGAGATTCAGAGTGATTATTTCTGACCATTTCTAATGGTGTTGGGTTATTGATGAGGAACTAAAACTCGATATTAACTTCCTGTGAAACATGTACAACTACTTGAAGCGCGGCTGATAAACACAAGTAGAAATTGTAACTATTAAGTTGAAGCCCGGTAAATTCGACTTAAACTCCTATTTTGTTACCAAAAAATAACATTCATAATGCTGGTTAATGCTAGGTTTCTTGAAAACAAATATTTGATCAATGCATCCTTTAGATCGACTTCCTGCCTCGGGCTTTCGTCAACAAATTTCTCTCGTACTGCGGAAGACAGAACAAAGGTTCCAATAACTCCAACACCATAAACATCCGCAGTGTAGTTTTCCATGCACTCATGCGTATAGCACAGCGTTTGTTGTGATCAAAAAAAAATTGTCATATCGTTTGCAGACAGGAAATCGTTCACAGCTTTTTGTTCACTTCTACTCTCGTTGGTAACTTGTTGGGATTTTTGTACAATTTTAATTAAAGTTCATGGGGATTACATAGTTTTGGAAAGAATTGTTGTCACCTGCGTGGGCCGTGTTGAATGAAAGGCCGAGGAGTATTGGAAAATTAAGCTGCTTGGTAGAAAGCAGCCTGAATTTATAATTTGTCTATCAGAAATAATTGGAACTTATCTCAAATAAAACCACACACAAACCACACACAGGCCAAAACTACTGTCTCGCTTCAGTGATTTCAACCTTTCTGGCCTTCAACAGAAACAAAACTGTTTTCAGGCCATAGTTATGCATCAGTCTACCCACAACAGTTTCTTGTTTTATTGAACTGCTGCAATTTATTTACATATAATACAAATGATATCTGTATGATTTTTTCTACATGCATATTTACAAAATTCCCTTAAATGCGATTACCGGTATGCAAATTTGCATGCATTTATCTGGTAACTGAGAATTATGAATTCAGTACTTTTTTAAAATTTTGTTGCCCGAGAATTAACTCTCAGCTCGCGATTATAAAGAAACCGCAATGGCTCTCGCTAACTGCAAATAATATTTCTAGTTTCTTAGCGGCGTAGGCATTTATCCAGAATGTATTCTTTATCTGGCCATAGCTATGATGATGCGGACAGGAATGAGGAAGTCTTAAGTTGACAGATAGGCTGTTGTCTTTAATTTTTTTTCACTCGTATCGACACCAGCTCAACTGTCATAGAAAAAATTCGTCGATTCAGGGGTGTCTCTGGTCAGAACACCTCTTCGATGAAGTTCCCTTTTTCTTAACGAATTTTGATATTGTATTCTGGAATCTACAATTGGATAAACGACCTGTAAATGAGGCGCTTGAACGGGTAACGTTACACCCTGATCATGTTCGCTTCCCGGAATATTCGGCGTTAAGCCATCTTGCGAGAAAGTTTGTAGATTAAGCGTTGTTTCTTCACCCTTCTCTCGCCTCAGAGCCGATTCTTTGTCCTTTTTTTCTCGCTCAAAAGCGTTCTTATACAAGTCTACCTCGCGGGTAAGGGTCGAAATCATCCCCTGAAAATCCGAGATTTGATCAGTCAAGACGGAAACTTTTGTCTCCGCGTTTTCTCTATCGTTCCTTTCCTTGTGGAAATCTTTCTCGTAAATATTTAGCTGTTCTACGTAAAGCTCCAAGTCAGAGGTTGAATGATCCTTTCCAAGAGCTTCCGCTAGCCTCAGTATTTCAGACTCTAGGACTGTTTTGTGTTCCTCCAACGATTTTATCTCAGCTCGTGATTCGCGCAAACTGTCCTCCAGTTCGTGGATTTTTTTCGCCACATCTTCAGTACTATTTTCGCTCGTACTAACGAGGGAATTAAAATTGGCGAACGAATCTAATCCGCTCCCTGCTGTCTGTTGTTCTTCGAGTCTCCTTCTCAAATCATAACATTCTTGTCTCAACTTCCTTGACAACTTGCGCTCGCTCTCTAGTTCTGTGTTCAATCGTCGCTTATCCTTTAGTAAAACAAGTACATACTGATTTGTTCTCTCCAATTCATGCTCAATTCGCTTTTCTTTCTCGCTTTTATGCGTCTCCATTCGTTATTTCTTGCCCGCCCTTGCTATTCTCGTCTACCTCATCTTATATGATGAACCTCTGCTTGTCAGTTCAAAATATAAATGATCACTTCTTTTATCATTCAAACAGCGGAAGTCGTTGAGAGTCACGTGACGGGAATTTGTCGACAGCCGCCTGATTATATACCGTGCATACATTTCTCAGAAGTGTTTGAACTTCTCTTTGTGATATTATTTAAATTAATTGTTAAAAGAAATAGAAGGAATTGTTGCGGCTAAATAATTCAGAACGCATTTGTGGCTTACGCAAATTGCTTTTAGATAAGTTTAAGCGATGTTTGAGTCACCAAGCAAAACATCTTCTTTCCCGGCATATCTTGTTTTTAGCGGAAGCTTGAAACATTTGCGAGTTCCTGTATCGAGGAAAACTACAATCTCGAGCAGGCCTTATCACTAGCTTGAAAATTTGTGTACCTCTTATATTAAAAAACTGATGCATAAAATTGTTTTATTGCGTGACTTTAATATTAGTCTCGTTTAATCTCGCTGAATTATGCTAGGACGCGATGGGTCTTCCATCCTGTCTCATGCAAGGGACGTAAAATTAAAATACGATGAAAGAAATATTGCTATGAGAAAGCAAACGAAGCAAATAGCCATAATCACATTATTTTTTTATAAAACTATAAAGTTCTAAAAATAAAGTACGATTTCTTTGTGAACTTTGGGGTTTTTCGACAGTCCCCATGCCCACTATACTATAAGTTGTACCAAGTCATTTTCAAAATCAAAAATGCATTGTCCTTCGTCTCAAGACCTACAGGAACACAGGCGTTGGATCATCGCTATATGCGGAATGACTTCGAGCGCCGCCGTGCAGCTGACTTTCCGTCACACCGTGAAAAATCGATAAAACAAAAAATAAATACTTTCAGATTACAGGTTTCCTAACGACAAATGCTTATAACGAAGTTTAGCTTCGTTTCACGCCAACTCGAAACCATCGCTATTAATGGCCTGCGCCAGCGTCGACATCGCAAATTATATCCGCAATTTAAAAGGACATGACGTACGTGACGCCATCACTTTGAAAAGATTTTTCTCACGCAATCATTGATTCTCACACAGGTCCGTGACAGCCTCTTAACTACGGTTCGGTTTCTTTGGTTAAAGTATTGGATTGGAGGTTAATTTCTGTTAATTCTTGTTTCTATCTGTCAAGGCAGGTAATAAACTTTAGTTTTTTGGGAGGATAGCCTTGTGATGAAGATGAAATAAATCTTTCACCGAGGATTAGGCTTCAGGCTACGGGAAGTGATGACGAAATGGTGCAGGGATTAATAATAGACGTAACCTAATTATATAGCTTCAAGTAAAAAACTAAGAAAAATTGTAAATAATATTTCGCAAAATATATATATTTTTTAAATGAACCGCATTGGAATACTAGATTGCTAGTTAACTCCGATTCAGCTCTTCAAACGGTTATACCTTGAACCACCGACTGAATGAAATGCTCAGTTTTGTAAAAATTCTTAGGTGAGGCACAATGACCACCCTCAGTCAACCGCCTTTGCGCCCGTGTGGGTACAAACGGAACGAATTGTGTTAGTCCAGGGGAGTCTCGCATAATTTTAATAACAATGGAACGTGGACGGCCCCGCGAAAAACTCCCCACCCTTCAACCCACTCAGTTTCTCTGCAGAAGGGTAGAACCCTCAGCCGATGTTCCTGGAAAAATCGATTATTCTAAGAAGATCGAAAGGAACTGCTAACAGGGTAGCCTACTCATGAATTGCATGAATTGTTATGTGATTATCTGTAGCCTTTAACGTTTATGGTGGTAAAAACGTTTGAATGCAGAGGTCCACACAACACGTAAATAAAATGCACTGATTCGGTTTTGCCGGATCTCTATGTAGAGATGTTCGAACCAGACGTCGACCTGAAGGACAAACTGAATGCAAAGATGGCTCTACGGCAATGGGCTGAATTTATTTATTTTTATTTATTTGTTTATGGTTGTGCTTTAATGAACAAAGAACGCGGAACGTAAGTCACGCGCAGGCAAACGGAAAAAATCGAAAAAAATAAAAATAAACAGGAGCCTATTACCCTAGGCTTCTGAAATAAATAAGTGCAAGGGCGCTAGAGAATAAAATATATTTTAGATCTGAAGTAAAGAAAAAACACACACACAAACCAAAGGTGCGCCAAACGGGTTTTAGGGGCGGGATTCAGACCTACATGTAGCCGAGGGAACCATAACAATTTTCGGGCCCCTCCGAGTGTTCAACATTTTTGCTGAGGCCGGGACGCGATTCGCTAGAACTAAGTCGGTTTCCTGAGACGTCCCTGAGAACAAATATCATCTCCAACTCTGAGACGAATACAAATGTTCTTAGCACCAAAAAAGGACAGCTAAAGGATCCGAATAACCCTTTTAATATAGTGTTACAATGAGAGTCTCACTCTCTTAGGGTATCTGTCACTGTTTTTCGTCACCAGATCTAAAAATGCTTTTTTATTGGCTTTTATGCTACACAGTTTAATATTCCGAAACAGATCACGTTGAATAGCCATTCACCGATCATGCATGCACTATCATAGCCACATATAGCCTATTCCAGGCGTTCGGAAAGTGAGGTCAAAAACGGGATATCCGTAATCCGCTGCATTGGTAGGATCCAGAAATCCGTTAAAATGTTTCCCTAAATCCGAAATCCCGGGCAAAATCATTTACAAAAATCCGCCGGTCCGTTGACCCACGACCCACGTACCTAAAAATAGACGTATAACCTAATTATATAGCCTCAAGAATAAAAACTTAGAAAAAATTGTAAATAGTATTTCGCAAAATATTTAAAAAAAAATTAACCGCGTTGGAATACTAGATTGCTAGTCAACTTCGATTCAGCTCTTCAAACGGTTATACCTTGAACCACCCTGAACGATAAGGCTTGACTGTGTGAATGAAAAGCTCAGTTTTGAAAACTCTTGAGGTGAGGCACAATGGCAACCCTGTCAACAGCCTCTGCGCCCGTGTGGGTGCAAACAGAACTAATTGTGTTAGTTCAGGGGAGTCTCGCAATAATACCTATTCACACCCCTCACGGAGAGTAAGGGCCCGATTATATGAGCCGGGCTGGCCCGGTTAGCCGAGATGGCACATTTTGCCGAGATGACTTTCAGCCCGGTATTACATGAAGCGAGCCAGCCCGGACAACAACTAAATTTAGCATCAACGGTTTTGACCTAAAGTTGTTGTTTTGAAAATGGCGCAAAGCGTAGAATGTTTCAATTAAGGATTTTTTCTGCATTTTAGCTCATTTACTTCGTGCTTACGCACTCTTGTGTAACTCTTTATCGTTTAAAGAGAAAAAGGGCCATTTACAGACGAGCAGGTTTGCTCAGAGGCAAATTTTTGTGCTGTTCCGGTAAGCCGGGCTGGCCCGGTAAACGCGATTACATGGAAAATTTTCAGCCCGGTTAGCCGGGATCCCGGCATCGCGATACCGGGATCCCGGCTAACCGGGCTGGCTCGGTTGTCATATAATCGCAAAGTTGATTTTTGTTGCGTTTAACAGGCGTGCTGAGATCTCGGCAAACCGGGCCAGCTCGGCTAACCGGGCCAGCCCGGCTCATATAATCGGGCCCTAAGAGGGGCGAAAGACTGAGCCAGAGGCGAGGGAACGCCTGTAAACAGTTTCCTTGCTTTTTTTCTCCGCTTGCAATTTATCTTTCGCGTCCTTCCCCAACGCCTGAAACAGGCTGGGCCACATATCGTACAAAGAGGCCACATACCGTACAAATAGATTTTTCTGAACATTATGACGGACAATGTGTACGAACTGGCGTGACAAAATCACCTGAAAGAGAATGGCCTTTATTAAAATATTACTGAAGGTCAAGGTGTTTAGTGATCGGCTAGTTAATTTTATGATTTCCGGTCGCGTGCCCACTTATTCACGTTTAAAATAAGTGTCTTAGCTCGACTTAGTTTTGAGTTCCTTCTTCCTCTCCTGATCTCAGCACGTCTCTTTTACAATTGACTGCTACCATAAGCTCTCTTGATTGTCAACTTAAGAAATACCGGATATCTGAGAGTTTGGAGACTTAGTGTTTTAAAAAGAGTTCCAGATCGATACACATGCCCGCCGTGACCGGATGTCGTAGGTGTTCGCATGACATCCGTTTATAAGTGTTCTGCTTTTCCGGTAATGGTGAATAGATATTGCGAAATGGATTGTCTAAAGCTGCTGTTACACGTAACAATTTTTCCTGTAACTTGTCTCGCAAAAACAGTTTGTTGCAAGTTGCACGTATGATGTTATACCAGGTCCCTGATTATGGTTCCTGGTTATACACGTTTCAATACGCCATTTGCACGATGACGTCATATGACTACAACTACCAGAATCCTTCAGTTTTTTGTTTTGTGGTGCAAATTGGGGCTATTGTCAAATCAGTGGCCGGGAAAACAAAACAGCTCCGTGATATAAGAAATATTGTAAATGCTCGGTAATGAAATGAAAACTATGTAATGTTACAATGATGTTCATCATGTCCGGAGAATGGGACAAAAACAAGCCGTAGCTAGCTCAATTTCAGCTACGCCCCTGAATTTTCACCCTTAAAAGGTACAAATAGACAAATTCGGCTAACGCATTGTTGTACCCAATTCAAACCTTTTGGGATTAGAACTCTTTGTTCGTCATATTTCCATATCAATGAAGCGTTGACATGGAAATTATATGGAAATATTGTGAACAAAGAATCTTATTCCCAGAAGGTTTGAATTGGGTACAACAATGCGTTAGTCGAATTGGTCTATTCTCTCTGAAACGTTGTTCCTGTAGGCATATTTTTTCTGGCTTAATACCCTAAAAGCTGTCAGAATAACTCTGACATTCTTGATTGAAACACCCTAAAAGGTGCGACGATCACCCGCCAACGTTACTTTTATATGCCATATATCCCCTCCCTGGGTTCGATGTATCCGCGTATTCGATTAATCTGACGACATCACCATTATCTCATGAAAATGAAGTTGCCAGATACATAGAAACGGAGACTACAAGACAATCTGAATACATATGATACAATCGCGCACAAGGACAGGCGGTCCGCGCCTCCCCCCGAGCTTCAATATTTCCAATATCAAAATACGAATTCTTCTTTCTTGTCCTCGTACATTTATTACAGAAGTAGTGGGGAGAAGTTACCAAAATATCTAGAGAATTTATCTTGGGTGATCATGTCCTTAATTCTCATGACCTCTCTGATGGATTTAGCATTGATATTACAAGGAGAATTTTGGCGATCCCTATTGGGGCTTACACTTCGGTAGGGTCGCAGCTCTTAGTAGCCTCTATTTTCATTGGCCTTGTAAAACACAGCTGCTATTGTTTTTAGGGTTAGAGTCCATTGTTGTGTTGTTTGTCCTATTGTTATCTCTAAGGGTGGCAAGCCAATGGTGTGAGACCTTATAAGAGCTGCGACATCACCCTAACATTTCGTAACTGTATTTTTTCTCAGGTGTAATTCAGTCCTGTACGTCAACTCCAAGTTAACAGTATGAGTGTAGTAAATCTAGTTTTTCATTTCCTTACATCTCACATCATCTGTTCTAGAACATAGATAAACAATACATGCACTCAAGTATTGGCAAAGCAATGCATTACTTGTAGAGCGATTTTCAAGACCTTTCAAAGACAAGGTTATTACTCTGGCCAATCACAACAGACGCTGACAATCAAATGGACCAATCAGAACTCGAAGCAAATACATGCAGCAAGCGCCAACCGCGGGAAAACGCGTGTAAACATGTCACGATTGGTTTTGGTTTAACTTCTGATTGGTTTGAGACGGTGCACGTGGTGCGAGATTTTTTTAGCCAATCACATAGCATAGCCTAAAAGCAATCACAAGATTACTTTAGACAAACACTTAAAAACCGCTCTTATAATTCTAAATACATATTTATCACTTGTAAAGTAATCCGTGAAGTAACCCGTGCTAGGAAATTTAAAAAATATTCCACCGATCTCCGGCACTGGGCAATTTCACGAGACGCCACAAACGGCACTTTACAAAAAAAAAAAAAATTAAGAAAAAAAGATGCTATGAATTTAGGGTTTCCAGACGTTTGGCGCTGTTCTGGTTTATTGCGATTCGAGAGTCCTGGGCCCAGCGCGTTTTCGAAACAAAATAACTTTTGGAATAATATTCACTGATTATCGTAGATGAATTTAATTTTGCTTTGAACAACCAAATCCGGGGAAAAAACGAGCGACTCCAACATAAACTGATAATGATATTTATACCGTTAATTTATTTTACGACCATAAGGTCATATTTTTGCCTCTAGATTAAACCCCTTACACTATGTCATCTATCTCTAGTATGACTTTTTAATAGCTCAAATACATATTTGCATCGATTGAATGCCAAAAATAATGGTCTAGTTGGATTGCAACTTAAAAACACTAGACCAATATTCTCGAACTCTTCCGTGTCTTAAAAAAGTCGTTCAAAAATAATTATGGTTTGTTCTTCCTTCGAGAACATAAAATAAAAGTCATCGAGTGGTATTTTACTTTGTAATTTTGTTACGCCCAAGGTTCGTACATGTTAATCTTCGTTCGTAAAGCCAAGCTAGAAAATTGTTGACGATATTTTTCAAAATGAAATTTGTGATTGTTGTCTCGTCTTCAACTTGTTTTTTTTTTTAGGATTGAAACGGAGAACACGTTTAGTACAATAACGACGAGCAGGACATAAAAATGTTACCTTTTACTGCATAAAACATAGAATCTGGACAAAAACTCAAACTTCATATCACCTAATACTTCGCTTAAATTTATAGAACAAACGTGGATTTTCAATCCACTGTGATTATATTTCGATTCCCTACTTATTTCTAAATTTAACTTATTACTCATAATAAATAAGGCCAGGAAACGCACTTTCACACTAGTAAGCTCAATATAATTATTATACAATAAAACCTTAGACCTTTCAAAATATAATTCTATCCTTCACCTTCAATAGGCCATTTTCATGATAGCGTCATAACTCATTTACAACAACTAACAGAAACATTCAGTCTTGTTTGGTTTTCTCATGTTAATTATGGCTATTGTTATTTAAGCTCCACTAGGATTACAAAACTTAACTAATACCCTATTCACACCAACGCTTAAACATGTTTAAATGTTGTTTAGTTTAAAACAGGTTTAGAAAAATATCTCCTAACCTCCCGTAGTATTTGGAGTGAAATCTTTACTAAAAGAAACTTTATTGACTTTATCTACCATTCCAGGTAGTTTGAGTCATATACATTTCAAAACGTTCAAGATAGAGGCTAAAAACGTAGTTAAACTAAACAACATTTAAACATGTTTAACCGTTGGTGTGAATGGGGCATAAGAAAGGAAAAACAAAATAAATTCTGGTTGTTGAAGTAAAATGGGGCCATCGTGAAAATCGCCTATTAAAAACCAATTCTATCACTGATTCTAATTCTACTATTTTCACTTAGAAAAGTATATTATTTTGAACTAATTTAATTGTGGCAAGACTTTGCCATTTATTAATGTAATCATTATGTGAAACATGTATTATTATTAATCATCAACACGGCCAGTTAGGGAAAGGAATTGAAGGGGCAGTGAAGGGAAATGTTGGGGTACTAATACTCCCGCCTCCAACCCCACCCCTTCCCCCCTGCTGTCAACTGTGTGAACTCCATAATAAGAATTTTACTCACGGATGTCTACCCTATAATATTTGTTCAGAGGAGATACTTGAATATATTTACTTTCTCCAGTGACATGACTACTCTGTGCATTTTTATTGTATTTTATTTTGAGGAATGGTGTTATCATAATTTTTGTGTAAATTATCTATATTTGGGAGGGGAGGGGAGGGGAGGGAAGGGGAGGGGCGGTGGGGGGGGGGGGGGGGGTTTGAAATGCCATTATGGGAAATACCTTGACACTTAAATTGTTATTGCATTTTTTCCTTGTTCTCTTGGTTTCTAACCTTGTTTATCCCAGATCCTGCCCATTTTCCACCCCTCCCCTCCCCCCACATCTCTAAGTTATCTTGCTCTCAAACAAATCTGCGCTGTTAATATTCCTCATCACTGGTTGCGATCTGTCCTTTTTCGACATGAGAGCTGAAATAAAATGTTTAAAGAAAAATTAGAAGCATTTCACACGTAAAAATTCACCGTAGCCAAAGACAGTGAAGTGTGCTCTTTTTTGTAGTGGCGTCAATAATTTTGAGCCCCTATCTCTCGTGTGATCCCTGACCAGGGGTGTAGCCTGCACAAAAGGCCCTTTTGGACTGTGCGAGCAACGAGCGTGGCGCACAAAGCACGTGAAGGGCACCCCAAAAGCACCTGTTGTACAGGCTACCAGGGGGGGGGGGGGGGGGTTCCAATGTAAGCTTTGTAGACATGCATTTCCCCTGTTGAGTCCCCAGTAGGTTATAAAGGCTTTAAACATAACAGGTCTGGCATTTGGTTACATTCTGGGGAGGTAGGCATTTCCTCAAACGGTATTTATATTTAGTTATTCGTCCTATTACTTTAATAATTTTAGTTTAGCTAGATATATACTTTCTTGTAACAAAAAATGTCATGGAAATGTGAAAATAAAGTATTGTATATTGTATTGTATTGTATTGTATATTGTCAAGGTATTCAGATAGTGGGGGGCCAAAGAAGAGTATGGTGGGGAAAAATGCAAGCAATTGCCAACTTACAGCTGGGGGGAAGGTGGGTTTATTCATAGCACATTTTATCACAAGCATATCGACAAGGCAAACAATGAGACAAACAGAAACAATTTTAAAACTTTCATTAAAGTGCCTATGAAATGAATTTTTTTTCTTCGTTTTTCATTAGTTTATGATGTCCAAAGAACGAAAACAATAATCATTTCCCGAGGAAAAGAAAGAAAATCGGTTTTTTAGCCCCTCGAAGATGCGTCACTTCGGTTGAAAAGTGGCTCCAATTTTTGGAGAGCCTGGGGGCGAGTGGGCGTGCGTGATGACGTAAATTACGTAAATAGTATGACACATTGGTTTGTTTACGCTATAATTCCCTTGGAATCCTTTAGCGTGATGGTCATTTTGCCAACGTTTTTGGCTGTACAAATGTCAGACAGCGCCTAATTTGTTTCTTTACAGTCCTCTGAAGGTGAAGAGGATCAGTTTCGGATCACTCTTGATCAACTGAAATGATCGTGTCCACTGTAGTTTTGCCGTAGCGAGACGAACCAACTGTGCCGCTTGAGCGAAGGAAGTGAACATGAAGAAGACGGACTTGATCATTTAGATTATTGAACGTGAAAGGTATACATTTCAGTAGCACAGCGTCTCAGTGGTTCGCCAGTTGAGTTGTAAGCTTATTGAACGCAGAGGCGTTTTTGTTATTTCTTTTTAGTGGCTCGTTGACTAGCGTTTATCGAACGCGAACGATATATTTGTAGTACAAACAATCATGATATTAGCGCATTAGCGACTCGGCCGGTCTTCTCTGAAGTTCATTGATCGCGCGTGGAGGTTATGAACTTATTTTATCGGCTTGGCAATTCGCTCGTCTACTTAAAGTTCTTTTTTCAATGCGAAGGATATGTCTTGGCGGCTTGCTAGTTGAAAGTTTCTAAATTATACCGATATGTTATGCATATCCGAGGTGGTGTTTTTCAGGCGGCTTGCTGAATTGAATGTGAATGGTGTATTTTTAGCGGAAAGGTGCCTTGATAGCGTATTTTTTTATTTATTTATTCAAAATGTTTGAACTCAAGTATATACGTAATAATTATGCTTCTTAGTTCAGTGTCTTGCCAGCGATTGATCGTTTCTGGGAATTTTAACCACTTGGCGGCTTGTAAGTGAGTTCAAAGTATCGTGTTTACATTTATGTCTGATTTATATTTCATTGTATAAAAATTGATCTGATCGAACACGCAATGATTCAGCGATGTATTTTGTTTCGAATAGTCTTACGCATTTGTACGTGTAGATTTTTTATAGATGTTCCGTAGAATAGACGCCTTCCAGTGAACACTTGCGTCGCTGCACTTTGAATTTTATAATTCGGAATACCGTATAAACATTTATATTACTCGCCAGTCAGTGCCGATCGAGTCAGTATATTTTTGTAGGCCTCACTGACTTCGACGGCTCTCCAGTCGAGCCGAGGCTTGAAGGAACTTCCAAACAGGATATGGATTGGAAAAATTATGCTTGATTAAACGGCCTCACCGGCCGGAATGTTATTTTCTTTTGCAAAATAATATTAATCTTAACAATAAGCGCTTTCATTGAAAACAACATCGCTGGACGTACCCTTTCCGATGTCGACGAACAAATTTCGTGTATTTCGCCGGCCTATTTTCCTCTGGAGCAAAATAAAGCTTTGTTACACCCTCTGTTATCGAAGAATTCTAATATCTCGTATGTTTGAGGCCGCTCGCCACATAATATTGGTCCACCTCTAGCGACGTCTCTTGTCAGCTCTCTTGTTCTCTTTATTCCCGCAGCAGTTTGTACAACTATTTACGTCACAGTGTAATATGACACTGGTTTTGGCCGCGCACAAATTGGAGCCACTTTTTAGCGCCAACAACCTAACTTTGAGACCATAAAAAAAGCATTTCGCATCGTTCCTAACACTTTAAACCTTTTATTCCAAGGTCTAAAAAGGTGAAACTTTCGATACATCAAAAAATAAATTTCATTTCATAGGCACTTTAAATGCATCAGAAGCATGCATCCAAAAGCAAGAATGCACATCTATTGTCTTAAGTTTGGCTGTAAATGATAAACTTAAAGAACTGCATCACACCTATCTTGCAAAAGCATTTGGTTATTTCAGCTTGAAGCGACAAAATGCTATGCTCTTGTATAGACTTAAAGCTTTTCCTCTAAAGCTTACAGGGAAAGTGAGAAGCACTGATACTCACAAGGGGGGGAGGGGGGGGGGGGGGGGGGGGGGGAGGTGGACCATCCTTGTCCACACATCCCTGTTTACATGTTGCATACAAAGTGTTTTCAATCGGACACCTTAGATGTAAGTGTTTAATTCTCACCTGTATATATTATCCTCATCCTCAGATTCATTCAACATTGAAAACGTTGAATGATCACGGAAATATGACTCTGAGACACAACAAATAAAGAAAATTACAAGTTCAATTGACCATCGGTAGCATGTAAAGTAGCTATGTGTTCATTTTTGCATGTCTTGCCACTTGTTGCTCGGGCTATTAATACATACATTATACATACATTATATTTAGCTCTGATTATTTCATTCCTTTATTTATGTTACTTGTGACTGAAAGACTACAGTCATCACAAAACCACTTTTTATTTCATGTTTTTAAATATCAATAACATGCAGAGGCTGATGTTCAAATCTGCACTGGTGTAATTCCATTTATTTAATACATAAACTTCAATAGATGTTTAAAGATACATGCATCCTTACCATATAAAGCGTTCTTGGATGGTGAGTATACAAATGCCATAGTGTAAAGGTAAAAGTTGAGCAAACCAAAAAATGTCAAGAACTCTGCAGGTACTCAGTGTTAAGGAAATAAAGGTACATCAGTCAGTGTCTACAATGATGTGACATCCACACAATATGAAACACACAAAAGTAACTACTATTTCGGCATTTTCTGTAGTCCAAACATGCATCCAACAAAAACGATGTCATTGTTGACCATAAATCGTTGTTGGTATGGCAACAGTAAACTTTTTGTCATAAACAAGATCAAGGTTTGACATCCAGGACGGCACATCCCTACCCAAGGTAAAGGTAAAAAAAACATACCCTACCGACAGGCATATCCCCATAGAGGCTATTTATGGTAGTAACCACCACCCCCACCCCCCCCCCCCCCCCCCCCCCCCCCCACACACACACACACACACACACACACACTCCACCCTGGAATAGGGGATTCTTGCCTCTCTTGTACTAAATAATGATTAGCTATATTGGAGGCGCTGTAAGGGGGAGTCATATTGTACATATGGTGAAAGGATATAGTTATCATAGTGAGTTTCAAGTTCTGCAACAAAGTTATCCTGTAACACTCCTGTTCCAAATCGGAGGCCTGTAATCACCAGACTGAAAATTGAAAGCAACATTATCAACATGTGTATGTAGATCTTCAATTAGTTATTAAGTAATCATGTTTATGTACCCATTTCCCTTTGATAAGTGTCATGAGACACGTCCGATCTCATTCTCATAAAGGTATGTAAAGCGCCATGAGACATGTGATATGTGCACTATATAATTCTCTTCCTTTTTTTTTACCAAAAGAAACTTTTGACTTTTATTACCATTCCAGGTAGTTTGAGTCATATACATTTAAAAAAGTTCAAGATAGAGGCTAAAAACGTAGTTAAACTAAACAACATTTAACCGTTGGTGTGAATAGACCAATATCACGCTAGCATGGCATGAAAATATATTTCATTTAATCGGAAAAAGAGTCCAGCATCAAATTCAGCACATCAATATTAGTAAAACTGTAACGTTTTGTAAAGATTGCTTGACACTGACGGAGATATGAACTTTTGAAACTTAGTACTCTGGCCTAATTTTTACAAAGAAATGTATGGGAAAAACATGAAAACGAGGCTGGACAGGCAATCTATGCCCGTCCACCATACATTTCTTTGTAAAAATGCTCAGTTTCAAAATTTCATATCTTCATCAGTTTGCTAGCAATCTTTACAAAACTTTGTAGTTTTACTAATATCGATATGCTGAATTTGATGCTGGCCTCTTTTTCCCAATAAACTAAATATATTTTTGTGCCATGCTAGCATGATATTGGTCTATGGGGCTTTAGTGATATAAATATCTTTCATACCTCTATTTCTTAGAGATATTCTTACTGGCTGTTAAATTTAATCTACAGAACTATTACACGCGTATGTTTCCTTATTTAGTTATAAACTTGAAACCTTTTACAAAATAGCCGACAGCAGGCTTTTGTGCATGCACATTTCTCATCCTCAACAATTATATGAGAGAAAAGAGCAAGCAATTATTGCTTGTTTGCAACACATCTAAGAGAAGTAACTCAGTCATTTGATTTATATACCTTATGGTTAAAACAATCAACATAAGACCAGTAAGGAACTTGAGGCGTACATCTGTTAACGCAATAAAAAAATGTATGTTTAGTTAAACCCTGATTAAAACAGACACTTTTTTGTCAGTACCCCAACTCCTGTCTGTAATATTCAAGTGAGATATCCACAAAACAAGACTTTGTGTCAGACTACTAAAAGTTCAATTTTAGCGAACAAAATACCAACAAAGAACTTGATTGTTCCTCTTAATATGTATGCAACTGGCCTGAGGTTGCATATTACATTTTAAATTCTGCTTTTTTAATTCAATGTTAATTTTACATGGTGTTCACTGTTACAATGAGGCATTGAGTTGTTCCTTGGGGGACTGCTGTTAGGTTACAGTACTTGTTAACAAAGGGGTTAGAAACTGCGGTGCTGCGTCGGTGGGGAGTGAAATATGAAAATTTGGTTTTCTTAACTGAGTTGATACGGTAAATTGGCCACCGTAAAGAGATTCAAAAGCTGACGTTTTGAGCACTTACAGCCCTTTGTCAGAGCGAATTCTTATTATGGGAAAAACTGTGCTATTGGTAGCAGAATAATAACACGAAAAACAAGTTAGAATAAATTTCAATGCAGTGTATTTGAAGCCTGTCTAACATTAACATTAAAGGCGATATTTACCAAAGTAAGGCATGGCTCTGAGCTCACTGTATGCTCTGAATAACAAGTACACCAGATACACAAGGTAAATTGCACCAATCGTGAAGAACAACACCTTCAGGCCCTAATAAAAGAGTAACATGGCACATGTCACTGTTTTGGCTAGTATCATGTAGCATAGCAGGTGTAGGAGCCAAATGTATATGGACAGATTAACACGCACTCCTCTGATACTGTTACTAGAAAACTTGCTCCCTACATTTCACTCTCGCATTAAAGTAAAGTCACACGAGAGCCACAGCTGACCTCTTCAGCCGGAGCTCGACCTAGTTTCCACAGCATGAAGCAACTACATGAAGGATTATATATTGCTATTGCCCCCCCCCCCCCCCCGATGAGATGCTAGTCCATTGCAGGGTTCCCCCAGCATTTTGTTGCTGGTATCCATTTATACACCTGGGTGGAGGGAGGCAATTTGGAGTAAAGTTTTCTTGTCTGAGGGCGCTTACCATTTGTCAGAACTGGCTGGCCAGACCGGTCCGTTTGTAACTAGAATGCATCTTTTTGAAGACTTGTTCCTACAAGTCCATCAAAAGGGTGCATACTATTTCCAAACTTACTAGTCTGGCCGACCAGTTCTAGCAAATAATGGAATAATATTTACGAATTGAGCGGTCCGGACGGCCAGTTCTGACAAATGGTAATCACCCTAAGAAAACAACATGACGGCCGAGACCAGGCCTTAGATCATCACCTTCAGATCCAGTGCGCTAAGCACTACACCACCACACTCTTAAACTCTTGCATTAGTTAAACCATTTGCGAAAAATTATTGGGTCTTTATGATTATGACTTGCCTTTTGAATTTGTTAGAAGATATTTATTAATGAATTAATAGCCAGAATTGTCTTACCGTGAAGTGGCCAATGTCTATCTTGTACTGATACGTTGGATCTTGTAACTCATTGTATCTGTTAAAAAAATTATATATTAATAATAATTATTGTGTATTTTGACTTAGTAGGTGACGGTTTACTTATTAAGAACAAATAGCAGGTGCTGATTTAAGGGTAGCAAATTCAAGGATGCGTGTGAGCAAAAAAGGAGTCTGGAAGAAGAAGTATGTTGAAGAAATGAGGCGCAGCTGAGTTTTTTTTAACTAACTCTCTCTAGAAGTGTTTTATAGCTTCTCAATGTTTATAGTAAGGTATGCCTGCTTGAATAAAAGCTACATATTATATGTTGAGCAGCAATTATGCTATATAAGCTGGTGACTGTTGCGTTGCATTGAGGTACTTTAAATCCTGTATTGATTTGCTGATTTTTTTTTGTAATTTGGAAATTTTCAAAGATACAGAGATAGTCTGTTGTTTGTATGTATAGCACCAACAGAACCAGAAACAGTAACCACTAACCACTACTATACACTAATCAGAGCTGGGGGGGGGGGAGTGACTTACTGCTGCCAAGATGACAATGTAAATGCTGAAACCCACAGAAGGCCAACAATAAGAACCTTTGGAAGATAAAAACTTAGTCTCCTTTCACTCTGTTAAGGAAAAACAAACAAACAAACAAAGATTATTTATTTAAAATCAAATAATCAAGAGTGCACATATTAAATATTATGGACTGCTACACTACGATTTACTTGAAAGACATTGCCCTGTCTTTTTTACTGTTAACTTTAACGTCTTTTAACTGAAGATTAACGTGCATTTATTTCATTTTTCTACCACCTTTACCTCTGCCAGTCAGTGCCATTAATATCATTGAAGGGCTGAGGTGTAAACAGCCTAATGTCAAATGTTAATTTTTTTTTCACTGTCAAATTTTATTGTATTGTTGTTGTTTTTTTTTGCCAAAAAAGCATTATGCTGCTGAAACAGTTGAAGTAAAGAGATTCAATTAGACCAAAAAATTCCAGACTTTCTAAAAAAAAAAAGGTTTTGAGTTAAAGTGTCATTTTGCTTAGCTTTGTAGCCAAAATGCACTTTGTCCTTTATTGTGAAAATACAGGATCTTTTGGCCTGATTGGCTCTCTTTTACTTTTGCTTACATGAAATTGTCATTACTGGACTTCAGCAAGAAAGGTGCCTTCTTGGCTCAAAAAACATCCTTCAGCCCTTCAATTGACTTTGCACGATAATTTGAAAACCCAACTTGAATTAATATTACGTTTGATGATAGGAGAATGCTTTCTAATCTCGTCGGTTATTGGTCTGGGCGCAGGGGATTGTGGGAGGAATTGGGCTGGATGCTATGCGATTTCAGGGTTTGGACGCCATCTTGGACTGGCTGGCTGGCTGCACTTCTATGGCCTCAATCTCATGTGATAACTTTTCTCGGCCGCTAGGAACTGGTATTTACAAGTGCAGTGAAATTACATTGTACTTGAGACGACACTTCTTGAGACCATGTTTTTCTGTTTTTGTTTGTGCCGTCCTTCGTGCTTTCTTCTGCCTTTGCTGTTTTTCGCAGTTTTTTTCAAGTAAGAATGATTTAATCCGAAAGTCCCTAGATCCTTAGTCACAATGTTCACCGATCCCGAAAATGTGTTCACTCTAGTCATACCCATGGCCTATAAAGTGACCTTATCTTAACTTTGTATATTTAAAAGCCTTACAGAATCTGATATACTTAATTTCCTACTTGTCAAACTAAATCACTTGATAAGATCAATGAATGAAAATATTGAAATGAACCGATTTCCGACAAACATCAATACTTCTTCTTGCACTCGTTTAATCTGTGATTACTGCTTTCCATTTTGTATCCTTTTTCTTGATGTTTACAGGAACAATGACAAGTTTTAAACAAACCTGTCTGATGCCATGGAAGGCACAAAGCCAAAATAGCAGCAAAGCGCAGAGGAACGACGCCTGGAAGACTGAATCAAACATACTTGGCACCCAGCTGTCGACCAGGAAGTTGAGTGGAAATAGTGGATCTGTCACAATAATCAAATATTAGAATCATTAAGGCAGTCAATAATTGCCGGCAGTTGGGGATTTTTCCTGGCTACTTCGATAGATAGATAGATAGATAGATAGATAGATAGATAGATAGATAGATAGATAGATAGATAGATAGATAGATAGATAGATAGATAGATAGATAGATAGCGAGTGATACAGCAATCGACCGCCCGACATTTTCCCCTAAATGTCCATTTGAAGTCCACAGATCGGTTTGAATTTTCCACACTGAGTTTGAAGTCAAAGAAATGAAGAGTCAACAGATTTAAAATGACCAAAACATCTTAGCGTGATGTAAAATTAATATGCATTGTGTGTAGAATGCAACAAAATCACATTCTACACTTTCCCTTCACATGGGTTAGAACCATGATATGCTAGCCCAAAAGCCATTAGCTCTATCTTTAATCTGACAGCTAAAAACCCAGGAAAGACCAACCTGCAAATATATGTAGGGCAAGCTACAAAATAAAAATTACAAATTTACTTGCTCAACAGATCAAACCACTTAGCTCTCTTTGATTGACAGATGATCAAGACTTAATAATTATTAACACCATGCAATTAAGCAAATGAAGACATTCAAGCAGTTCTCCTGCAATCCACTGAAAATTAAAGATTAATTAAAACCAATTCTTACCATTGTACAGCAACAAAAGTGGCAGAAGAAGTGACATCCACCTACACCAAAATTAATTAATTAATACTTTAAAAAAATACATAGTTTCTTTAAAACATAAACTCTATAGAGATTTTTGAGTTGACAGACAAGTTGTGGGTTGTGTTCTATAGGACGTTTTTGGTCTTTTTGGTATTATCTTCAGTCATGACGATAACTTTAAAATTTATAGACAGTATAAAGAAAATGTAAACTTAAAAGAGAAACAAGGCTTATTAATGTATTATTAGCAATAACTTAAGGTAGAAAACATTCACACGCATCACATACTTTTGTTCAATAGACCACTCATGCAGCGGAAATCTCCTCAGTGAATGAGCATACATACACTAGAAACAACAGAGAATTTATAGTTAATACACTCAGAATTGTCACACCACATGTTCCTCGGAACAATTGTAGCTTGGATTCTTTGACCATCTTAGAATCTGCACCAATGAAATTTCAATTGAAAGTCAAAGAAGCTTTATGTGTCCTTTGGGAAAAGCCCGCCTTACACCAACCTATCCAGCATGATAACTTTAGTTTCTCATTTTAATTAGCTTGTGTATCTTTTGTCGCATATTTATCAACCAGGTTATTCTTTGTTACTGCTGTAGTTACAATAAATTCTAATTCAACATTGTTGCATTTACTACAAAACTGACGATGGTAGTCGCAAAATTGAAAAATTTTGTACTCTTTTTGAAACTGTACACTCGGAATTGCAATAAATAATAAGTCAAAAACAGGTACCAAGTTCTGAAAAATATACATTCATGTATGAAGAGATATTAAGCAACTTACCGTCACCATAAATGTAAGCACAAGAAAAACAAATCTGAACCAGATCTCCACCTGAGTGAAATCTGCATTATAGTGTTTTAACTGCAATTAAAAAAATGTATCAAAAATGAGAATTAATAATGAGAAAATCATGTTTATTTATTAAAAGATATTGAAAGATAAACTATTTGCAAGCCAGGTGGCCCACAACTGCCGAAGCTTAACCTGGTTTCTGTAGTGTGAAGTGACTGAGAGTAAACCAAACAAGGTTGGTCAATGAACATACATAGAAAATACTGTCAGTTGAAAAGGACAGTGGGCAAGCAATCTGAATTAAGAGCAAGTGGTGCAGATAAAAAAAGTGAATCTTAAATCTCTTCAATAGCTTGAAATTCAACTGTTTAGGGTTTTATTTTTCAAATTTGAAACAAATCTTAGGTATTATGTTTGATACTGTTTATAGTTCTGTTATGCAACCAACCTCATGTACATGTAGTGTATCTAAGTCAGGGAATTTAAGGGGATAACTGAAAAACTGAATCACTCAAGAAAAAACAATCGCAAACATTAAAACATTATAAGAAATAACATTTATTATTAATATAATCTTACCACAAAATCAATGTCACTGACATATATTCCTTTTGGTAAGTTGAGGTCATGGAACTTAACCACTGCTACATATGATGGATAATCAATGTATCCAACATGTAGAATAACTAATGGCTTGCATTCCTGAGGTGAATGAGAAAGTAAGAAAATATAATATAATTATAAATTTGTGCAATAAATACCTTTTTAACATGCACACTTAAGTTTTTTTTACCTGCTAAGAGTAGCAAAGAAAACAGTTTTATAAAATTTGCTCTTTAAAAAAAAACATAGATGTCTGAGGATGCTTTGATTTATTTGAATTGTCACATGTAGTTAAAACTTCCTGTGTAATATCTTTTATACAAGCATCCACATATCAATGACACCAAATTTCCTTTTTGGTCATTCACACAAATAGGTAAAAAGATGCAGCAGCTTACATGTATCTGCCGGTTTTAACGGTACATATAATAAAATCATTAAATATTTCTACCATAAAATCTGGCAGATTAGCCGCACCATTTTACTTAAATTTTTGATTAAAATCAGGGGAGCGGCTAATCTGCGAGAACATGTACAAAAGGCTGTGGAATAACCGTATTCCTGGTGTATTTTCCGGTGTATGAGTAAAGCCAGTGTATAAGTCGACCCTCCTTCAAGATTTTATTGATTTGAGGTATTTCGTGGAGCAAATATATATATAAGATTATGTAGAAATTAAAGCAAATCTTGTTTCTCTTGCAAAGCTGCTCTGAGACCAAAAATCAAATTGAACAAAAGAATCTGCCTCAAATGTGTAATACAAGAATCACAGGTTGAATCAGGTTGAAAAAGTAATTACTGAGAAAAATAAAGTTTGCACCTTGTTGCAAACGAGTTTGCGAGTTCGGTTGTAAGGTGTAGTTGCTATAAGATGATAACTA